>JANRMT010062808.1:48763768-48829321 GCA_026402145.1 Polypterus bichir lapradei
TATATATATATATAGCTGTATATTGTAAAATGAAGCAACTCGACACACATAGAAAAGGTTTGGGACAGCCACCCGTATAATATTCCTAGCTGCAAAGGATTCTTTTAAGTTTATGCAATGCTGTTGACAGTACGGAGTCCAAAACAGAACTGATCAAGGTTTGAAAAGATGGTGGTTTTAAATGGTCAAACAGGAAGTGACGTATGTTAACTGGAAGTGATGTAGGTTGACCGGAAGTGATGTTTTTCTGACATCAGTCTGGGTGCCGGGACCGGAAGTGATAATCTTCTGGGTGCCGGAACTGGAAGTGACAATCTTCTCGGTGCTGGAACTGGAAGTGACGTTTTCCTGGGCGCCGGAACGGGAAGTGACGTTCTTGATTCAGATAGATTTTCCCGCGGCTGGTCTGTAGAGATAGCAGGAGAAGGTTTAATGCACCCCGCCCTCCCCTGGCCTGGCGTGGAATTACCATTACTTGGTCCACACAACGTCCTCCTATTCGCACGTGTGTGACAATATTATATACCACACACACACACACACACACACACACACACAGTATCTCACAAAAGCGAGTACACCCCTCACATTTTTGTAAATATTTTATGTTGTCATGGGACAACGCTGAAGATATAACACTTTGACACAATGTAAAGTAGTCAGTATACAGCTTGTATAATAGTGTAAATTTGCTGTCCCCTCAAAATAACTCAACACACAACCATTAATGTCTAAACCGCTGGCAACAAAAGTTTTGAGTACACCCCAAAGTGAAAAATGTCCAAATTGTGCCCAGTTAACCATTTTCCCTCCCTGGTGTCATGTGACTTGTTAGTGTTACAAGGTCTCAGGTATGAATGGGGAGCAGGTGTGTTAAATTTGGTGCTATCACTCTCACTCTCTCATACTGGTCACTGGAAGTTCAACATGGCACCTCATGGCAAAGAACTCTGAGGATCTGAAAAAAAAAAAAAAATTGTTGCTCTACATAAAGAAGACCTAGGCTATAAGAAGATTGCCAACGCCTGAAACTGAGCTGCAGCACAGTGGCCAAGACCATACAGCGGTTTAACAGGACAGGTTCTACTCAGAACAGATCTCACATTGGTCGAACAAAGAAGTTGAGTGCACGTGCTCAGCGTCATATCCAGAGATTGTCTTTTGAAGATAGATGTATGAGTGCTGCCAGCATTGCTGCAGAGGTTGAAGGGGTGGGGGGTCAGCCTGTCAATGCTCAGACCATATGCCGCACACTGTATCAAATTGGTCTGCATGGCTGTTGTCCCAGAAGGAAGCCTCTTCTAAAGATGATGCACAATTAAGCCCGCAAACATTTTGATGAAGACAAGCAGACTAAGGACATGGATTACTGGAACCATGTCCTGTGGTCTGATGAGACCAAAATACACTTATTTGGTTCAGATGGTGTCAAGCGTGTGTGGCGGCAACCAGGTGAGGAGTACAAAGACAAGTGTGTTTTGCCTACAGTCAAGCATGCTGGTGGGAGTGTCATGGTTTGGGGCTGCATGAGTGCTGCCAGCACTGGGGAGCTACAGTTCATTGAGGGAATCATGAACGCCAACATGTACTGTGACATACTAAAGCAGAGCATGATCTCCTCCCTTCGGAAACTGGGCCGCAGGGCAATATTCCAACACCCCTCCAAGACGACCACTGCCCTTGCTAAAGAAACTGAGGGTAAAGGTGCTGGACTGACCAAGCATGTCTCCAGACCTAAACCCTATTGAGCATCTGTGGGGCATCCTCAAAACGGAATGTGGAGGAGCGCAAGGTCTCTAACATCCACCAGCTCCATAATGTGGCAATCTGTGAAGCTCTAGTGAAATCCATGCCCAAAAGAGTTAAGGCAGTGCTGGGAAATAATGGTGGCCACACAAAATATTGACACTTTGGGCACAATTTGGACTTTTTCACTTAGGGGTGTACTCACTTTTGTTGCCAGCAGTTTAGACTTTAATGGCTATGTGTTGAGTTATTTTGCGGGGACAGCAAATCTACACTGTTATACAACCTGTACACGGGCTATTTTACACTTTACCAAAGTGTCATATCTTCAGTGTTATCCCATGAAAAGATATAATAAAATATTTACAAAAATGTGAGGGGTGTACTCACTTTTGTGAGATTATATATACAGTGGAACCTCGGTTCACGAACGTCTCAGAAAACATACAAATCGGTTTACGACCAAAAAGTTCGCCAAACTTTTGCATCTGTTCACGACCACAGACTTGGTATGCGAACAAAGAGAACACACAAAGAGAGAGAGAGAGAGAGAGAGAGAGAGAGAGACAACTGGACTCATAAGGCTTGTTTTTAAAGAGAAAGATCCGAGCATTTTTTTTTAACCTCGTATTTAATGAAGACTTTTTTTCTTTTGGATTGTAACCACCACTTCTCTTCTGTTTACAGCGATCGGTTCGTAGCGTACATTGTTGCAATGTTACTTTTTTGGTGTTTTATTAAATTACGGATTTTTCAAATGTTCATTTTTTTCCATGTGCTTAAAACTCATTAAAAAAAAAGTGTTTTTAGCGAGCGGTTCGCAGCGCTACAGAGCAAACTCTTGCAGTGTTAGTTTTCTCTGTTGTTCAAGGTTTTCTCAGTGTTATTCAGTGTTTTTACATTTAGTTTACTATTACGCTATGCATTCTGTGGTATAATTAACTATATTTGTGCTTAAAAATCTTAAAAAAAATATATATTTACATACAGTTCATACGGTCTGGAACGGATTAATTGTATTTACATACAATCCTATGGGGGAAATTACTTCGGTTCACGACCGGAGTTTTGGAACAAATTATGGTTGTGAACCGAGGTTCCACTGTGTGTGTGTGTGTGTATATGTATATATAAGTTTACTAACAGACTGATACACAAATAAAATCATTATTTCCCATTTAGTTAGAAAGCAAAACTTGGATGCTACATCAGTCAGTAGGTATCTGCTAAGAAAAGTCATTTTGATTTATCAATATTTAGAAGACTCTACCCCCCCACAATAAAAAAACTAAATACTACTAAATCTCCAAAATGCTTTGACAGATCTGGGTCTTTTTTAGGTTTAATGTTTATTAATGTTTTGTAATGTATATGCACTGCACTAAGAGTGCAGGAACACTGGAGTGGGCTAGAGGGATTAATGATATTGTGCTCTGGGGTTGGAATTGCAGAGAAGGGTGCAGAGACATCCATGGCATCCTCTGTGGTCAGAGGATGTGGACACTGGGACACTGGAGTGGGCCACAGAAGCCCGTGGCATGCTCTGGGATCTGAAAACCGGAGAGGGTTAGAGACATTTGCGATGTGGTCCAAGGCCAAAATAGAGCTGAGTGGTAACTTTCCTCCCCCTAATAGAAGGTAACTTCTTGATGTAAATAATTTTCAGCCCATTTCAGTCTTCCCCATGTTTTAATTTATAACATAAGAGCAAATTTCATATTATTCCTGCTGATTACCCATTTCGATTAAAAAAAAAAAAAAGGCAGTGATGTTTTCTTCATGTGTAATTGTGTATTGCATGTTTATGAATAAGAAGCTTCAATGACCTAAAATTCATATTATTTGACTGAAACTTTTATCCAAGGCAACTTAAACCATTTGGGATACAATAATTGGTTACATATCTTTCGGTTTTCAAATTGGAGCACAGGCAGTTAAAGTAACTAGCTTATAGTCACACAGTGTCACTAGCAGGTTTTGAACCCACAACTTCAGGATTTGAAGTCCTAGATCCAAAACATTAACCACTACAACTTACTGCCTGCCAATGATATATACTTCTGATACACCTGATTAACCAACACCCATGGTCTTCTGAATGCATGTTACTGCTCAATACTGATTACTTGCAATGCCAAATTGGTTGGATTAGCTCGTTAAGCCTTGAACTTCATAAACAGGTATGTCCAATCATGATAAAAGGTATTTAAGGTGGTCAATTGCAAGTTGTGCTTCCCTTTGACTCTCCTCTGAAGAGTGACAGCACGGGATCCTCAAAGAAAGTCTCAAAAGATCTGAAAACAAAGATTGTTCAGTATCATGGTTTAGGGGAAGGCTACAAAAAGCTCTCTCAGAGGTTTAAACTATCAGTTTCAACTGTAAGGAATGTAATCAGGGAATGGAAGGCCACAGGCACAGTTGCTGTTAAACCCAGGTCTGGCAGACCAAGAAAAATACAAGAGCGGCATTTGTGCAGGATTGTGAGAAAGTTACAGACATCCCACAGATCACCTCCAAAGACCTGCAAGAACATCTTGCTGCAGATTGTGTATCTGTACATCGTTCTACAATTCAGCGCAATTTGCACAAAGAACATCTGTATGTCAGGGTGATGAGGAAGAAGCCCTTTTTGCACTCACGCCACAAACAGTTGCTTGTTGTATGCAAATTTTCATTTAGACAAGCCAGATTAATTTTGGAACAAAGTGCTTTGGACTGATGAGACAAAAATTGATTTATCTGGTCATAAGAAAAAGCGCTCTGCTTGGCAGAAGAACAACACTGCATTCCAAGAAAAACACCTTGCTACCCACTGTCAAATTTGGTGGATGTTCCATTATGCCGTGGGGCTGTGTGGCTAGTTCAAGGACTGGGGCCCTTGTTAAAATCGTGGGTCGGATGAATTCAACCCAATATCAAAAAATTCTTTAGGATAATGTTCATGCATTAGTCACAAAGTTTAAGTTACGCAGGGGTTGGATATTCCAACAAGACAATGACCCAAAACACAGTTCGAAATCTACAAAGGCATTCATGCAGAGGGAGAAGTACAATGTTCTGGAATGGCCATCACAGTTCCCTGACTTGAATATCATCGAAAATCTATGGGATGATTTGAAGCAGGCTGTCCATACTCGGCAGCCATCAAATTTAACTAAACTGGAGAGATTCTGTATGGAAGAATGGTCAAAAATACCTCCATCCAGAATCCAGACACTCATCAAAGGATATAGGAGGCATCTAGAGGCTGTTATATTTGCAAAAGGAGGCTCAACTAAGTATTGATGTAATATCTCTGTTGGGGTGCTCAAATTTTATGCACCTATCTAATTTTGTTATGATGTATATTGCATATTTTCTGTTAATCCAATGAACTTAATGTCACTGCTTAAATACTACTGTTTCCATAAGGCATGTCATATATTAAAAGGAAGTTGCTACTTTGAAAGCTCAGCCAATGATAAATAAAAATCTAAAGAATTATGAGGGATTCCCATACTTTTTCATATGACACACATTAATTCAATTAAATGATATGAGCAGTTACTGCTTAAATGTAAATATGCATGCAGTTACAGGTTTTAATCATTTTTTAATAATTAATTGTACTACGTCTTTTTTTTGCTCTTAAAATATACATTTATTATATTTACACAGGGTTTTTTCCCCATCACATGTACAAGCTAGATGTACCTAATTCTTGACATGTAATTATAAATATGGATTGCCATTTTAATTATGCAGTACTTTTTTCTTACCAAACTTATGCTGTATGAGACACACAAACAAACAATAAACATAGTACAAACCTTTAAAAAAAGCCACAAATGTATCAAATGTTCATTAACATGTATATCAAGAAGATGGAAGGCTGACATGCTAACAAGTTTACAAGTACACAAATTTTGCAGTTAAGCTAATAAGCATATTGTTTACTAAGCAGCAATTTCAAATTCTTCATCTTTTCTTTTTCTCATTTAAAATGTCAGCTGCTGTACTTAACACCAGCTAGCTCACTGTGTAACCTAGCTTTTCTCACCAATTGCCTAATTCGCACAGGAAGACTCTTCCAATTCCTTTTTCTCTATTTATTACTCCACTTACTTTACCAGAGGGAATAATAGCCTTTATATTAAAGTCTGCCTTACTACTCTCTGCTTACAAGAGTTTTGCAGCAAAAAAAAAAATTACCATAACGAAAAACACACACTATATAAAATGTATTATTATAATGCATAAATATAAAATGGAATTTAAAAATTAACAGTGCACCCATTAATTTTCTGAATGTTACTATATATTAAAAATAAATGCAGAGGAGAAAACATCTAGTGGAAAAGTGAATTATGAAAACCGGTAAGTGCAAGAGTTTGCCCAAAATTGTCTACTCCATCTTATGGAAGAAAAAGATATTTCAGTGCAAACTAAAGCAAAAGAAAATGGGTGTGAAAGAATTTGCCTGACAACTTCCAGTGTGTAATAGTTTATGTAAGCATCTCAATAAGACAAAATGAATCAGAATGCTTCACAGTAATACACAGGTGTTTAATAAAATGCTGCTTGTCAAATGGGGCTGCTAAGAGATAGAGTAGGGGTCCTGTAAGTTGCTCCCGTTTCTTATATATATTGTCACATGCATGTGCATGGGGAGCAGCTTACAAGCTCAGATAATAGTAACTTCCCGCCGGAACAACAGAGCACACTGTTAACTGATATATTTTTTTTTTGACTCCATCTGCCTAGACTCGCCTCTTCCTGCCAGGAGTACATATTTCTGGTAGCTCCGCCCTCTTGTGGCAGTTTATGCCAGAGACTTATGTCTACATGATGTTTATTTGCTTTTTCAACGCATTTTTTAACTCACGTTTTATTTGATTATACAAAGTTAGCCTTCAGGTGCCCCAAAACTTTATCTTTGTCTCTTACATTATAATATATGTGTGCACTGTATACTAAGTAGAAAATGAGGTTAATAAAGTGTATTTACCTCTCTGGCATCCATAACTGTTCCAACACCTACTGTTAGAGCCATTGTTGGAACCTTTGACAAGTCATTCCCAAAGAATCTAGCATTAGCCACAATAGTATCCTTTGCCAATGTTTTGACTCTTGTTCTGGAAACCAAACTGGAGCCTGGCTCATTGAAAGCAATGTGACCATCAGGGCCAATACCTGAAAGTAATATAAATTAGACGAGTTTACCATTTTTTAAATACATAGTTATCCAGATCAGGCCTTCTCAGAAATGGAACTTTAAATTTCATTTGAAACAACAAGATTTAGCAAATGAGCGGCAGAAAAAAAGAAAAAAAGTACAGTTTAATACAGAGTTTAATTTTCGCTTACTACAATCTACATATTTTTCCAGTATTGCATATAAAGTATTTATCAACACCTTTAAACAATCTACAAGAGGATTTAACAAAAAAATAGTGGTAATTCAGCATATGCTAAATGTTCTGCCCACAGAACAATAGTATCATGATGAGCATAAGAGGATTATCAACACCAACATGTACCTCACCATACTATAGAGACACGAAGGTGATGAAGGTGGCTAGATGGCCACAGTCATCCAGAATATGATGTTGCTTATTCTAAAAGATTGTGAACCCAGGGATGTTTGATTTCCTTACGAAAAATTTCAACTCGATTATTTACTTTTCCTCTCCAACACTGCCACTTCCATTATATTCTGCTACTTTATATACAATGTTTCCTGTATTTTGAAATCTCTGCATACACTCAATGCCTGTTATTTGGAGGTTCTGCTTTGAAACTTAATGCCTTTTCAGCATTACCAGAACAACAACTATGGTCAAATCCTCTACAGGAAATGTTTTACAGAGCTCCTCTGTGACTTTTTGCACTTGCACTGTTTGTTGGGCAAGCCATGAGAAAATTATGTTGAGACATTTACGCTCTATGCTGTCATCACTAAAAGCAAACTATTATGCAGAGCTCTGCTCTCAAGGGGTGAGGATTTCTGATGTGTAATTAACATTGAACTTTTATTGATAAAGAAGCAAAATGTATTATTTTTAAAGAATAAGTTAGCATTTTTCAAGTGGAAGTTGCTTTTCACAATAATAGATTACTATGACAGAAGCATACTATGAAGCATATTTTATAAATTGTGAGGAGAAAAAAAAAAAAAAGATAATTAACATGCTAATGCATTTCATAATGAAGCCAGTGGGTTCTGAGGTCCTTTTGTAAAGAAATACTTTACAATTTACCAAATATGTCCACTTTTACGTAGCAGAGGTTACAATTTAAAAAACTGTGCCTTCCTCATTTCTTAGGCATGCTTATGAAAACTAAAGTAATCAGAAGATTCAATATTAGTGGAAACTAGAAATACGCTTTCTTTCTGTGTTTATGTTCATGTTTTGATATTTACTGTAAAGGTTTCTGAAACACTTAACATTTTCTTGTTGAAAAAAATTCAGTGACTTTGGCTTATTTTTCTTTGGGTAAATGTAACACTAAGGAGGCTAACAGCAGTGCCAGTACCTGACCAACTGGAACATTTAATAATTCATCATGACAAAAACATGCTAGTGGTCCTCTTAATTACATTGTGCATCTCCCAATGAAACATGCAAATAAACCCCAAAAATGTTTAAATGCACATTTGAACATGTAAATGATTCAAATATGAGACTAGTTTTCAATCTGTTCATTTATCAATTCTTTTGCAATCTCCTAAACAATTCCAGGTTGTAGGGAGCCAGTGTCTCTCCCAGCAACACTGGGAATAAGGCAGAAAACAAATGAAAATTGGACAAATATTACAGTTTTAATTATGGGTTATTGTGCAACTCTTGTGAGTGAATAATGAAAATATAAACATTTTATTGGGCATTTTCATTTACTGGCAAAGTACTCAAATAAACAGTAATGATTTTGAGTTTGCCCGAGTGCAGTTATTTTAAGTTTTGACTCACAGTCCAAACCAAAATCTATTTAGACATAACTTATGTATGTTTGGCTAGAAATTAAAACAGGACATATGATGTTTTGGCAGTCTTGATGCCAAAACCAAAGCCAATTTTCAATTTGCTCCTAGTACCAGATTACCGTCTACTGTCCCTTAAATTACAAGATTATACTCAAATTCAGAAAATGGTATGTAGTGTGAAATACATTAACAGGTTTTATTGTTCCTGTTATTAGGTACCCTGCATTCAAATTCATCTCTACAACTGATTGACAAACAAAATTCTATTTTACTTACCACCAACAAACAAATCAATACCCCCTGCTTTACTAATTTTTTCTTCAAATGCTTCACATTCTGCTTCAAGATCTGGTGCATTTCCATCAAGAATATGGGCATTGGCAGGGTCAATATCAATATGTTTGAAAAAATTGTTGAACATGTATGAGTGGTAGCTTTCTGGGTGATCTCTTGGTAATCCTGTAAAGAAAAAAAAATGTTATTCAGCTTCACAACAAAACTAAAGAAAAACTATTTCAATTACCTATGTATAAAAAACAATATTTAGCAGGGTTTCTATTGATTTTAAAGTTAAAAGGAAAAGTAAAAAGGAAGCAAATGACCAGCAACAACTCTTTGGAAAGTGCCTCTAAATGACACTAATTTTACTTTAAGAAGCTTAATGTGTGCCAAAAAACATTCCCTAACAGCCCTACCCTGCAGTCATCAGCCTGTACTACCTTGGATTCATGTTATTTACACCAAATTCTAAGCCTATCATCAGATTGGTGCAGCAGAAATGAAGATTTGTTAGGCTGGTGTCATTTTTCCCAGTCTTTGTCTAATTTCTGTGATCACATGCCCAATGTAGCCTCAACTTCTTTTTGTTACCTGATATGAATGAAATCTGACATAATTTTCAGCTGCTGCAATGCATCCATTTAAGTCTGGTTTACTGCATGCAGATGTTGTAAAGATCAGTTTCTTGGATATTTCTGCCTTTCTGCGTGAATAAATCTGGCCATTCCCTTATGATCGCTTATTAACAAAGTGATTTTGCTTGAAAGATTTGTTTTTTCTTTTTTTAATTGCACCATTCTCTGTAAACTCTTGAAACTGTAGTGTGTGAAAATTCCTTGAATCCAGCTGTTTCCTAAGATGCTGGAAGAATCAAGTTCCACACCAACATTTATACCACAGCCAAGGTGCTCAGATCATGCGTCTTACACATCCTATTATCTGGTCAAACAACAACATATATTCAAAGGCACCTAGAATGGATGTCTGGAGGGGAAGAATATTTGCTTTAATGAGTAGCTTTATCTAACAGCTTTGGCTAACTAAAAAGATCACAATATGCAAGCTTTCAAGGCAACTCAGGCTCCTTCTTAGGGACAGATGTAAGGCCTTTATTGAACAGTATCCTTCAAGAAATAGCATGTCAGACAAAGACCACTGACCTGGAAGCAGTTGCTAGAAAACCCTTGGTAAATGAAAATATTTGACACAACTGTGCTCTTTATTTTATGGAAGTATTCCAATTAAACTTTCAAATATCATCTAAGAACATCCTAATTTGACAAGTTTAATAAGACTATAAGAGCAATAAGAAACACCTTTACAACAATTAATAATATCCATGCTAGTGCCCGGCTGATAAGACTGACATATGAGCAATGAAGATGGCCAATTACCAATGCACACTGTACCGATATTGCTGGTGTGTTTATTAGCTTTCCTAGGAAAAACATGAATGCAAAGAAGTTTATGATGTTTTCACATGAGCATGTCTTAAAATAACAAACAGGTTAAATAACCATACCTATTAACACCAACGGTGAAACTGTAGGGATCTTTAAAAAACAGTGAAAATAGGCATGCTCTTTAAACCTTATCAGTATACTTGTCTAACCCACTTTAACTCTCCATTTGCCTTCCTCTTTCTGAAAATGGGAGATAATGTTTAGTTTCATATAAACAATTCAAAGTCTTAACAGTTCCAGTTAACCCGTGTGTCTTTGAAGATGAGGAAGGAACACCTGAGGACTAAGGGGAACATCTATGAAGTTGTTGGAAGAATGTGCTGACTCCATACAGCTAAGAAATGGTTGTAACATTTGAATGGCAAACACTGGACCCGTGAAGTGGCACAGCTAAATCACTGGGCTACACAGCTGCCCACAACTTCAAATGAGATACAGACTTCCTAATTGTCTTCTCACCAAGAAAGTAAAAGAGAGTAACATACTTATTTACTTTTTTTGCTATAAAAAGTCTGAGCTTTCTGTCTTATGCAGCTGCATGGACCTGTATAAACTTTATAAGCTCCAAGATGTGCAGATAAATGAGTTACACAACTGATCTGACAATTATTCTCACAGCAATACTGGACCTGGATGGAACATATAATATATAAAGAGGGTGACTAACACAACCTATAATGTTTAATTTTTTTTTCCATTACAGCTGTGTGTAAAAGCAAAGAACCTCTGCTTTTTAAGGATGTGTAACATCTGAAGAATTCTTTGACATACACTTTGTAGATAAGGAGTTGTTGAGCCCTAGAATTATTTAGCACATAATTGTTATATTATTAATGCTCAATTTGTTAGCATCATTTTGAATATCAGTCAAGGGATGTGGATTTTCAAACTGAGGCAGTCTATGCTACGAAAATAACCTAATAAATGTGCTTTGCTTTGAAGAGCTTAAATATCAGTGAAATATTGTCAGCACACACATACACATATATGTATCTCAAAGTAGCATTATAATTGCAAAATATTTAAAATAAAAAAATGATACATACTCTAATTATGTCTTGCTGTATAATTAAAAGCATGATATGGTCAAAATGCCTTGACAGAGTGAAACATTAAATGAAATATAAAGTGTAATAATATATAAAGGAAAGGACTTGAGGGTTACATCATGTGTCATACTTGCAGTTAAGTATAAAAAAAATGCACATTTTCTAATGAAATGTATTATTTATCACATTAATTTGAAATGTACAGACTCAAACAAAATTCAGTATTTCATCTTCAGTTGATTGGTGCAAATTAAATGTGACTTACCCACATATTCATCCATGTTGAAGGTCTTCACATACTTAAAAGACAAATCACCACTTTTATGGTATTCTATTAATTTTTTGTAACAGCCCAAAGGAGTGCTTCCTAAAATTAATCAATCATAAAATGAATATTTACATTTACTTGTTTATTACAACATATGGACCAGTTAAAAACTAATATGAATATTTTGTTTTAGGACCAACAAGCTTCAAACAGATCAATATTTTTGTTTTTATCCACAATGCACAAAAAAAGCACATGCAACTTTACATGTCCTTTAGGTGCTACAAATCTGTAATAGAATCAAGAATAATCAAGGTTTAATACAATTGACACAATGCTGCTGTACAAAAGCGCAAGTAAAAAGATTAGACTAAATTTGCAAAGCCAAACATGCAAACTATATTGCTACGCTGATAAAGGGCAAATCACGAAAAGCTAAGATATAATACATCTGCTTGAATAATATTTCTCCTTTGAAATAGAGCTGAAATGTGTTCCTACATCAAGAAAATGTAATTGAAGTATCAGCAGTGATAAATCATACAATTAAAGATTTCAGAAACATTCATTTTTAAGTGCATACACAGAAAATCCAAAATGCACCTACTGTCACCTTTCATGTCTGTCTGCCTGCCTGCAAGCACGCATGAATCAACTCAGATTCCAACTGGACCAATTTTTTTTTTTTTTCTTCAAAGAAGTTTGTCAGGAAAGGTTCCAATTGAATTGAAACCATCTCAAATAAGAAATGCTTTAAACCTTTTTTTAAATCTGGAAAACTAAAATCAGTAGCAAAATGTGCAGCCTTAAATACTGATTAATTTAAAGTTTAAAATTTAACTTGAGAGAGATGATTTTAACTTATTACTCTTTTACTCATAATTAGATTCACTACAGTGGTGAAATTACAGTATAAGTCTTCTCAATTATGACTTGACTAGACTTGAATAAAACCAGTAACTTGGCATGACTTGCTTGAGAAAATCCTGTAATTTAAACTAAGATAATTAAGACTTCACTTGAAACTTGAAGTTTACTTGTGATTTACATATGAAGTACTTATTCCTATCTCCGCAAGTTATTAACTCTTTCAGGGCTGATGTCGACTTTAGTCGAAATTCAGAGGTAGAGGGCGGTAATTAACTGTAAACTGCAACAAAACTCAACCTTACATTAACGTTTGACTCACTTTGCTAGAAGGATAGTTAAGTAGCGTTGTTGATTTAACCTCGACTCCCTACATGAGTAGCGAAGAGCAAAGAACCTCTAAAATGGCATTGACATCTGGCTAGAGACTAAATACTCCACAGACATTTTACATATTATCACTGAATCAGACTCTGAATTGTCGGACTTGGAATTTGATGCAAGTGATCAGGAGATGGACATCAAAAATGAAAGTAAGGGACCAGCATCAGCTGATCAGTCCCCAGTTGATCGTTTGTGTAGCTGATACACTTACAGCAGCGTTCGCCTGGGAGGACCACCACTTATTATGACAAGAGGTACAACCCATATTGCGTCACACTGTGACTGGCACCGCTACCCACTGGCTGTACGAAGACAGCCAGCCCACCATGCATTCCTGCTGGCCAACAAGGTGCCCCTGCGCAGCCACTGCCGCCAAAGTTGCCGAACATGCGCCAACAGCAGCCAAATCACGTAGCAACAGATGTTTTATGTTGGAATCATTGCTTTGTGTGCTTTTCAGAAAACTGAGTTTTTTGGAAAAAATATTCAGCCCTCAAAGAGTTAAGATGCCAACAGAGTAATGTAACAGGGAACACACAGTCACATCAGCGGTGTGCACAAACCTCTTTCACCCTCTGTCACACAAACTCACATCTTCAGCTGCTTGAAGTTGTATCACGTAAATGAAATTATATTTCTAACCTTACATGTAATGAATGCAAATAAGGAAAGCAAAAAGTTACTCATCTGGAAATAAAGATTAAACAACTTCTCTAAGCATAGCTCAATAAATTATTTTGCATACAGTGGATAAACATGTACTCCACATTTATGTTTCACTAAAACCAACTTCATGACTGCATTATCTGCATATTATGATTTGATATTGGTGTAATACGTTGTTATTATTCTATGTAATGTAATATGAATACTAAGATATCAGCAAAGCAGTATGATGACCTACAGTACTACAGTGGCTTGCAAAAGTATTCGGCCCCCTTGAACTTTTCCACATTTTGTCACATTACAGCCACAAACATGAATCAATTTCACTGGAATTCCACGTGAAAGACCAATACAAAGTGGTGTACACGTGAGAAGTGGAACGAAAATCATACATGATTCCAAACATTTTTTACAAATAAATAACTGAAAAGTGGGGTGTGCGTAATTATTCAGCCCCCTGAGTCAATACTTTGTAGAACCACCTTTTGCTGCAATTACAGCTGCCAGTCTTTTAGGGTATGTCTCTACCAGCTTTGCACATCTAGAGATTGAAATCCTTGCCCATTCTTCTTTGCAAAACAGCTCCAGCTCAGTCAGATTAGATGGACAGCATTTGTGAACAGCAGTTTTCAGATCTTGCCACAGATTCTCGATTGGATTTAGATCTGGACTTTGACTGGGCCATTCTAACACATGGATATGTTTTGTTTTAAACCATTCCATTGTTGCCCTGGCTTTATGATTAGGGTCATTGTCCTGCTGGAAGGTGAACCTCCGCCCCAGTCTCAAGTCTTTTGCAGACTCCAAGAGGTTTTCTTCCAAGATTGCCCTGTATTTGGCTCCATCCATCTTTCCATCAACTCTGACCAGCTTCCCTGTCCCTGCTGAAGAGAAGCACCCCCAGAGCATGATGCTGCCACCACCATATTTGACAGTGGGGATGGTGTGTTCAGAGTGATGTGCAGTGTTAGTTTTCCGCCACACATAACGTTTTGCATTTTTGTCTCATCTGACCAGAGCACCTTCTTCCACATGTTTGCTGTGTCTCCCACATGGCTTGTGGGAAACTGCAAACGGGACTTCTTATGGTTTTCTGTTAACAATGGCTTTCTTCTTGCCACTCTTCCATAAAGGCCAACTTTGTGCAGTGCACGACTAATAGTTGTCCTATGGACAGATTCCCCCACCTGAGCTGTAGATCTCTGCAGCTCGTCCAGAGTCACCATGGGCCTCTTGGCTGCATTTCTGATCAGCGCTCTCCTTGTTCGGCCTGTGAGTTTAGGTGGACGGCCTTGTCTTGGTAGGTTTTACAGTTGTGCCATACTCCTTCCATTTCTGAATGATCGCTTGAACAGTGCTCCGTGGGATGTTCAAGGCTTTGGAAATCTTTTTGTAGCCTAAGCCTGCTTTAAATTTCTCAATAACTTTATCCCTGACCTGTCTGGTGTGTTCTTTGGACTTCATGGTGTTGTTGCTCCCAATATTCTCTTAGACAACCTCTGAGGCCGTCACAGAGCAGCTGTATTTGTACTGACATTAGATTACACACAGGTGCACTCTATTTAGTCATTAGCACTCATCAGGCAATGTCTATGGGCAACTTACTGCACTCAGACCAAAGGGGGCTGAATAATTACACACATCCCACTTTGCAGTTATTTATTTGTAAAAAATGTTTGGAATCATGTATGATTTTCGTTCCACTTCTCAAGTGTACACCACTTTGTATTGGTCTTTCACGTGGAATTCCAATGAAATTGATTCACATTTATGGCTGTAATGTGACAAAATGTGGAAAAGTTCAAGGGGGCCGAATACTTTTGCAAGCCACTGTATATTGTTGCTTCCAACAAAATTAGCTTGATTTAGATTTTGTGTCTACATCAGGTAGATCTTTAAAAAAATGTTATGTTTAAGAAATATGAACTACAACTAGCAATAAACCCCAAAAAAGCCTAACAATACTACAAAAATGTATTTCCTACATCACTTATGTTGAAAAATGGCATCAATGAAAACTATTTCAGGCACCATAAAGCAATTTAGGACCGGTTTTTAATCAGAGTACATGATATTGTAAAAAGCGCCCAAAAAAATGTATTTTATGTTTTCTACTAATACATATATTTAAATGATTGACTTATTATTTATGTTTGGATAAAGCTCATTGCTTTAATTATATTCAAAAATCAATTACTGTATATGCTCCAATAGTGGTCTCCGGCATTTATTTACAAAACTAGCCTCGGCTCCCGGCACTTAATAGAGACCAGCTGCTATTAGAGACCGGCGATTATTAACAAAACCCTTCATAATGCAATATTTTTTTCACGCGTGTCGGTACATGTAGGTACGCAAAAATATTGGCTAATATTACAAACAGCTAATTTATTTGAATTTCACATGCTGCATAAGACTGTTAAAGATAAACGGCAATGTCTTTCTGTAACTTCCGCTGCTATTCGTCGTCAGAATCCTCAATGATGGCTTTGTTGTTGTCCAGTTCACTATCGTCTTCCTCTTCTTCCAGGTTTGTCCGTATTTTGGTCAACCCGGCACGAAAATTAAGCAGTTTTAGAAACCGGTACATCCGTATTTCTTATATATGCAACATGCACATGTATTACACATGCAAAGATACAGACGCTTACAATGTACACTAGTTGGCAAATATCAAAGACCCGGCTACTGTTAGAGACCGGCTACTATTTGGCCACGTCCCCTCTGAAGCCCGGCGCTTATTAGAGACCGGAGACAATAAGAGACTCTGCGTTTATTGGAGCATATATGGTATGTGATATTGATCTCTTTAAGTAAATAAAAAAAAATATAACAACTTTAAATAACGAAGTCCCTGAATGTGCCTGAAAATTATACCATGCATACATTTCCTTTCAGAAAATTGGTGAAGAAAAAAGAAAAAAAGCAAGTGTGCCATAAAAGCACAATATAGCAGCTATTTTTTATTATTATTTCTTAGATGATTCTGAGAAATATCACATACTCTAAGCAGCCATGGTTTCTGTTCCTTCTTGCACACAGCTGTCACTTTTAGTACATACTAGCCAGATACAGTTTTCCAAATGTATTTCTAAAAAGGAAGATTAAATTTACTAACTGCCCAGCTCTAGAACCAGTTGATGTTTAATTTGTGAATTTTTGCTGAATGTGATAGACAGATTAGACCTTGTCTATATATAAGAATAGACTTCACTACAATCTGTACCAATTGTTATAAAATAAAAGCAACAGATGGTTTAATTTATGTTGTCAGCTTTTCTGTTCTTTTAGAAGAGATGGATGCCATTCATAGCAAAGCCATCTATCCATCTTTGTAATCCATTTATCCAGGGCATAGTCGTGGGGCAGCTAGAGCCTCTCCCCAGCTACCATCCAGCACAAGCAAGGAACACCACCAGCAGAGGGCACCAGTCCCTCACAGCATCAGCACACACACACACACTAGGACAAGTTTAGCAAAACCAATACACCTAACCTGTATGTCAGACTGTGGGAGGAAACTGGAGCACTTAGAGGAAACTCCAGCGGACAGAGAGGGGACATGCAAACTTTACGCAGGGAGCACCCTGGAGTAAACACCAGTCTTATTACTGAAAGGCAGCAGTTCTATCACTGTGTCACTGTGCCCATAGCAATAAATTTTTGTATGAATACATTTTTATTTTGCAAATATTCTGTTCTGTGATTTTTTGTTTCAGTGAAGGAACAAGCTTCATTTATGCAGAATCAGCTTTGTTCACTATGCATTTATTCTACAAAGGCTAAGAAATGCTCCAACATTTCTTATCTTACATTGAGGGTCACGAAAAATAATATTGTTTCCAGAATCTAACTAATGCAAAGTCATAAGTTTCATATTCTGTCATCTGAGACCGGTACTTTGTGAAGTACTATTATTACTACAATAACATATTTTCCCTAAACACTAATTTTATATTTCCACATAAAATATAAAGTTGTTTGTATTTGTTAAAGAACTGACCCAACGAACACAACTCATCAATAAAATAATTTGCCAAATTAACTTCAATACTTTAAATTCCTCAGTCAATTGAATACATGCATAAATACTTCACTAGGTAATAGTTTACTTATTCTTCCACAACACGATTAAGAAATGTTGCCTAACAGATAAAAATAAGAGTTTAAAAAAATAAAAGAAAAATATGTTGGATTAAATTGTAAAAAAATGTGTCTACTTAAAGATGGATATTTATAGGTTCATAACTCTAAAGTGATATATTGTTTATGACTAAACCCGCTTATACTTTAAGGTTAAAAGGAGAACATATAGTTAAACGGTTTAAAGAAAATGCTTACCAGTAGGCAGTCCTAAAGTAAAATATTTGTGTGGTCCAGGTTGAAACTGGATAATACGGTTACGTATGTATTTCGCAGCCCATTCACTTGCCAGATCATATTCGTCAAGAATTACCAGTCTCATTCTTTCTGGAATTACAAAAACAGAATTTTAAATGTTAACTTCAATAATACAAGTAAGGCCTACAATAAACACAGCAGGTTCATAGTATTGCCACCCCTCTGCTGTTACTATAGTATTTACAGTAGCTCATTTTGTATCCGTTTTGATCATGGATTACTGTCTCCAAAAAAAAAAAAAAAAAAGTTCAGAATGAAATGGCTTATTTCCCAGAAGCAAAAGAAAAAGTCATCAAGCTCCTCTAATTCAATCCCTCTCAGATAACATAAATCAAAAGGTTGAAACAAAAGCAACACATGGCATGTCTCAAGAAACTCGCTTAGATTTTAGGTATAAAAAAAAAACAAAAACACATTAGGCTACTTGATCTACTTTATGAGATGAATAAAAGAATGTACATACTTATGTTGAATTAAGAAGGTCTATAGAAGAGGCCTCACACCAGCATCACTTCTACATAGTCATTAATAAAGATACTCAGCTTGCCCACCAATCTAAATCAGTCAATTTTCACTCCAAATGAC
Source organism: Polypterus bichir lapradei (assembly GCA_026402145.1). NCBI lineage: Eukaryota > Metazoa > Chordata > Cladistia > Polypteriformes > Polypteridae > Polypterus > Polypterus bichir. Next base: position 48,782,441 of record JANRMT010062808.1, read on the forward strand.
TCAATCAGTGATTGGTAAATTGATAAATTTCAAAGGCTGATTGTCCCTAACTGCTGTTTAATGCTATAATATCCTCATTAAAGCAAATGGAAAATAAATCATAATTTTGATTTCACTTTTATTACAACGCTTTAAAATCCCCACTTTAACTAGCCTAATGTTAGGCAACATACTGTGTCACAGAATTAGTCCCAGTCTTACCTTGCTGCTGGATTGACACATAATGTCTAGAACAGTGATTTTAAATTGGAAATATTCAGGTCACCTTTATTAAAATATCGCTACTACTGTAAACAAGAAAAAAAAGTAGATAGATTGCATGGATCCTGACTTGATACTGTGATGATTTCTGGGTCAGTTCAAAAGGTGCTGACCAGCTTTTTTTCTGAATGCCGCGATATTAAATGTACCGTGCCACTGCCCACTGTATAGTGAACACCTCCAAAATAACAAAACAAGTCTGCCTTCTATCTTCCTGTTATTTTACTTCATTAACTATTCTCACATTTTAGTGGTCTTACTAACTGACTGGCCATCATTTGTCTTGATCTTTGTCAGGATAGCAACCCATAAAAGCAGCCACAAAAAAGGGCCTAAACCCTTACAAGGCACATGGCATTGCGCCTCGCTACATCATTAATATTTTTAATTCGCTGGTGACAGTGCAAAGCATGAAGTGCTCATGACAATATTGCTTAGATCACATTAGTAGCGCTCAGTTGGTGTCCCACTGTACAAATGTATTGTGATGTGTTTTGCGGCTGGATGGACAAAAGTGAGGAATGGGAAGTAGGGCTGTTGTGGAGACGAGGAAATCATACTTTTTGCAAGGGTACAGAACACGTCTGTAGGAAAAGTACTGCAACTGGGGTGAGGAATAAGATCATGCTTTCACGCCAAACAGGCTGTGTGGTTTAAACTTAAGCATCTAGCTCTAAGTAGTAATCTGAAAACAGACAACAGTGCTGATGCTTTCTTTTTACAGGGTGCAGCTGCTTGAGATTTTGATGGCTCTTATATTTAAATAACAGTACTGCTAGAATTTTTTTTAAGTTGCCGCTTGTTCTTGCTCTAGCTTCCACTGCAGTCATTACCATAATAGTAAAGTACAAAAAAAAAAAAAGAAAGTACAAATGTAAATGTTACGCCAAGCATTGTTAACCCAAGTTCAGATATATTTGAATATTCACTTCATTTTAAACTGAATACCTGAACCTTACATATGGGCTAATTTGACAATCCTAGTACACAATGTTAAACTTTGTGATGCTGGGCAAACAGGCTCACAAATTCTTGTGCATACCAGCCATGAATTTGCCATCAGAGAGAATGTTTAGTGCTGGGGACGATGTAGCCATGTGTCCGAGTTCATGTCTAAAACTAGCAAAGTTTAACATGCTGGTTTTCTTGAAATAAAATCTGTAAAGACAGCAATGAATGTTAAGAAGAAGTAGTGATGTCAAGGAAGCAAGTATTATGTAAGGCTTCTGTTATTTGGAGTAATTTTAAGATTTTATTTGTTCTGCAATATATCCTATAGTGGCAACCTTTGTGGAAAAAAGCTAAATGCTGGTTATCTACATATTTTTTAATGTGGAATATTTAAATACTTTAGTGGAACATTTACATTCTATTTCTATTATATTTAGTGATCACTTTAGGATAATTATTCTATGGTTTGTGAATTTGTAGCTTAATGCTGTATATTAGTAAATAATGTTCTATCAGTTACAAATTGTGCAATATTTAGATGCTCCTCCTGAGCCACAAGTCACAGCTTTTGTGACCTTTATGCCTATTAAAAAATTTAATAATTACGCCATCATTTAGAATATAAACAGTACTTTCATGGTATTTCATGCAATAATACTCCACCATGTTTAAATCTAGTACACAGTAAATACAGAACTGAAGCTTGACTTTATAAATTTATATTGCAAAACAAATTGCAATCACAATATCTGTCAGAAAAATAAACAATCTGAAACAATCAGGAGCCTAAACAGGTATAGTTTTGTATTCACTTGATAAAATCAATTGCAAATCTTATTGGCAACTAGTGTATGAAAACAGGCACAGACATAATATGGACAGATTATGTGAGGAAGCAATCTAACTGCAGAATTATGAAGAGGACAGAGCTAAATCAAAGTATGGCGATTTAGACAAGAAAATAAAGTAATACAATAATCTAGGAATGATGACATACATGGTCTATTCTGTAGACACAAAACAGGAGAGGTACACCTTAAAGGACAATTAAGTAACTGAGACTTAAAAGGGTAAAACTTGCCTGAATTAGCCTCATTTTACAATCAAGGAAGGTCCACTTACACAAAGTGTTTCTCCTTAACTCATCGCAGGCATAGATGATTCATGAATATGCATGCACACATGATATTTAAGTAACCCTAAGAAACAATCGTTGGGAGGATCTATCATGGTTCAAAAAGACAGAGAGGGATATGTAACATCTACATTTGAGTGTCTGTGAATTTAAATAAGAAGCTGATGGGATGTATGGTGTATAATGGTATGCTGTAGCTTGCAAAAGTAAAGGACACAAGTTACAGAATAGCCTGTTCCTTGGAGTTTTTGGTTGTTTTTTTTATTGATTTAAAATAGAACAAGTAAACTGACAGAAAGTCTTTCCAGCAACCCATCAAGAAATAATACTTGATGCATGAACAGTAAGAATCCATCACTATACAAAAAGGAAATGTGTCAATTATTAAGAGAAGGAGACAGAGAAAGAAACTGTGCAGCAAACTACAGCAAGCCAATCTCGCATTAATAAATGTATTATGGTTCAGAATCTGTGCACTTCATAATTAAATGTTATTGAATTTCTCAACTTTAAAAATCTTCTTTAAATTGTCTAGATTAATTGTATACTTTTTTGTGTGAATATCATGCTTAAGGCAAATATGTATTCAGTACCAATGTGAGTGGTGTAAATCGCAAGAAATTAAACAAGAACATACTTCAAAAACAAGCAAAAGAAAAGCTGCAGCTTCTGCCACTGGTGGAAACTCTTTCAACTTGGTACTTCACTCGTGATGAAAATTTTACCTGGAATAATATAATGACTGATGGAATAATACACTTACAAGTATTTAAAAATAATTTACCTGTATTATGGAATATTTTGCATTTTATAAGGCCAGCCTCAACGGCCTGATGGTTCCATTATGTACTGCAACTAATATGACTGCTAAGCCTGAAGCACACTACCTAAAATCACTGATAAAGCTATGGTTAAGTATAAATGCATTTTGCATAATCAACTCTTGTTTCATACACTCAAAAACGCTTTGATAGCATGAATGCTACAACATCTAGAAAACATCTGTATCATAAACGAACTGCACCGTTGACAGTTATTCGGCGTATATTGTTGAGTTAAAAAAAATGTTAACAACCCATTTTAGTGCAACAAATATTCTGCACACTTCCAGACTTAATAATAATAATAATAAATTTTACTTGTATTGCACTTTATATTTTAGCAATCTCAAAGTGCTACAGAGTCAAAAATAAGAGTCTATAAAAATACTTTAACAAAAAGCCTTTCTAAAGAGATGATTTTTTAGGTTTCGTTTTTCAGTCGACTGTGGGGCTCTCAAGTAATCAGGGAGGGCATTCCAAAATAGACTTATAGATTGCCTTTCAAGATTCTATAAACTATCAACACTGCACAAAAATGGACCAAGTGCAAATTGATTCCATTTGTTTGCACAAAAAGGAAATGGATTTTATGCCACTAAATTATTTGTGCAGGTGGTAGCAAATATAATGAAAACGGCCCTACAACTGACCCCTGAGACACACCATAACGACTCACTGCTGACTTTTGTGTTTCCAAATCACAACTCTAGCTATAACACTAAGAAAAATCCAAAGCCATTATATTGGTTTGGAATAAATGATCAACTCAATTCAAACATAAGTATACCATGATTATACTTTCGCAATAGAGGAGGAAAAAAAACATTGGCTAACTGATGCACTCAATTACAGCTTTACTGAATCAAACAAAACAACACACAATAACGAATGTCTTATTTACAGTGTGATGTTAAAGGTTTTTAAATTATTCAAAACAGCCATCTATCATCACTATACAAAATGCGTTAGAATTACTCTGTTGTGATGGGTAGGGGAAAATAAGTTAAACCTAGACTGGCGGTTTTGCACATTAGCAAGATGATAAATGTTATTATGTTATGATCGTGTATTTTTTTCATGGTAAGAATTATTTTCTCCCTTCTAAGGTTTCCTGCTGCCAGAGCTGTGAAATATTTTTCACAGAACGCTGTAGCTATAAATTTCGTGTTGGTTATTTGAAAAGTCCATCGCTCAGTGCCTGCTGGTCGTTTCCTGTTCACTCTTGTCCTAGATACACTCGACAGGTTCACGTGAAATAGTCACCACAGCACGAATTCTACTGATGCTGGCAATGAGTAAACATATGACAACAGAATTTAATATACAAAGTGATCGCTCGATACACGTTTAAAAAACGCGTGCATCTATCACCATTTGGTACATGTAAAGTAAAACTTTTTTTCTTTGTCCAAAACGCAACACACGAAACTCTGCCGTGTAAAATAAAAGTCACTCAATAGCAGTTACTTGCCTGCAGTAGTCTCTTCCGGCGTTCCGCTCGACGATTAAAGTAGAGGATTGACTAAATTATCACTCATGTGATCACTGATCATGTGCTTTTTCACGCGTCACGTGCTTGCGCCGGCCATTGATTGGCTTGTTCTTTTTTTCCTCAAGCTGAGTAGAATGTGCTGACGTGATTTGACGATTTGTATTATGGCTTATGGGAAGAAAGTGGCTAATTACCACCTCATTTTCGTTATAAAGTGTAGCAGTGAGTTTTTATTGAAATACAGACGGTTCTCCCCTCAAATTTAAAAACATATTACTCGGTTTATGTTTAACCAGCTGATGTAAAAGATAGCATGAGTAGCGTTAATTTTGTATCATAAACGAACTGCACCGTTGACAGTTATTCGACGTATATTATTGAGTTAAATAGATAAAAATAAGTTACTGTGTGAATGTAATGTATCTGTCAGCTGAAGGATTGCACGCATGATGGACACCTCGATGTTATTTTGATTCATTTTTGCAATCGACGAGTTCAGAGTGGGTTTACAGCGGATTTGCTTTCAGTAGTCATTTGGCAGGTTCAGTACGCAAATATTTTCAAGGCAAACACGATTGCTATTTTAAAACGACGTGGACTTTTTTTTTCTTTTTTTTTGTATCAGTTTATCGAGTATTTCATATCACTCGATAAAGAATACTGGAATCTTTCATGGAACAAACACAGCACGAGGTGTCAGTCCATAGTAGGGTATACTCGCTCTCCCACAGATAGTTTTACACTTGTACAATTAACTGTTATGTGTATAAGTTTGGAATATCCACAAAGGAATCAGTATCGAAATATAACCGTAAATAAGGGTCTGTTTATAATAAAAATTAATAATGTGCCTCTCCCAGACATGTTTTAATGTACATTCTTATCAGGTTTTCTTGACAAGTCACGTATCTCATTTTCTCAAACTGCTTAATCTAGGTTTGCTGGCGAGCAGAATGAATCTGGCCTATCGCCAGGATCCAACCCTTGAGTGGGCACCAGCTCATAACAGACACCACACAGGCACTGATCATCACAAACAGTGGTTCAATGTAGAGCCACCCTTAAGCCTAGTATGCTGCTTCTGTACAATATGGGAAGAAAACCAGAATGCACAAATATCAAAAGAAGACTACACAGAGAGTGACACATTCTCCTAGAGCAAGAATTGAGTAGTCCTTTTATTATATCCTTCTGCAATGAAAGCTATTCTAAAAACCTGTGCAGTTAAGAATCAATCCATTTATGAAGTTCTTTTTATTAAATTCACAGTACCATGAGGCCAAAGCTTACACTGGGAGGATCAGGTGCCAAGCAAAAGCTCACCCAGAATTAGGTGCCAGTTCAGCACAAGTCACATTTATTCACACACAAATTCAAGTCCTCTTTATAGTCACCAGATGACCTGACATGCATTATCTTTGAAAAGTAAGAAAAAACAATTGCCTAAGGAAAAACCCATACAGGTACAGGGAAGGTGTGCAAACTCCATGCGCATAGTGACTATGCCAGGATTCAATTGCTGTGTTGTGAAGCTGTGAAGCCACAGCAGTAACTGCTGCAACATTTTCCTGCCACTGTACATTCAGCTATTGATTTATTTTATTATACCTTGTAGTGAAACATGTATTTGTTGCTAATTTTCTAGGTGCAAACTAGCAACATGCAGTAACAATATAGTGCAGCGGACACTGATTATTAAACTACACAATATCAATTAAAATACTGTTAAATGTCACCAATTAGGCAAATATATAAAATTTAAAATATAAATATGTGCAATAATCATATAAACATATACCAAAAAGAACAAGCAACGGCAATCAGTAAGTTTAAACTGACTTAAATAGTGCAATCATATTGGTAAGGCAGGTGTTTTCCACAGCAGCGTCATGGTGACAGATTAAACAGATCAATGAATGTGATATTGCAGTTTAATGGCCTGGGTGTAAAAAAACAATTTGTGAGTCTTGTGATATGGCATCAAATGCTATTAGGAACACTTTAGGTGGTGGAGAAACAGTTTGTTTCTGATTTATGTGGCCTCTCCAACAATAAAAATACTTTCTTCAGACATTACACGCCAATGTAAAATGATGACTCAATGATGAGGTCTAGCTTTGAAAGTTCCTAACATCATACTGTCTACCACAGTACTTTGTAGCTTATTCCCTGTGTCTGTGGTTCTCTGTGCAAAGAAAAACTTAACAATGTTTGTGTGAAACTTACCCTCAACAAGCTTCCAACTGTGTCCTTGTGTTCTTGACGAACTCATTTTAAAATAACAGTCTCTGTACTAATTCCCTTCATATTTTTAAACAGTTAAATCATGTCTCCTCTTAATCTTCTTTTGCTTAAACTGAAACAATTCAGCTCTTTTAATCATCCCTCATATTTCACCCCTTTTAGTCCTGGAATTAGCCTAGTAGCTCTTCTCTGGACTTTTTCTATGACTTCTATGTCCTTTTCGTAGCCTGGAGGCCAAAAATATATATAGTACTTCAGAAGAGGTCTCATCAGGGCATTACAAAGCTTCACCATAACATCATTGGACTTGTACTCTACACATCATGCCATATAACTTAACATTCTGTTAGCTTTGTTAATGGCTTATTAACACTGTCTGGAAATTGATAGTGTCAAATCCACTACAACTCCTAAATCCTTTTCATAAGGTGTATTTTTACTTCCTACATGTAATACTTTACATTTACTGATATTACATTTCATCTGCCACAGATCTTCCCAAGCCTGTATGCTGTCTAAGTCCCTCTGTAATGATTCAATGGATTCTAGGTTATCTGCTGATCCACCTAGCCTGGTATCATCTGCAAGCTTAACCATCTTCTTATTTATATTCCAACCCAAATCATTTATATACAGGGATGGGAAAAAGAAGGTTTACAGTTATGATTACTCTATTAGGTAGTTTGAGCACTTACGAAATTGTATCAAAACTACACTGTGCCATTGTGACATTGTTTTGAGTTAATAAAGTTATTATGGTAATCATAATCTTCCTATCTTTTTCCATGCGGACAACTGTAAACCTAATTTTGCTGACCCATGTATATATAAAATAGCAGCATCCCTAGCATTGACCCCTATTGAACGCAACTCTTAATGTCAGCATGTTCTTATAGGGTTTCTCACACCATAATCCTCTGCTTCCTATGTCTGAGCCAATTTTGTATCTATCTGCAAACAACACCCTGAACTCCCACTTCTTTTCGTTTGATGCCGAACTTCTCATTTGGCCCCTTATCAAATGCTTTCTGAAAGTCAAGATAAATAGTAGCATAAGATCCACATTGATTATACCCTTTTGTTGCTTCCTCATACAAATCCAGCATGTTGATAAAACATGACCTCCCTCTACTGAACCCATGCTGACTGTTCAGTAAAACACCTGTTCTTACAATGTGTTGCTCAATCTTATCCTTAGTAATTCCTTCTATTAATTTACCTGTGATGCATGCTAAGCTTTACTGGCCTATAGTTGCTTGTATCTACCCGGTCACCCTTTTTTATATAACAGGACATAAGCCTTTTTCTAGTCCTGTGGAATTTCCCCAGTGCTTAGTGCTTTCCTAAAAAATATGTGTAAAGGGTTTATATATGTTCTCACTAACCTCCTAAAGAATTCAAGGGTAAATATTATCTGGTCCTGATGATTTGTATGATTTCAACATATTTAATCTAAGCAGTACTTCTCCCTCTACGATTCTACATTTTCCAAATCACTCAGTATCCTTAGTAGTCCCTTTTACCGTTGAGAGGTTATCTACTTCCTCACATGTGAAGACCTTAGAAAAATGTGAGTTTAGAGGACCTGCTATTTCACTGTCTGTATTTTAATTCCACTTTACTATTCCTGATGCACTTCACCGCCTCTTTAACTGTTCTTTTACTACTAAAATACTGAAAGAATCTGTTTGGGTCAACTTTTGATTATCTGCTATATTCCTCTTTAACTGTCTTTTAGCCTTTCTAATATCCTTCTTAATGGTTGCCATCATGTTCTCATGCACCCTATGATTCACACTGGAGTTATTAATCTTATAAACCTTATACAGCTGTTTTTTCTTCCTTTGCAGACTCTTTTTCAATTCTTTATTAACCCACTGCAGAGTTTTTTTAAATTTTCCATTAATTCCAAATTTAGGTATGTATCTGTCCTGCATTATATGTAAAATATTTTTTACATTTACATCTACATTTATTTGCTTGGCAGAAACCTTAATCTAAAATTACTTACAGAAGAAGTAAAAACACTTAAAAACTTATCCCAATCTATCCTCCTTAGACCTTGCCAGATCTATTCAAAATGTGCCGTACTAAAGTTAAACATCATTTTTAGCCTTTGCATCTGCACTCTTTCAAAGCACTGAGAACTGTTATTATATTGTGGTCACTGGACCACATCTTCATCGATGCTTTAACATACTGTGTTAAATAACAGTCACTGTTTACTTCTAAAAGCTCCTGCTATTGTACTCAGCTATTTGCAACATTATCTCAGTTAATATTTGGGTAGCTAAAGTCCCCCATGACTATAATATCACCCTGTAAACTTTCTTTTTTAATATTACTAAAAAATTGCTGTCTGCATTGGGTGTTCTGTAGCAGACTCCTAAAATGAGTCCTCTTTCCCTAATGTTTTCCAGAAGAAGCCTGATGCCTTCAGTAAAATGGGGCTCATCATCCAACTAAAGAGGACTTGCATTTAAGTTCTGTTTGACATAAACAGCAACCTCACCCCCTTTTCTGTTCTAAAAATTGTGCATTTCTCTGTGTTACACTCATCCTCATCTTTACTACTTAGCCAGGTTCCTGTTATTGCTATAATATCATAATTATGCTCTGCTACATATAACTCCAACTCACTTATTTTATTTTTCATACTTCTAGGATAAAGGCAAGCTCTTTTTAATGGGTTACTTACTTTACTTTTGCATTTAAACATTGGGTTAAACATTATTACTATGCATGTTCATTTTTACACCATTGTTTGTTTCTTCATGTACAGTTCTAAATGTGGCCTGTCGTAAACTCCCTGCCCCCCGGACCCTAGTTTAAACAGCCCTCAACTAAAAAGTTGCGTACTGTATATATCCCTTAAATATTTTGTGTTTTTGGCATTCTAAGGAGAGTTAGAGAGTTTGCTTTCTGTAGACTAGTGTGTCATACTCACAAATTTGGAAATGCTGGGTTTTGACATGTAATAAATACCTTTTGTAGTGTACACCCACTCCCATACCATTCCATTCTGAATCTAAACAGAACAGGTCAGAACAAAACTGCTTTTCACTTGCAAATATTTTAGAGTCGTCAATGAACCTTAAATACATAAACATCTCTGGGATGTAGGAAGTGGGTGTATCCAAAGAAAGCTCATGTGTACAGAAGGAGAATGAACAAACACTAGATTAAAAGTAAGCCGGGCCAGGAATGAACCCAGACATTGTGAGGGGTAGCACTAACCACTACTTCACTGTGCCTTCTTGATTATGGATAATTTTTTCATGTTAAATACATTTATTACTGAAGTAGCTTGTCAGTGTATGAACTGACCCAGCTCCATATATGTGAACAATGGTGCATTGTTTGATATACTGTATTTTTATGTTATGTGATTTTCTGCTGCCTTTCAGCATTACACTATGTAAACACAGGTTTTCAAGTCTATGTTAGGCCCTTTCAGTATCATCTGTAACAAAGGTAAACCTGCCAAAAAACTTATATTTACATTTTTAGTTCTGTAAAAATATGAATTACATTTTTTAATTTTTTAAAGAGGACTAAAATGTAAAAACAGTAATTCACACTATATATTGAACTCATGTTATAAATATAGAAAATCATGTTCTGGCCACATTACTTTTTATTTTTTTTTAGAGATAACAAGGGATTTACTGGAGGTGTTCATTGCAACTGAACCAAATATTAGAGAAACATTTCTGCTTTCAAATAATGGCATACATATTTTTTCTCTCTTTATGACCTTTTCAGATAGCTTCGTAAACTAGTCAAAAACCCTTCTCTCTGAACCATGATGATGTACTGGATTTCTTGCAAAAAATACAAGTAGGTTAGGTTTAAATCCACACATTACATAAGTAGGTTATAAACATGTATTTAAAAAATCATTGCCATTTTCTAGGAGCAACTGGAACAACAGTTCTAGTTGACCAGTAGAGGCCCATCAGAGGAAAGCTGGGAGCATTCATTGTAATCAGGCTCTTAAATAGAGGGATAATTCTTCTATTTGTTGAACACATTATTTGAAAAGACTTTCTTGTATTAACAGCTTTAACGTTAACCACAATCATATATGAGTGGTAGAACAGTTATTTGGTGGGATAATGGTAACATACCTAGCTTTTAAATTATCTTTATGAAGTTCAGAGACAATGAGATTTTTCCTATTTCAGTGACAAGAAACTTGCAAACTGGATCCAGATCCTAACCTGGTTAATATCTTCCATGTTTGTGAGACATGCAGGTTAGGTTGATCAAGGATGCTAAGCTATATGAGTGTGAATAAATACCCTGCAGTCCACTTAACATCATCCATGGTTGGTTCTTACCTTGTTCCTAAATCTACCAGAATGAGCTCTGGCTCACGGAAATCCATAAAATATATTAAATAAGACTGAAATGGTATAATATTCCTAAGGTGGCAAAATTCTAGTGCAATAATTAGTGCTGTTGCTTCAGGTAACCATGATGTGGTTCCCCTGATAGTGAAATGCTTTGTGCATTTTGTGTATTTTTCCCTTGGGACATGATTTCCACCTACACCATTTTCCTCCTACCTCATTAAAATGATAGGTGACTCAGAATTATCTCAGTCTGATTGAACCTGTGTTAGGATGACTTGGTTATCTATCAAGTGACTGTTCCTTTCTTGTACTCATTTAAAGATAAGCTATGGTTTTCCATGAGCCTATAAATGGAAAAATAATTTTGAAAATGAATGGATGGTTGGATACATGAATAATGCTAATAAAATCATAAATGCAGTTTTTAAGTAAAATGAAGTGAGGGAAAAGGACCAAAAAGTCTCACCCAGGGCCTCAATGTCCTTCAGCTATTATCTTCTCTTTCAAGATCCATCCTACAATACATGTAATAATACATATTCAAAAGGAAACATTTAAAACAGAAGTATTTTCAGTTTGTGAATGTAACAACCTTTTGATGAATTTAAAAATATGCTTTTAAATTGAGTTATTGATTTCATTCAGATTTATACAATATGAAAAAAATATATTCACAGTGTTTTTTCCATATGAAAAAGATGTTGGGAATAAAGAGCTGAAATTCTATACAGCATGGCAACTGCTGTTAACACTTGTCACGATTTAAAATTAGAATTCTTTAAATAGCTCTTGTTTACTCTGCTTACAGCTAGTGTCCTGGTATACTCAGCCCCTCTTGTTAAATGAAGAAAACGAACTATTGCATATACCTGCATTTCTGTGAAGGTATGAACATTTAAATGTCCTCTATATAGCTTAATATGTTGATCAGTTGTATTGAAATCATAAATGCAAAACATTTCAGCTTTAAATTTTAACCATACTAACATATACCTTGTTAGTGTGAATAATGTGAATTCTTATAAACTATTTGGAAAACCAACTGTTGTAAATTCCAATAAAGTGCATGAAAATGTCTTTGTATGTATTGAAAAGTCATGTACTGTAAGTTCACTCAAATATTTTATTTATATTTTGTCTTGCTATTCGCATAATATAATATAAATATAATTTAATTGCTGATTAAGTGAAATATGTTCCCACCACATAGTTTGGTTTACAGGTTCAATTTTGAGTTGAGGTGCCTCTCTAATATCTATGAGATCTCTTCATGTATTGCATAGTTAGTAGTCCAGAATTACGCTCTTAGGTAAACTGGAGTGTATTGGTGTGTATCCACTTTTGTTTGAGGCTGCAGAAGATTAGTATCCTATCTCTCCTGCTTTAATTCCTGCTTTTGGCTCAAAGGCAGATTCATTTATATGGCATGAGGAAAACGGACTAATAATATCCAGCCAAGGACCCAATCCTCTTTCTCTACCTTCTGTTAAAAACTCCTCTAAACTTATCAATGTCACATCAGAAATAATCAATAACACATCAGAAAACTTTCAACAATTAAATAGTTTTCCTGTAGTACTATTTCCATGATTTTAGTTATTTGAAGGAAAGTAAGAGTCACTATTTTGTGAGGAATATTTTCACCAGTTTTGAAGAAATAGAAAGCAGACCATACATCAAAGTACTTCAACTCTTTCTATCATATTAACTCAGACTGTATGCAAATTACAATCATTGTCTGGTGGATCTGGCACCTGATATCTGACATTGTTCCCTGAAAAAAAGCATTTTCAATAGAACCCCGATTTAACATTCCCATATTTAGAGTTTTTACACATTTAATATGTTTTGGATGCTGTTGTTAAACAGAAAACCTGAAGAACCCTGAGTCTTTTAAGGCTACATTCTCACTGCAGCTAAAAGTGACCGGGTCCTGGTTTTTACTCATATCTGATCTTTTTTTTTCCAATCGGATAGGAGTCCAAATGTCTGTCTTCAATGTATAATGAATAAAAACATTTTGTCGGACATAGATCCAAACTAATAGACATATGCTGGTTGCTGAGCTACTTTTAAGTGTAGGATGTCTGTGATCGGAACTGTTGGCTTGAGCATATTTAAATACAACTGTAGTTTAAATCCTTTTCTGCAAAGTTTTTCATTCCATTTTTGCTAATTACAAATCAAATCCATGTCACATAAGGGAAATATGGGAATTGGGCTGCAGTGAACATAGCCTTTTTTTGGTTTCAGAGAAAAAGGTTGTATGTGGCTGCGGTGGGTTGGCACCCTGCCCGGGATTGGTTCCTGCCTTGTACCCTGTGTTGGTTGGAATTGGCTCCAGCAGACCCCCGTGACCCTGTGTTCAGATTCAGCGGCTTGGATAATGGATGGATGGATGGAGGTTGTATGTGGTGTGGTGAGCTGCAATTGGACGTCATGCTCTGATGCTTTAATAACAGCACAGCTGCTATCAACAACAAATCTATATAAGGAAAAACAACCTGAAACAACAAAAATAACAATATTAATTCCTCAAATAGACTAAATTGGGATACTAATTAATTATAAAAATAACTAAGTGTAAAAGTAAAAAAAAAAAACAACAAAAATTCATTAACACAGAGATTCCATATCTGCAGTAATTAACCCAGTGTTACCATATCTGTAGTAATGGGACGATGAGAAATCATTGACAATTTCATGCATTTAACAGTTTTTTCTACTGAAGTTATACTGTATTTCAAACTCACCTGCTTATAGGGTGAAATCAGAAACTTTTCAAACCAATGTTTTTTTTGAGAATAAATTAACCCATGCTATGCACTGTCAATTTATTGCAAATTGGGGAAAACTGCAGTGGAATTAACATAACAATTACATTTTTTGAGATCCCAGTGTTACTATTTACTTGTTTCTATTCAAATGCTGCATATTATTATTTAAATAGCCTGGGTCTGGGTTTGTCAGGTCACTTGGCACATTTTTATTAAAAAGCTCATGGCCATGTACAATTGGAACAAGGAGAAGCAGCATCTTCTGTTAAATTCTCTGTGATTCTCGGTTCACCTGAAGGCACTAGCAGCATTTCGAAAATTCACCCTTATACTGATAATTTAAACATAGATGTTATTTTTGGTATAGTTTTGCAATGGCTAATTGTTCCGACTGCTTGCTTTGAGCAGTGCGTAGATATTTTCTTTTTCTTATGATATAACTCTTTGTTGTATACTAGCTAACTTGTGCATATTTTAGGTATTAGTATGTCCATCTGTCTCTTACAAAATACTATTTCTGTTATCAAAAATTAAAATGATATTGTTGTGGCCATTTTTGTGGAGGCTTGATATAGCCTCGCATGGACTATTGTGATTCTCAAATGAGAATATACCTCTGCGGAAAACCCGTCAAAATGTTTGTAGTGATTTCAGGGAGAGAGAAAAGGAAACGGAACAAAAGACTTGACACTGAGAAAAGCTGAATTTGCTATTTTAATTTCAGGAGCTCAGTAGCACAAGGTAACAGAAGCTTAATTATTAATATTGTAATATTGCTGACAAGTAACATCAGCTAGGGATTTGTCACGTATATAAATGGCAAGCCGGCAAAGTCACATGTTTTTCCAACTAGTACAGCAAAAAGTGAATAGTCTTTTTAAGGATAGAGAGCCACCTCAAAGAGCCATGTAAAGAGCAAAGAATCCATCCATTGCAGCACTCGCTGCTGACGCTACACTATGTAAATAGTGTAGAGCGCAGAAACAGAAAGGACAAACACACACACATAGACCACCACAGCTACTTTGGCTCCACACATTTGACATGTGTCTGCTATATCTTTCCATCATTTTGAGTACTAAATCACTATATAGCATAACAACAGCAAAAAGAGTTTAGATAACCATTGTGGTTTATGAGTTAAAATGTTTGCATTTCCAGTTAGACGGTAATGTTAACTTAGTTATTCGTTTAGATGTGCAGACAGAAGGTAGGTGCTGTGTAGCCTTATCCGTGCTTTGCTGATGTCATTAGGCATATTTGTTGATTCAGATGTTTTGAGAACTGAAAACTGCATCTCCTGTGGCTCTTCATTATTAACTCTCTTAATTTTACACTTCACATTTTCATGAATAAAGATGTCTATTCTTTCAGCCTTACATTGATTCCTACAGTATCGTTGTAACTGAACAACAGAGAGAAAACACAGCACCTTCCACAATGTGTCGTTCATGTTTACTACTCGTCTAGGTGTCTTTGAATGCCAATGTACAGGGTGAGCCAAAATGAAGTACCACTTTTCTCAAGGTCATTGTGCGAGGTAGAGGCAGCCGAGTGGATTGGGGGGCCCTTTGATAGGCGATCCCTGGTGGTTTTCAGTTGTTAACATGCCTTAGTCCGGTGTGCACGTGCTTTTGCTGTCGAGGCATTCTTCAAAAACAATGAATCCATCATCACTATGCAACACACCTTCCAAACGCATTTCAGCATCCCTCCTAACGGTGACGTCCCAAATCGGAAAACAGTTCTTCAGTGAGTGGATAAAACAGACAGGTACAAGATTGAACAGAAAATCTCCAGGTCATCCTTGGACTATACGAAAACATCCAAGCTGTAAAGGCACCAATTTAGTCTCCTAAACATGCTTCTGCCTTAGGCATTTCCAACATGTCTTTGAGGAGGATTTTGCATGAGGACTTTACATTTTATCCATACAAAATGATGGCAGTGCAGGAAGTCACTGAGAGAGACTGGGAGAGCCGTAGAGAGTTGTGTTCAAACAGCCTGCAAACCGTTTATCGAAATGCCATCATCATGCACAGTGACGAGGCACATTTCCATTTGAATGGTTACGTAAATAAGCAAAACTTTCGCTATTGGGCTGAAACCAACCATCGTGAACTTCATCACAGGCCCCTGCACAGTGAGCGTGTTCCAGTTTGGTGCTGAGTTGATGAATTTGGCATTATAGGCCCTTACTTTTTTGAGGAGTGGGGAGCAACAGTCACCGTCACTTCAGAACATTACATTGAAATGCTACAGAACTTTTTGCGGCCCCAACTGGAAGAACTGGATGTAGTGGATGCCTGGTTTCAAAAGACCATGCAAGTTTTGCAGGAAATGTTTCTGGGGAAGCCAAACTCAGCGATGTCAGATGGCCTTCATGTTCGCATGATCTTGCTCTATGCAATTTCTTCTTGTGGGGCTATCTCAATTTGAAGGTATACACACACACCAACATCAAAACCTTGAAGCCCTCAAGCATGCTATTCGCCACGAAACTGCCACTATTCCCCTTGAAATGGCTGAACGAGTCATGCGTGCAGAGTGTATCACTAATGATGGCCACCACCTTGAAGACATCATTTTTAAAACACAGTGAACAAATCTATTTTGTTTACCCTTTCTTGCGTCATAATGAAATTAATTTTATCTTGTAGCGTTTTTTGTAGAATAAACATTTGAAATGTGGTACTTGTTTTTGGCTCACCCTGTATAATCTAATGTATAATCTAATTTTTCACAAAAGATGTGCGTTTTAAAACGTGCACTACATTCCTTATATTGATTTACCTGAGTGCACTTTAGCATATCTTTCATTAGCATCATTCAAAAAAATACATTAGCAAATTTAGGCCACTATGCCAGTCTTAAAAGTACCTCAA
This sequence comes from Polypterus bichir lapradei, assembly GCA_026402145.1. Lineage (NCBI taxonomy): Eukaryota > Metazoa > Chordata > Cladistia > Polypteriformes > Polypteridae > Polypterus > Polypterus bichir. The sequence continues at coordinate 48,799,365 of JANRMT010062808.1, forward strand.
TATTGTGTCCTTTTTTGTTCAGCTGTGGCAAGAAAGGAAATAAACATAACATTTCTTGAGAGAGTCAAGATAACATCTACCAAATTTAATTATGCATGTAGAATTTGATTTGTGATAGTGAAACTGAAGAAAATATATCTTTCCAGTGTCCTAAAAAATGGAGACTGAGAAGACATACACAAAAAAGTATTCAAACCTGTGAATGGAGAGGAGATGCCACTTTCATTTTGAAATACTTTCTTAAACATGGACACAGTAAGGGTGGTGTTAAAGTGGTTAGGGTTGCTGCCTGATGGTTCTACCATCATTGGTTTGTCCATGGATATTGCCTGTATAAAGTCTGCAACTTTTGCATGTGCCTGTGTGGGTTTTCATCCAGGTATTCAGGTACTTCATGAAGGATAGATAAATTGATTATTCCAAACTGGTCTTGCAAGGATGTGCAGATGAGTGACCCCTGTGATAGGCTGGCATCTTTCCATGGCATTCCTGCCCTGTGCCAAGTGCTGCTCTCTTGACCATAAATTGGGTTAAGCATTATATATTATGTTATATTTGGCATTTCTGGATTGCTAGTGTTGCTGAATGCTGGATTGTCATTCTTAGGCAAGCTGCTGTCTCCTAAAGAAATACACCACCCATAAATTATTTTAGTCAGGGTAAGTTACAACTAATCTAGACAACATGTTTTTGAGATGTCTAGAGGAAACTGGTGTGCATAGAGAAAACTCATACAAATGTGGGGAGTCAGATTCTTGTAGCTAAAAGGCAGCATTGTTCCATCATGATCCCCACTGCCTTTAGGTGTAAAGGTTGCTATGATTCGATATGTTTGGAAATTTTTGGAGTGCTTGATCCAGCTTTTTTCTTAATCGTTCTTTCTTAATAAGAGTTTATTGTAGTGCTGCATTATATTATTTGATTTTTTTTTTATTTTTAATGTTATTTTCAGTTATTAGAAAATTAATCTGTGCCATTTCTGGCACCATTTTGTTTTACATTATCTGGTACTTAGTGCACCTCAGGAGGAGACGTGCCTAATGTCAATGCGCAATGCTATAAAAAGTTCCACATCAGATACATCATCACTCACATTTGTAGATATCCTTTTGCACATATATTAACTCACCAGCTTTAGATTACCTTGTTCCTGACTATTGTTTCTGTATTCCTTTCTATGATTCTTTGATTTGTTTTTGACAAATGACAGAATAGACTTTTGGCTTTAATTCTTGCTCTGTTTAATGTTTTTTCTCTTGGTCACCCCTATTAACTCTGGTTGTCTTTTTCTTGGGGAAGGCTTAACAAAGGTCTATAAAGGTAGCTGAGTGTCTCAGACAGCTAGAATCAGTGAATCTGTTCTTAGGAAAATGGAAAAGATGGAAGATAAAGACAGGAGTTATGAAGTAGATCCACTGTTATGGTTGGAATTTGTCTTTTAAAATTGTAAGGAGCAGGCAAAAGTCTAATTTTAATCTTATTTAAGAATTTGAGAAAAATAGCTTAAATGGCTACTTTGGTCACTATGAAAGTGGGAAGCAGGGGCTGGCCACTCAGAAAATGTAAACAATTAATAGAGATATTACTAGAAAAGCCATATATGAAAACAAAATGCCAAATACAGCAAACCAGCATTTTAAAATTAGCAGGAAGAACAGAGCAATAAAATATTAATTTGAATATGTTTCTGATTACTGGCTGACGCAGAGAGTGGTTCTGTCTCAAGTTTAACTATATTAATCCACCATGAATTAATTTACTATGCATGATTGTCAGGATAAAAGAACAACACTATGTTATTTTCTCTTGCTTCCTCCTTATCTTTTTTATTCAGGTTAGGCATAATGCCTAGACGTTTGTAAATATGCGTGTTGGATATATCAAAGTCTGGACTAACAGAAATTGTGTTATGTTACATTACTACTTATTAAATAACCACAAAGAGGTTTAAATTATTGAGAAAAAAACTGTCAATGCTTTTAGACCATCCATCTCCATAATTGTAATGTAAAAAGCACAACCTTTTTTTTGTAGTATGGAATATTCTGAGCATATTGATCAAGATTTTTATCAGTCTAATTTTAACACCGATGAAGGACAAGACATGTATAACTGTGGTATATCCAGTCATCCTTATCACAGCAAGTAAGTAATCTGTTGGTCAAGGACTATACAGTTTGTATGAATATTGCTGTCATTATATTTGTTATTTATTTCATTTTACCAAACATGTTGTTATAGAAAATAATAGTTGGAAAATACAAGAACAAAGCACAAATGAATAGAGAATTTTGTGCAAGAGGGGTGTTTATATGGCAAAGGTGAAAAATAGCAGTTGTGAGGGAAATTTTGAACTTTCGTCATGTTATACAGTAATGCTAATATGTTACTTGATGTGTAAGCTCAAGTTGCTATTTAGAAGTTCTTGTTAAATGCTTTGACAATATCCCTTAGTATGCACTATAATTTTTAAAATTTCTTCATTGCTTGTGTCTTAGTGAAAAAATAAAATTGACATAGCCTGCTAGATAAAAAATATTTTGCAAAATGCAAACATTTATTTAGTTCTAAAATGTTGAACCTGTTAGAACCATATTAAGGTTCTTTGCAAAGATGCTGATCATTCTCTGCATTAATAGAATCAAATGCTACAACCTGTTTTGTAGTAAAAAGCTTTTCAGTAATGTATTTCTCTGGTAGCATAATATAGGCTTGAAGTACTGACTAAGAGCATCTGTCATAAAATGGGATGTATATATATCATAATAACTTAAAAGCAAATGGGATAATGCACAGGGAATAATCTAGGTGAGACACAGGAGGAGACAGACCCAAAACCTACTTGTCCCAGCAGCCCTTGCACCAAGCAAAGTAGTGGAACATCAGCAAATGAAGTAACATGTAGCTAGTAAAAAAAAGAGTGGCTCCAGTTTGATGATTATATGGACATTCTAAACGCCTCCACATAAAGGATGTTTTGCAGGAAATTTCAGACAATGACAACCATTATCATGATCTTTGATGAAGAGGTTTGGTATGGTGGAGAATATTGTCACCAAGACTCCATATGAAGAACAATATGATAAAGATAGTCAGCTAAGGAACAAACGTTGAAGATTGGTCTCCTGCAGACACTGAAGAAGCAGTTCAAAAGTCAGACCAGGAACAAAGGAATGGTAGAGAGGTAGTGCTGAAACTCAGAGCAGAATGACACAGTAGGTGGTCAAGAGACAAGGCCAGGAAATGAAACCCATTTGGGTTCATCAAGCAAGTCTTAGATCAGAAATGCAGTAGCTCCCTCACATTCCTCAGATAGGAGATAGACCACCTTCTCTACAATATCTACAGTAATAAAGAAAGGAAGGTGGACGTAGGGGAATGTAGAGGCTTGATAGACCCACCTGGGCCTACCATTAACTGTAACATCAAGCAGCTTAGCTTAAAGGTGATGAAGGAATTTGTAAAGTTTGCCAGAGCCAACTCAGTCCCCAGACCCAGCAGATTTCCCTACATAGTGCACAAGCGATGCCCCAGGCTAATACAATGAGTGTGGAATATCTTAAAGGTTATGTGGAGGATAGGTAAGGCAGCCCAGCAGTGGAGATTTCCAGAAGGTGTCTGGATTGCCAAGGAGGAAAACTCACAGAAGATTTTCCAGTTTAGGAAATCTCACTACTCAGTATCAAAGGGAAGATATTCTTTAGTGTCACTGCCCAACAGCTGACATAATACCACTAGAAGAATTAGTGCATCAATACCTATATTCAGAAGAGTGGCATCCCTATGTTCTTGTTTGTTCCTGGAACACACACAAGGTTGCACAGGTGATCTGAGAGGCACAAGATATGAAAGGAGATTTGAAATGTGCTGTGGCTGGACCTTACCATTGCATATGGGTTCATACCCCACAAGCTGTTGGAAACAGTACTGGAGCGGCACCATTTCCCTGATAAGACCAGGATTCCATCCATCCATCCTCTTCCGCTTATCCGGGGTCGGGTCGCGGGGGTAGCAGCTTAAGCAGAGAGGCCCAGACTTCCCTCTCCCCGGCCACTTCTTCCAGCTCTTCCGGGAGAATCCCAAGGCATTCCCAGGCCAGCCGGGAGACATAGTCCCTCCAGCGTGTCCTGGGTCTTCCCCGGGGCCTCCTCCCGGTTGGACATGCCCGGAACACCTCACCAGGGAGGCGTCCAGGAGGCATCCTGATTAGATGCCCGAGCCACCTCATCTGACTCCTCTCGATGCGGAGGAGCAGCGGCTCTACTCTGAGCCCCTCCCGGATGACTGATCTTCTCACCCTATCTTTAAGGGAAAGCCCAGACACCCTGTGGAGGAAAATCATTTCAGCCGCTTGTATTCGCGATCTCGTTCTTTTGGTCACTACCCATAGCTCATGACCATAGGTGAGGGTAGAAACATAGATCAAATGGTAAATTGAGAGCTTTGCCTTACGGCTCAGCTCCTTTTTCACCACAACAGACCGATGCAGAGCCCGCATCACTGCGGATGCCGCACCGATCCGCCTGTCAATTCACGGTCCAATCTTCCCTCACTCGTGAACAAGACCCCGAGATACTTGAACTCCTCCACTTGGGGCAGGATCTCACCCCCAACCCTGAGAGGGCACTCCACCCTTTTCCGGCTGAGGACCATGGTCTTGGATTTGGAGGTGCTGATTCTCATCCCAGCCGCTTCACACTCTGCTGCGAACCGCTCCAGAGAGAGCTGAAGATCACGGCCTGATGAAGCAAACAGGACAACATCATCTGTAAAAAGCAGTGACCCAATCCTGAGTCCACCAAACCGGACCCTTCAACACCCTGGCTGCGCCTAGAAATTCTGTTCATGGCGGAGTCCAACTCTCACTGGAAACGGGCTCGACTTACTGCCGGCAATGCGGACCAAGCTCTGACACCGGTTGTACAGGGACCGAACAGCCCTTATCAGGGGGTCCGGTACCCCATACTCCCGGAGCACCCCCCACAGGATTCCCTGAGGGACACGGTCGAATGCCTTTTCCAAGTCCACAAAACACATGTAGACTGGTTGGGCAGAACCCCCGAATAGACTTTTCCAGGGAGGCTGAGGAGTATGATCCCTCTGTAGTTGGAACACACCCTCTGGTCCCCCTTTTTAAAGAGGGGGACCACCACCCCGGTCTGCCAATCCAGAGGCACTGTCCCCGATGTCCATGCGATGTTGCAGAGACGTGTCAACCAAGACAGTCCTACAACATCCAGAGCCTTAAGGAACTCCAGGCGTACCTCATCCACCCCCGGGGCCCTGCCACCAAGGAGTTTTTTGACCACCTCGGTGACTTCGGTCCCAGAGATGGGAGAGCCCACCTCAGAGTCACCAGGCTCTGCTTCCTCATTGGAAGGCATGTTAGTGGGATTGAGGAGGTCTTCGAAGTACTCCCCCCACTGACCCACAACGTCCCGAGTCGAGGTCAGCAGCGCACCATCCCCACCATATACAGTCGAAGCCGTCCGAAAGTTGTTCTCCATGGCCTCTCCAAACTCCTCCCATGCCCGAGTTTTTGCCTAAGCAACAACTGAAGCCGCATTCTGCTTGGCCTGCTGGTACCTATCAGCTGCTTCCAGAGACCCACAGGGCAAAAAGGTCCTATAGGACTCCTTCTTCAGCTTGACGGCATCCCTCACCGCCGGTGTCCACCAATGGGTTCGGGGATTGCTGCCACGACAGGCACCGACCACCTTGCGGCCACAGCTCCGGTCAGCCGCCTCAACAATAGAGGCACGGAACATGGCCCATTCTGACTCAATGTCCCCCACCTCCCTCGGGACGTGGTTGAAGTTCTGCCGGAGGTGGGAGTTGAAGCCACTTTTGACAGGGGACTCTGCCAGCCGTTCCCAGCAGACCCTCACAACATGTTTGGGCCTACCAGGTCTGACCGGCATCTTCCCCCACCATCGAAGCCAACTCACCACCAGGTGGTGATCAGTTGACAGCTCCGCCCCTCTCTTCACCAGAGTGTCCAAGACATATGGCCGCAAGTCCGACGACACGACCACATAGTCGATCATCGAACTGAGGCCTAGGGTGTCCTGGTGCCAAGTGTCCATATGAACACCCTTATGCTTGAACATGGTATGCCCTCTAGCACCCCCTCCAGAGACTCCAAAAAGGGTGGATACTCCAAACTGCTGTTTGGCGCATACGCACAAACAACAGTCAGGACCCTTCCCCCCACCCGAAGGTGGAGGGAGGCCACCCTCTCATCCACCGGAGTAAACCCCAATGCACAGGCTCCAAGTCGGTGGGCAATAAGTATGCCCACACCTGCTCTGCGCCTCTCACCGGGGGCAACTCCAGAGTGGTAGAGAGTCCAGCCCCTCTCAAGGAGATTGGTTCCAGAGTCCAAGCTGTGCATCGAGGTGAGTCCGACTATATCTAGTGTCGAGGATGCCAGGGGCCACAACCCGGCCGGGACACCTTGGCGGACCGGAAGTGGGCGTGCGCCCATCTGGGATCACGTGGGGGCCGCCTTCTTGGTTGCTTTGGGGGCCATGGGTGCAGGGCATGGAAGCCCCACCCTGTAGGGGTCCGTGGTCACCGCCAGGAGGCGCCCCAATGCCTTGGGAACCCTGGACCCCAGTACTTCCGCCACACCAGGAATTGCTGGGGGGAAGAGGACCAGGAACACCCGGAGGACTTCCAGCTACACAGTTGGTGCTTCCGCCACACGGGGGTGTGTCAGCGGAAGCTCCTCAGGAAGCACCTGGAGCCCATCTGGGCGTACATAAAAGGGGCCGCCTCCCTCCAGTCGAGAGCAAGAGTCGGGTGGAAGTGGACGGAGCTCGGAGGAGAGGACTGGAGGCGGTCTGAGGACTGTGCAAGGCATTGTAGTGCGGCCAGGACTGTAAGGGGTGATTGGTGCTGCGGCACTGGGTTGTGCACTTTTGTAAATAAACACGTGTGTGGCGAAACAACATGTCTGCCTGTCTGTGTCCGGGCTGTACCCCACACTAGCCAGAACCTCTCAACCTCGCGCACTAGCGCAGGCTCCTTCCTCTTCAGAGAGGTGACATTCCATGTCCCAAGAGCCAGTTTCTGTAGCCGAGGATCAGACCACCAAGGTCCCCGCCTTCGGCCACCACCCAACTCACACTGCACCCAATCTCCTTGGCCCCTCCCATCGGTGGTGAGCCCATGGGAAGGAGGACCCACGTTACCTCTTCGGGCTGTACCCGGCCGAGCCCCATGGGTGCAGGCCCGGCCACCAGGCGCTTCCATTGAGCCCCACCTCCAGGCCTGGCTCCATAGGGGGGCCCCGGTGACCCGCGTCTGGGCAAGGGAAAACGTCGTCCAAGGTTTTTGTTCTTCATCGGAGGTTTGTCGAACCGCTCTTTGTCTCATCCCTCACCTAGGACCAGTTTGCCTTGGGTGGCCCTACCAGAGGGCATAAAGCCCAACATAGCTCCTATGATCATTGGGACACGCAAACCACTCCACCACAATAAGGTGATGGTTCAAGGAGGGGAAGACCAGGATTATTGCCACAATTTCAAACTGAGAGTCACTTCTAAGGTACTTTCTAAGGCAGTTAGAACTATGCAGTTCAGGGAAGTGCAGTTCAGGTGTAGGTGATTTTAGACAGAATATTACGATTTGCATTTAACTAATTAATTCTGTAGCTATGTATTTTTCTCTGAATTAGCATTTCCCCACCAGAAGATTTAATGTTTCCTGAACAGCCTTATCTGGGTCAGATTTTACATCCTTTGAGTGTCACAGGCTCTCTTCATTCAGACCCAGATAGCTTTGATGATGAACCCCCATTACTGGAAGGTACGTTTTCATTTTCTAATGATGTGATAACTATATTTTAAATATTTTAAGGTTCTTCTTTGCATTGCTTCCAATAACAATACTTCAATAGTTAGAAAATATACTGTTTACAGTATTATTGTGCTATAGCTTCAGTTTTGAAGCATGAATAAAATATAAAGTGAAGTATTTATTGGATAACTTTGTTTATTAAATACAAACTATGTTATTTGTTCACACAAATTACCTTTACCTCATACTAGATTTTGGTTAAAGACCTGAAAACGTTTAGTGTCAAACATTTGCAGTAATAGAGTAATTCAGAAAGGATGCAAGTAATTTCTAAACAGTTTGTGTGTATTGTTCCTTCATACCTCTCTCTCCAGCCTTCTTACACACTCCTCACTGAGTAATTACCCAAACCCCCCTCTGAGGTGAGACAACAATGAACCATCTCTCAGGGTCACTTCAAACTGCGCCAGTGAATCACTTTCAGATCCAAGCTGCTTTTTCATTGGTAACTATACCACTAGGCTAATGAACTGTGTTAACCTTGCAACCCTGAACATTCAGTTCCAATAAAGCAGCAGGTTTCCTAGTTAGCCTCCATACTGGCCATTCTGTTAATGGACAACATGTTCCTGCCTATTATGACTTGGGATTGTGTGCCATTTAGAGCCTCAGTAATACCTCTAATGAGTCAACATGGTCCATTATTTCCCATCTGGAACACTCTTGTGCCATCTAGTGACCTGAAAATACTATCAACACCACTCCTCAATACTGACACTCCATATTGAATAGAGCGTCAAGCCCCCTTTGAATCAGCAGTGTCACATGCCTTTACTGCATAATGCTCCTAATTTCCCAAGCATCCCACCTGAAAGAAACTGGTACTCACTGGTGGTTATTGTCATTCCACATTGGTATATTGTATAAAGAACTTTTCCCTTGTAAGTGTGGTTGTTTCTTTTGCTTTTCTTTTCTACTTTTCTGTAGGTGTTGTACAAGGTGTGTTTCATTATAGTCAAGTCCTTGTCACTGGCAACCTATTGCTAAAAAATCATACTAGTAAAAAATCCTCAGTCTTCTAAAGCTGTAATTTCAAACTCGGATCCTGTAGGGATGCAGTAATAGCAGGCTTTCATTCCAATCATTTCCTCAATGAGTAGCCAATTACTGATGCTAATGCAACATATTTAATTTGCCTTAATTTCATCTGATTACTGCAATCTCTCCTGGTTTGTGAGTTCAGGTCACAAGCTTATATATATGTATAATATGATAAAGCTTTGTTTCTCACATGATTTGCCAGTATTATATTTTAATAACCATATTTTCATTTTGTACACACCTTTAAATGACAGTAATTGAAATTATACTATGGTGTACTTTAAGCAGCACAAATACACGTAAAGAAAGGCCTAAGCACTACAAGCTGAAACAGCTGTACTAGTTTATTTGCCACTAGATGTCTCTATTTAGTTTCAGATAACTATGATTCTAATAATTGTGATCTGTTAACCTTTTTCACATTTTTCACCTTTAAGGAGTTACATATTTTATTTAAGTATTTATGTATTTTGTTTTTGAAGAGCTGGGTATTAACTTCCAGCATATACAGCAAAAAACCTTGACAGTACTAAATCCATTGAAGCAAACAGATGGAAGCATTATGAATGAGACAGATCTAACAGGACCAGTGGTGTTTTGTTTGGCATTAGGAGCAACATTGCTACTCGTAAGTGTAAACTGCAGAATTTCCTGATGTTTTACATTACTGCCTATTTTAAATAGGTAAAATTAAGACTTTAAAAAAACAAAAAATATATATTTTTGCTAGTGTTATGCACTGTAAATTGAAATATATTTGATCTTTTCTTGTCTTTGTAAAAGTTTATTTGTAGGTTATGTTTTAGCTAATTCATGATGTGCAAAAATTTAAGAACAATTGAAGGAAACATTTCTTATTAATTTTTAAAACAGGATTATTTAAAAGCACAGCTTGTTTGAGCAGCAGTTGATAAGATAGGAAAAATACTGTGTTGTCATAAGCTTTAAACACCTTAATAATGAGACTAAGTAATTACTTAATTTAGAAGTTCTATATATTCACAATAAATAAATCTGGCTGCATCCAGCAATGATCAGTGGCTTGGCTTCCTCACACATGAAAAGTGATAACAGGTATTTTGAAAAATCTTAATTATCTGCATATTTTCAGGTAACAGTAGCAGCTCTTTAAATGCCCTTCATTACTTATTACTTCAAAAATCACTTACATCAAGTACTGATTACTTCCCTTGATATGATGCCAGACAGTCTTAGAATATGCCCCCACATACTCTCACACCTGGTTACTGGGTCATCTTTAAGTAATTAATTTAAATGTACATGAACATCTTTAGGATATGAGAGGATAATGGAGTATATGATGAAAACCCAATCAAACATGATAAGAATGTGTCAGACTCCATAAGCAGAACAAATGAGTGAGGAGGCAATGTAAAATGAAATGCTATAGGCCTCTTTAAGTGGTTCCAAACATGGACTGGATGCTGTTCGGATTATCACTAGTTCACCACAACCCTTTAATAAATTGAGTAGTTTCATAAAATGAACAGTAAGACATGTGATGTGTTACATGTAACAGGCTCACATTAAACACCAACTAAAAAAGAAAGTTAACATACCCTGGATTCAGAAAGTATTCAGATGCCTTCAATTCTTCATACTGTGTTGTGTTGTAGATTTTATTTTAAATTGATACATTTTCCATTTTTGCCCTTCAATCTACAATCTATAACTCATAATGACAAAGTGAAAACAAATTTTTATTAAAAACCAAAAACTGAAATTTCTCATAAGTATATTAGACCCTTTTCTGTTACGCTACAGATTGCGCTCAGGTGCATCCTGTGTGTTTTAATTATCCTTGAGATGTGTCTAGAACTTGACTGGAGTCTACCTGTGGCAAATTGAATTGGTTGGACAAAATTTAGAAACACGTACGTCCCCATATTCACACTGCATATCAGATCAAAAACCAAGCCATGAAGTTCAATGAACTCTCTGTAGACCTCTGCAATCCAGTTTTGGTGAGGTATAGACCAAAGAAACCTTTTCTAAAGCTTTGAGTGTTCCCAGGATTACAGTGGTCTAAATAATTTTGAAATGTAAGAAGTTTCAAATCACCAGGACTCTTCCTAGAGTTGGCCATTTGGCCAGACTGAGTAACTGGGCAAAAAGGAATTTGCCCAGGGAAGTGACCAGGAACCCAACAGTCTCTCTAACACAGCTTCGGGAGAATGGCAGAACCTGTCAGAAGGACAACCATCTCTGCAGTACTCAATTAATCAGCTGTTTATGGTAGAGTGGCTAGACAGAATCTGCTTTAAAAATAAAAGGTATTTGTCAGTTTAAATGTCTCTGAAAGCATAATGAAAAAGATTTATTATGATTTTTTTGGGAAGACCAAGACACTACTCATTACCTGCCTAATATCATCCCTATTGCATCTCACTGACAGGGATAGGAAGCCTGGTCAGAATTGAGGGAAGAGTGAATGTAGCCAAATAAAGAGAGATCTTTGATCTGAATCATATAGACAAGACAATGCTAAAGTAACTTTGGGACAAGTTTCTGACTGTCCTTGAATGGCCCATCCAAAGCCCAGACATAAATCCTACATAACCTCTGTGTAGAGACATAAAGATTTCAGTTTACATATACTTCTCATTCAGTTTATCAGAGCTTGAGAGGATCAGCCTGGAAGAATGGGATAAACTGCCCAAAACTGGGCGTGCAAAGCTTGTAAAGACTTACCCAACAAGACCTAAAGATGTAATTCCTGCCAAAGGGGCTTCTACAGAGTACTGAATTAAGAGGCTGAGTTCTTTACTGAAATTTTGACTCCATGAGAGATTTCAGTTATTGATTTTTAATAAATTTGCAAACTTCTCTGAACACATGTTTTTACTTTGTCATTATAAGTTATTGAGTGTAGATTAATGGGCCAAAATGGCAAATGTATCCATTTAAAATTAAATCTACACAGTAAAATGAGAAGAAGGTGGTCTTATAGTTTTTTAATCCACCATGATGTAATAAACTGTTATGAAAAAAAGGAATAATTCATTTAAAAGTTTCTAGTATAAAGTTAAGTATTTGGGCAGCTCACCCTATACTATCTCTGTTGACTTGTTAGCCCATATTTATAAATCTAGTTACATTTAAGTCAATGAGTGATTAAACCCAGGGAGAGCATTTAAGTTAAAACAAGGGTAAAGAAGGATGAAGGTAATGTCTTTGGTGATTTATGGGTCCTAAAGCAAACCACGATTTACCTATCAAACAGATAAGGATGTAGCCAGTTGAAAATGTGCAATGACTACCAAGTAATTGTAAATGCCTAATTAGCATACTTAATTAAATATAGCATTATGTTAAAGCAGAATGTTACATACCAGATATTGTTATTCAGTATCTACAGTATTCAGTATCTACAGTACTTAGCTAATAGTCAGTCAGATTTGAATATTAATTTTTATTAAGAGTTTATTACTAACTACTGATATCTCATTGTTAGATTTACTGGATAGTTTTGTCCTTCTTTTCATTTTTCCTCATGGTTGTAATTTTCTTTTGATTTCTTCTTGTCTGCTTTTTCTTGGGCTTTTGAATTCTCACTGGCCCTTCTCCCTCATTGTGCTTTGTGTGTTCAAAGGTGGGGCCTCATATAAGGAGTGCAATCACCTGAGACGTTTATTTAAGAGAACTGCCCACCACTGGCATTTTGCTGTGGCCTTACCAAGCTTCGATGTTGTGCTGTTTTGGCACTTTTTTGTGCTCTTTTTCTTTTGATAAAGGTTTAGTATTCTTTTGAGAAGCTTTGGATTATACTTTTAGACTTTGAGGATTTTGAGTTAAGAATTTGGTACTTTATAAGGAAAAGCAACAGAAAAAGACATCACATTTGATTTACTTTATTTTATGTCAGGTGTGTCTAATTCAGATTCTGGAAAGTCACAGTGGCTGCTCGTTTTCTATCCTGTCACTTTCTAAATCAGGGACCAATTTCTGCTGTTAATTGACTTCTATTCCCTTTGTTTTAATTGCCATGTTTTAAAAGACTCCATCCTCTGAATTGATTTTTTTTTCTTAAATGGCAGCCAAACAAAAATGGGATGGGAAGTGAGCCAACAGATGACCAGCTAACTCCAACCTATTTCTCTCCAACCATTTGCTTAATTAGAAGACTATTCTTGTTGTTAATTAAACAAGTTTTTTACCTCCATGGCTTGTTGGTGCTCTCATTCTTCCACAACAGACATTTCTAAAACAGTCGATTTTCTTTTTTCTAAGAGAACCATCAAAATGTTTTGTAGACCTGAGCAGATCAACATTACTGAGATCTTCACCTTTCTCTATTTTAAGATATTGTATGATGTAAACAGGTTATCTGGTTATGTGTTGGCTCACTTTGTGTCTCATTATTAAGGGGTCTGATCTTAAATAGAAAGTCAATTACAGATAAGAGAAAAGAAGTTAATTAGCAGCAGAACCTAGTTACTAATTAAGAGAATGGATAGACTGAAACCCTGCAGCCACTATGGCCCTCCAGGATTGGAGTTGGACACCCCTGATTTATGTCCATGCTATCATTCAGATATAATACTGATTGTAGAGTTTGGTAGCTGAAACCTTCCAGTTTGATCTCTCCAAAGTGGTCTAAAATACAAATATAAATCACAAAGCAATTGATTAGATAAGTTTTCAGTCCCTTCAAGTCAGTATTTAGTTGATGCACCTTTGGCAGTAATGACAACCTTAAGTCTGGTCTTTCTCAGCTTTGTACATCTAAACACTGCAGTTGTTCCTTGATCTTCTTTTAAAAACTCTGTCAGATTGGATGGGGATTGTGAGTGAACAGCCTTTTTCAAACCCAGGCACACATTCTCAATTAGAATGAGATCTGGATTCTAGCACTTGAGGATATTAATAGTGTTTGTTTTTAGGAAAATTCCGTGTAGCTTTGACTTTATGCTAGGGGTCATTGCCTTGTGGGTTTTCTTCAAGTATTTTGCTACATTCATGTTACCTTCTACTAAACCCTTCAGGGCCTGCTGCAGAGAAGCATTTCCATTGCATGATGCTTTCACCATCCTACTTTACTGTGGGAATTGTTAAAGTTTTCTTATACAAGCGTTTTTGGGTGTCCATGTCCTAAATTTGTTATGTTGACGCACATGTATGTCCTCTATTCCAACTCTTGTCCTCTTATCTTTACACTTACTTTCTTGGAAGGAAGCCACTTATACCTGTGACTCTGGTTTAATTTCTCCCACAGCTGACTGCTACTGCAACTCCATATCCTACTCTCTTGTAATCTCTAGATACTGGGTAATAAGACAGGGCATCAAAACAAGGAGCAGGTTTAGATACCTTATCCAGTCATTATAGTCTTCAAAATTCTTAAATATTATCAATGTTCCTACAGCAGAAGAAAAAGGTAAATGTATGTGTCAAATCACCATGCAACCTAGATATTTCAGTAACTATGACCGACAATGGCAATGAGAGACACACACGATGTCTCTTAAGATTCATTATTGCTTTATCTCATACATCTAACAACATGGGTCATCTGGTGCTCAGTCTTCCCTATTCCTCTTTCTCTTTTTTTGCCTGAAGTTGCTAATTTTGAAAAGTTTGTCAGGGCCTAGGTAAACATCCCTATCCCCTCTGTGTCCAATGTCATTTGACATATCACGTGAGCACATGTAAAGGTCAAGCTTCTAAGTCTTAAGCAGGTGGAATGATAGGAAAAATGTCATTTTTCTGTTTAAACTTTGGATCATTGTCTAAATCCTGTTTGTCTGCAAATGTCCCTTCTTAAAGTGGAAAGTTTTTATATTTGCAAGCCTGTCTTTCACAGCTACCAACATTTCCTGTTTTAACTGATAAGTTGCTGCTACAGAGGTCCCATATAACAAAATAAAAAAAAAAAAAATAAGAGTAAAAAGTTTCAGTTCTATGCTGCGCTTACCATCCAGCAAATGCCTTTAACAAAGTAACAAACTACAAATGCAACAAAGACAGATAACTAAAACACATTTTAACATTCTTGATCACTTTTACTACACAATAAACTCACATTCCATAACAGTGTGATTTTGGCCTACACCAAACATGCATTTAGTCTGATAGCTAAAACACTTAATGTTGGTCTCATCACACCTTAGAAACTTCTTTCAGATGACTTCAGAGTCTCCCAGGTGCCTTCTGTCAAACTGTGTGTTGTGATTGTGTTTTTTAAACAGTGGCTTACTCTTTGCCCCTTCCCCATGAAGCTGCAACTTGTAAAGCAACCAGGCAACAATCCAAACTCATCCAAGCTAAATATGTAGCTACTGTATGTGTTTATTAATGCAAACTCAAACAATGTGAAAATATATACCAAAAAATGAATCATGTATGTCTGCAACACAAATCATAGTGACACATTAAATAGTGATCTTTTTTTTTATTACTTCAATAATATTTTATAATGCAAATGAACTTATTTAGACCTAAAGCAATTATTTTAAGCACATTCCACTACAATTCAAATACACAGAAAGAAGACCATTAAATTAAACTCAAACACTCTTTGATATTATGATCAAAATTTAAATGATGTGTTTCATGCATTTCTGCAGGCTGGAAAAGTTCACTTTGGTTATGTTTATGGAATAAGCGCTCTTGGATGCCTTGGGATGTACACGTTGTTAAACCTGATGAGCAGAATTGAAGTGTCATGTGGCTGCGTGGCCAGTGTGCTTGGATATTGTCTTCTTCCTATGGTCAGCTTATCTAGTTTTGCTGTGTTCTTCTCTTTGCAGTAAGTACTGTGACTTATCTCACTGCCTATCTCATTGCATTTTTTGTCACTACCAGTCTGTAGTAAAACAACAGAAACCTATTTTTGCAAAATAAATTATAATTAAAAGCAGATTTATTTTTATTTTACAAAATGAAAAGTTTAAGTGACCTGCGCCCATATCATTATATATAAACAGGGGTGCTTTGCCCCCTGCTCGCTTTGCTTGACATACCCCCCCACCCCCCACCCGCCTGTGCTTCGCACCAGCAAATTCATGTCTCTGTCGCTCACATATGTGGATTTCACTTTCACCAAACAACAAAACTTTTAATTCTCGCGGATAGGCCTCTTCATTGGGACGAAACACTACTTTTCCGTGATAGCAACACGAATTAGACGATCTACAAGTCTCAGACTTAAAGTTTAAAACCAAACAATATCTATATACTTCTGTCATATCACCTATGTCCACATATTTGATCTCTTTTTACTTTTACCTTTTCATCAATGTCGCATTGAATTTTGATTCTGTGTTTGGAATTACGTTGTGACAACGCAATGTATAACTGCCCGTGAGTGAATATCATTTCTTTCTCTCTACAAGAAATGTGTTTCACAATAGCATTCACACAAATGAGAAATGATTGAACCGTGTGCGTGGTTATGTGGGCAGGACTTTTTCAAATCTCTTTGCATAAGCTCTTATCTTGTGGGGCTTGAAATTTTCTCTCGCGGGATTTCACTTTCACCAAACAACAAATCTTTTAATTTCACTGATAAGCCTCTTCATTGGGAAGAAACAATTTTTTTTTCCCTGATGGCAACACGAAATAGACGATCTACAAGTCTCTGACTTAAAGTTTAAATCCAAACAATATATTTGATCTCTTTTCGCAGTTCCGTTATTTGACCGAGTAATAATTTCTGTTTGTTTGTGCAAATGCAATCTTTACTATCCTTTTTTTGAGACTTTCGAATTTTCGTACTTCCATTATCTCTAACCTGCTCTACATGTGTACCGCACCAACATTTTTGGAAACTTTTAATTTTCATGGATACGTCTTCATTGGGAAGAAACACTACTTTTTTTTCCCTGATGGCAACACGAATTAGACAATCTATAAGTCTCCGACTTAAAGTTTAAATGCGAACAATATATTTGATCTCTTTTCGCTGTTCCTTTATTTCACCGAGTAATAATTTCCATTTGTTTACACGAATGCAATCTTTACTATCCTTTTTTTGAGATTTTCGAATTTTCGTACTTCCATTATCTCTAACCTGCTCTACATGTGTACCGCACCAACATTTTTGGAAACTTTTAATTCTCATGGATACGCCTTCATTGGGAAGAAACACTACTTTTTTTTCCCTGATGGCAACACGAATTAGACAATCTATTAATCTCCGACTTAAAGTTTAAATCCGAACAATATATTTGATCTCTTTTCGCTGTTCCTTTATTTCACCGAGTAATAATTTCCATTTGTTTGCACGAATGCAATCTTTACTATCTTTTTTTTGAGACTTTCAAATTTTCGTACTTCCATTATCTCTAACCTGCTCTGCATGTGTACCGCACCAGCATTTTTGAATTCTTTATGATGTTCTACTTTGTCATCTACACTTTGTCTTTTATTTCCGGTCCTGGACGTGGTTAAATCTCTTGGCATAAAGACTCGTCTCGCGGGATGTGTAAGTGTCTCTCCAAGAAAATCATATCTCGTCTCCTTCCAAGATTTCTTTTATAATAGAGAGACGTAACTTTAATTATTACCTGATTTATACTTCAGCCTGCTTAAATGAGTATGTTTATTTACAGATGTTTTGAATGATGTCAGACATGTTTTCAATCAGGGCCATTGTTCCGGTGATCTTTGAATTTTTGGTTGCATTTTCAACTGTCATATGGAAGCATCATTAATTGCCTAAAAATTAAAAGTTTCAGTTATTAGATTTGTTCTTTCATAAAACTGTGTTTTGCTACTTATTCTTTTTTAAAACTGTGTGCTGCCACAACAGACACATGGTCATAAATGAAGATTTCTAACAGTAAAAGAGAAACAAAACCAAAAAATTTCTTTCCATGTGGAGATAAGTTGCAGTTTATATGACTTTTATGCAACTTTAAAACTAGTATTTTAACCCTAGACCACTATATAGTCACTCATTTTTCCAAATATTAAAATTAATCAACAGATTATAATACATTATGTATACAAATAAATCTACACATAAGCTTCTTCTAAGTAAAAAAGTAACTTTTTACATCTACCTTTTCATTTAGATTAATTTAAATATTTGTTTTTATTCGACAAAAAATGACGACATACAAAAATGTATTAATAACATTTAAAGAATATCTCAGTCTCAGCACTTTAACATTATAAGTTATTTAAAAATTATGTTTTCTGAAATCTTAATGATATATTTTGTCAAACCTTTAGATTAGTAGCAAAATATTTAGTAATAGTAGCTGCTGTTGTTTTCTGTTTGAACTTCACAAATTCAAGTATGACATGTAGCCAGCTTGCTTATGTGTCCTTTTGACGGACTTTCAGTTGTATTAAAAGTTTCTCGACTCAGATTTCATTTCAGACTTTACTAGATTTTGTAAAATATCTTTAGTTACCTGAAGTGCCTTAGTTATTTGCTTTAGTATCTTTTTTTTTTCATTACAGAAGCATCTTTGGAATTGTTTTGGCTGTCATAGTTATCGGATGGTGCAGCCTGTCAGCTTCAAAGATATTTGTGGCTACACTAGCCATGGATGGTCAACAACTTCTAATTGCTTATCCTTGTGCTTTGCTGTATGGTGTATTTGCACTTCTTACAGTTTTTTAACTTTTGAACCATTAATTTATAAGATCATCCATGAAGATTGAAGGACTGTGACAGCTATGTTCTTTACTGTTCAATAAATATTACAGCCTATTAAGTTTTAGTACATGAGGCGGTTTAATTGAACCTTAAAAACATAAGACGTTTGATAAATAAGAGGAAACCATTCAGTCTTTAAAGCTTGTTTCATTAGTTAATCACTAGGTTCTCCCAATATCTAATCTGAGTACTTGAGTCAGTAGTTTGTTCCAGAGTTTCACAACACTTTGTGTGAAGAAGTGCTTCCTGAAATCAGTCTTAAATACACTTCCCCTTAATTTCATCTGATGTCCTCTATTGGATGATTCAGTATTTAGTTGAAAGACTTTTTATGGAATCAACTTTATCTATGACTTTGAGAATTGTGAAGACCTGGATTAAGCCCCCATGCAGCCTTCTCTTCTCAAAATTAAACAAGTTACATTCCCTTAGCCTGTGCAAGTAGAACATGTCCTTTAGTTCTAGATTGCACAGCCTTAAGTACTACGTTATTTTATAGTGTCATGACTAGAACTGCAGAAAGTACTCCAGATATGGTCTTACTAGTGCATTATATAGTCTGACCAAAACATCCTTTGTTTTATATTCAACGGTTTTTAGTAAAATGTAACCTAACATTGTATCTTTTTTAATTGCTTCTATACATTTCCAATTAAACTGTTGTTTACATGAATCCTGAAATCCTTTTTTAGATGCTGCTCTTTAAATCAACTGAGCTTCTCACATACCTATCACTTGTTAGAAGGAATTTACAACAGATGCTTTATTGCATGCCGTGTTCTTAGAAATGGTGGTGCAATAGTAGCATTGCTGCCTTACAAATAGGAGACCAGGATTTGTGTTCCAGGTGCTCCCTACATGTAGTTTGCATGTTCTCCCCAATCAACATTTCCAGGTTTCCTCCAATGGTCCAGAGATATGCAGATTAGCTGAAATGGAATTGTTAAATTAGCCCATCTGTGTGTATTCACCTGTGATGTTGGATTAGGCTCCGGCTTCCCCGTTACCCTGCTCAGAATGTGCAGGTTTGGAAAATGGATGGATGTATGGATTTAAATTCCAATCATTTGTTAAATGAAAAAGGTATAATAGTACCCCTGACAAAAAGTGCAATTCCTGGCAGATACCTGCTAGATGCTCTTCTTGGAATATCCTGGGAAGTTTCACTAGGAATGAATATTTTCTTAGTAATCTGCTCATTTACTTGTGTGTGATGTGCCCAAATAGCCACTGTAAAACCACAGTATACAACATTGGCTGCAAAAGGCAAAAAAAGGATTTTTCATGCAATTTGTGGGCTTCCAAATGTGATTGCTTTTATTGTTGGCACACATATTGCATTAAATCGCCCATCGACAAGTCACTGTGAAAAATCTACAAATTATCTGTAACAACAAACTCATTATAAAGAACACTGTCCAAGTTGTCAGGAGCTACATAAGATACCACAGTATGAGCAAAATGCAACATTTGAGCATCTGGCAGAAGAAGGTGAGTTTCATGTTACATGGCATTTGAGAGACAGCAGGTACCCTCTCTTTCTCTACTTGTTTTAGCCTATGAAACAGCCATCATCCTTAACAAAAGAGACAAGTCATTGAGGTATATCTGTCAGAAGGTGTCCTACAGTATTTTCTTAAAAACCTGTGATATCTCTGTTTGGCTTTACTTCAATAACGTTACCACTCATTGGTAAGCCTTTCCTTATCCTTTCCATTTCTATTAAAGAAATTGTACATCGATTTGTTCTTAACTCAATTTTTCTTTTTGTAAAAACTTGATTGATTTGTATGGATTGCAATAAAATTAATAAAAAGGAAAAAAAAAAAAAAAAAAAAGAAATTGTACATTTCCTGCACAGTTCCTGTTGCATAAGTTGCATAATACCCCCTCTCCCTTGCTGTAATTTATTTATATACCTTTAACAATGTGTTACAAAAGTCATTCATCACGTTCATCACTTTTTTCTGGATTGATGTTTTTCAAGTATGTATCTAAAGACTGGACTTTTTCAAGCATATTTCATTTATTAATATTGATATGTCAAGTGCCCTCATTATTTCATTATTTATTTGCATTGCTTTATATCAGGACTTGTTTTAAGTGAAACTTTCATAAAGGCTTTAGGCGACAATGTCTCTTAAATGTAAGTTTTTCTTGGGAGTGCTTTCATTTCACTGGTGTGAGCTTATCTTTTGTCACTGATCTTCTCACAAGTCATTGAGAAACAGAAGAAAGTGCAAACAAATCTCTCACTTTTTGTTATTGAGAACCTGGACCAATGTCTCCAATCTTATGTTTATAATTAACATTAAATTTTGCCTATGTGTGATGCTTTGCACTTTTCTATTTTAAACTGCATTTTCAAGTGTTCAGAAGATTTTCCTTGTCTTTTGGAATTGTTTTAATGACTCCTTAAAATCTCTTATTCCTATTGTCTAAATATACTGGATTTTACATCATAAATGTAAATTAGAAAAAGGACAGACCCTTGTGGAACTCCACTAATGACCTAGCCTCACCAGAGCATTCACCTCTTATTGTAATCTTTATCTCATGTTGATTAAAGGCAGTGTCACATTACATGACTTTATTTCAGCAATTTTCAGTCATAGCCTTCTTATACATACTTAGTTAGTTGGAGGCAGTCAGCAGCATGGTTCTTTCAAGTCAGTCACGTAATGTAACATGCCCTGCGATTCACTCCAACTAGTTTGCAACATGCTCCAATAAAATCAAACAGATTTAATTTTCTCTTTAGTTGTAGGGGTAGATTCCTCATACATGAGAGCTGACAGCCAATTACTGCTCATTTGGAAATACAATACCTACATTATACATACTGTACAGTGCAGCAAGGAGTAATAAGAAAAACAGTTGTTTTGGACCTCCCAAAAAAAAGAGAAGCTTGTCTGTCTGATGTGTCATGTTTTATATACCATAACTGCATGAACAAAAGGGGCAGAGATTGTGGTTTAACTTGACATACCTGTTAACCCTTCATATACCACCAGAAAGATTATTTTCTATAAGCAATAGCAATTCTTGAACAGGTATAGTAGAGGAAGAAGACCTGAGATATTTAACCAGAAACACAAAGAAAAAAAAAACAGTTGAACCCAGAAACAATGGTGCAATTTGTATGAAAGCAGACAAACAAAACAACTTACAGTATACATTTGAAAGCAATGACCAGCAAACATCAGCAGAGTAACATATTGTTGGAGACCAAGCAGAGCTGTATGTGGATACCATTAATATCATTTAAAGCTCAAATAGCTCGTAGTATCTGCAGCAAAGTTTCATGAAATGGAACACCTTGCATAGAAGTCCACTCTAGGGTTATTGTGGCCTGGTGACTACAGGAACTGGAAAATTTGTAGTCTATATACAAGATGGAGTAAATCAACAAAACACAAGTTCAAACAAGCAAGCAAAAGATGCGACACAAACAATAATTCTTTTCCTTAACTTTTTGGAATTTATTCAATGATCAGATAAACGTCAGTTTAAATGGTTAGGAATGATGAATCAATGCATCATACAACTTTCATAAGTCCTGACTGGCAACATGCATAATCACCATAAACAATGTGGCAGCAACTATGAAAAATGAGCACAAAGTGTTGCCTCTAGAAAATAAATGGTGTTGCAGTGAAACTGATGAGGCTTCATCACAGAAGCTATATTTGATTACTCCTATAGATAGCAAAACAGCATGAAGTGTAGTTGGGGTCACATTACATTTTATGCATGCTCCATTGTTAAAAGGAAATTGTATTGAAATCATACAAGTGTTCCTGAGGGCTTGCAACCATCTATGGTTGGTCATTACTCTATTTGAAAATGACAACGAGTAGATTAAAGACGATACAAATGGTGATCTCCTTGATGTCTCTCCTTACCATCAAATTTCCCATAACAAGTGATACAGGGACAGGCTTTGTTGTCCAGTTTATATTACACATATAATACTAGACATATGTTTCTGTAGTGATAAAGTATGTAGTCAAAAGAAGAACCTAATGTGTAACAGATGAAGTACTTTTATGCTTACTCTGCTTACTGGAAAACCAGTCAGAACCAGTAAAAATGAGCAACTTGGAGTTGTCTAAACAGACACGATAACCACAGGATGGAGGCTGCAAAGAGAAACAAAACACATGATTTATTTATTCTAGCCCATGGCCATGGCTAGAACAGCGATTGGTAGAAGGTTTAAAACATCAGAAATTACTCAGAATTAGTTCAAGGGCACATGAGAAGGATGTTGGTATCTAAACTATGATGACCATTGGTCCAAGGGGTACAGCACGGAAGCACAAGACTGGCATAAATATGGGGGCTCACCAGGAGCTTGAGGTCTCAGTCCATCAATTCAATCCTAAACCAGGCTGGATTAAACATCGATTACCTCAGAGCCAAAGTGCTTTAGACTTCCAGCAAAAAGAGCTGCCATCTATTCAGGTTATATGGAGTGATTACCACAGCCAATTCGTTTTGCTTTTGCTTAATGCACATTTAAGAATTCTAAAATCTATATAAATGTTAACGTTTTAATGAGCAAATAAAAGTTTGAATTCACTCTCATGATTGCTTCATGATCTATTTTACTGCCTGGGAACTAGAGAGTTAAAAGTAAAAGGAATAAGAAAGTCATCAGTACGATCAGCCCTGGTGACAGTGACCGCAAGTGGAACTGCAAACAGCAGCTATATCTTAGCAATAGGCTGGTAAGTATCACAAAACAGATGAAAAGTCAAAGGACTAGGATACTCAAATATACAAAGAAAGTGGTAATGGGAGGATAGGATCATCATTAGACCCTTCCAAGATAAAACAGTTGGCAGCATGATCAAGATTTTGAGGAAACCATGTCTCACATAACATTTATAAGTAACATTGGTGTGTAAATATTTTAGGGGCACCTAGGCCAAAATGGAACACACATTCTTAACAGAAGCATGATGTGTGAAAATACTTTTGTGTATTCATTACTAAGGGTAGTAAGTCTCCAGTATTGAAGATGTTGGGTCTGCGCTGGTGCAGACACTATTCATAATTAGTGCTTTAAGCAGATTTTTTGTATTAGCATTTAGTAAAACAGAGCAAGAGTAGTTCAACCCAAAAAGAATTAGAGAAATAACATTGGATTATTACCACAGACCCAGAAATATCTAAACCCACAATGAAACCAGAGACCTTACAGTTGTTATGTGTCAGCAAGTGTTCCTCCTCTAGTAGGAATTCACGTTCCTTTTTAATGTGTTTTTTGTTCATTTTTAATTTTTTATGATAATATTGTTGCTCCTGTTTGTTATTTGTATTATTTTGTATTCTATAGTATTGTTGATCATTTAGTTTCTATATGTTTTCAATTATGTTCTTTGTGCTTTGCGGGTGGTTCCCAAAAGGTGGGGCTACCTGTCCATCACTGTCAAGGAACTTCCTTTAGCCATATAAATGATGGGTTAAAACATAGTTCCTTGCAATTCATTAAATGTGGTGGAGTTGGTGAATTTATTGCTTCTTTTTGATCATTGATTTGTTGGAATTTGACCTCTGTGCTGTTTTTAGATCATTTTTGAGATTTGTGTATTGGGACTTGTTTGCTTCTGACTTGCCTAATTTTTAAAGGTTTTTCCTTCTGTGCTTTTAATGCTCCTTGGTGCTTTCTATGCATTTTATGATAATAAATGTTTTTTTTTTAAATAAAGATCCTGTGTTTACCCTTCCATGACTAGCTGGGATTTGATGTTTCTCCTTCTCCTCTAGTGGGCATTTTTGAAGTATTTTGGGACTGTGTTTTCTTCAAAGGCCTAACAACAATGCACCACCAGTGGAGCAGCCAATGTAAGTAGGCAAGAGAGCCCTAGTAGCTTTCTCTTTTAAGCCTATACAGTAGCAGGGAAGTTGACACCTCTTGTTCAGGCACTAGAGGATGTGCAAGTTGAGTCAGCAGGAGTACCAGATGTAGCACAAATGAACATGAGCCAAGTGTTACACACATTGAAGCTATATAAAGGAACATCAGGAGAAAAGACTGTAGCAGACGTAGTGTGGATATTGTCTTGAGTTATAGGAAACGTTGAAGAATAATGCCAAAAACTGACCAACGAAAACCACCAAAATGGAAAGTGATAATATGGTAGTACGTATGTGAATGGTTAAAATCAGTGTCTAAAAGCTATAATAGTTGGTGAGCAAAATGAGAGGTATTAATGTGTAGAATAGCCACCGTTAAAGTTAAGAGGAAGTGATGGAGCTTTAAAATGAAACATAAGCTGTCTACATTTAACGTTAGGGCTGTGGTAATAGAGTCAAACTGGAACCCTAACACATGGAGAGGTAAAGTACCAGATTTGGAGGAATATTTGGATAAAAAATAGGAAAAGTAAGTGGGAATGGGAGGAAAAGGCTGGATAAGGAGAAATACAGCTTTTAGCATTAGCAGCACCATCCCCATCTAATCATGTATTATCATATAACTCCTGTCCAATATTCAAAGACAAATACACAATACAACAGCAAAAGCATGCCATTCAGGCACATGCTTTTATATAGGTACATGATTTTATACAGAGTGGATTGCTGCATATATGAAGACAAATAAAAAATCAGGTGAGAAACTGATCACTTGGGTGTTAGAGATTCAGGATGAAGGAGGTGAAAATGTGCAGTTGAAGCAAACTGAGCAGCACAACTAGGTATGATGGCTACTAACCCCAAATTGAGGCCCTTGACAGACTGGATTGCTATGGTTATGAAATTGTGTTGGCAAGACAAGAATGACATGTCTCCAGGGGATAAACCTTGAAAGGACCTTGGTGAAGCTGCAGAATGGATTTGAGAGCATGGGATATTGCAGCCTATCTTCCCCTTTGGAGATAATGAGCAATGCTATTTGGTAACCCCGACAGAGAAGACGTCACCTAGTGCTTTGGGCAAATTAATTAAAATGACCCCACAGGAGTTCAGTGGCATTCTTAGAGACTGAAATGATCTTATTATATGAAAAGTAGTTAATTGTAAAAACACCACTGAGGATTACAGATTTCATGGGAACACCTTCTTTGGTTGTTTGCCTTGCCAGACATTATGAATATAACTGAGAAAGTCATAGAGAAAGCTGGGGACTGGCATGCTAAAATAGACTTAGCTAATGCTTTCTTTTTCTTTTGTCTGACTCTGGAATTTGAAGATCAACTTACATTCACATGGCTAGACATTCCACCCACAAGGTTATCTGCATAACCCTATGGTATGTAACAGTCTTGTAGCACATACTTTAGAGAAGTGTGAAGCTTTCCAAAACATCACATTCTTTCATTAAGTAGATGCTCACTCGGAGTAGTGAGGATCAGGTGAAAGGGACGTTGTAGGCACTTAATTGCCTACATGAGAGGAAGTGGGTGAGCAATACATAACAATAAAGTGCAGGGACCAGCCCAAAAAGTAAACTCTAATGAAATGGAAACGGTATCTACAGGCCTAGGACTGAAATGGAAAGGAAAGAGTCAAGCGCACAGGAAGGAATCGTGGCTGGTACTGTAGAGTAATTGCATCACCATTTGGGGAGCTCCCCCTTTCAGCTCACTATGCAAAGAACAGAAACAAAACACATGGTTAATGCAGTAGACAGAAGAGTACAATTGTACAATGCAGCCAGAAAGTGGAAAGAACAGCTTTGTGTCATGGTTCAGAAAACATTGAGTCAGAACAGGGAGAGGGGAAATCCAATCAATGAGCAGAACTAAGGCCAATAGCTTCTGCACCGGAAAATGAACATGGACGACCACTGTACATATTCACAGACGGACTGTGTATCAGTATTTAAAAGTGTGGTGTACAAAAAGGAAGGATGATCAATAGCTCATCAAAGGTAAGTCCATATGGAGAGAAAAAGTATTTGGCACCAAGGTCTACAGGGTGATGTGTGCAAAGGACATGTAATGTGCATAAGAATGGCAAACTTGATGGAGGGCATAAGATGAACTATCAGACAGTGGTCTGAGACACTCCAGGACACAAATCATCAGGGAGAGACAGTAAAAGCACTAGCTAAATGGAGCCACAAAACATCAGGACATCTGAGCATCAAGGTTGAGTGGTGTCAAAGAAAGAGAGCTGTAGTAACTAAAAGATGGATGAAGGAAGTAATACAAGGATGTCCTGTCTGCAAAAGAGTGTGAAAATGGCTGTGAAAAAGTACAGCACAGGCTAAAATCAGATCAGGCTAAAAATGTGGCATGTAAGATTTGACAAGTTGATTTTATAGGGCTACTAACCAATTATAGAAATACAAGACTTCTGATGACTAAAATAAATTCATATATGGGAATCATGTATGCATTACCCTCAGTTAGGACAACACAGACTGTCACCATAAAAGTGTCAAACCAGTTAGTCAAAGTATACAAGGTGCCTGATAAAATATAATCAGCCAATAGAACACATTTAAAGGGCTTGAAGTTCACAGCAATTATGTCATAATAATGACATGTATTAGAATGGCTTGGGATTCTAAACTCACCTTTTGAATCACTTGTTTCTTCTAATGAATTTTCTAGGACATCTTTTGTTTGTTTGAAATAAAGTTAATAGATAAACATGGGCTATGGATTTCTAGCTGATTTTAGTAAAATCAAATAATATTACATAGAGGTTATTTATAACTGTTACCAATAATTTCTTGCCAATGCAATTCATAAATATTTTCATACTTTTTGTATTATTTAAAAAATAGTGGTCGATTACACTGCACAATAATTTTTTTGAAAAGTCATAAATATAGTTTTGGTTTTACTACATCATGTAGGAACTCTGAGAAATAGACATTTATATGTTTACTGACAATAACGTATTTAGTCACGTTTATGTGTCGCATATTACATTCATCAGGATTAAATGTGTTTTGCTCCTGATTTTCTTTTGTATTCAATGTCAGTTGCATCACGTTGCAGTGTCCAACAGCAGTCAGCAAGCATTGACGGATTCCAGTTGCCCTGATATCGTTTCTCCATCTTAGAAATGTCCTGGTGAAACCTTTCACCATGTTCGTCACTGACAGCACCGGGATTTGCGGGGAAGAAGTCCAAGTGTGAGTGAAGGGAATGAATCTTGACTGACATGTTGCACTTCATTGTCTTGTATGCTTTGAGAAGTTTGTCTACCAGCTGAATGTAGTTTGGGGCTCTGTAATTTCCCAGAAAATTGTCAACAACGTATTTGAAGGCTTTCCTGGCAATTTTTTCCAGCCCAACTAACAGATCTTCAAACTGCTTGTCACTCATAATATGTCTGATCTGGGGGCCAACAAAAATGCCCACAAATGTCAACTTCCACAAAACAGCTTCCAACCTGGCCTGACTCCATGCCTGGACATGCACAGGCTGCACAAACAATTGTTGATAAGTCACTTATGGGAGCGAAAATGTTTGGATACAAATGTAAGAAAAAAGCATGACAAAACTGAAGATTTCTCTGAAACGGTATGTTATGGGTAAATTTTGATTTGATATTCGTGGTCAGCACCCAAAAATCTATACGGAACACCCAACAGTGTTCAAGAAGCAAAAACTTTGTTGTGCAGTGTAATCTACAGGGTGGGCCATTTATATGGATACACCTTAATAAAATGGGAATGGTTGGTGACATTAACTTCCTGTTTGGGGCACATTAGTATATGTGAGGGGGAAAACATTTCAAGATGGGTGGTGGCCATGGTGGCCATTTTGAAGTCGGCCATTTTGGATCCAACTTTTGTTTTTTCAATAGGAAGAGGGTCATGTGACACATCAAACTTATTGGGAATTTCACAAGAAAAACAATGGTGTGCTTGGTTTTAACGTAACTTTATTCTTTCATGAGTTATTTACAAGTTTCTGACCACTTATAAAATGTGTTCAATGTGCTGCCCATTGTGTTTGTGTTAACAAACAAAACCACCGCTATTGGTCTGACACTAACCCACATTGGATAGATCCCTCCAAGACTGTTGGAACAAAAAAATTGATGGTATGGTGTGGTATATGGGGTACAAAGATAGTGGGGCCATTCTTCATCAATGGAAACCTCAAGGCCACTGGATATGCGAAATTGCTACATGATGATGTGTTTCCCTCTTTATGCACTAAGGCTGGCACGTTCCCTGAGTTTTTCGAGCAAGATGGTGCACCACCACATTATGGGTGTCACGTCCGAGCATTCCTAGATGAACAGTTTCCTGGAAAGTGGATTGATCGTCGTGGGCCAGTTGAATGGCCCCCAAGGTCTCCCGATCTGACCCCCTTAGACTTTTATCTTTGGGGTCATCTGAAGGCAATTGTCTATGCTGTGAAGATACGAGATGTGCAGCACCTGAAACTACGGATAATGGAAGCCTGTGCTAGCATTTCTCCTGAGGTGTTGCTATCAGTGTGTGAAGAGTGGGAGAAGAGGGTTGCATTGACAATCCAACACAATGGGCAGCACATTGAACACATTTTATAAGTGGTCAAAAACTTGTAAATAACTCATGAAAGAATAAAGTTACGTTAAAACCAAGCACACCATTGTTTTTCTTGTGAAATTCCCAATAAGTTTGATGTGTCACATGACCCTCTTCCTATTGAAAAAACAAAAGTTGGATCCAAAATGGCCAACTTCAAAATGGCCACCATGGTCACCACCCATCTTGAAAAGTTTCCCCCCCTCACATATACTAATGTGCCACAAACAGGAAGTTAATATCACCAACCATTCCCATTTTATTAAGGTGTATCCATATAAATGGCCCACCCTGTATACTAATAAAAGGCAAAGCCCTCACTCACTGACTCACTCACTCACTCATCACTAATTCTCCAACTTCCCGTGTAGGTAGAAGGCTGAAATTTGGCAGGCTTATTCCTTACAGCTTACTTACAAAAGTTAAGCAGGTTTCATTTCGAAATTCTACATGTAACGGTCATAACGGTCGATAACGGTCGACAACGTCCGGCATGTTAAACTTTCTTATTTATGGTCCCATCTTCACGAAATTTGGTAGGCGGCTTCCCTGCGCTAACCGAAACCGATGTACGTACTTATTTTGATGGTATGACACCACTGTCGGCCGCCATATTGAACTTTCCAACGTCACTAATTTTCCAACTTCCCGTGTAGGTAGATGGCTGACCCCATCTTCACGAAATTTAGTAGGTAGTTTCCCTGCACTAACCAAAACCGATGTACGTACTTATTTCGGTGGTATGACGCCACTGTCGGCCGCCATATTGAACTTTCCAACGTCACTAATTCCCCAACTTCCCGTGTAGGTAGAAGGCTGAAATTTGGCAGGCTCATTCCTTACAGCTTACTTACAAAAGTTAAGCAGGTTTCATTTCAAAATTCTTCGCGTAACGGTCATAACGGTTGACAACGTTCGCCATATTGAACTTTC
>JANRMT010062808.1:48829421-48856870 GCA_026402145.1 Polypterus bichir lapradei
TTTCGGTGGTATGACGCCACTGTCAGCCGCCATATTGAACTTTCCAATGTCACTAATTCTCCAACTTCCCGTGTAGGTAGAAGGCTGAAATTTGGTACTTATTTCGGTGGTATGATGCCACTGTTGGCTGCCATATTGAACTTTTCAACGGTCTTTGTTACTTATGGGCCCATCTTCAAGAAATTTGGTATGCGGGTTCCCAACGCTAACTGAATCCTACTTACGTACATATATACGTCCATAGCCTGCAGCTCAGTCACCGTGTGAGCCAGCGTTGGGTCCCCCATCCCAACGCCTCCCACGTTGTTGGCTGCCTGCCTATATAAGGCCGTCCGTCGCTCCAGTCTCTACATTCCCTTCCTTGCTTCGCCACGGGATTCACGTCTCCCTGCTGATAACTACAGCCTTTTAATTTAATCCACAGCTTCTCCGCTGTTTTATTGTTCATTTATTATGATTATAGTTATTGTGTAGGTATTTTAGACTTACTTTACATTGTTCAGGTACACATTTCCTTTATCATTCCAACCGTGCCCCCATTAAAATGTCTATCGAGGTGATCACCATCGATCAAAGAACTGTCACTTACCGAGTGGTTCCATGCCCGGAGATGGCACCTACCTTTTCCATTCTCTTTGTTACATATTGCACGGCCATATCAGGCTCACTCTTGATATCCGGAGGAACATTGTGTCTTATGTATTGAATGACTGGGACAGGTTCAAGGTGTGGACTGATGACGGTACAGGAGATAATTTTTCTACACATGAGCACTAGAATAGTGAAATGCTTAAGACCTTCACCTATGCATCTGCATCTGAGTTGATGGTTGCCGGTGAATTGTTCGGTTGTCGCTTTCAAGTGTACCGAAATGGGCAAATATTTTACACCTTTCGACAACCGCCAATGCCTCTTAAACATCTTAGATTCACAGGTGACGATTATAGTAGTGGACACTTTGATGTTTATGAATGTGTAAACTCTCAAAAGCTGGATGTGAAGTTATCGATGAAAACGGTTGTATACTTACAACGCTTGACAGATGCCAAATGTCACTTCAACACAAGTCCTGCAAGTACTGTCGTAATTGAAACAAACCATGAAACTCAAACCGATTGTGACAGCAGCAATCCAAGCTGTGAGATTTGAAACAAGATTACTTTTCACATGGCCAACTCTATGTTGCATGCTCAAGAGTAAGCTCAGCGCACAGCTTGGTGATATTACAACCGGAGGGCCGAAATGACAATGTGGTATACAAAGAGATCCTTAACAAATAATTAAAGGTATATTTTCCCTCAGTTTAAAAAGGTTTAATTTTCTTCTTAATAAAAATTTTAAGTCAGTACTTTGCCGCTGTGAAGCGTGGGTATTTTGCTAGTAGAACAATAAAACACCAATGCTTTGGGAAGCCACTTGTTTACTACAGAATAAAAGGAATTTTTAGTAGATTGGTTATACTGTAGCTCCAAGTAAAAAAAATTATCATTTTTTCAAACTGACAAGTATAATAAATATGATTTTAGTCACAAAATTGGTAAAAGTCATTATTAATTATGGTATATTTATGCTTACAATTAAGGTGATTGTAATTTTGCATTATAAAATACTCTGGAGTGGCAAACTGCAAAATGGCATTATTATTTGGAAAAAGTTATAACTGAAGCACATATAGCATAATTAAATTAGTGACTTTTTAACACACACAACTGTGGACGACAGAAACAATTTATTTGTTTTAAGTATGTAATATGCTGTCAGTAGGTACAAACATGCTAGAAAACTGCAGTACACTATTGGTATTGTTTTGGTTTGAGGTTAACTTAATTCACTTTAACCAAGACAGACTAGTGGTTATTTTTGAAAAGAGAAAGTAAGTCATAATGATAAACTATTTTCAATTTAATGTTACTTTGGTAATGTTTGTATATCTAAATATAAACAAAATAGAAAAATTGATAAACAACTATACTGTCAAGTTGAAGAATATGTACTTTTAATATTACTTAGATCAGACTGACTACGCTAAACTATGAACTCAAGTCAAGTTTATTGTCAAGTGTACTCAGTTTCTTCATATTATTAGATCACCTAACACGAAAGGTAGCGACTAACCCTTTAGGAATTTTTCCTACTAAGGGATAGAAATAAATGCTAAAATCAACTACTGTATATATCCGTTTCCTGTAACCTCTTACCTGTTTCAGTGTTCTTATTGTATCCAATCTATTTAACTCTAGATACCTCTAATGGTAAGCTGCTTTGCTGACTGAGACTGCCTTTCATTTTCAAACCTTTACTTCAACCCTGTTTTAGCACAAATAGTGAGATTCTCAAAAGTGTACCCTTGAGCCCTTAAAGGACCACATCTAGACAAAGAATGGACAATCCCGCGCCCCCCCCCCCCCCCCAGCTGGTTATAATGATTAGACAATGGCATTCAATTTTATCCTATCACTTGTAAATTGTATTTATTTGCATTAAAATCAATAACAGCATATATAAGGCGATACACAGAATCACAAAACCTTTAAATCTGTATTCAGCCATTTCATCCATCCATTCTGCTATATCCTAACTACAGGGTCACGGGAGTCTGCTGGAGCCAATCCCAGCCAACACAGGAAACAAACCCCAGGCAGGGTATCAGCCCACCACAGGGCACACACACACACACACACCAGGGCTAATTTGGAATCGCCAATCCACCTAACCTGCATGTCTTTGGACTGTGGCAGGAAACCGGAGTACCCAGAGGAAACATGGAGGACCCGGGAAGTGAACCCAGGTCTCCTAACTCCAAGGCAGCAGCACTACCCACTGCACCACCATGCCACCCTCAGCCATATCAAATACATGAAAATGCTGATGAACATTTCACTCACAGATGTACTCTATCTGCAGTGGGCTGGTGCCCTGCCTGGGGCTTGCTTTCTGCCTTGCACCCTGTGCTGGCTGGGACTGGCTCCAGCAGACCCTGTAATTAGGATATGTGTTCTCAAGAAAACCAAGTATTTAGTGAGCAGGAGACACAAAATTCTTTGCCAATTTTAAAACAACTGCTGGGTCTCCTGTATAAGTCTTGCCCTTTTCCCACCCAAACAGGGCACACACACAGCAGTAGCAGGGCATGTTGACATTCATCTTTGCAGTTTTCCCAGTGCATTACATTGGTATCATCAGAAGACTCAAGGTCAGATTCCCATCTAAGTAAGCAAAAGCTTAAAATAAAACAAACATCTAAAGTCCTGTTTAGTGTTCCATCTTCCATATCATGACTTCAGTCTAAGAATCAAAATGTCCTCTTACTTGAATATTTTAATCTGTATACATCAGTACACTAAAACTCTTTCTTGCATGTCTTCTCTATCACACTTTAAAAGAGTTTGAGTTTGTACCAGAGTGTGTTATTCACAAGATCAGTATCCCATATGTGTCTAGTGCCAATAGGATTGGCAGAGACTACCCAACCCCACTGTAATGCAGGGGTCCACAAGTTTGGTTACAGAGGCCCACAATGGCTGTTCCAATTGTTCCAATCAAATGTATTAATAAGTAGCCAGTTAGTTCTGCTGAACCAGATATCATTCCAACGACATTTTTGTGTTTCATTTTAGATAACTTGCTTATTAATATCACCAGCTCTTATTTCTTTCTTAAATATCTGCCTTACTTGTTTTAATTGCTTTTTGTTTTCTTACCCTGCTGCTAATTAAGAGCAAGATGCAATTGACAAAAGAGCCAGGAGCTGACCAAGTACGTGGATCCCATTTACACCTTTGTGTTTTCATCATGAATTGTCTGTTTTAATGAAATGATTATAAAGTGGTGGAAGGAAAAATGTGATAAACTGAAAGTTACTACTGTGTTATTGTCCACAAATTATTTGGGTGATATTTTTGGAAAAAACACATATTTTATATAATAATGATCCAAATTGGCAGAATGAAAGCATTAATAAGTCTTAAAAATAAACAACTTCAGCTCTTGGTAATTACTAGGTTCTTGTTAAGTGAATGAGTGAAGCAGGATGTGTGTGTGCGTGTGTATCCTGTGGATGACTGGCACTGTAAGCCAAAACTTTCTCTTACCTAATGCCCATTAGTTTTAGTAAAGGTTCTGGCTCTTGTAATGAAATGATTCTTAAAAAAAGTCAGGTTAAGGAACTGCTTAGATGAAAAAAAAAATGAAATTTCTTTATTAAATCTATACAGATACTTGAAACTCACATACTTAAATAGTGTAAATTTTAATAATGTACTGTATTTGCAGTTGTATATAGTAAAACTGTACCTATGTTTAGTTTTAGTTCTCTTCTATTTCCATAAGATGGTGCTGTTGAAACTTAATGCCATAGCTGTGAGAATGTGCCTTTACTTACTAGTAATGTTTTATCCAGTCTGTCGGCTATTTCAAGCCTTGTTTAAGGTAATAAATAAAAAAAGACACTGCCAAAAAACTAACTTACAACTTACGACAACACAAAATATTTCACTATCTCTAGTTAATTGAGAGATAATATATTCATTTTCCTAAATAATAATAATAAAGTAACATATCATAGGATTGTCAAACCTGCTTAATCCAGTTCAAAGCTTAAGGTACAAGGCAGGATCCTGCTCTTGACTTTATGCATACACCCACACACACTTGGGGCTATTTAATCTATTTATTTTTTTTATCTGATGATAAAAAAATACAATTTAAAAACTATTATAGTTCACACTGACTTGTGAATAAAAAGAAATCTAAACTCTATCAGCATAAAATTGCATAATTTAAATGTCTTTGTACTCATTTCTTCTTTGTAATATTTTTTTTGTGCTTTCCAAATCCCAAATCCCTGCGATTGTAATGTTTGCAGTTTACACATTTAGTTAAAATGGATGCGCATTTGATAATTTTGGTTAATCATCTCACCAACATCCATCAGTACAATAGCTTAAAGGATTTAGAGAATTTTTGCTGCAACCGTAAATGAAACATTGTACTTTACTTGCATATGGCAGTTCATAATACCCACCGCAGGAGATAATACAATCTGTTTTTCTTTCCCTCAATTGTATTCCTTTAAAGATTTAATTTTATATCTGGGGCAAGTGGCAGAAAAATATGAACCTCGATTTAATTTTAACTAACCTTGTTTATGCTTTCACAAATGTGAAGCTATGTTGTGGACGCACGCAGGTAAGAAGCATCAAATGTTGGGAGCTTTATATGCCTTTACGTAAAATAAAGCTTATGGATATAACTTCCACATATACAACACAGGTAGTATAAAGGTTGGAAATCCCTTTATTTGTGTATTTACTGGAAAAAATTGAAAACACTCATTTTTCAGTGGTTACAAATGTATTCTATAATCCAAGATTAATTTTCTTTCACATTTTTAAATATCTTCAAAGTCAAACAGTTAAAGTATAAAAACATACTGCTTCTTGGAATTGTTAATCTACTGAGGGGTCTGCTGCAGTCTGCCCAGCTTATTGATATTTAGTAAACTAATACAGCTGCATGGCACACTGCTATATATAAACAGGGTGAGAGATAGACCAGCCCCTAATGAGATGTAATACTGTCTCTTTAAATGACTGATGTGTAAATTTCTAATAGCATTCCCTGCAGTCAGGTAATGACGTCATCATGGCTTCCCCAGACTCTAATGATGCTGGGAGTTGCTCAGCAGTGATTTTTTTTCTTTTTTTTTTGCCTCTGTGAGCCTCGTTCACTCTCTGCTTTTCCTCTCTCTCTCTCTCTCTCTCTCTCTCTCTCTCTCTGTAAGGCTGAGTGCAGTCCTGGGAACCTGATACTCTATTTTTTTTTGCTTGCTTTTTTCCTGTCTTGAGCAGGGATGTAGATTCTCTGAGCAGAAACTTCTAATCTGCCAGCAGCAGCCGCTGGGTCTCCTCCAGTTTTCCCAGAAGCTTTTCCATTTTTCCTAATTGCTTCATCAGAAATGGCACTGAAAGAAAACATTTTACCCATCAGTGAGATGTCGAGTCCTTTCCCAGAGGTAGTGGAGCTGAATGTAGGAGGACAGGTGTATGTTACTAAGCATTCTACCCTCATTAGCGTTCCTGAGTCTACTTTACACAGCATGTTTACCAAGAATCAGGTGAAAGAACTACCCAGGGACAATCGGGGTCGTTTCTTCATAGATCGAGATGGCTTCCTCTTCAGGTACATTTTGGATTTCCTAAGGGACAAACAACTGGTCCTTCCAGATCACTTTCCTGAAAAGGAGAGGCTGTTGCGAGAGGCAGAATATTTTCAGCTGAATGATCTGCTTAAACTTCTAACGCCCAAGGTCATGAAGCAAAGCTCTATGAATGATGAAGGATGCCAGAGTGATATTGAAGAAAATTCTCAGAGCAGTGACCTGGCCAGGGCTGCTGCACTTGACAAAAGATCAGGATTTATTACCATAGGCTACAGAGGCTCTTATACCATGGTGAGAGACAACCAAGCTGATGCCAAATTTCGACGAGTGGCTAGGATTATGGTGTGTGGCAGGATTGCCTTGGCAAAAGAAGTGTTTGGTGAAACTTTAAATGAGAGCAGAGACCCGGATCGACCACCAGAGAAGTATACTTCACGATTTTACCTGAAGTTTACTTACCTAGAGCAGGCTTTCGACAAGCTGTCTGAAGGGGGCTTTCATATGGTGGCTTGTAATTCTACAGGGACTGCTGCTTTTATCAACCAGTATAGAGATGACAAAATCTGGAGCAGCTACACTGAATACATCTTCTTTAGTAAGTTTTAAGCACTTTACTTTTTATTTCAAGTCATGTACATTTCCAGGTACTTTGCTTGTAGTTATGGCATAAACAATGTATTTATTTTTGTAATAACAGAAACATAACATCATTTTACAGTTCTGCCATTTTTCAAAATCTGTTTTGCTATTTGAGTTACACTACCTTTATTCATTTTTTGTAAAAGGACGTATTTAAATATTCTGCAATTGAATGATGGCCAGCATAAAAATTAAATTAAATTGCACCTACCTTTATTAATCCCGATGTCTATTTTCAGTTTTCTCTATGTAAAAATATAGAATTCTCATAAGTCTATCACAGGTTCTGAGCCTGTTGAATGGGAAGAGCTCATTATGAAATAACCTGAGTAGAGAACTGAAAAAAAACACAAATATGCTGTATATATTGGATGCATTAAAAAATCAATATCTTAACTGAAACCTTTCTGTAATGAAAGAAAAGACTGTGCGGGTTATTAAGATCTAAATTGGCAAATAATGCATTTTGTTCAATGTATGTTTTCAGGACAATTCTGATATACTAGCATACTTTTTGTTTTGTTTCAATCATGTCATTAATACTTTGATGTTAGATTCTTCTGAATTCAGCTCATTTCTTAATTATCTGTTCAATAGTAAATACATAACAGCTTGCGTCCACTGCTTAGGGCTACAGTTTAAGATCAAGATGGTAACTAATTCTTTTTCAAATTTGATGTACATGTAATATATTTTTGTTATCTATGTATTAATCGATAATAATAATAATATGATAACATTATTCTAGTAAGCATGTAAATAATGAACTACAGATAAATCAGGAAGACAATAGTTTAATTAAACAACAGATTGATAACCATCTGCAGTTCATTGCTTACGGATTTAATAAATTTTTTTTAATCTATTTTAACCCTTTATAAAAAACCTAAAAATGTATAGTACTGTATATTTTGAAGTTGTGCCAAGAAAACTAAACCAATACTCATTTTTAACATTCAGGAGAAATACTATGCAATACCATTCACAGTTTTCCTGTTTCTAATTAATGTACTCTCCTTAGAAATTTAATGACATTGTGAAAAGGCTTCAGTTAGGAGAGCAAATTTACAGCTAAACACACTTTTGTTGTAAAGAAAAAATTATCTGAAGGGCTATCTTAATCTGAAGAAAGTTATTACAAAAGTATTATTTCTTTTTATTTGTAAATACAAAATGGAAAAAAAAAATCCAATTAAAAAATGAACAACACATAAATGTGGCCATCAAAAAAAAAGAAAAAAATGTCTACATTTAGGAACATTAGTGCTAATAACAACAAAAGTAGTTCTATCTATCCTAATTCATTGACCTATAAATATTTAACACTTTATTTCTGTCACAGATTTCTAAGTGCAAACATATGATTATGTTTTTCTACATACTCATCGATCCATCCATCCATCCTATTTCTGAATCTGCTTATCCAATCCACACTCAAAGACTTGTGGGAATTTGGAACAAACTTCTGAGTAATGTGGTTGAAGCAGAAACTTTGACAACTGTACAGAAGTATCTGGATGGGATTTTGGGACAGTTTAGCTATTAGTCTGATGGACTGATGTTTGTCAAATTTCTTATGTTCTTACAGAATGTTCTGCTTGGAGCCAGAGCCCACTCACCAGTGTTAGGCATAACACAGGAACCAGCGCGGAAAGTGATACTAGCCCACTTCACGCATAACTTTTAAGGCATAACAAAATGATTATAGAAGTTGTTTACCTTATAAACTGTACATCTTTGCATGCACTTATTTTATTTTTATTAAATATAGATTAAGTAAGTTCAATAATGGATGGATGGACTGATGTATGTTAGTATGTAAAAAATATATAGTAGAAAATATATTGAAACTGCGGCACAATGGTTAGCAGTGTTCCACACAAAGCTTCCAATACCAGTCCACTCACTGTCTGTTTGGAGTTTACATGTTTTCCGTGTGACTGCCTGGAGTTCATTGGTCACTCCATTGTCCTCTCACACCTCAAAAAACTGTATCTTAAGTTATCTTGCATATCTGTTTTGATCTAATATGATAAATTGTGTCTATAAATGTACTCTGTGAAGATCTTGGTTTGCAATATTTTACATTTTGGCTCAGCTTTCCTCTGACCCAGTAATTTACAAAGCAGGTTCCAAGTTAGGCTGAAAAACAATAAATTATAAAATGTTTATGTGTAGTCTTTATAAAATTATTATTAACTCTTTCTCACAGTAATCATTACAGTATTACATTATTTGGAGGTGCAATCGTCAACTAAGCTTCCTCTCTCATTCAACACATCAGTTTGTTTTGTTAAGATGTTGCTTACACAGAAAATACTGTGTTGGCTTTGACTTCTTTTGAGATACTTTGTTTTAACTTCTTATAATATTATGCATGTTCACTTTCTTTTATTGCTTTTGAAAGTGTTATGCTTTTCTATAGATTTTTAGCAACTGCATGTACTGCACACAATTTTAATAGAATCATATATATAGATTAAGTACTGTATAAATAAAACTGCATAGATAAATAGTGAGATAAAAATGGAAGCAGTAGCTTTAATACGGTTCCATATGAAAAGCTCATTATTACAGTATTTTTTTATAATACGTAATAAGTCATTTTCTGAGTTCTGGTGTATAGGTGTGTAGTATATATACAGTATACTATATACTAAATACATCAACTGAATTTTATATTTGACCTTTTAAAACTCCATGTAGACAGCCTCTGGCAATATGTTTACTTCAAATGTGATACTTTTTTGCAGTTGGCTTCATAACAGAGTTTACCCTTGGGGTACATGCTGCTTGTCAAGAATAGCAGATTTTATGTGCCGACAGGCAATGATTCCCTCTCTTGCTGTGTTATGTAAAATTCAATTAGTGGTGTTAGATGATTTCTCAGATGTTAAAAGTGAATTGAATTTGTGTTGGCAGAAGTGATTTCTGCTCAGGGATAGTGTAATTCACACTTTCTTCAAATCAAACTTTTAGCTTATTATAGGAAATAACATTTTGAAGTATGTGTGTTCATCCTTTATCTATACGCTGGACATGTATTACTTTCTATAATTCAATTATATATATGTTCATCCATTTTTTTAATCCACTTAGTATTTAATTGGGTTGTGGAGTGCCAGAGCAGAACTTGGCAGCCGCAGACACAGGACAAGAATCAACATTTGATGGGACACCAGTATTGACCACATCCATTCTGTACAACATAGAAATATTGAACCACCAAAAACTGCCATTAAGAACTAAAGTAATGTATAAACAGTAGATAATATTGTGACCAGTAGGGGGTATTGCAGCATCCCAAATACAAGTATGCCACATAAGTAGATACATTTACTTATTTGGCTGACACCTTTATGCAAGGTGACTTGCAACATTTTTGATACAATTCGTTACATTCCTTGTGGTTTTCCAACTGGACCACCACAAGCAGGTGAAGTGACTTGCTCATGGTCACACAGTGTCAGTAGCAGGATTTGAACCCACAACCTCAGAGTTTAAAGTCCAAAGCCTTAACCACTACACCACTCTGCCTGCTCAAATAAAACATCTAAAAAATAAGTTCAAAATAAAAAGGTTTTATTAACAAAAGTACCCTAAAACAAGGTTCTTATAAGTTGGTTATTCACAAATATTCTCTTCTCCTCTATCTTTCTCATTCTCTCTCTTATTCCTCTACCTCTCCCAGGCACATGTTGTCCAGCTCTGACTCGCCTGGATGAGGTAGAGCAGCTTCTTTTATCTTAGACCCAGGAGTACGACTGGTGCTAG
Organism: Polypterus bichir lapradei; assembly: GCA_026402145.1. NCBI lineage: Eukaryota > Metazoa > Chordata > Cladistia > Polypteriformes > Polypteridae > Polypterus > Polypterus bichir. The sequence goes on from JANRMT010062808.1 coordinate 48,839,995, forward strand.
GGCATAGGCTGATGGAAGCACTTCCAGGTTGAGCAGAAATCCCCAAATGTAGGGATCACAAACACAGCATCCTCTGGCAGCACATCCGGAAATCAACAAGGCTGCCCCATGGGACTACAGTTACAGGCATGCCTTGTGGGTGTCTATACAGGTAGTACCACCCAGGAATACCACTGCCAACATACCCAGTTCCAAACTGGCATCTTCTGCCATCTTCCTGGCAATGGTAGGGAACACCCTGTCTTTCCTTTTGAGCTTCCAAAGGGCTGGCCTCCTGTCCAGGTAAGGTGCATCATCCTTTGCAATACGTAATGCTGAAAGTTTAGCCTGTTCACTATATATTCAAAAACATTCAGCGGTATCATCTACTTTACAAAAATTTAAAGCAAACAGACTATATTGCGTCAAAAAGAAAAAGAATGAGAAAACAGAAAAAATATTTACTATTTGAACCAACTGAAAGCTCCTTGAACTCTATAATAGTAATACATTTAAATTGGCTAAGTGTCTAAGGCTGTGGACTATTATGTATGTGTCTGGCTGGTCAGTCCTTGCCTCTGATTTATTGTGTAACTCTCGCCAAGCTTCTTATCTTCCTTCAACTGTAAAAAAAATACACATTCTCATACAAACATTATCCAGTTTAGGGTTGCTGGGGGCATGTGCCTATCACAGCAGCATTGGCACAAGGCAGAAAACCACAGGGCCCACACATACTGTATATACCAATACTCACATTCACACAGGGCCAAAGTCTTTTGAAAATTGGAAAAATGGATATTCTGTGGGAGAACATGCATATTCAACACAGAAAATATCTAGGGTAGGATTCTAAACCAGGATGCTAAATTTAGAAATTACAATTTACCCATCATGCACATCTTTGGAAAGCTACAAGCATGGGGAGAACTTCTGAGCTCCAGAATGTCAGTCAGTTCAAACCCAGGATACAGTGTCCCTGAAGGGCATGTCAAAAGAGATGGTATATTAAATACACATTATTTGATAAATGTTTGTTTATGACTACATAGTTCCTGGATTGTGAATTAGTCAGTGGCATGTACTGCATTTTTCTGATTTAGTAAAGTATAATATCCATCCATTTTCTGAGTCCACTTTTTCTTTATAGGGTCAGAAAGAGCTGTTGCAAGAATATAAAACAAACAGAAAGCCAGCTCATTACAGGTCATGTTGACTCACAGACCAACACATACATTTATTTAAACTGTTTGACTTGCCAATTAAACTAACATTCACATTTTTGCGTATTGGAGGAATCTACAGAACTCAGAGAAAAGCCAAGCTAAATGCATTTAAACACCACAAAGTTCTGCCCCAGTAATCAAATCCAGATTACTGAAAGCAGTGCTAGCCACTGCACCAACCTAATATCCATCCATCCATCCATTATCCAACCCGCTGAATCCGAACAGGGTCACGGGGGTCTGCTGGAGCCAATCCCAGCCAACACAGGGCACAAGGCAGGAACCAATCCTGGGCAGGGTGCCAACCCACCGCAGCCAACCTAATATACTTTATGTTAATATTATTTTTTAAAATCTATGCACATTTTCTTGCCATAACAACTTCTTTTGCATGAAATTTGTTTTGATGAAGTTAATGCAAATATAATGTCAACAGAAAACGTACATTAAGAATATCAGTGACCAACCATCATTCACCCACAGCCCAGAAACAGCCATTGAAATATAAATGCAATTTGATAGACATCATATTATTGTAGATGACTCATAAGGTCAAGATGTTAAGCCCATATGCCTCACAGCTTGTGGTTAAGTAGTTTTACGAAATCTTGCAGTTCTTGATTGACTTAATTTACCAGATGGAAGATGTTTGAACAGAAAGTGAGAAGGGTGTTACTGGTCAGTAAAGATGTTTAAAACTCTATGTTTCAGCTCAAAAAACCAAAATGTGTCCACAGTCGGAAGGTGGTTATCAAAGATTTGAGAAATGATGCACACTACTATCTCCTCGCAACTGACACTGACCTACCAAATTGTAATGGAGAAGGTTAAAACAATTTCAAAAATCAACCTGTAGTCATTGCTTCTTGTGACACTTCTAATTTTTACATGTCACAGAAAGAACAACCTTCTTGATCATAACAGATTTGGTGACCTCCTATGTTGGAGTCTTAGAAATGGTAATGCTGAGGAACTAGAAATTCTATTTATAACCCAGCTGTTAAACTATAAATGTCACAGAGACCTTTTGCTATTCACAAACCCCCCACTCCACACCCCTTGTACAGCACCAATTCTTTTATTTTCTTGTTATTTAAATCCAGATTTATATTATTATATATATGAGAATGTATAACTTTAAAGGGTTGCCCATTATAGTAAATGCATTTTGTCAGTTACTATAGAACCCCTAGCTATCTATGCTGAAAACACTGTACTGTATATCACAGATCCATACTGATCATTATCAAATTCATTAAATATGTAGGAAGAATTTTACAAAAATACTTTACCTTTCCCATTCAGTAATTTGCAGGTCAAACTAAATTAGATATCTTTTTGATAGTATGGTCTGCTATGGGTCTTACTACAAGATTCTGTATTTTTTTCCTCTTTTGAATTGGGGTTTTCCTGTTTTTGTTAAGTTGTATTACTGATAACTTAGTGTTACTTTATCAATTTCCTCCATTCTGTGTCTTGTTCATTTAGATAATTTGTAAATTGTTAGTTGTGAGACCTGCGGTGGGCTGGCGCCCTGTCTGAGGTTTGTTTCCTGCCTTGCGCCATGTATTGGCTGAGATTGGCTCCAGCAGACCACCGTGACCCTGTAGTTAGGATACAGTGGGTTGGATAATGGATGGATGGATAGATAGTTGTGAGACCCAAAAGTTGGCAGGTAATTGCCGCCAGGGTGTTGCAATTAAGTTTTTGTTCAGTAGAACCTGGGGACTACTGTGTGTATAAGAAGTACCTGCTGCTATTGCAGATTGCAGTGGCATTAATCTTGTTTAGTGTTGTTTAGGTTCACTTTGCACTTTTACTTCTTGTTACCTCAAATATTTTTGTTTATTCCCCACAGCGGTCACACTTCTGAACTCAGTCCCCCGTTGAACCTTCACATCCACACACTTAATCCTCTACACTACTCCTCCTCCCTTCCTTGTACATATCTGTACATACCTGTGCACACACAGCACACCTGTACATTGTACATCATATATCATATATTGTATATCTGTATATATTACAATACTCATAGTATTACAGCACATACATATCACATCTGTATATTGTACATCTGTGTATATATATAATAGTACTTATATTATTACTGCACATACATAACGCACCTGTATGTTGTACATCTGTATGTATATATATATATATATATATATATATATAGTACTTATAGTATTATAGTACATACAAATACATGTATAGGTACATAAATGTATATTGTAAAATATGTATATTTGCCATCCGCATTTAGAACATTTGTATATCTATCTATATATATCTATATATCTATTCCCATCTTCACTGTGCTCTTAACTATACATATCGTATTTAACTGTATATATCGCATTTAACTGTAAATATCATTGTACATAATATGCACATATTATATTTATTGTACTTCTGCTCTTTGCACTTCTGATTAGATGCTAAACTGAATTTCGTTGCCCTGTATTTATACATGTGTAATGACAATAAAGTGAATCTAATCTAATCTAATCTAATCTAATCTAATCTAATCTAATCTAATTATTATCAGTAAGTAGTTTCTTTATTGTGTTATTGCCTTTTTTCTACTTTGTATTTATGTGTTTAGTATTTAGGATTTTGGAAATTTAAAAATTTTAATTCACTTATTTTTTTTCTTTTATATTAAAAAATAAATTTCAGCAGCACACTATTTTTATGTACAGCTTAGAAATGTTGTAATAAGAAATCTGTTGATTTTTATCATTTTTAATTTTTCATTTTTTGAATACATTTTAACTAAATAAAGTTATCAGTAATTATTTCTATACCCTATCAATGTTAAATGATAACCTGAACTATCAAGAAGATACTTAGGGATTTTCAAATTGTATAAATAGAAGCACTGTTTAGATTAAAAAAGCTAAACATCAAACAAATCACCAAAACCAAATAATATTTATCCTAGAGTGCTTAAGAAGGTTAGTGAGTACACATATTGTATATAAACTCCATCCATCCATCCATTTTCCAACCCGCTGATTTCGAACACAGGGTCACGGGGGTCTGCTGGAGCCAATCCCAGCCAACACAGGGCACAAGGCAGGAACCAATCCCGGGCAGGGTGCCAACCCACCGCAGTGTATATAAACTCTTGACATATATTTTTCACTTATCACTGGAGAAGTTGTTACAAATTGTTATGTAGAAATTGTATGCCATTACATAAATTGTGGTATTATTGATTCAAGCATCTATAAGCCAGTAAGTTAACATCCATTAAGGGTAAATAAATTGAAACAATAAATTAAGAAAACAAATAGGTGTATTAGTTAACAGATTTAAATTTTAGATTTTAGACATTGCAGGTCATATTATAGTAATATTCTGGAATTCTGTAAGTAAGCAACAAAAAAGTATGATCAGAGAGATGCACATAATAATATTAATCTTGATTTTTTAAAAGCTTTTTCATGTACAGCATGAGTGGCTGGGGATTGTGATGCGATGATGTGCAGCTAAGTAGACAGTTCAGCTGATGCCACCAAGAAGCACTTGGCCAAGGCCTACAGTTCTCCTGTTAGCTCAGGCTGGTAAGAGACTGCTTTTGAGGGTCATTTTAATCCAGACATCACGGATTTGCAGTGGGCCATCTGCAGTTACTAATAGTGCAAATCTGCAAACTCAGATGGCTGTGATGTGAATCCACAGCAATACAGAGCTCAAACTAAAAGAAGTGGGAATTCTGAATGCAGAATGCAGTGAGTAGATGGGTGCAAAATTGGCTTAGACAGACAGATAAGGCTTGAAAAACATTTTCAGAATTAGGTGATATTAAAAGTAGTGTCCCTTAAGGATCAGTGGTTGTAAAAAAAAAAACATTTAGTAGTCATACTGGGTCAGTTGCAGTGTGCTGTGGGTTCAGGGTGATCTCATGCTGATCTTGTCTTAGTACGTATTTATAGTAGCATAACCCAGAGCTGCAGACTTGCAGCAGACCAAGACTAAGACTAAATGCAGTTACAGTATGCTTCTTAGAGTCAAAGGAGGGGAACAAAGTTGTGTACTAATTTAGACCAACTGGAGAGCAGGTTTAAATAACAATACAGGGGGTAATGTTACAAAATTAATTCTGCACGCATTAGATATGACATTCAAAAACATATAAACAATATTTCATATTTGGACTGAAGAGTAGCATGATACTGAATCAAATATACTCAAGTCCATGAAAAAAGACAAGCCATGGCTGGAAATATTTATATAGAGTAATATAAGAAATAAAAAAATAGGGATCAACATACATTTAAGCATTTATCTTCAGTACAAAGATGCAGGGTGGGTGTCCTTAGTTAAGAAATCACTCAACTGCCAGTTCGGAAAGTGCACATTGAAAAATGTTGCCAGTTTCTTCCATGCTGTGTTTCTTCGGAGTGACTTGAAGGCATTGTGTGTTCTCCAGATCTGATATGAGAGCTTTCACAATATGTACTATGTAGATCTTGTGCTCTATTATTAAATTTCTGCTGTTCTGAGGCATTCTTTATCAATATTGTTCCACCTACTAATAGGTATTTTACACACTTGGTGACTGTTGGAAAAATTCAGTTATTAAGAAAAGCTGGATGCATAATAACTGACAGGTATCAACTCTTCTGTATTATCCACGTAATTGGGAAATGAGGCTCATAGAGTCCAGGGTATCACATGTATATGTTTACATTCTATAAACATCACATACAACTAAAAAGAGCTGGGAAGGGAGGAGGGTCTTCCTCATAGATTTGGGCCATGGGGCATTCAAACATTAGATGGAGGGACAAAAATATAATGTACTAGTAATCAGTGAAGTACCGCTGAAACAGAAAATGCCTGGATTACTTCTTTTTTTGCAAATACCAAGGCACCACGGCATGCACGCAGGTCACACGGATGATAGATCTGTGCATAAGTTACAGAAAGACAATTAAACTTCAGATATGATTTAGCTAATATTTACTGTTCATTGTCAATACTTTCCATAAAGTATGTGTAGGGTCCAGGTATCGCCTCATGCTACCAGTAGTGACACTGACCATAGCCAAATGCAAAACTAGTGAAAAAACAGTCAGAAAAGATGAGGAGGGGAAAAATGTCAGTGGCCTCCACCTGTTAAATCATTTCTGTTTTGGGGGTCGTCTCATTGTTGCCAATCTAGTGCACCTGTAAATTTCATTAACACCAAAGCAGCTGAGATTGATTAACATCCCCCTCTGCTACTTAACTGAACAGATCAAAATCCCAGAAGTTTCATTGAGTCTTGAGTGTGTTGCTTATATTCACATGTTGCATATTGTAAACTAGCCTTATCTTGTAATAACCAGTGCTTAATGTTTTCAGTAAAATGTCTTTAGTAGTAGGATGTTGTACCATGTTGTACCATGTTAGCCATTATGCAATGAGAAGTCAAACAAAATGACACATTTTATTGGCTAACTAAAATGATTGCAATGTGCATACTTTCAAGGCAGGAGTCTCAGTTGCCTCAAAAGCTGTAATCGGTTCAATTAGCCAATAAAATATGTCATTATCCTTGAATTCTCATTGCAGTAAAAAGTCTTTAAATAGATGTTTTCATAGACTTAATAACAAAAGTACCTGGCATTACCCAGGCATAGATAAATGGGAAAAAACTAAATTTAATATGGTTAAACACATCCCATGATCAGACAAAAAGACAAAAAACATCTAGACCAGGGGTGGGCAAAGTCAGTCCTGGAGGGCCGCAGTGGCTGCAGGTTTTTGTTTCAACCCAATTGCATAATTAGAAAGCAATTCTTGGCAACAATTTAACTGCATGGCTTGTTAGTGCTTTAACTCTGCTATGTCAGGTGTTTCTCATATCCTAGATTTTTCCCCTTTCTAAGGATATCAGCCAAATGATTTGAAATCTAAAATGGATGAGTAATTCTCAGTCCTTCACTTTTTTCTCTTCACTTTCCTTCCAAGTATTTAATTAAACCCAATAGTGCATGATAAATACACACAGGTGTAAATGGTAACAAGCTAAATGAAGAGATGCTGGTGTCGTTTGTCATTTGCATGTTATTGCTAATAAGTTGCACTTAAAAAACCAAGAATACAGCTGTTTAACACTAAAATAAGCAATAAGGGTTCAAAATTTTAACGAGCGAGACAACTAAAGTGAAGCAGAAGTGTTACTTGAGCAATAAGTGCTTCTTATTAAGCAACTGGGATAGAGCAAAAACCTGCAGCCCTCCAAGAACAACTTTGCCTACCACTGTTCTAGACAAAAGTTGGCATCCGGCAAAACAAAAACATTGTTATTCAATTAGTTGAGAAGAAAATGTTGTACCTCCAGCTTCAGGTAAGAGCTTGGGTTGGCCTGCCCATCAGCCCCAGCACACTCCTGCTGCCTGATTGGAATCATAGCCTGTGTGGCTACTGTTTTTTGGGCAGTCCTACACCCACTATAACCCCTCTCCCTGATATGTCATCTAGCCAATATTTTAAACTGGACCAATGGCAATGCATAGCCAAAACTTTGTGAAAATCAGTTCAGCTCTTTTAAAATGATTGGTGATCAAACTAACAGATTATGATTTTATTTATATAAATAAAATGAACAAGAACCTTATTTTGCTGTTTTTATTTCCATGCTCTTATTATACCTCAGAAATATATCGAAGTTTGTTTTCTTTTAAAAAGAATTAAAAAATACTTAGTATGAGGTAGCCTAAAACCTCTCTTTATTGGATTCTAGTAGGTATCATTTGTTCTAATTCAACACATATATAATTGCTTACATTTAAAGTATTTGCCTTATTTTCAGTTACTGCATTATTACATTAAGCTGTAAGGATAAATCTTATGAATACTGTTTGCTTATTCAACCATAATTTTAACAGTGTTGCACAATTTTTAGGATACAGAGTATTTTAATATAATATGAAGAAAAGATGATCAAATTATGTTCAAATGTAAATATTTAAACAAAGATGTGTTATCCTATTATCCCTACATATCTGATAACTTTGTCAGGACTTGAGTTACAAAATATGTGTGTTTTTTTCTTATTTGTCCAGTGATGCAAAAAAATCAGCAAAGCTGAATCCTAAAAATTTTGAAGGTGACATAAAATATGTATTCATATATTTTTTAGTTTCTTGGCTATGCAAGGGCCTGTCTGCAAGTGTATATGACTGACACAATATTTGCATTTAGCAATTGGCAACAAGTGAGAAGTGAGAAGCATTAGTTAGAAAGGTATAATAATTAACATGCATTATTATATTGTTGTCAAGATCAACACACTGTGCCCTTCTTCTTTTTTTTAAATTTGAAATAAGTAAGAAAATAAACTGTTCTACTGATTTATTATTTCTCTTGTCCACTGTGCCTTCCTTTCTTCCTCTACTCAAACCAAAGGTTGCTATGATAAATATGTCAGGGATATACTATCTGTTGCATGATTTCCTGATCCTCTTTTCACCACAGATAGTTTTTATGATTTTGGCCATGTATTTGGCATCATTTAGATGCTAAGGAATGAAGATGAGACCATTCAGATATCTCCCTGATGATACTGCACAGTGGCTTCTCAGCAGTCAGGGAGCAATAAATTTTCATCAGATCACCAATCTCTACATGTGCTTCATTGTTACCAGCAGACATTCATCCATATACTGTTCTCCAGCCCTTCAGCAGACAAACAGCCTTCTGTTACAGCGTTCAGCTTTATTTCCTCCTCAGAGGAATGGCTTTTTGGTTGCAACTCTTCCATGAAGTCCACTTCTGATAAAACTGTTCCAGACTGTAGATGTGTACCAGGTGTGCACTGACTTTAGTGTTGGATGTGTTCCGATCTTGAAGGCATGTATTTCTCATTTGATATAATCAGTTTCTATGACTGACCAATGAGTTTTTGGCCCTCAGCCTTGCCTCTGTTTGTTTGTGCATAGATAACACATCTTGAAACCCCTGTCTGCTATTTAATTTCTACTTAGGAGAGACCTTTATGCAGAATGACCACCTTGTATCTTGTTGCTATACTCACTTTTGCCATTGTGTATCATTTGAAGTTTTTCAGCACGGTTGTCTCTTGCCTAGTTTATTTTTGTTTCAGTTAATCACTTGGGTTCAACCTACATATTATGTAGTTGGTTATATAAAATATTTGTTATATTTGGTTAATCAAGCACTGGGCTGTATGCCTGCAATAATCTCACCAGAAAGTGGTCTGTTACTACTGTATGTTAGCTTCTTTCTTTAAGAACATTCAAATATCATATTATATTCCTTCACTTTTACAAAATACACTTTTCTAACGACACACTAACTGCAGAATAAGAGAAACATTTCTGAGAACTAACTAAAGGCTTATGCATGTATATACATATTTTAAAATAATTCTAATATTTTTTGTATATTCAGGATGCCTTGTGCCAAATTTAGGATTGCATTTTTTAAGAAAAGATGAGTTTTAATTTTTTGGTACTGTGGATGGTAAATATGAAATAAGCAAATTGTATTATTTAAGAGAAAATAATCCTCAAAACTGTTTCCTTCAAAAACAGAAATATTTTGTAGTTAATAACTGCACTATTGTTCAAAATCAAAAACACTAAATACAGCTTGGTGTTCATTTAAGTTTAAATATGTTGTAAACACTTCATAGCATATTGTGGCCTGTGTTTTTTTTTTATATAATTCATATTCAAGATTATTATTAAATCACTCATGTAAAGAAAAAACAAATTTGACAATATATGAAAAATATGAAAAACGATTTCCCAAAAAACACACAAATGGCAGGTATATAGATATATTATGGTCATGTTTTTAACCATTCAAATTAACAAAACCTTTCCTTAAAAGATACCACTAGGAGCACAAAAATAAACAATTTAAAAAATATACAACCTGAGTGGGTTCATGTAGTCTTCATTCACTCTCAGATGGCATTTTCCAGGTGGCTTCTTTACTTTAGTTACAGATTATATATAAATATAATTACTTGAAAAACGAAAAGATTTCTTATTGGAGACAGAGCTCCTTTTCCAAATGTCCAGCAGGGTCCATTTAAATGTCCATATTGAGCTGAGATGCTTCTTGTAAATGTTCATTTTTGCAACTGAGCTGAGCTCTTTACAAATGTATAAAAATAACAACCGGAAGCTCCAAATTGCAACTGAACTAAACTGCCAGAGAGAACTCTTATTGAAAAAGGTCTAATAAAAGGCAGCCAGTCACTCAGCCTCCCTTCACGCCCAAATTAAGTGCACACACCTTGGTTTCTTTAAGCTAGAAGGGTGGACAGTTTCATAAAACACTGGAAATGGTATCAATTCATTACCACCAATGCAGGGCCAATTTCCATGTGAATCAAAATCTGCACTTTCTAACTTAGTAAAATATCTGAATCTTGCCTTGTCTTTTAGCATTCCCAGAATACATTTCATTTATGTTCAGTATGACAAGATATGCAAGCTAAGGCATCTCACCTAAAATCTGTCAGCTGAAAACGTTAAAGTATCGTTCATACATATTACAAGATGATGGCTCCTAAGCAGAAATACTCCAGTGAAAATTACACTGCTTGTTGCATACAGTTATCTAAGATAATGTTAATGTTTTTTATAACATTTGGGGCAAAACAAAGCCTATGCTGACTCAAATATAACTTTAAAGAGAAAGTTCAGTTAAAGACTTTAGGAAACAGTCGTTTTACAAGACATTTAATAAGATGTTCAATCAGTTAGCTTGTAGACTAAAATTAAGTATGAGCTAGAGCTGTCAGCTTGGCTCAGAAAGTGTGTGTCAGGCATTTCTTTTTAAAAAATCTTTGAAACTCTAACGTTGGAAAAAGGGTTTCTTCTTCAAAAAATAATTATAAAGTCATCACATTACATTTAGCCTGTCTTATCATTGGTAGAGTAATCAGCTTTTGGGGAAATATTTGTAATAATGTATTTAGCCAAGATCTGAAAATAAGTTACAGTGAAAATTGGGTCAAATCCTACAAATTGTTCAGGAAAACATTTTACAAATATTTATTTTTAAATAGTTATTAGAGTAAATGCAATTCAGTGCAATATAATACAAAGACTACTGACTGAGTGACTCACTCACTCACCCATTGAGTAGTCAGAGAAAGTGATATATAAATGTAATGAATTATTATTATTATTAAAAAAAGCACTATTTCCTGTTTAGTTAAAAAGCTGAAATGTAAAAAAATATTAGCCAAACTGTTTTTTATTTGTTGACAAACCTTTTATTTGTTAATATTTATTAATATTATGCTAATGTACATACACTGCTCTGCACTTAGGGGTAGCTTTACGCATCCCATAATGAAGGATGCAGCAGAAGTGATTGACAGGAGTAGTAACCAATAGGATGGCTGGATGACTGACTAACAGGTGGTGTTCTGAGCACGAAAAAAGTGCTATGATAACATTTTACTTGTACTCTAAGGTGTAACATGGAAAGAGAAAGTTTGGCAAAGCTCAAAAAAGATGTGACAGTCAATGGTTAGCAAGTACACTATAAAGTCCCAGTGAAGGTGCCGAATCACTGTGACTGTGAGTGTTGGTGTTGTTTCCCTAGAAGCAAAAAGAGAGGGAGAGTGAAGTAGTGGTAGAAGTGGTGTCCTTGTAGCCAAGACAAGGGGGACAGATGAAGTAAGTTTAAGCTTAACAGATTCCGCAAAAGATACCCCATTGTAATATACATTTGCATCTACAGACACACAAAAAAAACACTAGCTCAAACATGCAACTGTTTAAAAACACAAAAAGAAATACTTGAGTAGGTGATGTAAACAAGTCAAAATCATAAACATCGAATAATGATAATAATGCATACTCAAATTTCACACCTGTTTCAATTTAAAAGAATACAGTTTCCTGCAAAATTAAGTTTTGCAATGCCCATCAACAAAAGCCAAGTCACTAAGAAAAGCAGGAATGTTTTTTGTACAAATGTATAACATGTTCAAGAGTAAGCAGTGACCTAATAATATTACTATTACTTATTATTTGACTGCCACCTTTATCCAAAGTGACCTACAACATTTGAGACAAAATTGGTTATGTTTCTTTTGTTTTTCCAATTACAGCACAGGCAGGTGAAGTGTCTTACTCAATGTGACACAGTGTTAGCAGCAGGATTTGAACCCATAACCTCAAGGATTGAAATCCTAGATTCAAAGCCTTAACCACTACAATATTCCTGCCAATTATAATTACCTTTGGTTAAAAAACAAAAATATTTTATACAGAAAAGTACTTAGTTACGTAGTACTTCTGATACAACCGATTAACTGGTTACACTCTAATAGAGGCCCATTGTTTCATGAAATTTCCTGGATGAAACAGGGTCATATAGCTAGTAATGTATGAGAGACAGATTCATTGCGTTTTTTTGTCTGGTCCTCTTATGTTGAATCAGCAAGAACTGTAGATGATCAAATTAAAAGAGATTATCTTTATCTTCCAATGTCCTATCTCTAACTTCCTTGAAACACTACAGTCACACCATTTTGTCTTTAAACTGGGTACACACTTTTGGTTGCCATACCCTATTTGTGAATTACGAATTCTGATACTTCTAACACCATTGTTAAACTCAGCTTTTAGTTGAGTTTACTTCAACAGTTTTGTTATTCTGCAAATGTTATCTTAACCACAATTGATTATTAATTTTTATTAACAGTTTTCATTCCAGATACTACTAGATGGATGTATGGCATGCTATTCACAGCACTCATTCTCATTCACTTTCTCTCGAACTATATCATTATACTGTATAAGCCATTGGAACCTGACTATGTGTTTTAAAAAGCAATGTCTGAATACTTAAGACCGTTATATGTTTACGTAATAAACATCAATTTAGCAAACTTTAGCAAAACATGAAGTGTCAGAATGAACAAGAAAGTACAATTTCATAGAAGTTCCTATTAATGCAGGACCACTAATGTCAGTAATGTATTAGTTTTACAGTGTATATTTGTATATGAAAAATATGGCCTTACAATATCTTTGCAGGATCAACAGTCAGTCAGCAATCTTATGTTTCACTAGAAATCAATGACTGTATGATTTAGCTTTTCGGATAAGCATATTTTATATCTTTTGTAGTTGCAGATAGCTATAGCACAGTATATTTGATATCGAATCATTTCAGAACAGACTCCTCTCTTTTCCTAGTTTCAAATTGGAAAGTGGAAGCATTTAGGAACAACAGCAACTCAGCCATGAAGCAGAAGTCCACATAAAGTCACAGAGCTGGGTCACAACTGTTAAGGTGTATGGTGTTTAAAAGTCGCCAATGCTCTGCTGATTCCATAGCTGAAGAGTTCCAAACTTCTACAAGCATTATTGTAAGCACAAAGACAGTGTGGCGGGAGCATCAGGGAATTTGTTTCCATGGTCGCACAGATGCATGCAAGCCTCACATCACCAAGACCAATGCCAAGCATTGGATGAAGTGGTGGAAACGTGTTCTATGGAGAAACGAATCACAGTTCTCTGTTTGGCAGTCAGATGGGTGAGTCTGGGTTTGGCAGATGCTGGGAGAATGTTACCTGCCTGACAGCACTGTGCTAACTGTGACGTTCGATAGAGGAGGGATAATGGTGTGGGGCTGTTTTTCAGGGTCTGGGCCCCATACTTCCAGTGAAAGGCATTCTTAATGCTTCAGCATACCAAGAAAGTTTGGACAATGCTATGCTTCCAGCTTTGCAGTAACAGTTTGGTGAAGGCCCTTTTCTGTTGCAGCATGACTGTGCCTCAGTGCACAAAGCAAGGTCCATAAAGACATGGTTGGATGAGTTTGGCGTGGAAGAACTTGACTGGCCTCCACCGACCTCAACCCCACTGAAAACACCTTTGGGATGAACTGGAACAGAGATTGTGAGCAAGGCCTTCGCGTCTAACATCAGTACCTGACCTCACAAATGCTGTACAGAATGACACAAATTCCCACAGAAACACTCCAAAATCTTGTGGAAAGATGCAAAAGGGGTGGGGGAGGGGGCAACTCCATATTAAAGTTTACGTATTTGAATGCGATGTCATTAAAGTTCCCGTTGGTGTAATAGTCAAGTGTCCCAATACTTTGTCCATATAGTGTATCTTAATAGAATACATGGAAACAAAAATGTATTACTTTGCAGTGTTTTGTAATTAATGTTTATCAAAGAACTCTTATTTGCAAAAATATTAAAATGTATAAATGGCAGATGTATTTTTCCCATTCATAATATTTGCAAAAAATACATTATGAGGAAATTAAAAGGTAGACCAACTGATATAAATATTACACAAAAAGCTGAGATTCAGGAGTTCCTACCACCATCTATTTTGTTGTTCTAAGGAGAATGAAATACAGTTTATGCAAAACTAAAACCTCATAAAACCCCATACCCAGCACCCAGCTACCAAGCAGGTGAAGACTGTGGGCATAGAGCAACATGATATGTTTTATGTTTTACTTCTGCTACACTTTTAAGCTGTCTATTATAGTTTCACTATAACGTGTTTGTATAATATTACATTTTTCAAACATGCTTTAAATAATTCTGGGTTCTGATGCACATAAACCAAACCCAGCCACATTGAGCATAAATCAGGAACCAACTAAGTGCCAGTTCATTACTGAAAAATAACCATAATATCCAGAGAAAATGTTGACCTAAGGAGTACATGAAAACTCCAGACAGACAAAAATGAGATATGATATTTGAACCCAGAAAGCTAGATTGGTGAGGTAGCAGCTCTAACACTAACTGACTGTGCTAATTTTATTTCACTTATCTTCTTGCATTGATTTTTGTGCTGTATATTTCTCTTAGATACAGATTATACATTGTTGTTTTATTTATAACACAAATGTTACATTTAATTCTCACAGATGTAATATAAATTAAGCCTAATATGCTAACCATTTACAAGAGAATGCATTTAATCATTTTCTGTAGAAGGTCTCTATTATAGTAACTGTAGTGTGAAATTTATTTAGGTTTGGAAGTATTCAGGCCCACAAGGTAAGCCACATTTAAATTAAAAGACGAGGCTTCATTTCTACATCATGTTGGTTTATTTATGTTCCTTTAGTTTTAGTCTTTTTCTATCAAGTAGGATGAAAAGTTCTGAAATATGGTTTTAATGATGCAAAATACAACCTAATTGTATGAATTGTATAGCAAATGTATTAATCTTTCATAAACCATCTATTTATTCAATGTGTAGTCCTTTTTAAGGTATATCTGAAATTTAAAATAATGGCTTACAAAGAGAAAATGTTAAAGTCCATCAAGCAGAATATCAGGTGGAAAAGAAGTATAAGGACCAGTGATGTTAATAGTAAAATATTAAAGGTAGAAAGATCTGAGGAAATCCTGTGAAGGCAGTTGGTTTAGCAAAACTACTGTTTAATGAAGTAATTGTACGTACAGTACATCCAATTGCACAGTGAACACACTAAAACAAAGAAGTTTGGTGAATAATCATTTGTTTCGCTTATTAAAAGATAAACTATATAATGTACTGTACACACATTTTTAAAATTGGAAGGAGGCAGCAGTAAGATTATCCAACACATTAACTGATACAGATTTAAGGACCATGATCACAACATTCACTCCAGAAAGCACACAAAGATTAGTGTCTAAAACAGAATAAACAGGCTATAGTGAAACATTGGTCAAAATATGAGATGCTAGTAAAAGTATTTTTTAGGACTTTCCCAGAATCTTCAGCTTAAGGCAATAACCTGCTTTAGCTGCTGCTCCTAACTTAATCCTACACTCTTAAAAATAAAGGTGCCGGAGCAGTTCCTCAGAGGGATGTCATACTGGAATCATTTTTGGTTCCCAAAAGGCTCATTCTCATGATGGTTCCAGAAAGAACCTTTACTTATTTTGATCCCTAACAAGCTCCTTACAGTAAATAACCACAAATAAATGATAACAGCTTTGTGAAATATCAGTGGATCATGATTTTAAATGGACTCTTGCTGCATAAAATAACACTGGCTCAGTTCAGCTTTTCTTAATCTATTAGTGTCCTACTAGGCAGCCTTCCATACTGTAAAAATTTCAGGTTTTTTTCTACATTTTATTAAGTTTTTCAAAGCAGAAACAATCAACTTCATACACAAAAACTCTTTCCCAGAATGAAATGGTGCTTTGTCAGGCAAAGGTTCAACTAGCAACCATACAACCCAGTAAAGAACTATAAAGTTACCATTAAATGACCATTATTTTTAAGAGTGTAAATGGATAGAGACAGAGACAGAGAAAGTTAAAATGAATGAATGAGAAATGAGAAATAGAAGGAGAAAGAAAGTTAGGGAGGAGGGTTGAATGGTGGAAGGGGTGGATCCATAGTGGGCTGTGCCCAATGTCAAAAAACCTTGATGCCAACAGAAGGCAACAAATGGCCCAAGGATAGTAGAGCAAGGGCTAGAATGCCCCTTTAATGCTCTTATAGCACTTTAAAGCTCTATGTATTGTAGAGTGTGTATTTTAGGACATTACAACAACAACAACAACAACATTTATTTATATAGCACATTTTCATACAAAAAAATGTAGCTCAAAGTGCTTTACATAATGAAGAATAGAAAAATAAGAGACACAGTAAGAAAATAAAATAAGTCAACATTAATTAACATAGAAT
>JANRMT010062808.1:48856970-48906551 GCA_026402145.1 Polypterus bichir lapradei
TTGTAGAGTGTGTATTTTAGGACATTACTAGACATTCATTTTTATTAAAAGCATGGACGCCAAATTATGTGCTGAAATTTGCATCTAATTGATGGGTATATCCCAGTCTTCACCAGCTGGTGAAGGTATTTCCACATTTTTGAGAACTATATCTCCTACTGTGACACCACAAACATTTTGGCATACCCATGTGTGGCTTAGAAAAATCAAAATCAGTTATTTGATTCATATATTTGCTTATTCCAACAGGTACACTTAAAAGATACAACAGAAATGTAGGTTAATTATTCAATTTTCTAGGGTCAACTAATTGAAGAGGGCATAGACACATTGTTCTGCCACAATTGTTAGTGAAAGAACAAGTGCAAAATAAATGCAAATTTTGTTCTTTTGTAGCATTATCTCAACACATTTTTAAGTATTTGATTTGTTTTTCAAATACAGTACATGTCATGTTTTTAAAACTGCTGTTTATGAATAATTTCAACCTTATATACTGTAACAGATGAAAATACTCCAGTGGAAATTTGAAACAATATTCTAATGGTTAAACATTTGAGAAAGTAAACTGCATATTTTAAAAGTGTGTTGCCTTCTCTGTAAATTGCTCAACACAATAAACATGAAACAGCAGGAAAGAAATAATGGAGAATAAATCTCCATTCCCACACATCCAAATGTCATGTCATATTCGCATTATTTGCAAAAACAGTTAGTGCATGAGGTGCCAAATAAATCAGAGGCATATACAGTAACAGTTCAAATGATCTTGTTCTTATGTATTAATAGGGAACGTGCCTCTTACTGGAACAAGAGAACTTGTTGCATTCTTTAAAATCACCTAAGGCTCGAATTATCTCAGAAGAATGTTGAACAAAAGATATAAATCTCAGGACTATGCTTGACTTCATCAGTATCTTTTGTTCTCATTTTAATTTTGTGGGTTTTATCATGAATATTCATAGTTTTTTAATTTTTTGCTGCCATTATTCCACATATTTCCAGATTTTGTTTCTTTTTAGGGATTTTGGAATAAGTGTTATCCTTTTTTGTTATTGGTTTTCTTATCTGGGGTCATTTCACAATTGTTATGGCACACCATTAGTTTGCTTTCCTTATGGGTGCTACCATTTCAAGTTACATTTCTTAAAGTTGCTATGCGCATTGCTACCACGTTACAACAGAAGATTGCAACCTGTAATATTACTAGCACGATAGCATAAAGGTCACTGGTGGGCATCTCTTGTTGTCCAAGTTTCTGGATTTATGGTAGCTTTGCTAGTGGTTCTGAGAGATTTCTTTAGATTATTTGGCAACTAATTTTTGAGTGTTAATTTGACTTTTCTTATTTATTTACAAATTTTTCTTTTAACTTCCTTGTACTTGACCCTAGTGCATCTCCTATTATAAAATTGTTTGTCCATGTCCTGCACCTTTTCACAGCTTTTTGCCTATCTACCTTGACAGACCGTACATGATTTGTTCTTGTTCAATATTAATTATTTCAATGTTTTAGTTTTTTTTATTTGTTTTTTACTTCATAACCATTTGTCCACAACCTTTGTTACTTTAATTGTTAACGGTTGTCTTTTTATTGTTTAACTATTTAGTATTGTTCTAACCATTGTGCTTTGTCAGTTAAGGTATGTATATTGATTGTTAGACTTTTGCTTGTGTTTACTATTACATTTTGGAGTTTTTGGTTTGGGGGTTCTCCCCATTTTGGAACTGCCTATTGGATATTTAGAAAATTATTAAAGTAAATTTCTCCCCTCCTTAGTGGGAGTCCTTAGTGTAAAAACATTTTACAAACTAGTGATTCTTTATTGCATGTAAGTTTTAATACCGTTCATTTATATCACTTTTTATATTTTACATTTATGAGTGTGTTTATGTGTGTATGAATGCATGTTGGCAGACAAGTGCATTGAAAACTGGACATGTGTGCACAACCAAACAAAAAAACTGTAGATGGTAACAGTTGTTTCAGTCTAATTCCATGAATCCAATCACAGTTACTGTCTGTTTACAGTGTGGATTGTTATTGGTGAGTCTAAAACTGGTATGAGGAAAAACTTGCAACCATGTTTGGCTTTGCTGCCTGTCCAGCATTTACCCTGCCTTCTGCCTGGTACTGCCAAGGCAGTGGCACCACTTTGCTATCACACTGCAATTAAATTAAGCAAACACTGATAATGGACAGGTATCTTTAAGACATAACTTTCAGATGACATATCAAGTTTCATATTATGATAATATTACAGTAATATGACAACCAATTTACCATTTAGAAAATTACCAGTAAACCCCCGATTCTCTAAAGAATCGCAAATCCAAGAATGGCAATCACTTTCTGTTCCCTCCGATCTTTGGAGGGATGAAAAATAATGGAGAGTGGGAGCGTCCTGGGAAAGTTTTCATTTAATTAAATAAATATATTTGTACTAAAATTAACCAATTTATTAAAACTAAAATTGAAATGTAATTGTTATATTATTTAAGTCCAAAATGTCTTTGAGTTGCTGCACTAAGTAAAAAAATATCGGAGTGCAAAGGTTTAAATGAAGTAAATTGGAAACAAAAAATTCATAAAATGGTAAATTCAAAATAGTTAATCAAAAACTTCTATATAAACAACATTTTTGGTAAAGATGGTTTCCTGTCCTTGAATTAGCTGTCCCTGGTATGGAGTAGTTAAAACCTTCACTTTAACGTCACATGAACGCCAGACTCTTGAAAAGGCAACATAATGTTGTCCATGTCGTTGATAAACTGCGTCATCTAGATCTAACACGTAAATTTGGGCAAATTTGCGGTCGTGATTTGGCTCAGGGTGCACTGTTCCAATCTGATGTAACACGCAAAAGCAGTATGGGCCATTCCCAGGTGGTGGCTTCATATTTACCCTGATAGATGCAAAAGCAAATGAACTATTGTAGCATCTAATGCACTCCATAAAGCTTTTACTTTCGGGTACATCGAAATGCTTCTCCCGTTGTTCTGTTCTCTCGTTTGCACGCCTATCCGATACCTGAGCTCTTTCTTTTTGGAGCCGTGACTCCTTTGCTTCTGCAGTTTCAGAAGCGTGTTGTAGGTGCCTTCGTTTATTGTTCTTATCCATGCGGTCTCGTTTTTGTTTTTCTGTGGCTGTGTCGTTAGCTAGAAGTCATTTGCTGTTAGGAATCATACTTACTTTTAACACTAAATTACCCTAATGTGTTTCAAATATGCCACACTGACAGCCGGCAGACTGTCTGCTGGCACAGTGGATTCGAGCACACTGACTGCTGCCACTGTTTAGTGTAGTAGCTGCTGCCACTGTGGAGTGGAATACTGCTGGCACTGTGTAGTGGAGTACTGCTGGCACTGTTGAGGCACACTGACTGCTGGCATTGCACGCTTTACCTGAAGTTTATTTTACAGGTTGTATTGTGTTGTTTGGGCGCCACCTACTGACTCTGGGAAACCGCTGGGTTTGACTCTGGGGCGCTGAGGCGCTGTGCGCGTGCGCTTTCGGTGCGTCTGGCCTCTGGGATCCGTGCATATATACAACCTTCGTTTAGTAATATAGATAAAAGGGAAAATGAAGTGCTACAAATGGGCATTGACCCTGGTTTAGAATTTAATAATGTTCATTATCTTCTAGAATATAAAGTAACCAATAAACAGTTTAATTTTAATCTGAGGGAAAAAAATAGCTCACCTGAAGCATTTTTTTATTTTTATAAAATGTATAATTTGTTTCTTGTTAAAAGACAGTTTGTAGACTTGACAGAAAGACTTAATTCAGAAAGGCAAAAATGTGCACAGAAAGAAGCCTGGTCAGTGAAGAATCAGACATGTTTACTTGTGACAAGAGATTTGAAGAAAAATGGGCGCAGGCATTATTGTTTATAGGGGGGTGGAGCCTAGCTTGGCAGCACAGCTCACAAGGCAGAACCCAACAATGGATCAGACTATTACAGGACGCCAATTTAGAATTTGCACCCGTCTGGGGAATTATGGGGCACTATGAAACAGCATTCTGCATAAAAGAATTAAAAGCAGAAGACTGCAATCTATCAGACTGAGTCAAGGAATGTTACAATAAGGGCAAAACAAATATGGGCATATCTTCATTAAGGGAGTCCTGTATGTTTTAACTGGTATTTAGCTCATTGGATTCTGGATGGGGTGGCACGGTGGCGCAGTGGTAGTGCTGCTGCCTCGCAGTTAGGAGACCTGGGTTTGCTTCCCGGGTCCTCCCTGAGTGCAGTTTGCATGTTCTCCCCATGTCTACGTGGTTTCCTCCAGGTGCTCCAGTTTCCTCCCACAATCCAAAGACGTGCAGATTAGGTGCATTGGTGATCATAAATTGTCCCTGGTGTGTGTGTGTGTGAGCCCTGTGGTGACCTGGCGCCCTGCCGGGGATTTGTTTCTGCTTTGCGTGCTGAGATTGGCTTCAGCAGACCCCCGTGACCCTGTGTTATGAAAACATCTACGTATATGGAAAATTAATTAAAAGTAAAAATGATGACCCTGGAAACAGATAACAGTGATATTTAGGATATCTGAACTGTCACGGTATCAATCAAGGAATATATAAACCAACTCTTTCCTTTTGACAGAAGGATCACTCAGTTTGATGTAAATGTCTGCTAGATGCTCTTGAGAGTCAGATGGCCTCCCCAGTGTTTTCTCTTGTTCATTGAAACAGTTGAGAAATTGAAATTTTCATATATTTGTGTGTTTGTAGCTGCAACACAATAGTCTTCTGCAAAATGTTTTTCCCTTAAAGTAACTAACATATGAAATAACAAAGCATAGTCATTAGTGATGTGACCGCATATATTGCAAATACAGTGCCTAATAATTATATTAGTTGTACCTTTTGATAATCTGTGGAAATACTACAAAACACGGTAACGTGTTTCATATAACACTTTAACATCAAAATGCTCAATGGAAAACTCATAAAATAACCACATAATGTAACCATCTCAATCAGAATGCCAACAGAAAGTCTTTCTCTCCATTTATGCACTGTCTCCATGACTTACTTACTGTCTATGTCTCTAAGTCTGTGTCTGCCCAGTTTTGTTGGCCCTCTAGCTGTAGACGCTGTACTCCCCTTGTCATCAATGGATGCTGGGTATGGGGTAAGGCTATTGCAGAAATGGAGGAAGGAGGCCTGGCGAGCAATCCTCCTTTGTTCATGGATTCCAATTTTAGCATTTAGCTCAATTTTTAATATAAACAACTGTCAGTTTGGTTGATCAGTTCACAAATTTCTTAAAGAAGCATGGTTTAGTATTTAGCTTAATCAGGTGTCATATTTACCTCCAAATTACATGGACCATAAATTAAAACAGACAAACTAATCACAGTTTAAAAAAAAAAACCAATAATATAAATCCATTTGAACACAAATATCAGAAGAAAAGCATTGTAAAGTCACACAATGACATTGAATTAATCATTTAATAGTATGCCATTTCATCATATACACAAAACAGGCCATTTAACATGTACTGTCTCTAACTTTACATCAATGTAAATACAATTTCCTTACCACAATATTAGTATTATCATTATTAATCTGCCTAGGTAAGGAATCAAACATGTATGCTAGTTCTATAAATAATTCCTGCATATTATATTAAGCTATTTATCACTCAGTAAAATGTTGCAATATTTCAAAGGTGATATCCCATTAAAAATCAAATTAAAAAAAACAATTTTTCTTCCAATAATAATTCAGACAAAGACCATAAATTCAGATTAGTAAGTGACAATGAAAGAATCTGAATAGAATGGTGGAACTCCATCAAAAGGAACAGATCTATTCCAATTTTTAAAAAACCTATCTTTAATTACTCGTTTTTGAGAAGACGGAAATTAAAATGATTTCATTGTCATTTCATACAATTTACATCTCTCGAAGTACCAAGTTCAGCATGAGACCAGATGACATCCAATTTGAATTAAATTAAAAATATTTTGGACTTTTAAGCAGGACATTCACATTAGATTTTCACTATATAAACTGGATAAAGTTAAGGTACATTACAACATGTTAAATTCTTAATAAAATTGTTAGAGTTTATCAAAAACTAAATCAATTTGGGATTAGTTGGAGGTCGAATCAAAGTCGTTTCATGGCAAAGTTGAATCTTAACAATGCTAATGTATGGAGTACCAATATTTACAAATTTACTCAGTGCAAGAAAAGAAATGTCAAGTAAAGTCCTTAAAGTTAAATAAAACAAAGAAATACTAGATTAAATAGTTATGCAATAATCCAAAACTAAGTACACAGTAAATAAAACCATAATTTCATCTGGCCATAGTTTAACCACTAATGAATGGATTGAAATTTTTAGGTTGCATTGTTTTCTTGTGCGTTTAAACAAATCTGTGTCTTTATGCATATTCATGTGTATTATAAATTAGTTAAGTTTGTAGTTGTATTTAACTGTGAACTTGTTACAATACTCTGAGCCTTTAATTAGTGAAGTCCACTGTTGGAAAATAAATGATAAACCATTATACATTTAGTGGGTAACTCTGCTTACTGCTAAGCTTTTATTCGAAAAAGTATATGTTTTGTTATAAGTCCTTTTGATTGTCAAGTGATACTGTATGCTATCAGATGCAACATTTTATAATTTATTATTGTAATATTTTATAAGAATCCTCACCAGATTACCTAGATTATATGTACAGAATATAGTATTAACTCAAACATGGCCAACCTTCCGGTCATGTGAGATCCAGACAGGAAGGGGTGGGTCCAGGAGTGCTGATGACAGCATTGGAATGGCTGTCAATCTTGGGTTCTGCCAGAAGAAAGAAGGTATTAGTACACAGCACCAACCCCACGCTTGGCAGGTTATTACCATCAGCAGGGCCCTTAAGCCACCTCCTAAGTGCACGTGTGTGACAATATATGTATATACAGTACGTATATACTAAATGTGTTAACCTAGGAAATTTCTTAAGACAATGGACCTCAGTTTTTTTTTAACCTGTGGCAAAAATTATTAGCTCACTGGAGCTCCTTACTCTTAAATAAGTTACATAAAGTTGTCCACGAGTAAAATTCTTGCTGTTGATCAATTCCTGCTTTTACTATTGACTGCCCTTGGCTTCTATTGATGATCAGTGTGAAGCACAATTTTATTTGTATTCTTTTGAATTCAAACAGGTAACAAGTTGAATAATGGGAATTTTGAGTAATTATATATACCAGCCTTGAATCCTATGCTTTATGGGATAGGTTTCAGCTTCCCTGCATCCCTCCTCAGGATTAAGCAGGTTTAGAAAATGGATTTATTGTAAATGCACTATTATTATAAATATTATTATTATATGTTAAAGATTTTAATTGTTATCATTGTTCACTTAAGCATTACTATTCATGTTCTTCATCAGTTGTATGTTCAAGCTTCAATTTTTCTGTGTTATCAGAAGAATAATATGTGCCATGAGATTTTCAGTACAAGAACAGACTACAATGTGAGTTGGATTAATGCTCATATCTAGATGCTGGTCAGCACATAGTTTACAGGATTTAACACACAAATTCACATCCTTCTTGCTTTTTTAGTTACAGGTCTATTACAGTTAAGTCACTAGATGTTTGTATATAGTGTACAGTATATGAGACAAAATATCAACATATGTTGTATGTGTTGGCGCAGTCTGAGGAAGAAATAACTAGCAAAGGAAATAAAGTTTGTTGCCTATTTATTAACAAAACAGATAGTATTGGTTTCAATACAAAAGTGTAAGTGTTTGTAACATGAAGGATGGATTTAGACGTAAATGGCACCATATAGGAAAGAAATAATACTGTGAACTACATGTGCACTCTGTCTGGATATAATCATTTTTGTACCCTTGGCAAAAGTGTAAATATTGCACACTTTCATAGGAGTTTTGTTCCTTCTGTTCTAGACTTTTAGGGGGTTTGCTGGGTCCTGCTTGGTGTTACACATACATTATGCACTGTATTCATCATACAGTGTCCATCGCCTCTCTCTTCTAAGCCACGCTAGCACCATTGGTCACAGCTTGTTGTCATGGGGAATAAACACTTCATGTATTTCTCTCAACTACCCTGGCTATTGGACTGGAGGTATACAGTGCACGTCAAGGGTGTAACCACATGTTACTTCAGCTTTGGTCAATCTTGCTTCTCCTCTTCTTAGGTCATACCACATATCATCCTGTTTCTTATCCTTTGTCAAAACACCTCTGCTTATTTACTCCATGATAATGGTGAATGGCACTGTTGTGCTGGTGGTGTTCAACTGGTAGCCTGTCTGCACTGAGCAGTAAAAAGACAGGGTACCTTAAACTAGCCCACTATGGCTATGGCATTATTACTGATACATAATTAAAAAAAACAAAAAAAAAAAAAAACAGGTCAGCTAACTTTCTCTTTTTTATAACTGTACATCAACAAATTTCAATCAAATCAGTCAAAGTGCTTTCCAGATTTTCTGGGGTGTTTTTTATTTATTTTTCCCCCATAAGCATTGATATATTGAAATGTCCTTTCTTAGTGACAGTTTGATAGTGTTTTTGTTGATGAGTGAGTGAATGGGTGTGAGTCAGTTAACGTTGCATTTTATATTTTATATAATTAACGTGAAACTATATTATATGACTATACCCTGTAGGTAAAAAATTATATATACACAGTAACACCATTCTCAAAAATTAATTTTTTTCTATAAGGAGCAATTATTAAAAGTAAGTTTAGTTTCAAATGTTGTGGAGGGTTAAGGCAAACTTCCCCACCATCCTTTGGGGGTAATAACTGTTAAATGTTTTATCTTGAGTTAAGCCTTAATCTGATCCCACTTGTCTCCGAAAATATGGACCTTCAAAATAAACATAAATACAATAAACTGTATCTATTACCTGATTGCTTATGTCAGTCAAGTCTGGATGTATTTAGTCAGGGCTAATGTTGGGTAACTGATACTTATGTGACAAATAACTTAAGTCCCCATACATGCAAGTCTAAAAAGAGGTTTTTGTATGACTACAATAAAAAATGAGGCAAACTTTGTATTTAATATGTTTGTTGGTCTATGCATTTTTTAAAATAACATTCCTATATGTAGAAGTCTTTCTGATTACTAATTCTTATTTATCTACTTTTCAAATGTTTTCAGATGTCACTACAGTAGATAAAATCTCAAGGCAAATATAATGGCTAGAGTGTCTTCATTTTTGTTCAAAGGCGTGTAAGTGAATTCGTTTGAACGTTTAGACACTGACATTCTATCAGGGTTGATTTCTGTGCTGCAATATGCTGCAAACAGCACTCTTTGTGCTTTTCTTTGCTCCTTACAGCACTAAAATGCTATGATGCTTTGCATGGATAAATCACTTGCTATTCCTTTTTAAATAACCATTTGGTACCTCAGGCATTTTAATATGTGAAATGTTTTAGAGCAATTCATGCAATTTAAAACCTTGCAGAAATTGTTGTTTTTCTTCTCTCAGATGTATTTTCTACTTGACATTTTCAGTGATAATTTCACTACCGCAGCAACATAATCAAATACTTATAATGTTTTCTGTGTGTTTATTTTTACCTTTAGGGTGTTAATATGATAGTGTGCACTTTTCAAGTATTTCCTTTTTTAACATAAGGGAGGGTTTCCTGGACTGATAACATCATAAATAATAACCCTACTCAGCAGGGTGATATGCTGGCTCCATTTTGTCCCTGCTATAGAAATATTATCATCATTTTTCAGCATCAAACTTTGGCACACGGCAGTTATTTACAGCATAAAGTAACTCTGTCAGAGGGTCATTGATTATCAGTGATATTGCCTGCCACTGTCAAATTGCACCTGTCAGTTTTTGCAGAGATTGTTCCATAGGTTTCTTTTAAGTGTGGGCAATGGCCCTCAATCTCAGAGCGATGCTAAAGAGAAGCTGTAATTGTAAAATTAAATTGAAAAGTCCACACCGTTTATATGTTGCTACTGACTGTTTATAAATACAGATCAGTCCTTGACCTGCCAGCCTAACTGCTAACCTACAATAATGATGATATTAAAATAATAATTTAACCAAAAGAGCATTACAACTTATTAAACATATACATTTGATATAAGTCCTTGAAATAAACTGACTAGGTCAATATAATCATAGAGTCTTATGCAATCAAAATATATGAATCATTTTAAATATTGATTCAGTTTTACTTTGTCCACTTCAGCACATGCAGATAATAAAATGCCAGTAAAAGAGAATCTGAATATAGAAAACCTTTGTGTGAGCCAGTAGTGAGCATAAAGAGTGTCATCAATCAATTCATAGACAGTGAACAACAGAGACTAACTCTTTGAATTTTTATAGCAAGTTCATTTGGAAGAATCTTAAGCAATGTATTCAAAGCCTAGCATTACAGTTGTGTTCATGTGTTGATTAATCAGTTTTATTTTGCCATGTCTATGTCTACAGTGTTGCTCCAGTTAGAAGATTATTAATAATAATAGTAGTACTGATATGGTTGTTTTTTGTTTCATCAAAAATGAAAAACTACATGTGCATGTTTCAAGCAAAGAACTCATTTTGTTCTTGTTATTCTTGAGTTGTATGGATATTTCCTATAAATCAAAAACTGAATCTTCCATTGCCAATGATGACTCTGTAAACTCAAGCAATAAGTGTTGTCAGTGGTTGGCTGCTGATTTTTTTGTGTATTGCTAACAGCCCAATTCTTATCACAAGTCAGCGCTAATGAGTGTTTAATTTTTATTGGCTCTCTTTTACATTACGCTGCTAGAATATAATAGTTTTTTTTCAATTAAAATATTCAATGTCAGTCACATCTAAATATACATAGGTATTTGCAAAATATAAAAAGAAGAAAAGAAAGTGAAACACTAAAACACAACTTAACAGCAACAGCTTTTTGTTAATAGAAGCCTAAACTGAAGCACTTTTTTCACTAACATCCATCCATTTTCCAAACCCATTTATCCAGGGGAGGCTCACAGGGAAGTTGGATCCCATTGGGATGCAAGGCAGAAACAATCACTGGACAAGATGCCAGTCTATCACAAGGTCAACACAGACACACACACACACATACTAGGGCCAATTTAGCATCACCTATACACTTACCCTTCATGTCTTTGGGCTATGGGAGGAAGCCAGACCACCCAGAGAATACCCACATGTATGCGGTGCAATAAGTATACCATATAAAGGCAGATAAAGAAATGGCTGCCATTAACTGAAGATGACAGCATCTCAAATTTCCACACTATTTGTAATATAAACAATATTGCAATCAATATATGGAAAACCAGATCTTAAAGAAGTCATCCATTATCTTGATATCAATAGCTTGGTATTTGTTAAATATATTTAAAGCAATAAAGCTGAATTTGCCCTGGTAACTTTAAACATGTAGGACAAGAAAACTAGCTGGTTGCCTGCTTGCTTTGTTGAATATCATCACCTTCTTTTCACTGGGCAGAGGAATTGCTCTTTATTGAATAAAATAAGGGTGGCATGGTGGCACAGTGGTAGTGCTGCTGCCTCGCAGGTCCTCCCTGCTTGGAGTTTGCATGTTCTCCCCATGTCTGCGTGGGTTTCCTCCGGGTGCTCCGGTTTCCTCCCATAGTCCAAAGATATGCAGGTTAGGTGCATTGGCGATCCTAAATTGTCCCTAGTGTGTGCTTGGTGTGTGGGTGTGTGTGTGCCCTGTGGTGGACTAGCGCCCTGCCCAGGGATTTGTTCCTGCCTTGCGCCCTGTGTTGGCTGGGATTGACTCCAGCAGACCCCCGTGACCCTGTGGTTAGAATATAGCGGGATGGACAATGACTGGTTAACTGACTGAATTAAATAGGTTTAACAATGAATGAATGGATGGAAAAACAACTGTATCTTAAGACTATCTTAAAGTAGTTGCACTTTAATTTAACATGGGATATTGTCTTGAATTTGTTGGAGCAGCTGAGTTTAAATTCTCAAGAATAAAAGTCCTAGCATCTTCTGCCTACCTTCAGTCAAAAAACAAATATCTATAGACTGACTGGATGACAAATCTGAGCAGAGCTTTATTTAATCACAGCTGAAGTCAGAAGAATTGGGTGACAACTGTGTTTACAGCTGATGACTCCAAAGTCCAGTGTAGCGTAAGGAAGCTCCCTTCAGCTGGTACCCCATGCTTGAAACAAGCCACAGGACAATAATGGGAGATCAGATTCAGAAAAATTACTGCTGTCCTTCAAAAAGAAGTTTCATGCAATGGTTTGTGGAAAGCCTGCATTTTCAAATGACAGAATTCTTTAATTCCTACCCTATGTTTTTCTAGGAGCAAGTTCATCTCTCATTGAACAAACCAGTGTCTTTCATTCCCAAAGCAAAGTGACATTTGTATTCTTACTGTAAGCAGTACATGCTTAGGTGGTGTTTTATGGTTCCTTATAACTAAAGCTTTGAAAGTTTCTGTATTTTTTACATAAATAATCAAAACTGTTTTAATGCCTGTTCTCTGACACATTCATTTTAATCCTTTCCTTTCTGGAAAAATATTTGTATTCTGTATAAAGTAAATTTACCATAGTTTTTTCACTTGTTATATAATGAAGTCACATAATATTCTAAGTTCACACTTAATGTGTTGATTTTGCATATAATCATAAATATTCAGCCGTATGTCTCTTTATAATACTTGAAGAATGGTGTGATGTGTTCTTTTTTTAATGAAATACAAGGTCAGTGCTGGGTCTGATCTCTTTTGTTAAGCACATTTAAAAACATTTTGTTTTAATCTCATACCTGCTATTAGTGTGTTGCTCTTCACAGAATATTCACAACAGTGCTATAATACTCAGTGAGCCTTAGTGCCATTAAGTCTAAGAATGGCTAGAAAAGATTATCACTCATTTTCAGCAGTAATTTCATGAAAATACATTCCACCAGTTGGCTATAAACCAGACTGCCTTCAATGCAGTGTGGATGATTGCTACAAAAAGTCACAATAATAAACTAAGGTAGAAGACTGACACATTGCAACATCAATAAATACAGTTCTTAAGGCGGACATGTTAACAGTGTAGTTTCAAAGGATATAACAAAACCACTACTGCTTTTGCAAAATGATGTTTTCTTTATAGCATCAAATAACATTTACAGATTCACTTAATCTAAATCAGGGTTGCAGAGGATGGAGCCCATCCAAGAAGAGCTGACTGCAAGACAGAAAACTGCTCTGAACAAGGCACCAGTCTTGTTGTTGAGCCCACTCACAAACACACACCCAATCATGACAATCGCACAAGGTTAATTTGGAATTGCCGATCTTTCCAACCAGGGAGAAAATCTGGAGTTCCCAGAAAAAAACTCAAGCTGACCACAAACAGGTGTGGGATTTAGATTTCAAAGTTTGTTTTTTTTTAAATGCAAGACTGCATGCCAACTCATAATAAAGCATGTTCTGAGAGCTTTGGAATGTCCACATAAAGCTTAAATTCTTCTATTTTGTGCCTTTATTATTCTTTTAAATCTGCTATATTTTATAGAGCCCTTCAAGCAGCTTGCATTTATCTCGGTTCATTTGCTTTTAAATCCTCAGCCTTTCTCTCCTTCAGATAGTACAGATAATGCCTCTACAATGCCGGGCTTACTATTCTGGGTGGACAGGAGGGCAACCATAGGCTACAACCACAGACCTCAATTATATTTTATGTGACTTCTTGAGCCCTCCTTTTCAGCAGAGGTCAGTGTTCTTTTTATTTGTAAAGCTCTTCAACAGTGTAATCCAAATAGGCATTTCCTTATTAAATGTTCCATCTTAAATCTAACACAACAGAATGCGATTTTTAAGTCAAGTTGTTTTGCTTGTTTTTTTTTTTTAATTTTATTTCACCAACCATAGCTTTCCAGATTTTCACATCTCATACAGTATACGTAATAAATACAATACATGCAGTACAACATATTAGCAATTTGTATTAGTTTCCTGGCTAGTATAATCAGTTATTGATGGTATTTCTTCACCTCTTTTTCTGCCTATACAGCAAATAACTACTTGACTTGTGCTATCTCCTTTATTGGAAACTGAATAAATATGTCACTGTGCATCTCCTCTAACTTTTAAATCGTGCTTATCTTTTCAACTATAGAACATGTAACTAAAGACTGCTGCTAGAATATTAAAATGAAAAGCTCAAGATATACTGAACAATTTATGCTCATTTTAAAAGAGCATTTAAGCCCCAAATCCTTACACATTTAATCTAGCTGTCTATCCAGGTTTTCACTAAGAGCCTGCAGCCTAGGTTACTGTTTAGGATGCCAGGGAATAAGATGAAACATTACAGTTTGTTTTGCAGGTACAAGCTAGATTTTCATGAAAACATGAAAAATGCATTTTGTTTTAGGTATCATGATCAGGGCTGGATTAACCATTAAGCAAAATAAGCATGTGCTTAGGGCATAAAGGGGGGGGGACCATAAAAATTTTCCATTGCCAGATTAACCATGGACCATATATATATATATATATATACAATAATAAAAATAATAATAAAATAGTAATAATAGAGACAGGCTAAATGCCTTATCTCTACTAAGTATAGAAGCAGATGTGTTCCGTAAGATTAGTTTTGAGGACCTTATCAAAGACTTTGCAATTAGAAAAAATAAGTGAAAAATATAAAAAGTATAAATATATATATAACACAGCACTTGCTTTATTCAGGTGGGGAAGCATTGTCTGTTGCTCCCAACTTCACAGCACAATGTAGAAAGTACCCAACACAATACAATAACACAACCCTTCTTCCTTTTCTTTCTATTTCTCTCTCTCTCTCTCTTTTTCTGTCGCCTCCACTCCACCTCGCAAGCTTTGTCCTCCTTCTCCCGACTCTGGCTCACTGACTGATGGTGAGGCGGGCTCCTTTTACAGTGCACGCAGAAGTGCTTCAGGTGTTTCTTGACCTTCTTCCGGCTACACTTACGGGTGTGGTGGAAGCGGTGCCACAAAAGACTCAGCTATAACTGCAGCACCCCCTGGCCAACAGGGCTGCACCAAAGTACAACTCCCGGCATGCCCTGCAGTATCCCGTGGTGTCGTATCAACCCAGGGGGCTATTCTCTAGCATCTCGGGGAAGATACTGTCCCAAACAGGTTTTCTCCCTCAGTCCTTCCACCTAGCTAGTGTCCCAGCTGGGTAATGGTCATCATATATATGTTTATACTTCAGTAGTAAATAGGTTTATATAGTCATTATTATAATATAGTGAATACAGTATAGTATAGGTAGCTACCTTATTATTTGGTAACTGGAGGAGATATCAGGTAAATACCAGCACATAAAATAGTCCTAGGCAAAATACTGCAGTACCCTGGGAAATTCTATTAAAACATTAGGAATCCTTTTAATCATTTAGGCGCATTGTGATTGGGATACCCTAAGTTACTGAGAAGGACAATATTTTTGGGCTGGGTATACTTATATCTGCACTCCATCTGGAAACGAATGAGATATTCCCAAGGTATACACAGAAGCAGTTTCCTGGCTATTCAGCCATTCACTTTGTAGTTAGTAGGTTAGCCTAGACAGAGACTTGCCTGGCAGGAGGAAGGCAGGTTAAGGTCTAAAGGAGACTGTGGAAGGAGAGCAGGGTACCTTGGGGGAGTACTGGGGGTAAGTGGACCAGTCAACCCATGTGGTAGAAGGGTCTAACTTTATATATAGGTATGACCTGTGGGCCATTAGGTCTTTATTTTACCTCTGTATTATCCTTTTGGATCTCTATGTTGCGTTAGTCATCACTTTGTAAATTCCCTTTGTATTTTTTTTTATATTTTCTTCACCACAATGGAAAACTAGTGACAGACTGGTAAGTGCCTCTACTGAAAGCTATTGCTTCAAAAAAGGTGTGATTCATATATGCAAAATATAGTGCTGTTAGAACATGCACTGGGTCCCTCAGCCCCTTGCAGCTTTGGGAATATATGGGTATATGTATGTATATTGTGTCCTTGTGTGATTTCTCTATCTGTTCAATATTTTTCAAAAACAAAACAAAAAAACAACCTAAACAAAACAAAAAATGATGAATTCATCTGTGAGTCCAAAGCCTTCTGCATCCTATCTAATGGTTACCTTTCTTAAAGGTGACTTCTGGAAAGATGTCATCTGAAAGCTGATTATAACTTTTCAGCACTTGACATTCAAAGGTAAGCTCTTTAACCTGAACTAAGCTGCATAATTAAAGGTGCTTATCAACATTTAGGGAGATAGTGGGCATTCCAAGAGTAGCACGTGAGGAGATTTTAGTCCAGAGAAGCAGACAGATAAGGAAGCAGAGGGTACATATTGCACAA
Organism: Polypterus bichir lapradei; assembly: GCA_026402145.1. Classification (NCBI taxonomy): domain Eukaryota; kingdom Metazoa; phylum Chordata; class Cladistia; order Polypteriformes; family Polypteridae; genus Polypterus; species Polypterus bichir. Next base: position 48,873,331 of record JANRMT010062808.1, read on the forward strand.
GGGATTCAACAGAAAATGTACAATTCCGTATGAGGTATCATCTTCCCTTTTTATAAAATGTATAATAATTGTTGCTCACCATTTTGCATTTTGAGAAGCTTATCCTTTAAATGATACGTTTGTTATTTTTTGGTTAAGTTGAAGTTATTTGTTCACAATTATATTATATTAATTTTCCACTAATTGTGTTTTAAAGTGAAATATTGTTTATAATTTAAAAAAAAGCCCAATACCTAGTGCGCTCTTGCATTTTTAAAACAGAAATGAAGAGTACCGCAGACCAAAAGTGACCACAAAAGCCTCAGACGTATCAAATAAATCAATTTTTCAAGCCTAGAGTATTATCCACGTCTTGAGATTGCACATACATTGCAAAACAGCGTATCCATGTCATTTTAGGAAAGAAAAAAAAATTGAAAGGCTAAACATTTTTGTGAGATTTAGCCTTTATGAAAGCCTGTGCGCTTCACCTCACTAGTGATCTTCCGCAGTGGCAAACCTTCAGCCTGAGGGGTATAGAAGACAAGGGTTGCCTGGCAGGATAGATGGTTTCCTACCCAGGTATTGGAAGAGTGGAAGGAAACTGCCAACTGGGAACATGTGCAGCCCAAAGTATGACAAGTGGCAGCAACCCTCTGGGGGGACTCCCATATACATACCTGCAGGGCTTTATGGGAATTGGAGATCCAATGAGTAGCCCTACTTGGTCTCATTGGAGCTGTGAAAGATTATATTTGACATAGAAAGGTATTTGTACAATAAATCATTTGTTTACACCAGGGACTTGTGTTTGTATTGTTGTGTGTGGGGATTACATGCTGGGATGCCCCCTATTGGTCACAACACAAAAACAGAGAGAATGTTCAAACCATGAAGCCTCTGGCACTGTGAGGCAAGAATGCTAATCTTGTACTATTACTTTATGATAAAATATCTGTGTTAAACTGTACTAAGCTTTAACTAGAATAAAACTAAATGTATGCCTTTAACATCTGTTCACTTAATTGCACACTTCATGCAAACCTAACCTCTACCTCACTAGACTACTGAAGCACATTTTTGCACAATGATAGTGGTTGCAGACAATGTCTTTGCAAAGTAATGTAATTATTTATTTATTTTTTGAATGGTGAGAATAAGCTTCAGTATGATCCAGCACGAGTGCCGCCACAAGGGGAAATGCCAAAACTCTATGGCAGGTGCTGTGAGCAGACAAGTAAACAGGAAATGTACTAAATAGCAAGAATCTGTGATAAGATGTATTACTTCCAGTTTACTTTTGTTGTTACAAGCATGCCTTAGAAACATGGATGGCACTTTTTAAAAACTTTTTTAGCATCAACCCCAGGTGTGACGCAGCCTTGGAATTCTATGTTGTTATGCTTAAGCCCGAGTCAGATTGATTGCTGGTTTCTGGCCTTTAGAATGACTGTTGGTATTTTTAGTGCTGCTTGTGCCACGCCACTTCAGTCTTCATCAGTTGCACACTCTCCCAGCTGCTTTGCCTCTTTGTCCACTCAAACTGGCTTCAGAATTCTCCTCAATTTGCTCACCTAGTGTCAGAATAACCATATATACCTCCTTATACCTTGCTTCATGAGTTGAGCCAAGGTCAGGATCCAATGACCAATGGACTTTAACTGCCAGAAGGTGCTTCTGAAATGCTCTCTTAAATGCTGCATTTGCCCCCCACCCCCTGTTATCTGTTGCTCATGAGGCTACTTTATATCCAGCTTCTCCAGGTATCCTGCCCCATTGGCCAGTCCTCGGTCACCTCAGGAGCATGTCTCACACAGTTCCGGACCCTGCGGTTGTGGGATTGCACAATAGTGACAACAAATTAATTTTTCAATCATGGACCCAACCCGAGGTTCAAATGCTTATAATAATTTGCTGTTTATTTATTTATTTGATTTTGGTTCATTCATGTATTATCACAGTATTATAAATTTTCAACAATAGAATTGTGTACTGTTTACCTCTCACTGAACAATACAGAAAGTGATGCAGAGTGTGGAAGTTTTCTTAATTTCTTAATTTAATAAATCAAAGGCTGTTTGCAGTCTCAGTGATTTGGCAGTTTCTCATGGTTCATCAGCAAAGGCTAAACTATTTACAACATCACCACTTTAAAAGCATCTTAAGTTCAAGCATCTCGTAGAAATGAGCATAGTAAAATGGAAACAGTCCAGTTTGATGGACAATGGGAGCAGTGAGCCTGGTAGTATGTGTTCTTCACAAACTCATCTTACATTGTTTAATATAGTAAAAAGAATCAAGGTGTGGGAAATCAGCAGCATTAAAGCTTTATTGGTTCATGAAGCAATAGCTCAGAGGATATGCCCAGATACTGTATACAGCCTATTTAAATACTTGAGGATGTGGGTTTTAGAAACTTAACTACTGCTCCTGAGCCCTGTTACAAGTTTTTTTACTAAAACAATTCTTCCAGATATGTATGAAAATGTTCATGAAAAGGTTAAAACTCATTTGCATGATGCAAATGGCATCTCATTCACAAAAGACACATGAACATCTCAATGCAGCACACTGTCCTTAATGAGCTTAACTGCACAGTGGATTGATGACAGTCTTAACAATTTTCTGTGCCTAAATGTGAAAATGCTGCTAGTAGACATACTGCTGAAATACTTGCAAATTCTATTACTGCAAAATGATGGCAAATACAATAAGATCAAATTCAGACCATTTCAGGGACAATGCTAGAAACATTAACAATGTTATTCGAGATGCAAACCAAGAAAAGTGTAGGCTGCTTTGTTCACATTCTTCAGCTTTTGTATTTGTGACTCTCTGTTCATTCAGAATTCTGTTAATCTCATTACCACATCAAGAAAAACTGTTGGCCATTTAAACATTCCACAAATGCTATGGCCAGACTGATTGAAATACAAAAAGAGCTGAAATTATCTGAACATGAACTTACGCAAAATGTTGTCACACATTGGAATTCTTCATATTACATAATTGAACGACTATTAGAAAAGAAGTATAGAATTATTCTCTTTATGAATGAAGAAAACTTAATTAAGAATTTAACTTTCTTTACTCCATTGCAATGCTGTTAATACAAATCATTTTATCTGTTTCAAAGCCATTTGAGGAATTAACTAGAGATGTTTCAAGTGAAAGAGCTTCCATTTCTATGGTTATTCCAGCATGTAAAGCCCTCACTCAATATTTGAACAATCATTTGTCCAATACCAGTAGTGACGAAGTAAAACAAGTGGTTCATGAACTTTTGTAGTTTGTATGTGAAAGATCCCTGGATGTCGACACAAATTCACTCCACATTGTTTCAACTGTTCCCGTCCCATGTTTTAAAGTAAAACGTTACACTTCACGAATAACATTAGCTGAAACGAAACAACATGTCTCACAAGTTGTTGAAAAGACTGATATACAGCCATTAATAACAATTATGAAAGTGAACATGCAACAACAGAACCTCATGTAAAAAGCTAAAAACCAGTGCAGGAGTTTGTTCATAATGGAATTATGACAACAACATTAATAGTATTCAACCTACATATATTTCAGAGAGCTATCTGTAGTGAAAGGTAATCAATTCAGATTTCCTTTACTCTCTAGAGCACCCAAAGGCCATTTGGGAATACCAACTACACGTGTAGCAAGTGAAAGATTATTCAGTAAGCAAGTAACCTTTGTTCAGTGAGAAGATTTGATTTTCTTCTGTATTGAGTTGAACAGTTGATATTTTTGAAGCGGAAAATGGACATTTGCACTAGTAGAAGCTAGAAACACTGATATCTCTAAACTTATTAAATTGCATGACTGCTGAGTTATGATTCAGGTTTTTGAGATAAAACAAAATGTTTGAAATCTGTATGTTTTTACCTTAGTGAAGTATAGAAACATAAATTTTTATTTAGTGTCAAACTACTATTAATAATAATAGCCAGAATTTAATAATAATGACATATGAAATACATAGTACTGTCAGAAAGTGTTCCTTTTTCAATTTATGTATCATTCGTATTCAGCCTCACTGGAAAAGGAATATTTGTATTTGGCTGAACAGCAAAAACCTGGTATTTTGTACAACCCTAATTTTTTTTTAATCGATAAAAAAATGTTTGAGTTTAGAACATAATGTTGTGGCACCTTAATATACACCATGATTGTGAAGAAATAACTTTCACTTGAAAAATGCCAAACTCATCCTTTTAGACCAAAAAAACTTCCTTGCATTGATCTGTGGGTAAATAATCCAGTTTTCTAGTGTTAAAATACTCTCATATTACTGTCATATTACATTAAATTGTTTCTCATGAATCTTTGAATTTTCTCATTTCAATCATTTTTTTGTATAAACATATGAACTGAATAGACAATGACAGAGTCACAGAGATATCAAAATAAGAATAGAAGTCATGTCTTAAATAAACTAACAATATTGTTCAATGGATCCTAGGTTTAATGCTTATGAAGACATATTGCTACTAATTCTGTTTATTTTATTTGAGGCAATCAACCCCTTTTTGGTTTTGTGGACCTTTATAAAGTTCTAAAATATATGAAAAAGCTTTAACACGTTTCTCTGACTGTAATTTAATTAATATTTATGCACATATACTGATTCTCATCACATGTTACTCTCTTAAGACCTTTGACCATCATATTTAAAAGACAAGGAAGGGTAATAAAGCCACCAATATTTCATAAAATAAAAATGTCTAAACATTCCATTTAACCCTGGGAATCATTAGACACATATCAATTGGATTATAAATAAAGATAAACACAGATTGTTTAATGATGCATGAACTGTAAATTTTGAAGGTGAGCATTTTATGAAATGCACGTGCAGCTATTGTTCAATAGAAACTAACTGTTTTAAAAAGCACTTATCAAAATTAGTCCAAGAGGCAATTCTAATATGTTATATAATGAGTGCACTAGCTAATGGACTATTCAAATGTATACTTATTCTCAATAAATAATACATGAATGAAGCTTTTAGATTTTTTGTTTTGTTCAGGAAGTATTGGTAATACACCGTTACATTTTTTGACTCTTTGAAATTCTAAGGATTTTTGCCTCAGGTCCTGATGCAAGCTTTGAGGAAATAGTGCAACCTGTATTGTATCAGGAAGGTATACAATATAATATTACAGCTTTTGTTGATGTTTTGAAGTTCAGAGGTGGGGTTGACAACCCCAATAAAAGAGTTATAATTAGATGGTCATACCTGTAACTAATATAAGAGCACTACATCCAACTTACACCCAAGGTGTGGGGAGAAAGGTGTCTGAAGCTGCAACAGAAACAGCACTGGAATGTTTTTACAAAGGTGAGAAGAATATTTCACCCCTGCTACACACTGGACACAAATCATTGCATCAGTTCAATTGGCTTTATCCAATTCAGGGTCACAAGGGGCTGTATCAGCAGCACTGAGCTCATGTTAGGTGCCCACCCAAGAAGAGATGCCATTCCTTCATAGAACACGCTCACACACTGACACTCATAAGGGCAAATTTAGCCTAATCAAACTAAATATCTTGAACATCTTTGAGAAGAAAAGAAATGGCAGAATCCAGAAAAAAAACATAAAGTCTTGGTCAACGTTGCAAAATCCATAAAGAGAATAACTTTGGGCTGGATTCTAACCAGCCTTCTGGAGCTGTAAAGCATCAGCTCTAACCACTGAGCATCTTGCCACCCTCATACACAAAATTTACAACACAAGTTTAAATGGAGGCTTCGAACAAGGTCCATTTGGACTCAGTGTACCCAGTCTCCCGCAAGATGTGGGAAAAGCTCTTTCAGAGGTGACAGTTGAATGTCTTTAGGACAGTGGCCTCATCCAGACATTCCCAGTCCACACCTTCACTACTCCCTTGGGATATCCAGGTCTCTCCAGGCATTACCTGAACCATCTGACCCAACTCACCACCAGATGGTGATCAGTTGACAGCTCTGCCTCTCTTTTCACCTGAGTGTCCAGAACATATGGCTGTAAATCTGATTATACGAATATAAAATTGATCATAGATCTTTGGCCTAAGGTGCTCTGGTGCCAGGTACACTTATGAGCCACCATATGTCTGAACTTGATGTCTTTTGCGGACAAACCAAGCCTAGCACAGATGTCCAATAACAAAACACTGCTCGGGTTTAGATCAGGAAGGCCATTTCTGCTAACCATGACACTCCAGATATCTCCATCATTACCCATGTCAGCATTGAAATCGCTGAGCAGAACTAAGGAGTCCCCAACTGGGATCCTTTCCAGGACCCCCTCCAGGTACTCCAAGAAGGCCTGGTAATCTGAGCTGCCATTTGGTACATAATCACATAAAGTAGTCATATCTCTCTGCTCTGTGACCTTCAGTTGCACAGATGCAGCTCTGTTGTTCTTTGGGACAGTCTTCAACATGGCATCAGGCAAGAGCTCAATAAGAAGCCAGCTACCTCCCGATGCCTATACCCCTGGGAAAATCTAGAGTAAAGGAGAGTTCAGCCTCTTTCAAAAGGTTTGGTTCCAGAATCCAGAGAGTGGGTGAAGATAGCCCAACTATACCTGGTTGGTAATACTCTGCCTCACCCATCAATTCTGACTCCTTTCCCCAAAGAGATGTGACATTCCACATCCCAAGAGTCAGTTTATGTGTCTGGGTTCCAATTACTAAGACCTCTGCCTTTCACCACTGCCCAGGTCACATCACACCTAGCCCTTTCCCTTCTGCAGGTGGTGGGTCCACAGCAACTCCACACTGGCAAGGTCCCAGGGATGGATAAGATCCACCCAGAAATGTTGAAGGCTCTGGGCATTGTTGGGTTGTCATGGCTGACATGCCTTTTCATTGTTGTGTGGGTGTCAGGAGCAGTGCCTCTACACTGGGAGACTAGGTAGGTAGTCTGTATTTTTAAAAAGAGAAACCAGATGCCGTTCTCCAACTATCAGGGGATCACAATTCTCAGTCTTCCTGGGAAACCTTAGGACAGGGATTTGGAAAGGAGACTGCGCTCAGTCTTGGAACCTCAAATCCAGGAGAAGCATTGTGGATTCCATCCAGGCTAAGGAACAGTGAACTAGCTTTTTACCCTCATGAGCATCCTGGAGGGTGCATAAGAGTGCGCCACATTGGTCTACATGTGTTTTCTGGACGTAAAGAAGTCATATAACATTGATCCACAAGGATTACTGTGGGGGGTGCTGGAAAAGTAATAAGAGCTATTTGATCCCTTTATTGCAATAAGAGCTGTGTCTGCATACTCAGGGAAAAAAATCAGCACTGTTCTCAGTGGAAGTGGGACTGCACCAAGGCTGTGCTTTGTTTTCTATCTTGTTTGTGATTTTCATGGACAGGATATCAAGACGCAGCTGGGAAGGGAAGTGTGTACAGTTCGGTAGTCTTAAAACCGACCCAGTGCTTTTTGCGGATGAAATGGTCCTGTTGACTTCATTGGGCTGCAAATTCTAATATGCATTGGGTTGGTTTGCGACTATGTGAAGAAGGCATGGATAAGGATCAGCACCTCCAAATTTCAGGCCATGGTCCTCATTAGGAGTTATGTTGTTGCTACACTGATCCATAGTAGTTAAGAAGGACCTGAGCCAGAAGGTAAAGCTCTCGATTTACCAGTTGATCTATGTTCCTATCCTCACCTATGGTCTTAAGGTTTGGGTAATAACTGAAATGACAGGATCACAGGTACAAGCGGCTAAAATAAGCTTTCACCACAGGATGGCTGGGCACTCTCTTAGTGATAGGGTGAGAAGTGTAGAAATCCAGGAGAGACTCAAAGTAGAGTCACTGACCCTCCAATATTGAGAGGAGCAAATTGAGGTTGTTCGGGCATCTGATACTAGAGCCTCCTAAGTATTACAGGCACAACTAGCAGGGAGGAAACCCCAAGGAAGACCCAGGACTTGCTGAGAGAATTATATCTCTTACGTGGCCTTGGGGTGCTGTTGGAACCCACAGCATAAGTTGGCAAGTGTGGTTGGGAAAAGGGATGTACAGGCCTCACTACTACTAAGACTGTTGCCCCCATGACCTAGTCCTAGATAAGTGATAGAAAATGAATGAATGAATGAATTTTAAAATGGAAAATCACGAAGCAGTCTGCTTGGATTCACAATTAATTACTCTTTGATACTTACCTTTTCCTAGCACTGAATCTTGTATTTTGGCAATACTTACTAAGTAAAAAGTAAAATGATATGCTATGTAATTTGCACAAGATATACAGTGTAAAAGGCCTTAAAATCTAATTTTGCTTTGGCAAAATATATAGCTTGATTATCAGGTTATAAAGGAAAATATCTCTATAAATTAACTTCTATAATGCTGGCTTACCTAGATATTGACATATTGGTCTGCTTAATTCATTTAAATTTAAATGCATAGCTATTGCAATTGAGAAGCCTAAAAGCACTTTACAAAGAAACCCATCCAGTAATGAATAAACAACACTTAATTTTGCACATCTTTGGAGATCCATATTTTTTTTTTTTTTTACTTGACTCTCTGTTTATTTTACGAGTAACTAAAGTAGAAAAGAGCAAGGGCCAGCAGTACCTGAAAAAGCATTCAACCCCCAAAACTATTTTCATGTTTCACTAGTGAAACACGTGGGCCTTCAGCCTCATGAATTTCTTTGCCTTTGTCATTCTTGCTTTCTATGTCCCACACATGATTAGCAGAGGGTACTGCTCTTCTTTTTCTTGTTATGGATTTCTTCATCATGTCATTGGGCTTTGTGATTTGCTTGACGCTGAGCAAATGTGACTGGTCTTCTTTTTCTTTCCATTATGATACTGTTTGACAATCACTTTATTGTAAGAAGCCCATGAGTGCAGGTCTGTTTACCGAGGTTGCTGCTACCTCAAGTATTTTGTATTACCAAAAATTTTAGATTGTGTCAGACTACAAATATATTGAGGTGAGAATGTTTCTAGCTAATCTACAGAATAATATGTATCATCGAACAGTGTCACAAATGAAAAGAAACAAATAGAAAACCTGTCAAAAATTTGCTAAAAGAAAAACAAAACAAAACTGTGAGGCTTAAAAAGTTTTCTTAATCTTTGTAAATACAAGGCTAGCTTTGATTAGGTGCAGAGTATTACCATAACAGTTCACCATATTTATTGTGTTGTACATGGGTAGATGTCCCCTCTCCTGCTGACGTCCAAAAATAAGGTAGAGATTTTTCACAAAGCAAACCAAAAGAAGTACAAAGGAGCATTGAAATAAAGTCATCACCAATATCTAAGGAGAGACTTAAAAATGTGTGTTTGTTGCCACTCCCCAACCAACCTGGCACAGCTTAAACAATTTTGCAAGGAGACACGGGCAAATCTTGCTCCATCATATTGTGCAAAATTTATTGTGACTACTTGCTGTAATAGCTGCAAGGGGTGGTTCTACCAAGTACTGAATGGTGGGAGTGAATAGTTTTGAATTCATTTTTTTCAGTGGTATATAATTTCCTTTCTTTTCCTGACTGCACTGTTAAAAAAGTGTTGCATTTACAAATGAAAACTCTCAGATTGTGTTCAATCATTTATGTGGTGGGGGCTGACTCATTTTTCAAGGCATAGTATATAATTCTTCCTAAGTTTCCTTTTATTATTGGAGGGGGTTGAATATTAGATTCATAAGGTCTGAGTGCAGCACATATACTATTAATATAAAAAAACAAAACAAGATATTGCTTGGTTTGAAATATACTAAATGAAGAGAATGATCTGTGTTAAATACGGTAATAATAATAATAATAATAATAATAATAATAATAATAATAATAATTCATTACATTTATATAGCGCTTTTCTCAGTACTCAAAGCGCTATCCACACAGGAAGAGATAACACTTCTTACTGGCTCTTAAAATAAATTTCTAGTTTTAGGCCTCTGTAACTGAAAGGTATTATTGAAACATCAAGGCTGTTGATGTTTTTTAGTCAAATTCCTGTTTTTGATTATAAATAATTACAAGTCAGGGATAATGTATTGTAGATTATTTCATTAGGTTAGGCATTATAGAGACATAAATTATAAGATTTAGAGCAATCTTAACTTATTAATAATCTAGATACAATATTTAGTACTAACTGACAGGGAAAAGGACAGTTTGTTATAGCGGAGATGTGCATTACAACCATCCATTCTCTTAAAAACTTGCTGGCCTTATTGGTAACAGAAAAATTTCACAATCCCATCACTGGTGGAGTAGAGAATGTGACAATTGTTGCAACACAGTACTGTATACATTTCAGTAACCTCTGATCCATTGTTTCAAGTCTAATGTCACACAACAGAATAGGCATCTGCCTTATTCATGTGCTGGCAGACCCCTGAAAATAAGTGCCATAATCTATGATGGAATTTTGAGGACCTGTCAGGTTATTCATTGAATGAATTTCAAAATGACAGTAGAAAGAGCAATTTAAATGTATGAATTAAGTAGAAAGCATGGGGAAAAACTCTGTACTCTAGTATTTGTTCAGCAAAGAAGATGGCATGATTGAGTTTTTATAAAGTCACACTGTTGCATGAAATGACAGAGTACTGGATAGATCTACACCATGCAAATTTCATATAATGTGCAAACTGTGCAGCCTGATTTTAGTCTTACTTAAAATGAGTAGGTAATTTACCTCTGCAGGTTGGAAATGCACACTGTTTCCATCAAGACTGCCTACTTTCCATATCAATGAAGAAATGCAAAATAAGCTGCCAATCTTTTTGATGCCCCAAGGGCTTCAAAAAATAAAAGCTGGTTTATTATGTAATCTAGAGACTGGCAAAAGCTAAATATGATACTCTCTGAATAAAAAAACACTGAATATAGGTGGAATATTAACAATTGAAGGTTTTTTGAAAAATTTCAGAAAGCATAATTGGGTGATACACATAGAAATGCTTTCTGCACACCTGAAAGTAAAATGGAAAGAAATGCAGAATAATTGTAGTATGGCAGTGTTTGTCTTAATACGCTATTCAGTTCGCTCAGCGTCATTCTCATAGATGATCCATGTCCATTTTGCAGACTTTTAAATCTTTTATTGATCAGTGGTTAGACTGCATTTGGTGCAAAAAGGTGCCCTTAGAAGATAATTAACAAATTTGATTTCTTTTTCCTTTATATAACATACAATTGAACAACCATTTTGAACAAATCATTTTGTTACACATGAGGATCAACAGTTTTAAAGTCTGAGTGTCTCTATAAGCTCTTTTGGTCTTGACATGTTTTGCTAAGTGCTCCGTCCTTGAATGTGACTGTGTTTTGGAAACATGCTTGCTCAAGATAAAGTTAAACAGCAACATATGATTAAAGCAGTGCGCACAGACACTGGGGTCAATCCGCTCTCTGTGGAACAGCTATATGCAGATCCATCACATTCTTAATGATGCTTTTCATCCACTGCACTATAAATTTTTTTCCAGTGTCTGACATGTGAAAAAGTCTTGCTATACAGGATAAAAAATGGAATTAAGAAATCATTTGTACATTCAATAGTTCGGCTGTTAAATGATAAAATGGAGCTCAAAATGAACTGCAAATTTTTTTTCAGTAATTCCATTTTTTTTATTTTACTCTGTACCTTCCATCTGCTTTGTCTAATATTTTCCATTAATCAGTTTCTACTCACAAGGCCAACTGAACTTTCTATTCAAGAAAAAAAAAAAATCACCCTCACATTTGAATTATTATGATCAAGCTACAACAGCTTTCTGACCTCTCTGTAAAAGTGGGCTCTTAAACCTGCTCTGTAATGATTTGGTGTTCCTAATTCAAACTGAAGCCAGTTCTGGGGAAGATTAAGCAACAGTCCCACTAATTTCTGGACATGAGCTATAATTTATTATCTGTTTTACCTTGTGCTGAATTAATTCCTGTTTCCAATATAAAGAATTTCAATCCAATCCTTTCGAAAAGTATAAAATAATCTTAAATCATTTTTTTTTACTAAAATTGCAAGAATTGCAGAAAGAGTTTACAAACTTTCAACCAGATGCCAGGGTACTGGCAGAACCAACAACAGCAGCAGAAAGACAAACAATGGGGTAATCGCAAAGCATGAGACAGATAAACATTCACTCTGGCAAAGGAGGTGCATTTCTACATGTCGTTGTAGAGAAACGTGCCTGTGTAATGGAGCTATAGTGTTTATCACAGAAGTAAAATATCGGGGACTACCACATTTAAGAAATGCTTGACAGAATGAGGGTCCTATTGTGAGCCAGAGGTAGAGAATGAGAAAGGCCATAAAAGGCTAGCATGAGGTCACTCCGGACAATACATGGCTGTACATTGCTCTTTGCTGCAATCTCAAGTTCTAAGAACTTAGCAGGTCCCTGTCAGAATAGTTCTGCTTTTAAAGGATATGCTATACTATACTCCATTTGTTTGTCTGGGTATTCTTTCCACAATGATGCACCTTGAAAATGGCTTTATTGCCTATTCCTTGTGCAGATGCTGCATTTGCCTGAAAAATAATATGTTTTTTCACAATGTCACTGCTTGAGACTTTGCTATTTGTTACTTTTAAATGATATAGAATATGCTTTCAGATTTGGGTGTGCTCTGAGTACTACCTGAAAATGAGTTTCTTTTCATCTCAAGCTTAATGCTAGCACCACGCACACCTCAAAACAGGGGGCAGAGGAGAACGCATTCAAACATTTACATGAAAATAGCTCTTAGTTTGATTATAGTGTGATTTTAAATTATTTACACACAGTTGGCGGGACAAGGAGCAAGACTTTATCATCATACTCAGGACAAGAGTCTACAATACAGTAGATATTTGGTCAGGTTTTTTTTTGTCTGTTGCTGTGTTTTCTTCCTGGCTCTTCAGTTGTGCCAGGGCAGCATTGTTGAGAAAATGGTCCCCTGGTTACATGACTCCATGAAATTGAATTGGACACACTCAGACATTAATTCTTAAAGACAAACTGCAGCATCAAAGGTTACAACCTTCCCCATTTTTATTATCTTATTCAGATTTCTACTTTCTCTTTGCATGTTTACATCTTATAAAGGGTTTTGTTGTCTCATTCATATAGTACCTGTGGACAAGGGAAGATGCAGAAAGACCAAAAAATGCTGGAGTGCCAACCAGGCCACCCCATTTAACATGATGTCTTGGGTACAGAAAAGAAACAACAGTGTGATGGTGCAAGAGTAAAACAAAACAACAGGCAATGCTGCTATTGAAAAGAAATCAATATTGCTCAATAGATCGGACCTGGTGTGGTTGAGCGCCATCTTGTGGTTAGCTCTGATCCAAGTGAGAAAGCCAATGGCTTTTATAGAGGTCCAACCAGAAGGGGCAGAGTCAGTTGCCATCGTGCAGTATCTTCTTGGCAATGATTAGTGACATTGCCCATTCCTGCCCTGGATTGAAAGTACATACTTCCCACAAGTCTGAAAGGTGATGCATGCATGCAACTAAAATATCTTTATATGCTTAAATATGAAAATACTTTTGTACATGTAAGCAAGCTAAATCTGTATATAAATATGCAAGTATAGTGAAAATCAAATACATACTGTATACTGTAATGAGAGACAAACACAAAGAAAAAGGCATGGGGATCCACCCCGTATATTGTAGGATTCGGGTCAAGAAAAAAGAGCTGCGTGATACTCTGCAGAGTTATCTGTCCAGACTGAGTCACCAACAAGGACTGACTGCAGAGCAAAGGTGGAGGGTTTTTATAGCTGAGGGAAAGGAAGGAGTGGATCATCTGGAGGGATTGTCTGGAGGCGTGGTCTGAAGCTGGAAGAGGTAGAAGACTAGGTCTTATTGCTTATTACTCCTGTAAGAATGGGAGAAAAAGCTTTCCTTTGTACCTGCGTTTCAGCATTAGCTAGACCCCGCTGCTGTCTCCCATGTGCATTTGTGCACCACTACATAAACAAAGTGAAGTATAAACCACAGTAACACACGAATTATTTATGATATTTCCTCTCTCATCCTGAAAGACATGCAGGTTAGGTTATCTGCCAGTTCCAAATTGGCTCAGTGTGTCTGCAAGAATAGGGTGGGAGTCTGCTTTGTGCCTAGTGTTGCCAGGATGGGCTCTCAAACCTTCAAGATCAGGTAGTGCATTAAGCATATTTGAAAATTGTATCTTATGTAATGTTGCTTTCCCAACGTTTTTAATGGATTACATTTTATTACAACTTCTGTCATGTAGCATGTGATGCTGCCTATTTACTACAACAAAAAAGAATATTTTTTTTATACTGGTATTTATTATATTATTATAATCATGCCAACATTATGTCCCTAATGTTTAAAACCTATGCAGCATTGTTTAAAATGAATATATTCAGTATGAACATTAAGTAAAGATATAGAAGCACAACCACAACTATAACCTTTATTTGCAGTTGACAAATCAATTTCAATTTCATGCCTATTTCCTTTCAACATTTTTTCATGGAGTAAGTCTGCAACAGCAAATAAGTAGATTAAAACTGCATCTCAACAAAGAGCTAACAAACCCCTACCCATTCAGTTTATTGGTCATAATCTGAAAATCATTTACCCTCAGGGGATAGCTATCAGCTTACAGTCACTTACTCAGACTGAAATTAGATTTAAATATGAAAGATTTAGTTTTATGGCATCCAAATGCTTGTTTTATCTATTTCCAATTCTCTTTTTTCATAATCGGAAATTAAAACACAAATCAACTTTTAGAACAGTATATTTATGACTGACCGAACATGGCACTACCCATTCTGAAACGGAACCATGTAAATAAAAAACATGTACACCAACGCTTATTTTTACCAAATGAAATTGAAACTGTTCTGTATGTGGGTTTTGTGCTGCTTCCAGTGACACAGAATGTTTGAAGATAGAAGCCATTAATGAAATGTGAATCACACCAGCACAGTTTCCTGGTCTTTAAAGCACTGAGTGGCGCAAAAACAAATCCCACCTCCTCACCCCCCACTTATGTAAGTTTTCCATAAAATGTCTCAGCAAATCTATTTAATTTTCAAACACTCTGAAGAAGCAGCCACTGCAAAATATTTTGTTAAGACTGGCTAAAAACTAAATGATTGAAATGTTTACTTAGCATACTAATAAAGTAACTTCATATCGTTCCCATTTATGTAAACATGAGTCAAGAGCGGCGTTTGGGGGTGGCAAGTGGGGCAACCGCCCCAGGCCCCGCGCCTAAGGTCTGCGTGTCCCGTTCATGTGGATTTGTCAAGTTATATTCTCTGGTTATATTTTGATAAAGTCAGCATGTTATCTTGCAAAAATCCAGTGTATGCTAACATTATTTTTATTAAATTTGCACGCAAATTTATACAGTCCACACATACCGGTGACAGTATTTGATGTAACTGGCCCCACGTGGGATTGGTCAGCCCTAGGCCCTAAGGACGCCTCTGACATGAATTATTGTTCTGTTTGTATATATAAAATAAGACTGTTATGAAAAATGAAAACTATTGCTTTTTTGTTGTTTTCCTGTACTCTGCTTTATATGCCTATATTATCTTTCAGTCTTGCTTTATTTTCAGATAATGCATTAAATAGAAAAACATAAATCTAAGTCAAAAATGCAGAGACCAGTTCATTTCTTGTGCCTTGATAGTGGAAGATGTCAGAAAGATATACTAATTTTCTGAAAATATCCTGTTTTGTATAGTATTTATTGTTGTTTTGTGGCACTTATGACCTGAAGAAGAAAACGTTTTAGCTGCAGTATGTTTTATGAACCCCTTCCAAAAGCAGTGTATAGAGAGTTATGATCTCCTTGCTCCGTGTAAAGAAAGCAGAGGACAGATAAAGAGGGTGTGATAAACATTCTGCACTCTTTATTCAACAGAGAATTCTACAAAGCTAAGGGTCTCTGTTTACCACAACAAGCAACCTTATTTCATCAGTCATCCAATCCAGTATTAAACTTTTTTTTCGAGTACATTTCCTTATCTACAGTTATTGATGCAAATTAATTTTGCAAAATGATCCCATCTTCCACTATGTTCCACATCTGCAAATGACAGAGTTCGGGTAAACAGTCGAAGCCTAAGAGTCTTGCCAAGCTGAATGTAAGCAAAGTGTATTCTAGGAAAACTAAAAGGTAAAGCAGGACCTTAGAATGTTTTGTATAATCAATCTGTTTGCAGCTTTCAATAGTTTTTAATTTCATTACAAATTGACCTGGTGATCAAGAAATACTACCATTTTCAGTGCTTTGAGAAAGTGCCTGCCACTGGCCTCAAGATATATTGTGCCAAGCCCAAGCCCATGATCTTATTTCCATATTTTGATTTATTTTTAAAGTTGTGGCTGTTATTGTGTTCTGTATCACCGAAGAGAGCATACTGCACCCAATCCACACCGGAAACCTGATTTGTTCGGTGAGAATTGGTCTACTTTCGATTGGTTGATGTAAATCAGTAACCAGTGTCAACAGCCCCTGCCACCACACAGCATTTAAGTATCAGAATTGGACCATACAGGTAAAAGGAAGGGACAGTTACAACAAAAGACAATGTACCACTAAAAAGAGAAAGAGATTGGAGGTAGAGACACTAAGATGCTAGTTATTTAGATGAATGTAGAGATGTATTGCCACATAATATACAACTTGAATACCTAAATGCCTAACGAACAGCAGTTGTTCCAATTGTAATAATTATTTATAAGTGGTTATATTTGTACAAATTAGAATTTTTCCAATGTTATACTAAATTCATAATACAACAATTAATACCTAAATCAGTTTATGAGTTAGACATAATTTTTTTCAATGATTAAGATATGTTTTGAAGATAAATGAGAATGTAAGAGCTTAGAGAAGGATGTCCCTATATTTCTATAAAGGGGGCTAAGCCCATGATACCATCCAATCCTAGAAACACCCCGGTGCCCCCTTTGTTAGCAGAAAGGAAAGCCAGATATGTATACGTATTTAGGTGAAAATGGGTGAGAGATATTGCCTGCCTTTTATTAGACTTTTTTTCAAAAAGGGTGCTCTTAGTTTAGATTCATTTGTTTTCTGATATGTTTCTAAAGTCCTTAAATCAGTTGGAAACATGGACACTTGGAAAGGAGCTCTCTCTCTGGCAAGAAATCTTTCATTTCATTTTTTAATTAAGGATGTCTTTATATATAATATGCTACCGTGGCCGTTCATTTGTCTGGCCAGGATTTTAAATCACCTGTAGCTCGCAAACCATTTGACCTATTGACCTGAAATTTAGTACACATATACTATGTGATGTCTACTAACCACATCGGGATGATGATTGACCTCCAAGGTTATTCCTCTTTTTATTTTTATTTTATTTTATTGTAAAATCAACTCTTGGCAGCAGCCAGCAGGGCGGCTGTGCGGTGCATGCGTACAGGCGCCGTTCTCATCCCCATCACCTTCACCATCACTTCCCCTACCTCTTCATATCTTAAATCATTCTTGAGGCAAATTAAAGACATGAGTGCCAGCTTAAATGAAAAATTAAAGAAAACGTACTAAGTAATTGCAACACATACACCGACTTAATCAGTTTTAACACAAAAAGATGCAGATGAAAGAAGAGAAGAAGTGGGCCGCTCGGGTGGAGAAAAGAAGAGCTGCTCAGGAAGCAGCAAGCTCATCAACATCTGAGCAAACGAATACTAAACGTACAGAGAAAGAGTATGAAAACTATGAATACTCAAGTCAAGCGTATTCACTGCATGTTACTGTGCAGTGCGCCATTACTGTATAAAATAATTTAATTAAGGATATACGATAATTTGTAACAAAGGAACTGGATCATCTGGAAAATGTTATTTGGGAATGCATGAATGCTGCATGAATCCATCCAGGTTTTATAATTCATTGTATCACATATATTTGCTGCTTTCGTTATTATGCAACTAAATATGATTTTAAAATAAAAGCTTAATGTCTCTGTCAGATTATTGCTATAAGCAATTCGAGTGCTGTGATTGATCATCCTTCGTCTAGCTTATGGTCCCTTAAAGAAGCAAAGGACACTTTGTAAAGTCCTCTGTTGGTGGTAAACTGGATTGAAGTAAATGAATGAAAGACTCCCAGTCAGAAAACAGTCTGCCATTAGGGGTCCCTATGGTTGAGAACATGAGGCATAATATGGACGGTGAGACAGTTACAGTATGAAGATACATATAACTGTTGTATAGCTGTTTTTAACAATGTATGCCTATTCCTCATTAACAAAAGAAAGTAAGAGGGAAGTTGGTACCTTCTGTGCTAGGTGCATGTCACAACATGATAACATGTGCTCTGATCAGCCTTCAAACCATCTTTTACACTGGCTTGACCGTTCAATCCAACCTCAGCTGAAATCTTTTTGTACTTTATCACTCATCGGATGGACTACTATTATTTAAGTGATTCAGTACTCATATCTCTCTTTTGACGCAAGATATAATATGTTAAGGATGCCTTTGCCAGGATCTAGACTGGAATAAAATGCTGAGATGACATCACCCTTAACTTGGCTTACTGCACTATAGTTTCTTGTCTTTCACTGAATTACTTTCAATGTTTAACTCTCCTGCTGAGCTATACACCATATAAAGCTATAAGAGAACTGGTCTTTTTAATGTTTCAAAAACCTATCAATTTTCAGAATTTTCGGAAGTGCTCATGTATGAACCCCTAAGTTTGTTGTTAAGTATCTGATGGCTTGATGTTCAAATACAGACTCTTTAGTTAATTTAAAGCCAACAATTTGTTTAGTTTGAATGTCTGTGTTTTGAGGTGTGACTGGTGTACTACAGTCTTCAGTAGTATAAGCCTGGAGGAAATTCTTAATGCAATGCCTATGTTTTAGCTGTCTCTTTACTGCCATCTAGTGCTTCGTCTTTTAATTCATTCGCGGACAAACAAAGATCAAGATCCAAATGAAGATTATATATAGAGATACTACGATATGGAACAAGATGATCCACTGTGGCAACCCCTAACGGGAGCAACCAAAAGAAGAAGAAGATGAAGACATATACTATATAAATGCAAAGAATTATTATTATTATTGTTCAATACTGCATCATAACCGTGTGAACTGTGAAAAAAGTCTTGTGATGGTGCATGTTGTTAACAGGCGATCTATCCACCATTTTCAATCCTAGCTAATCCAATTCAGGATTGTGTTTGCTGTCAATGGTAGTATATTGATATTCGGATAATGACTGACGTATTGATAATTAAACCACTAACAATGTAATTTATATCCCCTGCTTTTACACATATTTGTAATCATTTTTCATTATTCCATTCTGATTTAGTGTTTTTGTACCTACTTATATCCTGGTCTACCTACCCACCTAGAACAAGACATTTCTACAAAAAATACTTTATACCACTACAATATTCATTTATCCAGCTTACATCTACTATTACTGTTCATTTTTCATTATGTTATTTTAGGTAATATATGAACAATTCGCAGATTTTATATCGATGAAACAGAAAAGTTAAATAATACATTGCAGTAACATGTTTCAATAGGGCAATGGCATTAACATTGGGATTATATCACTGCTTCAAAATGCAAAGCACCTACTGCATTTTACTCACATCATCTATCTCAGGCTACCTCATCAACTCAGTGAGTTATTTAATTATAGGCAAGCTGAAGTGTTGACAGAAATCAATGAATTTCACAGAAGTCATGTTAGACTCTACAAACAACCAATTAGAATGATAGTATACTGTACAAAGTTACCAAAAAACACACATGCCAATGATAAATAACATAATGAAAAAAGCCACACCTGTCCTCACTTTGTTTTAATGTAACACTTTATTGTCATGACTAAAGGACCATTTCCTTTACCTTTCAGAGTAGGCGGTGGCATGTGGTGTAATCTCTATGTGTTATAAATCTCCCTTTGGAGGTATCAGTATGCTACAAAGCAAAACAGCATTTGATTTATCAACATTAGAACATGGCAGCATTTTGAGACTCTTAGGATGTGGTCAACTTTAGCCAATGTTCAAAACTGCATTAATTCTGTTTACAATATTAATGAGTAGTACTGCAAAAAATCACCATCTACTAGTAAAAGGATGGTTTTACTGGTGAAGATCAGTTAACACCACGTGAGATTGTTCTAGTGTATAAAACACTAAATAAAATAAATTTAAATAGCATGAACTAAATAAAATAACACTAAATAAAACAGCATAAGAATGCACCCTTGATGACTTCCTCCATGTTAATTGTTAATTTTCCTTTTATCTTTTTTATTCAGGTACATAATCATTAATTTCTAGATGACAGTAGACTCTTGACCCATCAAAACACATTTTCTGGTAACAATTCCACAAAAATGCCTTTGTTGCTCATGTATCTAGTGGAAACAAAGTACACTACATTATGCAATAATAAAATGGGATTATTTATTTTACAGCTTTCAAATGGGGATGCAGGGAGCTTTGCTGTGCTCACTCGTCTGAAAAAGGGCAGATGTGAAATAAAGACGCTTAAAAATTGCAGGCAATTCTTTTTTTAAATGTACATCAAAATCATAACATGCCCTTCACTACTACAATCATGAACAACATTAAAGTAAAAAAAAAAATCAATGTATTCATTTTAAGCTAAGTAATTATTAATTAGATTCAGAATATTTTGTATAGACTTGTCAGGAATGTGTTGGATAATGGTTTAATTTTTTTAGTTCCACCTTTGAAACATATATTTTTCGTGTGTCTTTTTGTGCATCTGATCATGCATGTGTAATGTGTCCCATGACATTACGTTGTTTATGCTGCAGACAGAGGTTAAGATGGAATGCTCCATTGTTGTTTTGATGGCGTTCGTAATTACTTTAAAAGAGCAGAGATTTCTTTAGGAGTTTGGGGGTTAGAGAGCAGCCCAAATAAATCAATACACCTTAGTGAAATAAAACTGGAAACTCTTTGTTCTATCACAATGTCTTATTTTGGTGTTCATTACAGTATTAGTAATTAATTTTTGCTGCCACTGGCAGCTTTCTAGTAAGACTGAAACAAAGAGGAAAAGATGGATTTTGTCATGAATTTAAATAAACAAATGAATTATGTACAAGAAAATACACAGGCTGTGCACAGCTAGTGTATGTGCTCCACACTGAGACCTTCAAATTGTTAAATTAAAAGACTTCATAAACTACAGTTAGTGTAGTTGTGCACAAAATTGAACATGAGTTGTTACTTTTCCCACATATTTGGAGGTTTAATTGTGGAAGAACACACTTGCTGTGCTCTTTGGAATAACCAGACAATTTTCAGCTACAGATTCTATTTTTAAAATAAAATTAAATGATCACAAATAAAATGTATCCTTTTTTTAACTATATTTTAAAACAAAGAGGCTGTAAAGTATCCACAAAATTAGCAAATACATAAATGAAACTTAATAAATGCTACCAAGCAGTTATGTATACACAAGAAAAATCAAATCTGTTACTGTAAATGGGAAAAATATTGAAAATACAACTTCAGATCAGTACTGTGATCTGAAACAATGTTTGGTTTTCTTAAAGGACCTGAGGAAAAAATATAGACCGGCTAAAAATGTTGAACCAGTTAAGGTTCTGTGCACACAAACCTCCATTCATGTGTTAACTCAGTCTGAGCTTCAATGTGTAATTGAAGAACTGAGAATCTATCCATCCATCCAGCCCGCTATATCCTAATACAGGGTCACGGGGGTCTGCTGGAGCCAATCCCAGCCAACACAGGGCACAAGGCAGGAAACAAACCCCGGGCAGGGCGCCAGCCCACCAAAGGGCACACACACACACACACACACCAAGCACACACTAGGGACAATTTAGAATCGCCAATGCACCTAATCTGCATGTCTTTGGACTGTGGGAGGAAACTGGAGCACCCGGAGAAAACCCACACAGACACGGGGAAAACATGGAAACTCCACGCAGGAAGCGAACCCGGGTCTCCTAACTGCGAGGCAGCAGTGCTACCCACTGCGCCACCCAGAACTGAGAATCTTTGGTAGAAACAGATTCATCAGCTTATCAAACACAAGAGGCCTCATGTATAATGCCGTGCGTGGAACTCACACTATAACATGGCGTGAGCACAAAAGCTGGAATGTGCGTACACACAGAAAAATCCAGATGCAGGAATCTGTGCGTACGCAAACTTCCACGTTTCTCCACTACATAAATCCCTATCAGCATGAAAAGTAACGCTCGTGCATGCGCCTGCTGTCCCGCCCCAACTCCTCCCAGAATTATGCCTCTTTGAATATGCAAATCAATATAAATAGCCCTTAAGCTCAGCCTTCTGTGAAAAGACAATGGGAAAAGCACTGGGGAAAATATTAGAATTTCAGCAAATACCAAGGTGGAGGCAAGGAAAAATGTATTATTTGTTGGTTTAAACAGTGGTATAATCAACAAAAGGAAGTTGATCGAGTGACAGTGTCAGAGAAACTTGAAAGCTCAAGTTCACAAAGTCGCACAGTGCCCGAAATAAAAAAGAAGTTATCACATATCAAAGTCGCCGTGAAAAGGCAAGTTATAGCCCACCATCTGAGTGTCATATGAAAGCTTATTTGGGTACAGAGAAAAAAAAATAGGCACACAGTGGGAAAAACATGAAATGTCAACTTTAATCTTGAAATTTCCACTTTAATCATGTAGTTTATTTTGTCATTAAAGTAGAACATCATAAACTTCATCTTAAAATGTTTTAATTTACTAGTTTCTCAAATCCCATCGTAACTAAAGTAGCACGTTAAATGCTTTGTTTTGTTTTTGATCTTCTATGTGTTCTATGTGTGTGAATCACTACATGCTTCTTAAATGGGCTTTCTCTTCCTCTGACAGGACACAGAATCCATTACATTTGTGATATTACAGCTCTCTGAATAATTAAAATACTGAGATGTATACGTGATATCTTTTTCATGATGGTAGGAATGAAAGAATGTTATTAAACATGGGAACACGGTGGCGCAGTGATTGTGCATGACCTTCGATGAAATTATTGCAGCAGTACTGTCTCTTTCAAACGTACTAACCCCCAATTCCTGTCCTTACTTTTCTTTCTCCAAATACCCAATCGCCGCACAATCTGCTCTGTAATAGACGTTAAGCCAACTGTAAGCTTACAAGAACGATTCTTCAAAACTTTTAAGGAACATTGAAATATCTTCATAGTACGTGTTTAATTATTCTATCCATCTATCCTTCCAGTGTCGTGGCAGCCCAGCAAGAATACAGCACGAGGTAGGATCAATCCGTGAACTAGCTAGCGCTCCGACACCGTGTCCTAAACATGTTTAATTATTAAAAATACAGATTATCTAAAAGAAGTTAAAGTTTTATCTGTATAATATAATCAACATATTTTGCTGCATTTCATCTTAAAAATGATATCATCATCATATGTAAATACGCACTTTATAAAGTGGCACGGGTTGTGCAATATTATAACTGTAGTGCAAGTTTACAGTGAGGTGATTGTACTTATAAGTACAAACAGTTCTACAAGGAACACTTGATGGACTGATTTACTGTGTTTAAAGTTCTTGGGATGAAACTGTTTCTGAACCACGAGGTCTGTATGAAAAAGTCTCTGAAGCATTTTGCCATGGCTGAGGCAGCGTTTGCTTGATGCTGCATGCCGATAATTCTCTTTCCGATCAGCTGCTGCTGTTATTCCCCAATCAGATACAGTGATATAAATACTCCGACTGGTACAGTGAGAGTAATATGGAAAAAGATGATCCACTGTGGCAACCCTTAACGGGAGCAGCTGAAAGAAGAAAATGAAGGTGCAGTGTGAGTAACAATGCTAAAGCAGCTATGGTATTTAGAATAGTTTGACCATTCTGTGGACCATTATATTGTTACAGGTTAATTAAAATCAGAAGCATTAGACTAATAAACATTATGCGGTTAGTTTCAGTGTATTTATATTGAATGTATAAATACAGGAATGTGGATCTAAGAAAGAAAAGGTAACCACACAGGAACAGTAGCACTGCTTTGACGCTGGGTGCCGCCAGTCTACAAAACCGAGCGCAGAACTTGCGTATGACAGGGTATGAGGTACCGTGGAAATGTACGTGGCTTTACGCCAAGTTTAGGTTTTATACATCACAATTTGAACGTGGAAACGTTCATACGCAACATTTCTGTGCATGCACACCATTTATACATGAGGCCCCAGCTCATTTTGTCTCTCTCACTGTCTTTGTATTATTTCATCGGGTCTGGGGGTTCTATGAAACTGTGTGTGTGTGGAGTTTAGGAATATCAGTGTTGCAGGAGAAGACCAGGCTCTCAAAAAGCAATGGGTACAAATCTTCACATGCATGTATCTACAGCCCCACTCTGACTCCTCCAAGAATTTCACGTTTGAATATGCAAATCAATATAAATAGCCTCTCCCATTCAGTGTTTTATTAAAAGACATTGGCAAAAGCATGTGGAAAAAAGAAT
The DNA here is from genome assembly GCA_026402145.1 of Polypterus bichir lapradei. Classification (NCBI taxonomy): domain Eukaryota; kingdom Metazoa; phylum Chordata; class Cladistia; order Polypteriformes; family Polypteridae; genus Polypterus; species Polypterus bichir. The sequence continues at coordinate 48,897,806 of JANRMT010062808.1, forward strand.
TTCAGCGAATGCAAAGTGGAGGCAAGGAAAACCTTACTATTTATTGGCTTAAGCAGTGGTGTAAGCAACAAAAGGAAGTTGATGGAGTGATACAGCATGGCGGGGATACTCAAAAGTTCAAGTTCAGAAAGTCGCACAGTGCCTGAAAAAAAAAGTGGTCAGATACCAAAGTCAACATAAAAACCGAGTTGCAGCCCACCATCTGTTCATTCTGTTTCAGACAATATTACACAAGCTGACTCCCATGCCAAGGATGCGACTCCAGCTGCTGCTGTGCCCAGCACATCCTCAGACACTAGGCTGCGCAAACGCCTCTGCCTCAGAAACTGCTTGGTGACCATCTGGCTGTGTACAGACAGATGCTGTTGTGGAGTCACATAAATCAATAGTGGATATTGTAAGAGATGTGGCCAATTAATTAAGGAATATAAAGGCTGGACTATGTGATATTGACCACAAATTACGTGAACTGTTTAAAAAACTAAATGCTGCATCTGATTACCTCTTTTTACATTCTGCTAATTATATTCAAACAAACTTATAACGCTTTCCAATTTGGCTGATCATTTGGTGGGTCAGGGTCAGGTTCATTGCACTGCATCTCTTCAGGTATGGGGGAAAGCCATGATTGTGTGCCACATTATGTAGCATACTACATACTTGCACAATGCGACACATGTTCTGTGCACTACAGAGCAGCACATTAATTGATTGTCAATACTTTCTATTTACATGAGCAAATTTATTCTCTTGAGGCATCTTTATAGTGTAGCGTCAGCACCAAACGCCGCAACAAATTGATTCTCATCTCGTTACATGCCTCTTTCAGGTGATTTGCTATCCTTAAAAGGACTGCTTGCCTTTTGCAGCACTAGTTGGAAAAAGCACCTGCGACTGTGCAGATTTACTGTTTTTATAGGTTCTCCTGCTATAGATGATATAATGCCAGCTCATTCTTTTGGTGATTCATTCCTGGCTGTTGTAACTTGTCTGGCACCATTGGAATAGCTATGTGTGTGCAGCTGAATGCTCTGATTACATTTGGAAAACCAGACACTGCTGCAAATTGCACTTTGATGTTTCCCAGTTCAACCACTATTTTTCTTTACTGGGACCTTGCTTTGGTGCTGTGCACCATTGATGGTCTCCTATGTATCTTACGAATATATCATCATCCAGAAAGACAACACTTGCACAAGTCTAACAGAATCAGAGCTCTACAATGTCATGATTGAACTTTTCAATTACTCTGCATAATCTTTTTGTATTTTTATTTTGCTGCATTTTTTATTATTGTTGTTAATACTATAATAATTTCAGCATCTTGCTATAATCCATTTTCATCTGTCTATACATCAGTGGTACCTGATATTTAAAATTTTTTTAAGGCACATTGAACTGCAATCTATGTACAAAACATTTTCTATTAAATTAGAGGCCCTCTCCTAAAGAAATAATATCTAAGAGTATAAACAAAATAACTTTTTTTAAACCTAAAGGACTCAAAATAGTTCAGATGACGTGCATATCCAAAACTTTAACTGACCAAATATATTCTGATTTATTGAAACCGGATAAAAAGATACTAATCTATTGATTTTACTTTTTTATAGAGAGTAGATTAGGTCTTGGTACTTTGATTAGGCAGACAGACATGAGGTAGTCATCATAGTGGATAACAATCCAACCCTTTTTACTGCACAGAATGTTTAAAATATTGTATTATTCAATGCTTTAACTATTAGCTCTACAGAATAACTAAGAGTTAATTAGTAGAACACTTGAATGATTCTTCAGAAACATGAATTCAGATGAGGGTGCAACATTTTGTTATTTAATTTTTTTAAATTACATTTTATGACATTCATTTATCTATTTATATATTGGCATGAGCGAAATAAAAAAGAGTTTATATAAATGATGAAATAGAGTGTGGTATTAAAATATTTACTAATATTTGAAAACCTTGTCAGCAAAAAAAGAAAGGCTGAAATGTTGATGTTCAGCAGATGGTATTTTACTCTATGGAATTCAAGGTGTCAGGTTGTTTTCTTTTACTTTGTTTACTAAACAGTTTCATTTACTGTGTTCTCTTATTTTAACTGAGCCAATTATGTCAAAAATATGACTGGCAGAAAAAAAGGCTTTTTTATAGTTTAACTTAAAAATAAAGAGGTAATTTATTACATATTTGAACATTACCTAGTTTAACAGCAACGTTTAACTTCATATAAAAACATTGCCATATAAATTCACTAAGGGGATGACAAGGAGATGGGGAAATAATTATTTTATCTAAATATTCTTGACAAAGTGGAAGAAAAGTAACCTCATGTAATGCAGTTGAAATGGGCAGAAGAATAAATGGTGTCTCTCTTTCTATTTCTTTCCCTTTTGGATATCAGGGTGGTATTCGATGACCAGCAACCCTTCACTAACTACAATGTAACTGCCTGTCAATCTTGCAGATTCACTCTATGCAACATCCACAAGATCAGATCATATCTCACAAGGGTATGCAGCACAACTCCTTGTCAAGGCTTTGGTCTTGTCACATCTGGACTACTACAACTACCTGCTGGCTGGAGTACTGATATCATAATTCAAAATGCAGTGGCCAAAAAAAACCACTTCAGTATTTAATGTTGAACAGCAAATCAAAACTTTTCCTTCTGCTCGGCACATAAAAATATAAATTTTTGATTTGATATCCCCAAGGGGAAATTGTCTACAAGTTATGCTGACGAGAATTTTTCTCAGTATTTCCTCGTGATAATACACTTTCAGGGTGCGAATGATGCCCAAATCCAGTGGCTGAAGCACTGCTGTGCAATTGGGTATGAGGAATTCGACGTAAACATTATCTAAATGTGGAAGCATATTTTGAGCAACACAGTTATCAATCAGAAACCGAATCATCCTTTTCTTCTTCTTCATATTGTGAGGTTTCTGAACTCTTTTGGGATCCCCCCAACCCAACGGGAATGACACGCTGAAGTGCGTCCCGAAGCGTGATTGCTTCGTCTGTGGAAGGTTGTTTGTCCATTGCCGGGTCAGGGCAACAGCAGGCTCACAGCGGTGCAGTGAAGCACCACAGAAGAAAATCATAAAAGATTGGGGTCACGCTATAAGTCCCTGTCTTGTACCCCAAAACACGAGGCTGAGTCTCAGTACTTTAGCCTCAGTACTTTTATCTGCCATTCGCCAATACTCAGACACAGCAGTCAGGCAGGGTCATGGCCAGGTTAGTGGCCAAGTAATACTGTTCCCTGCATTTACAATGTTCCTTGCATCACCTGTCGAGATCTTTTCTGTTTGCTTCAGTGAAGAGCTGCAGCACAGCTGTGAGCCTGGTGTTGCTCCGGCAATGGATAAACAGTCTTCCACAGACACAGTGATCGCACTTCGGGATGCTCTTCGGCAAGTTGTCCAGTTGGGGGAGGTCCTAAGAGAGTTTCGAAACCTCACATTTTCTTGAATGAGTGCCGCATTAATAAGAATGTTTCTTGAACAAGCATCACTGAACCACATAAACACTGCTTTTTCAACACATTCAAATGCAGCAGTTCGATTATGTTTGCACCCTGAAACTCTTCTTTTTTGGCTCGGTCTTTCAAGAATGTTGACAGTGTCGATGGTGAAATTTCGAATTCACTGGCAACGTCTTTTTTCTTTTTGCTGCAATCGAGGGCTGCAAAAATGTCAAGTTTTTTTTTCTCTAGTATGAACTGTTATCGTTTATTCGTGTCTGCCGTTTCTATAGGAGGGTGACAATGAGTTCAATTCCAGTGGATGTTTTTCAAATGTTGATGAGCAATAAGCAAAAGGTATCACTGACAACCACCAAAAACAAAAACAGCAAAACAAACAGTACGAGGAAAGTTCGAAGAAAGAAAAAATTACAATGTTTCTGCTTGGGGATCGTTGTGCACAACTGAGCTGCGACCACAGAATTAACTGCTCTGTGGATGATTCATTCAGACATTTCAAGGTGTTTTGGGCACTTCGTTGTAATGAAAATATCTGCTGAATGTATTTTGTAGTAACGAGATTTCTATAGACTCGTGTCATATGGGGAAACTGTCGGGACCATAAAAATACTTTGTTGTAATGAAAATTTTGTTGTAAAGATATTCGTTGTAACAGAATTTTACCTGTAATTTTATTTTTCTAAACGGCATATCACATGTAGTCAAGTCCCACAATGCAGTGGTCCTTCCACTTTCAAGCATAGTACAATCTCAGATGTGTGTCAGCCCCTTTACTCACACATTTTTATGCATTATTGGATCTACTGTTTGAAAATGATGTGTGTGAGTCACCTTCCAACATTGCATTGTTCACCTGCAGTTTGCTCTGTTTATTTTGTGCTGTCTTTTCCATTCTCCAAGTGGGAATTGATGCTGGCTGTGTACATTTTATTCTTAGTTGTGTAAACAAAATTATTTCATAATTCAATTATCTATCTGCTCCACAAGGCTTATTCTCACCTGCACAAAGCTGGCAGAACTGTGAGGATTATGTTTTTGATTTCTCCAGTGCCTTCAGTTCCATCCAGCCATCCCTGTTAAGTGGTAAACCCAGAGACATGCAGGTGGATGAGCCTGTGGTGTCCTGGATAATGGACTATCTGTCGGCCAGACCGCGGTTTGTGAGACTCAGACACACAGTGTTTCTGATAGGATGTGAGCAGCAATGGAGCACCATAAGGAAAAGATCTCCTTTTCTCTTCACTTTCTACACCTTCAACTACAAATATAACACTAACTCACACTAATATAACACTTATGGGGTGTATTGCTAAAGGGGATGAGACAAAATATAGTCTGCATATAACAGAGTCAGGTGGAGAACTTTGTCACTTGGAGAAACAGAACTGTCTGCATCTTAACATTAGCAAAACCAAACAACTGGTTATTGACTTTTGCGACACCAAAGAGTCTGGTAACTATTCAAGGAGTGGATGTAAAGGTGGTCCACTCCTACAAGTACTTGGGGATACATATTAATGATAGGTTGGACTGGTCTTGGAACACAGAGGAACTATATAAGAAAGGGCAGAGCAGGCTCTTTTTCCTTAGGAGACTGCGTTCCTTTAATGTTGAAAGTGACATCCTTCACATTGTTTTTAATCTTCTTCTTTGTTCAAACAAAGTGTGTGTGTGTGTGTATTAATTTATTTATTTACTTACTTATCCACCTATTTATGTATGTTTTTATTTAAAGAGCTTCAGTAAAAGGACAGATTTCCCTCTGGGGACAAATAAAGTTCTGTCAAAAACTGAGTAGCACAAGGTATGGAGTTCTACTGGTTCTCCTCTAATTTCTCTAATCTTACATGAAACTAACCAGGAGTACAGGAAATTAGTACATAATTCATGCAGCTATGGGGTTATGAAATAACTCGAGCACAGCTTATAGAATAAACTAACTTTCCATTAACACTTTTTCTGCAGAAAATATTTCAATGCTGAAAGGTTGCCAAGCTGTATTTGTATCTAGACTTTATTTAATTTACAGATAATTCATCATTTACATTTGTACACATTACTAAGAACAATGTAATATATATTGCAATCCTCTGAAACAAGACAGTGGTATAATAATTGTGTAAATCTTTTACTCTTATCCAAAAGCAGGTGTAGATATATATGCAGTGGTTACAGTAAATGGCCAATAAATATTATGGTATTCTTAAAATCTGAAAAATCATAATTAAGACATCTGTTGCTGAAAATAGCTGCCTAGATATTAGCAGTTGTGTCTACAGTATAAAAAAGCACTGCAATAGATCTGTTTGGATTTCTTTGTAAAAATATGAAAACAACATTTCTGTCCAGGATAAGAGGAATGAATGTCCTAGTGTGCGTTAAAACAGCAGATGTGCAGGCTTTGGTGGGATACACAAAAGATGTACATATTGTGTTTTCTACTATTTTTTCATTCTAATGCTTTACTGCAGACGTTACTGATGAGTGACAAATCATATGATATGAATCTTTTCTTTGCTTCTGGTCAAATGCGACTTAAAGTATAACAGCATCAGGGAAATGACAGTATTTGCTCCACTTTCAGTAAAGTAAAAGATATAAAATGTGTTTACTTGTAAATTTCATGATATCAGAAGTTATAGGAATTCTTCACCATTGTGCACAATGATACAATAAAGTCTGATGCTAAAGGATTGTGTCATATCACATAAAGTAGCTGTTAGATTGAATTTTATTATTGTATTAACGGTTGTTCTACCAGTCTGTAATATGTATTATAGTGCAATTTTAAAAGTAATACATTAAAAATATGAAATCATGCCACCAATTTATCAGACTATTTCAGAAAATTACAGTTTTACTGTAGAAACCAAAATAAAATCTTTATTCTTACATACCCTAATAAGTCAATTATTTTTTTTAACAATACAAGATGACTTTTTAGTTTGAACGTTATTTACGGTACTAGGTTCAAATACATTTTTTAATAGCTTTTCCTTATATTTTTCTTGGAGCATGACTATGTTGTGGAGTGAGTGTGGTGCCTTCCTTTGTAAAGTTTTGCTTTGCCCAGTCTGAGTAACTGTTACTATATGACATAGACTTACCCAATTATTCATTCTTTAATTTATATGGAAACCTTTGCAAACTACATCATCAATACAGTAGCACCAGAATAAATACAGAAAGTATTAAACATTCAAATTGGGATGGTCATATCAGCTTTAAGATCATAACTAAAGAAAACACAACTAACATTTGCATCAGAATGTCCTATTTCTTTCCCCAAGACAAGTTCTCTACTTGCAGCTGAGTCAAGGCCAGGGAATCCCAGAGCTGCAAGGAGAAGCAATTCAAAGACACCCTGAAGGCCTACCTTACAAAGCTAAAGCAGCAAATTCCTGGTCAAGTTTAATGAGGATGGAAATATCTACAATCACGGCTTGCTGTTTGTTGTTTATATTGCATGCCTTACTTCATTAAAATGATTTTATTTTAATGATCGGAATTTGCCAATCTCCAGCAGACCATACTAATTAAATCATATATTTACTTGTTTATTCCTCCTGCCCAAATTGGTTTAAAAAGACTGATTAATTCCTGGTTTATTTCTGCAGGCTGGATATGTATCTTTCTCTACAACACTGTCTTTCCTTAATTTATTTTAAAACACAGGGGTTATCCATCTTAACAAAAGGATAAATGTCTGTGTATTTGTGTGTCCATCCAGCAACTTTATCTCTACCACTCTAACAGATGGCACATCACACACTTTTGCAGTAATTAAATGCATTTTTCATTCCAAAAGATGGTGCATCAGAAACATTAACACTGCTTTTATGATTCCCATACCAAATGGCAGATAATAAAGACAAATGGCAGTCCAGCAGATGGTGCATTACAAACATTTCTAGTAATGCATTATATTACTGTGACGATGTGGGTTCGACTCCATGCTCCCATTGCTGTTCAGGAGCCCTTAAACCCAACACCGTCGATAGATATAACCGAGGTGAGCTAGACAGTGGTGGCAAAAACTGAGCAAGGGGATGGTTCAGAGGTGCATAGTGCTTTTATTAAAATAGTCAACAAAAACAGTGTTCAATAAATAGTGCAGTGATCCAAAGTTCAATAAATAATCCATTAAAAGAAAAACGTGGAGGTTAAAAATACAACAAAAAAAACAATCCTTTAAAAAACGAGGTTAAAATGTTCATACAGGAAGCAGTCTTTAAAAACAACAATAATGACAAGCCTGGTTGCTCTTCTATGCTGGCGTCTCACCTGCTTCTCCCGACTAGGCTTTGCGGCAGGTGAGACGCTCTCTGCAGCTGCCCTATTCCATATCACCTCCACGCGAGATTGGAGACCTCCCGATCCCTAACTTCGGGATGGCACTCATCCCAGTCCCGAGACTTTGTTAATATTCAACGGCCAGGACGCTCACGTTGGGTAATCCCCGACCAAGCCTCCCGACTCCCACTGCCTTTCCGGCCTTCCGCGGCCAGTCGCCTTTCCCTGGTCACTCCCGCTACCTGTTCGCTCAGCGGGAGCGACATCAACTACAACCCCTGGGTGTAGGCCTAACACCCAGGCTTCCTCGCAGCTGCCCACGAGCGCTCGCTCGCTCGATCCTTGTCTCTGTCTCTCTCGCACAGACTTGCTTCCTCGCTCCCTATAACCTCCGTCCTCTTTTTCTCTTCTCTGATTTTTTTTTCTCTCCTTTTCCCTTCGAACCGACTCGCGCTTCTTTTATACAGCAAGGGGCCATAGCAGCTGCAGCACATTAGCCACGGGAACAATCACGGATGTGGGCAGTCCCTCACCTGTGCACTCGGTGCGAAACGCTCACACCGCAGATCGCCCTGCGGCTTGCTACGACTACTACGCCCCCTCACGAAGCCACCGCGAGTGCGGTGATTATTTATTTAAAAAACGGCCTTTGCTCAGCGAGCTGTGGACCCATAACACCACAATTACTACTTGCATTACAAAGTTCATTCCAATAAATGTTGTAGTGCAAACATTAACACTGAAGTCTGAGTTGATTACTTAGATTTCAATCTATCTTAGGTGGGTAGTACAGCTAGCTAGTACAGTATTCTACCACTTTCTTTTATGTGGAATTGCTCCCTGGATTTAATATTGTTTCTTTGTATCAGTATACTGCTGCTGGATTATGTGAATTTCCCCTTGGGATTAATAAAGTATCTATCTATCTATCTATCTATCTATCTATCTATCTATCTATCTAT
>JANRMT010062808.1:48919035-48943789 GCA_026402145.1 Polypterus bichir lapradei
ACACAAAATGCAGTTTTTAAATGATGGTTTTTATTATTTAGGGAGAAAAAAAAATCCAAACCTACATGGCCCTGTGTGAAAAAGTAATTGCCCCCTGAACCTAATAACTGGTTGGGCCACCCTTAGTAGCAATAACTGCAATCAAGCGTTTGCGATAACTTGCAATGAGTCTTTTACAGCGCTCTGGAGGAATTTTGGCCCACTCATCTTTGCAGAATTGTTGTAATTCAGCTTTATTTAAGGGTTTTCTAGCATGAACCGCCTTTTTAAGGTCATGCCATAGCATCTCAATTGGATTCAGGTCAGGACTTTGACTAGGCCACTCCAAAGTCTTCATTTTGTTTTTCTTCAGCCATTCAGAGGTGGATTTGCTGGTGTGTTTTGGGTCATTGTCCTGTTGCAGCATCCAAGATCGCTTCAGCTTGAGTTGACGAACAGATGGCCGGACATTCTCCTTCAGGATTTTTTGGTAGACAGTAGAATTCATGGTTCCATCTATCACAGCAAGCCTTCCAGGTCCTGAAGCAGCAAAACAACCCCAGACCATCACACTACCACCACCATATTTTACTGTTGGTATGATGTTCTTTTTCTGAAATGCTGTGTTCCTTTTACGCCAGATGTAACGGGACATTTGCCTTCCAAAAAGTTCAACTTTTGTCTCATCAGTCCACAAGGTATTTTCCCAAAAGTCTTGGCAATCATTGAGATGTTTCTTAGCAAAATTGAGACGAGCCCTAATGTTCTTTTTGCTTAACAGTGGTTTGCGTCTTGGAAATCTGCCATGCAGGCCGTTTTTGCCCAGTCTCTTTCTTATGGTGGAGTCGTGAACACTGACCTTAATTGAGGCAAGTGAGGCCTGCAGTTCTTTAGACGTTGTCCTGGGGTCTTTTGTGACCTCTCGGATGAGTCGTCTCTGCGCTCTTGGGGTAATTTTGGTCGGCCGGCCACTCCTGGGAAGGTTCACCACTGTTCCATGTTTTTGCCAATTGTGGATAATGGCTCTCACTGTGGTTCGTTGGAGTCCCAAAGCTTTAGAAATGGCTTTATAACCTTTACCAGACTGATAGATCTCAATTACTTCTGTTCTCATTTGTTCCTGAATTTCTTTGGATCTTGGCATGATGTCTAGCTTTTGAGGTGCTTTTGGTCTACTTCTCTGTGTCAGGCAGCTCCTATTTAAGTGATTTCTTGATTGAAACAGGTGTGGCAGTAATCAGGCCTGGGGGTGGCTACGGAAATTGAACTCAGATGTGATACACCACAGTTAGGTTATTTTTTAACAAGGGGGCAATTACTTTTTCACACAGGGCCATGTAGGTTTGGATTTGTATTCTCCCTAAATAATAAAAACCATCATTTAAAAACTGCATTTTGTGTTTACTTGTGTTATATTTGACTAATGGTTACATGTGCTTGATGATCAGAAACATTTTGTGTGACAAACATGCAAAAGAATAAGAAATCAGGAAGGGGGCAAATAGTTTTTCACACCACTGTACATATATATATATATATATATATATATATATAGCATTTTTAATGTAGGTAGATCATTTCAACCTGGTCATTTTAAAAGTAGCTCGCAAGCCGAAAAAGTGTGGGCACCCCTGACATAAGACGTTGTGCCATCTGAAACCTCATTCTTTGGCAACTGAGAGCTGTGTACCAGTAATGAGAATGATAACATGGTGGCGTCCATATGCAAAACAAAATAATGTTGTGGCATTATGAAATAAATAATCACTAGAATCAAGAACATTATACTGCAAAGGTAACTGCACAGAAATGTACCACACATAAAGAAACCCATATCCCAAATTAAGAGAAATAAAATTTCAAGGTCAACATCTCATAACAGTGACATCCAAATGATCTAAGCAAAAAAACAATTTGTAGTTTGTGTTATAACTTTAAGTGCAGTAACACAAATTTCCAATTCATATACTTATCTGTTAAGATGATGGGTTTCAGTTTAACCTATGAGCATAAGATGCAACACTTTCTGGCTTAGCACCCAAAAGTTAATATCTCATCCCTCAGCAGATGGCATTCATCCTGAGAATGGTCTCTCAAACAGTGTGCTCCGAGTCAAGTTTGCTGGCACAACTGTTGTCCCTGTGCCACTTTTTTTTTACTTGCACACAGTTAGGAAGGCCTCTACAATAACCTCAGAACAATTTGATCCCTTCCTTGCCATCATCATTATAAAGACAGAGTCATACAAGACAGTTTCTCAGTTTACGTTTTCAGTGCAGATAGTAGTAGTCTTAGTTTAGTAGTATCTTTCACACATAGTGACTCTCCAGTGCCATGGTAAGAATGTATAAAAATCATGCGCTCCTTTTCATTTTGTAGAAAACACAATTCAGCAGAAGTATTCTGTAGGTTTTAGAATTAAGAAGTAAGACAGTATAACACTAGTTCCTTATATCAGAGTATTGTTTCAATAGTCATAAATGGCTGTTTGTCAGATCTTGTTTCATTGCACACGGTAAAACAGAATTGTTGTAATGTTAAGGATAACATACTCTCTGTCAATTAGAGAGTGGCCTTGGTTCAGGATGACCTTAAATGCCTTAATTGCATGTAGGAGGCACATAAGATTAATTATAGTGGTGGTGTGTTCAGGTGACTTTTATAAGGTGTAGGAGAAATGCGTGATGGTAGATTTCAATAAAAACAAACAAAAAAGACAGTAGACTGTTGTTTAGAGATTAAGGAGGCAGATGCAGTCATTAAAATTATTGTGTAAGTCTGTGTTAAGGAATCTGTTTACAGAAAGCAATACACCTCTATAGGAGAGAGAGCCTCCAGTGATTCTGTTTTAACTGTGAAAGCCCATTGGTTAAATAAAATGTATAAAAATTAAATACTCAAAGTATATGTTTAATTGTAGCCATTCTAAAATTACAAAAAAATATATATCAAGGAAACCTCAATATTTATATACTATGTATTACTGTATATATCTACTGCATGCACTGTTTTACATAACATTAGTGATTGTAATGGCAGTACATATCAAATTAGAAACAAGACCTGAAATCTGGCCATTTTGCTCATGCAGCCTTTTATTAGTTTAACTAGCAGAATACCCGCGCTTCGCAGCGGAGAAGTAGTGTGTTAAAAAAGGTATGAAAAAGAAAAGGAAAAATTTTAAAAATAACGTAACATGATTGTTAATGTAATTGTTGTATATATATATAGCAAAATACATATCTATATACATATCTACATATACACATATATATATGCATACCTATCTACATCATATATACACACACATATACATACATACATACACAGACACACACATATATATAATTTGTGTGTGTGTGTGTATGTATGTGTGTGTGTGTGTGTGTGTGTGTGTATACACATACATACAAACATACACACAGGTATATATAAATATATGTGTATATATATATATATATGTATGTGTCTATATGTGTGTGTATAGCTTTGATCACTGAGTGCAAGGGAAAAATAATAAAATGTAGTCTATAAGTTATTAAACAGTAAAACATTAACGTTTTAAGAAGTAAAGGTACATTGAGCACTACTGGAGTGGTTGCGGGTAAACTACATTTTAAAGACGGTATAACAGAAGAGGTAAGTAGTACTAACAGCAGCTAAAATGTATATGGATCATCTCTCGGTAGTAGATCCCTTTTGAAAGGCGCTACACGACGGCTGTGGTATAGAAATTACATTTTCTATGTGAAAGTCCAAATTTCTGCCTCTGGTAATGTGCCTTACCAGCAATTAAAGAAAATGAGTTTTGTGTCCTCTGCAGTGTTAAGAGAGAAAGGCTTTGGTTTGGGATAAAAGGAAAAAAGGTGTAAAGAAAGGAAAGTTGCCTTTTTCTTTTATATAGTATAGAGAGATGTGTCCGGTGACAATATGAGCGCCTTTTGGGGACAGTCGCGGTGGGTCTTGTGCAGACTGGTGAGACGTCCCAGCTATTAATCGGCTGTGATGGCACTGTCAGTCCTTCACTCCTGTGCGTGTCTTCATAATCCGAGCTGACGACCTCATAATCGTATACGTGCAAAATAAAGTGCGAAGCGCCTTAATATTATTTTGCCGCGGTGTAGAAAAGGGGTCCCGTGTTTGCACTTGTCTGGGCTAAAGCTCAGGGGAAGGATGAAAAAAATTAAAAGTGCTCAGTCAGCGTCTGAAAGGCCGGCACAGCTATGCGCGCGCGCCGGCTGCTCGGCTTTTGCTGGGCAGGAGACGCCAGTTTTTGCAGACACGTTCACATGATCAAAAGTCTCCGCGCTCTTTGGAGGTCATTCATATACAAAATACCCGCGCCTCGCAGCGGAGAAGTAGTGGGTTAAAGAAGTAATGAAAAAGAAAAGGAAACATTTTAATAATAACGTAACATGATTGTCATGAGTGTTGCTGTCATATATATGTCTGCCTAAATAAGTCACCCTCGCTTCGCTCTTACTTTTTTACCGTTCATTTAATCATGGCTAGTGGCGGAAAAATTATAAAATGGAAGGAGGATTACACTGAGTATGGCTTTACCAAAACAATTATTGATGGCGAATCAATTATTCATAAAGCTTGAATTGGTGATCTGTTTTTGTGTGTTAACCTCATATTTTTTCATACTTCTTCTCAAACCAAGGTGGTGCGAGGCTAAAATGAATTGGGATGCGCTGATCAATGTAATCGGTGTACCAGGAAATCATGCATTGACAAAAGTTCCCCTTTGATTGTAATGCAAAGTGTGATTAAATGCATTATTTTTTAACGTGTTATGGAGCACATGCATCGAAGCTTCTCAGCTGTGCTTGTGCTAAGAAAATTAAACATTTTAAAAATAACGTAACACGATTGTCAATGTAACCTTTTGTAAGTAGTGCCTGGAGGATTCAGTGTGGAGAAAGTCTAGAGACAGCGTGTGTATTAACTTGTGGATTTCTCTGTATTTGGTGGCAGTGTGACGAAGTTGCTTCGGAAGACGGCGTTAGCCGCGGAGCTCAGCTCAGTGCGAAATGAGGTAAATGGGAGGGGAGATGATGATGTGACTCCCCCACCCGCCTTAACTGTCAATCCCCCACAAACACAGTCTCTCGGAATTTGCATAAGCACACCCCTTCACCTGCAATTTTAACTTAGTTACAAAGTGATCAAAACTCTCGTTTATATCCTGCGTTCTCTCATTAAACTTGTATCCTGCATTACCCGTGGGCATGCAAAACGCCAGCAGCAGCCTGTCTATTAAGTTAATTTAAAGTTTAGGTTTATACCTTGCTTTGTTTCCGAAGTAGCTGCAATGATGAATATGGTAGTATATGTCACTCGCTCGCTTCTTATTGTTTCGCTGCCTTCTCAATTATATAATGCATGTTTTGTTCAGCGTATTTTGGAGCTCTTCCTGGTTTTCTACATAGTGCGTTGACAGTCAGTTCACGTGATTACGTGGGCGGCGTGATGATGTCACACGAAACTCCGCCCCCACGGCGGTCAAGCTCAACTCCATTACAGTAAATGGAGAAAAATACCTTCCAGTTATGACCATTACGCGTAGAATTTCGAAATGAAACCTGCCCAACTTTTGTAAGGAAGCTGTAAGGAATGAGCCTGCCAAATTTCAGCCTTCAACCTACACGGGAAGTTGGAAAATTAGTGATGAGTCAGTCAGTCAGTGAGGGCTTTGCCTTTTATTAGTATAGATTATTTACTCACTTGTGGAGGACCATGTGTTTATGCTTCATTCTGAAATTATAAAGTTCAATGTTTTAATTTGGATGATTAGAAAGTTGTTACAGAAGTGTTAACCTCTGTCAAAAAATGCACTTTAACAATCTTCTTCTTTTTCTTTCGGCTGATTCTGTTACATCTTGTTCTGTTACACCCATCACCTGCATGTCCTCTCTCACCACATCTATAAACCTTCTTTTGGGCTCCTCTTTTCCTCTTGCCTGGCAGCTCTGTCATTAACATCCTTTTCCCAATAAAACCAGCATCTGTCCTCTGCACATGTCCAAACCAATGCAATCTAGCCTCTTTGACTTTGTCTCCCAAACGTCCAACCTGAGCTGACCCTCTAATGTACTCATTTCTAATCCTGTCCATCCTTGTCACATCCAATGTGGTAGGTGGTAGGTTATAAGCAATTTAACTCTGCTACTTCCAGCTCTGTCTTCTGCTTTCTGGTCAGTGCCATCATCTCCAACCCATATAACATAGCTGGCCTCACTACCGTCCTGTAGACCTTCCCTTTCACTCTTGCTTATACCCGTCTGTCACAAATTACTCCTGACACTCTTCTCCACCCATTCCACCATGCCTACACTCTCTTTTTCACCTCTCTTCCACACTTCAGGGTACTCTGTACTGTTCATCCCAAGTATTTAAACTCATTCACTTTTGCCAACTCTGCTCCCTGCATCCTCACCATTCCACTGACCTCCCTCTCATTCACACACATGTATTCTATTTTGTTCCTACTGACCTTCATTCCTCTCCTCTCTAGAGCATATCTCCAACTCTCCAGGGTCTCCTCAACCTGCTCACTACTCTAACTACAGATCACAATGTCATCAGCAAACATCATAGTGCACCGGGAGTCCTGTCTAATCTCTTCTGTGAACCTCTCCATAAAAAAAGCACTTTGACAATGAAAAACTTAATTTTTAGCTCCTGTAACTATCTGTCCACATACTTGGGCTGTGATTGATTTTATGAGATTAATTTAAACTTGCATTAGTGGAATAAGATGGTATGGCTCAGTGTGGGCCTCATCCCTGAGTCTTGTTTTTTTCCTACTTTTATGTTTAGTTACTTTTCATGTCCCTGCATTTTTTGCCAAAGTTCTATTTTTGTCCTGTCTTAGAGTAATTATGTAATTAAACCATTAACTGCTTTTGAAAGTGGTGCAATGAGGCCTGTATAAGCACCTGTTTTGCATTTCAGGTCCCAAGTTGCACAAATAACACGAGAAAAGTCCTTTTAAAAATACTTTATTCTTCAGCTTAAAAGAACAATTAGATTATGCCATTGTTTTTGCTTACTTTGTGATTTCTTTTTTTATAGTTTTGTGGTCTTTTGATCTTTTGCTTTGATTATCTGGATTTTGACTTGAAGAATGTTTTGGATTTTGATTTATGATGTTGGAATTTTATTTGGACTCTTTGATTTTTGTCTTTTTCTGCTTTTTTATGTTATTTGAAAAGTTTGTACTTCCTTTAGTCATTTTTTAGACTTTTTATTCTGTTGCTTTAGTTCCTTGTTTTTGCTATTTTTGCTTTTTAATATTATGGTTTTTTATTTGTAATTTAAAAAAACGTATACTTTGGATTTTTTTGGACAGGGATTTCTTTTACATTAGCTCTTTAGGATGCTTTTGGTTATCATATTTTCATAGGTTAATTTTTATGTTAACTTATCTTTTTTATATAAACTTAATTTCAATCTTTTGCAATTTCAAATTATGAAGGTTGGTAATACCCTACAAAAATCCATGATGATTGATATGGAACAAACTACAACAGGTATCTTAATAGTATTTTGAGATAAGGGGTTTTAATATAGTTTGATTATTGCAAAAATGTTTATTTATAGAATGTTATGTGAATAACTGAGCTTAACTTATTTTTTGAAATTTATTCATAGTAGTTGTATGGGAGATACTTTAACTTTTGCAGCTAGCAGATTTTGGGTGACATACCTTAGCTTGAAAGTGTTTTCATGATGAACAGAACTGGGTTGTGTTCTGGGAAAGCTGAAAAGCAAAACAGGACTCACATTATTTTGCTTAGTTAGAAAGTCCACCTTTTGATTCTTGACTAGGTGATAATGAATTAGTATCATTTTTTTTAATGTTTTGAAAAACTGTCCTCTCTGCTAGTGGAAAGAAAGCTAAGTGTGTGAACTTTATTTGGAGTGGGAAGGAAGGGGGAAATGGGGAAGAGTGGGTGTCTTTTATTTGACTTTTCTCAAAAGAGTCCACTCAGTTTAATTCTATTGTTGCAAAAATGGAGCTCTCATTTGATTTTCTGACACTTTTGTAAAGTGCCCAACTGCAAAATCTAATATTTACAAGGAGCCTTTCAGTTGAATATAGATACTTAAATAGAGCATGCAACGTGTTGCTGTTTAGTTGATGGACACTTGGAAAAGAAACTCCCTCTCTCTCTCTCTGGCAAGAAATCTTTTATTTTTCATTTTTCAATTATGGATATATAATTTGCACCTACAGTAAAGAAACATCCTAGGAGCCGTTATCGGAGAATGAATGAAATCTACATGAACCCACCAAGGTTATATCGTTCTTTGTATTGTTTATATTTACTGCTATTGGTTATTACACAAATAAAAATTATATTTAAGTAAAAATTTAAATCAGTGTCTGATTATTATTAGCACGTCAGGTGCCGCGAGTGATCATTCCTTGCATATCTATAGTCCCTTAAGGACTGAAAAAGATGCTTTTGGGAAGCCATCTATTAACAGTAAACTGGGCTGCAGTAAACGAGTGAAAGTAAAGACAGTCCCGGTGTGTAAATCAGCCAGCTGACAGATGTTGCTAGCATTGAACTTACAGAGTACAATATGTTCAGTGAGACAGGTAGGTTACAGGTAACAGCTGTATAGGTGGTTTTGACATTTCTTCCTATTTAGTATTATGAATTGAACCTAAGAGCTTAGCTGGACTCTTTCATATTAGGTGCATGTCATAGGTCATTGTATAACATGAGAATAGACTATTCACTTTGTGTTGATGCAGAAAGCTATTGGAGCCTTGTCCAAAATGATATTTCAAGTGGCCTCCTTACTTACTGCTTAAGTGGTATTGCAAGGAATGGGTGAGGTGCACAATGGTACATTCCTAGGATGTGGATGGCTGATATCTAAATGCTTTCAAAGTGGGAAATGGATAATATGTAGGTCGATGAAAGAAAAAAATGCATTTCTAGACAGTGTTTTAAATGCAAATGACCAATACAGACATATGAGACAAGATCAGAATTTCCATCAACAGAGAGGTTAAATACTGTTTGTTTTTGCTTTCCCATTCCATCGGGAGATTACCTTTGCTTATACATGCATATACACGCAAAAGAGAAGCTGAAGAATAAACAACATTTATACACTGAACATGAACAATTTTATATTTATGTAGCTCTGCTATACAGTCACCACCTTTTTGAAAAGTCCAACCACTAGACATGTGCATATGCTACCGTATGCCTGTTGTCATAGAGGCCACCTTCTCTAGGATCATTTTAATTTTGACTTCTCTTTGTTAACTACTTCAAATATGATATTGTCCCATAAACTTTGGTTACTAATCTTTCTTACCAATGAACTCAACTGACAAATGAGTTTGAAATATAATTGAAGAAAAACACCCTACTTAAAATTATTCTGTTAGGTCTTGTATTGAAAGTTCTGAATAGCTGCCATGGCTCAACAAACAAAAATACTACCCAATAGCATATAAGATATGATCATTGGTATTGCAAATATTGAGAAACGCATCAAGAAAAACACAGTTTATTTCACAGATCCCCAGTGAGAGAAACTCACACCAGTGTGGCTCATGAGAATAGAATGCACAACAAATATTCCAGTGTTGATAATCTAATCAAACAATTTCTTGAAATACTTTACAAATAACACACATTTCTTAAAAATACTTAAAATCCTAATCTACTGGATTGTCAATGTATTTTGATTATAGCTGTTAATGACAGATTTGTCCCAGTTCCCAGTAGTGGACTGCTTAAATTCATACAGAACATACAAAAACCTATTGAATACTGTGTTTACACTTAGGAAATGTGTTGATTGTCCTTGAAAAGAGCATTTGTTTTACTGCAATGATCAACCAGTTTTACTATCCATCCAAGATCTCTAGCTGATGGTTTCGCTGGCTCTTAAACATATCAGTTATTTTAGGATAATTAATCAAGTGACATAAAATTTTGCTTTACCTTTGCATTAAAAGGATCTACACTACACATTATACTGTATGCTTTTCATTAAAACCAATAAATTAAGGTATGTATGCTTCTCCCTCACTTTCCCCTCCTAATTTCTTGACAGATGTCGATCAAGTTATCAATAAAGAATGACTTCTCTGCACCTGTTTTTGTATGGTACACATGCAACAATAAACATTAAAGCAATATAAGTAATGCTGAAATTAGAGAGGCAGGCAAGAACAGGAATTATTCACCTTGGAATGGCCTCAGTAAACATACTGTATGTCTGACACTCTTAGCTGATTGGTAAGCAGTCATGAGGTGACACAAATTACTCTCTTTTCTGCACCTATCTAAGGTTTAAACCTATTTAATCCGATCTTTCTCACTTCAGAAAAAAGACATGATAATTAGAGTGAACTATTGTCTAGGTTAACTGTAACACAGAGAAGATTATTGCAGGCTGTACAGTCTAATGAGTGAGTGGATCCACTTAAGAATCTAAATAGATACAGTGTCAAAAAGAACATAAGAACATGTATAAAAATTTGATGAGCAAGCAGTATTTTGCAGTATTCCTCTTGTTTTTGATTTACAACATAAAGCCTTATACAGTACAATATTTGTATGGTTTGCTGTCAGTTAAAGTCAGTTACAATCCCGGTTAAAGATACAATCACCAGTCACTGCAACTGCTTTCTCTAGTTTGATTGTAATACACCCTGCCCAGCTTACAGTGAACCAAGTGCATCACCTAAGACTCCTCATCTTTACAAGGAGTGAATATACTTTAAAAAATGCATATTTCAACACTTGGTACCTCCTCAATGCCACATGTCCCAAATCTTTTATGCACACTCAACGCGTGAGCTACAAAAAAAAAAATAATCAATACAATCATTTAAGCAACAAAACACAAGAATAGTCCCAAATATTAGTCTCTGAAATAGGTTACTTTAGGTTCTCTCACCAGCTGTATCCCAAACACCATATCCTTGATTCATCCACTTCTTTCCTTTTGAAAAAAGTGGTAAAATATGATGTAAATGTCAGACACACACAAGCCTGCAGAACAGTACCTCCACAAATAACATAGTTCCCCTCTTATTAAAAGGGATATTGCTATTTGTATCCCTATAGCTCAAAACACTCTAAAAAATATAACCATATGAGAGAGAGGGAGAGGAAAAGAAACAAAATATTATCTCGGCAGTATCTAGGTAGTAGCCACAATATGTTTTTAACGTTTTATGCTTTTTACAGTTTCAGAAATTTTAATACAATTTTATAATATATAAGTATGTAAATATATCACATTTCCTCGTATTAATGCAGATCTTCTCCTAATGTCATGATAGCTGTAATATGAAGTTTAAAAAATATACAGCAGAGTATACAATAACACAATGTCCTGAAGCTTTCTGTGAATCTCTCCCTGGGCCATTCTTTTGATGGCGAACATTGGCTGTGGCTTGAGTTCCCACATATTTAACATGGCTATTTCCTGAAGTCTTATGTTTATTTGAGCTCTTGACTGGTTTTATTACACTCTCACTGATATTTAGTTTTATTTGGCTTGTCATATTTATATACATAACTGAAATCTACCTATTTCAAAATTAAATTTTGTTTAGATCCAACACTGATTCACACTTACTGCTGACTGCCATTTAATCTTTTTTTGACCTGTCCATTACCCTGGTGTAATTCTTAAAGAACCTACGTCATTTGCATATGAAGATATGTAAAATTTTCTCTTTCCTTGTATGTGTTTACATTAATAAAGACATTTCCATCCATCCATTATCCAACCCGCTTAATCCAAACACAGGGTCACGGGGGTCTGCTGGAGCCAATCCCAGCCAACAGAGGGCACAAGGCAGGAACCAATCCTGGGCAGGGTGCCAACCCACCGCAGGACACACACAAACACACCCACACACCAAGCACACACTAGGGCCAATTCAGAATCGCCAATCCACCTAACCTGCATGTCTTTGGACTGTGGGAGGAAACTGGAGCGCCCGGAGGAAACCCACGCAGACACGGGGAGAACATGCAAACTCCACGCAGGGAGGACCTGGGAAGCGAACCTGGGTCTCCTAACTGCGAGGCAGCAGCGCTACCACTGCGCCACCGTGCCGCCCTAAAGACATTTTATTAATGGTTTTAATTTTTATATCTTCTGTATTTTCTGATGTTTTAAGTTGTTTATAATGTGTCTTTTATTTACTCGTATTTATTGTTTGTTCAGTGTCCTTGAGTTCTCAGAAAGGTGCCTTGTATAAATAAAATGTATTACTATTATTGTTATTATTATTATTATTATTATTATTATCCATCCATCCATCCATTGTCCACTGCTTATCCGAAGTCGGGTTGCGGGATCAGCATCCTAAGCAGGGAAGCGCAGACCTCCCTCTCCCCGGCCATCTCCTCCAGCTCTTCTGGGGGGACCCTGAGGTGTTCCCAGGTCAGCCGGGAGATATAATCCCTCCAGCGTGTCCTGGGTCTGCCCCGTGGCCTTCTCCCAGTGGGACATGCCCGGAACACACCCCCAGGGAGGCGTCCAAGGGGCATCCTGACCAGATTCCTGAACCACCTCAACTGACTTCTCACAATGCGGAGGAGCAATGACTCTACTCTGAGTCTCTCCTGGATAACTGAACTCTTCACCCTATCTCTAAAGGATAGTTCAGCCACCCTGGCCACTTGTATCCGCGATCTTGCTCTTTCGGTCACTACCCAGAGCTTGTGGCCATAGGTGAGGGTAGGAATGTAGATCGACTGGTAAATCGACAGCCTCGCCTTTTGGCTCAGCTCTCTCTTCACCACGACAGACCATTGCAAAGACCACATTACTGTGGTCTGTCAACTTCTTCCCTCACTCGTGAACAAGACCCCAAGATACCTGAACTCCTCCACTTGAGGCAGTAATGTGTTCCCAACCCGGAGAGAGCATTCCACCCTTTTCTGGCTGAGAACCATGGCCTCGGATTTACAGGTGCTGACTCTCATCCCCTCCGCTTCACACTCGGCTGCGAACCGCTCCAGTGAGAGCTGGAGGTCACTGTCCAATGAAGCCAAAAGAACCATGTCATCCGCAAATAGCAGAGATGAGATTCTGAGGTCACCGAACCAGACCCCCTCCGCTCCTTGGCTGTGCCTAGAAATTCTGTCCATTAAACTTATGAATAGAATCGGTGGCAAAGGGCAGCCCTGGCGAAGTCCAACCTCAATAGGAAACGAGTCCAACTTATTACCGGCAATGCGGACCAAGCTCCTGCTCCTCCTGTACAGAGACTGAATGGCTCGTAACAACGAGCCTTGTTCCCCGTACTCTTGGAGCACACCCCACAGGATGCTTCAAGGGACACGGTCGAATGCCTTCTCCAAATCCACAAAACATATGTGGACTGGTTGGGCAAATTACCATGCCCCCTCCAGGATCCTGGTCAGGGTGTAGAGCTGGTCCAGTGTTCCATGGCCAGGACAGAATTCGCATTGTTCCTCTTGAATCTGAGATTCAACCATCGACTGAACTCTTTTCTCCAGCACCCATGAATAGACTTTACCGGGGAGGCTGAGGAGTGTGATCCCCCTATAGTTGGAGCATATCCTCTGGTCACCCTTTTTACAAAGGGGGACCACCACCCCGGTTTGCCAATCCAGAGGCACTGCCCCCGATGTCCATGCGATGTTGCAGAGAGGTGTCAACCAGGACAGCTCCACAACATCCAGAGCCTTAAGGAACCCAGGGTGAACGTTGTCCACCTCAGGGGCCCTGGCACCTGCTTTTTAACTACCTTGGTGACCTCGGCCTCTGATATGTACGGCCCCTACGCCCGGGAGTCCTCCTGCTCTGCTTTCTCTAAGGAAAACATGCTGGTGGGATTGAGAAGATTCTCGAAGTATTCCTTCCACCGATCAATAACGTTTGCAGTTGACGTCAGCAGGGCCCCATCTCTACTGTACACAGTGCTTGTGGGGCACCGCTTTCCCCTCCTGAGGCACTTGAAGCTTTCCCAGAACCTTCTTGGTGCCGACCGAAAGTCGTTTTCCATGGCTTCCCCAAACTCCTCCCATGCCCAAGTTTTTGCCTCTGCAACAACCAATGCCACCATACGCTTGGCCCACCGGTACCCCTCAGCTGCCTCCGGAGACCCACTGGTCAACCAGACCTGATAGGACTCTTTCTTCAACTGCCTCTCTAACCATAGGTGTCCACCATTGGGTTCGTGGATTGCCGCCACGAGAAGCACCGACAACCTTGCGGCCACAGCTCCGTTCTGCCACTTCGACAATGGAGGCTCGGAACATGGCCCGTTCAGACTCAATGTCCTTTGCCTCCCTCGGAATGAGGTTGAAGTTCTGCTGGAAGTGGCAGTTAAAGATCTTTTTGACCGGTTCCTCTGCCAGACGTTCACCGCAGACCTTCTTTATACGTATGGGTCTGCCTGGTCTGTCCGGCAGCCTCTCCCATCATCTGATCTAACTTACCACCAGGTGGTGATCAGTTGACGGCTGCAAAAGCGAAAAAAAAGAGAACATTTCTCAATTATGTGTTGCAACACAATTATATAAGCACTTTAGTTAGAACACATACATTTTAATGATAATATTGCAAATTTCTCCTTCGTTCCAATCCAATATATTATTTAAAGCAATGAAATCAGTAAGTAAATTCTGAGAATACCATCAGTACAGTAAATCCTTGTAAGATTGCTTCTCTAAAAGCAAGAACTAACTCAGCACATAATAATTTTCTTTCCGACTGAACTCACTCTGTGTTCAGTAAATCTCTGATTAATTTCTGTCTCTTCCTGATCTCCAAACTCTTCCATCCAACCTGAAATATCTTTAATTTTCAAAGACTTACTTCATATGCTGCATTTTAGGGATAGTAGCCATTCTGTATTGTCAGTTTGTCTTACATATTTGTCTTTTTGGGCAATACATTACTATTTAATATTCCTGTATATAACATCGTCATAAAGTATATATTGGACTTTTTAATTTGGCGGCACAGTGGCACACTGGTAGCATTGCTGCCTCGCAGTAAGGAGACCTGGGTTCGCTTCCCGGGTCCTCCCTGCATGGTGTTTGCATGTTCTCCCTGTGTCTGTGTGGGTTTCCTCCAGGCACTCTGGTTTCCTTCCAAAGACATGCAGGTTAGGTGCATTGGCGATCCTAAATTGTCCCTAGTGGGTGCCCTGTGGTGTGCTGGCACCCTGCCTCAGGTTTGTTCCTGCCTTGTGTCCTGTGCTGGCTGGGATTGGCTCCAGCAGACCCCTGTGACCCTGTGTTAGGATATTGCGGGTTGGATAATGACTGACTTTTTAATTGCTTTTACTTTTGTTATTTGTATGAATGTAAAACCAAGAGATATTCCTTGCAACTATGTTTCATGGCCATAAAGTTGAAGTTCATGTTCAGAAAAGCACAATAACCTAGTCTTACCAAGAAATATCTTCAGTTTATACATTACTCCTAAGAAGTATCCTGCATGACGGTCATCCAGTCATTAATGAAACTGACAGCCAAGCAGTCACAAGCACAAAAGCTAATTATGTAGGATTTTCATGCGTTTAGTCACTTTTCATTTTTACGTGTGAATATTTTGTTTTATCATTTGTTATTTCATTTTATGTTTATGACAGTTACAGCATGTCAACGATGATTTTGTGCTTGTGTTTGATAATTTTGTCAGTTGCTACACATGACTGCCAGCACTTGTGATTTGTGGTGTCATTATTATTTAAAATGGTGATATGATATGCTCAGCATTCCATTTTTTAATGATCAATTTTAAAAACAATTAATCTTTAGTTAGAATTATTCAAACATGAATTATGAGGACTTATTAGTATTATTATTTTCTTTGACTTTGATTTAGTTGGCTGGTGTTTTGATTTTGATGTTGTTTTTTTACTTCCTTATTTTGATTTTTTGCTCCTGTATTAGACTATTCTTTTGGATCTTCCTTTATTCAACGTTTCATTTCTGGGTTAGAATCTAATACATTTTTTTGCAATTTAACATCATAGCATATTATAAAGGCAACGTTGTTCTTTACCAAGAAACTACAGTTTTCCTCAACCTGTTGCTCAAAGTAATTTATCCTTTTAAATACCTCTTATGCTTTTGAACTTTGTTACGATTGCCCAGTACCAAGCAGTTGAGGTCCTCTTAAAGGTACCCTGTTCTTTTTTCTAATAAGGAGAGGTGGCACAGTTCATATTATATTGCCATGCATTAAGAAAACACAGTTTAGATGCAGGCATTCTTTAGCTAAGGCACTGTTAGACATTCCCCACACCCAGCCCATCGCTGTGTTCAATGTAGGACTTAAAGTGGGTCACATTAAATGTATTGGTTTTGGTGTCTGCTTCTGCTCTAAATTGTATCCAGTAATTGAGTAGACTTAACAGTTTTAATGTAAATTCTGAACATTTTGGTACAAGTTTCGCAGAGCATCTATCAATGGCTTTGTAATGTTGGCATAACAGAACCAAACTAATATGAGTATTCTTGAGTCTTAGCTGGCTGATAAGAGGTGTTTTTTTTAATTGTCAGAGTTTAAAAGTACAGTCTTGCTCTTTGAATGTAGTTGCAGCTGCATTCAAATAAATTGCAAATTACGAAAACCACAGGAGAAGCACTGCAGCAGAGTAAATGGTTGACAACATTACCATTTTATTTCAATAGCTGAGTTTTGTTTCAATAAAGAGCAGCAAACACAAAAATGAAGTCAGTCCTATGAGGGAAATTTAAAAATGGCACAATAATATTTGTTTTTGACACATATAGGCATGTCTTCACACAAACCATCAATCACCTTTAAGTACTTTCATCTGAATAAATTGGCTCTTAAAATAGACTTACTACTGAAAATTGAGCACCGACATGCTTGCTCCCACAAGAGTCCTGAAAGGTTATACAATTAAAAAATGTGTTTATTATCTGATAGTCAAGTGGGAAAGTAACCATGAATGAATATAACTATGACGTAAAAATGCTGTAGCAGTTTTTCACCTGAATTTCCCTATTCTATTTAAACAATTCAGACATAGTGTAAAATGTAATAAAAAGAAACTTGAAAAAGATGAATAACTGTGTCAGGATTAAATAAACAAAATTCAAATTGTTCCCATTGTTGTCTTCTCATTTAAGATCTTTTTTCTGATTGCCGGCACAGATTCCTAGCCTCAGAGTGGTAGCATCACCATAATTGACCTACAAAAGTCTTTTGGCAGCCAACCTGTATCCTTGATTTCCACACATATTTTGTGTAATTTTTTGGACATACTTATTCTTTCTGCCTTAATCAGTTCTGCTGGTATTCCATGTATTCCAGTAATATTATTGTTATTCAGCTACTTGATCACCTTTACTACTTCCTCAAGTGTGATTCCATCTTCAGTTTCATTGATTACCTTTCTTTCTTTTAGTTTTTCCAGGGTCTGCATTTTATAGATTTTATATCTTTGTAGAGTTCCTTTCCATACTTTCTGCATCCATTGTTTATTGCCTGTATGCCTATCAGTGTATTACCATCTTTGTCACAGATTACTCTTAATGTACTTCAAAAGTTTAGTTAAAAAAGTTAATTTCACTGTCTAATTTATTTTGTATATTGTCCACATCCTCCACATTTAATCTTATTTCCTTTAAATATCTTATTATCACTGCAGTGTTCTTATCTTTCTTGCTACTTTGAATTTGATGTTGCACGTAACAAATCAGTGGTCTGACCTGACATGTATACTTGATAAAGCTCTGCAATTTATTACAAGTTCTTCAATTTCTGTTTAATGAGAATCATATCAGTCATGTTCAGAATTTTGATGTTGGGTGTCCACTTCTTTCTTCCTTGCATTTTGGTGTTAGCAATATACAGTCTATTGTTTTAAGTAAATTCCAGTAACTTTTGTTTTTTTTCTCTAATTCTATACTATCCTCAAATACAATGTTAGTGTTCTTTGTGGTCCAGTCTCCAACATGTTGAAGTCATTTTTCTTAACCTTTTATGGTACATCTTCAAGTGTATTGTAAAATTCTCTATTTCCTCATCACTGTGAGATGTTTTGATACATGCACTACCAACACAGTAACATTTCTTAGGTAACCTTGTAATCTTGTATCCACTGCTTGCTCACTCACAGGATTGTATCCATCAATGCATTCTGTGCCCTCTTAACCACTCTGTTCTCATGCTTGCTGTTTGCAGACCAAAGCAATTTACAGTTTTCCATCTCTCCACATCCACTCCATCTTACTTCAGGGAAGCTAATAATGTCACTCTTGTTTCCTGTTTCAGTATTTCATATTTCCCAATTTGCCATTGGGATTTTACATTCCAGCATTCAACCATGAACTTTACCTTCAGCTTCTGAGACCTAGCAGCATTCTTTTCATTGCCACTCTGATTTACCAGAGCTGCAGTGTGGGACTCAGTTGCAACATTTATCACCACAATCATTACTCCAAAAGACTGTAGTGCAGAACCTTTTTAAACTGGTCACCATCTGATTTTTATCTTCTTCCTTTTGATCATCTTCCTCATTCCCTTTTTTTGTTTTGACGGTGGGTTTACAGCTGCCACCCACTTTGCTGGATTTCAAACCAGGTGGCAGATTTAAACAAAAACCTCTGTATTATAAGCAATACCTGAATAAAAAAGTTAACAAACATGTTATTTCCCCACACAAAATAAAAAAGTGAACAGCTAGGCCTTAGTATAGAATTTGGGGAAAGTCTGGAAAGCCTACTGTAATTGTGCTGAGATTCAAGCCTAGATTGCTAAAGCCATATTTTCTAGCAGATATGCTATTGAGTCAATCTTAATTACCAATAAATGAAGAACTTCCTCTTTGAACTTTGCATTCACCAGTCAAAATTTAAGCTGTGGTGAGCCTAGGCAGTTTAGTTTATAATCTGTCTTGTTACAATAGTGTGCTGAGTAAAGATAGTAGAACATAAAATGGTGGAAAACACATTTTGCCTCTTCTATTTGATTTTCAGTTTAGTCATCATTGTCAATGGAAACTCAACTGATTTCGAGTGAATGTCCTGCAATGAAGGCTGCTTTTTATTTTTTCCTTTTGTAATTAGAAATTATCTATTTCCTGATTCTTTTTTGGAAGTTAATGCATCAGCAATAGTCATTGTCAATTTACTCTGAGGATTAGATTTGATTGTAGACTCTTTTACAGCCTTTTCTATTATTGTAACAATCCAAATTATCCACTTTTCATTTTAATAAAGTTATTTTTATTACTTGAAAGTTGTCTTACCTTCCATATAATTCTTGAATGGAAGGGATGTTAGTTACCACAACTAAGCAAAACTTTTCTTTGAAATGCCTTGGTTTATTTGTGTGAGTCTGTCTCGTAATTCCCCAGTACTGACACTATAATATGACGTGTGCAGATAAATCTGCTAGTAAGAATATCAAACATTTCTACAAAATGAATCCTCAACGAGCAAATGCTCCCTGTGTAAAAAAAGGTTAAGTGAGGTTAAATTCTTACTGAATTTACTTTAAACAGATCCGTATTTCTAGGAATGTCTCCAATTTTAAAAAAGAAATTAACTGTGATCATTTAGATCACTACGGGTAACACAGTTCTAGTGTACTATAACTATTGTATTATTGTATTGAGGATTACTTGTGCTCTCTTCTGTGTGTTGTATTTACCCAATTTTTTTGACATGTACTATATGCTCAACCTACCTGGAAAAGGGTCTTTCTCTGAATTGCCTTTCTCGAAATTTCTTCAATTTTTTCCCTACAAGGGCTTTTTTTTATTCTTGTCTTCTTAGCGAGTCAAGGCTGGGGGACTGTCAAAAACAAGGACCTGTTAAAGCCCATTGCGGTACTTCTTGTGTGATTTTGGACTATACAAAAATAAATTATTCCACAAGCAATTATACATTCTGACCGAAAAAAAAAATCCATCTGTTTATTGCCTTTGGTTTTTAAATCTGTAATCATCTTACACAGGAGCTGTCCCCACATATCTCTAGCAAGCTACCA
Source organism: Polypterus bichir lapradei (assembly GCA_026402145.1). Taxonomy (NCBI): domain Eukaryota; kingdom Metazoa; phylum Chordata; class Cladistia; order Polypteriformes; family Polypteridae; genus Polypterus; species Polypterus bichir. The sequence goes on from JANRMT010062808.1 coordinate 48,939,028, forward strand.
GTGCACTCAAACATCTTTTCTGACTTTTCTCAGAATTTAATCCATAAGTTTAGCATTTCAAAAACATAAATTTTATGCCAAAATATAAAATCACAGCTTAACTAAAGATGAAAGGTTTTAATATTTTGCATTTATCATTAGAATTGACTGGAGTTGTCAGCTCAGTGATGAACCAAATCTGTCAAAATGCATTACTGTAAGTCAGAACGCAGCTGGAATGTTCAAACCTGCTACTGAACTGCTAATGCTTTTGACTGCTTATTTAGCAGAAGTCATTTTAACAGCAATGGAATCACTTCTGTGTTTTCAATGCTTTAGACAAATGTGTGATTTTCTTCCAAAATAAAACATTATACATAAATAAACTGCCAAAACATGCTTATTAAAGGTATTAATTAATGGTCTTTAATGTCCAGGGTAAAATCATTTATTGAAAGAAAGCACTGCAAACATAAAAAAAGGTTGAAAGAGGACAATTTAAACGTAGATCTTCTTGTTTGCAACCTTGCAACTGAATAGAAAATGTAAAAGGTCTGGTATAATTTGAAAAATTTCAGAAGGCAAAAGTAAATGAGAAGTCCATAAATAATCTACAGTATTACTTCATTTTTAACATCTATTACATAATATTTCATAATAAAAATGTAAAATTAAAACATTCATGAGAAATGACAAATTTAGATGATAGTTAGTTTATATTTCCTTAGCTTTCTGAATGCATGTTTGATCTTGTTATCAGATCACCTGTGAAATGCACCTAACATGAAAGGTTGTAGCTAACCTCTTAGAGGACAGGAGGAAATGTCAAAACCTGTCTCACTGCCCATACTGTACTCTGCATATTCAACCCTATTGACCTCTACCAGCTGCCTGCTTCTCTGACTGGGACTATTTTTATTTTCACTCCTTTATTTCAATCCAATTTACCGCTAGTAGAGGGATTTACAAAAGCATCTTCTCATGCCGTTAAAGGGCCAAAGCTGAATAAGAAATGATCAATCAACCCTCAGCTTGCTGTAGCAATTGGACAGAGACATTAAGCTTTTCTTTAAATATCATGTTTATTTGTATACATTTATTAGATTTATTGATTTATACATTTATTTGCTCGGCTGATGCTTTTATGCAAAGCAACTTACAGCAGAGGAAAACATAATCAAGTAACATTAGGCTTAGGGCCTGTTTGTTCAGCAAGTATATTAGGACAGGTAACTAAAGTTGATTGCCACAAGTGAAAAGATGTAATAACTAATAATTTACAATCATAGATTGTAATTGATAAAGCAATTAAACTTAAATAACAAATTAACCAATAATATAAAATATCATAGAGCATTGGTTTTTTTTTTTCTCTTCAATCAATTAGACAGATATTCACAGAACAGATGGGTCTTTAATTTCTCTTAAATACATTGAGGGAGTCAGCAGTAAAGATGGAGGTGGGTAGCCCATTCGGCTAACTGGGAGCTACAAAGGAAAAGAGTCTGTATTGAGACAGGCAGAGGTGGCAACACCAGACGTTGTTCACTGAGTGAGACCTGAGTGGGCAAGAAGCAGCATAGCTCCTAACCAGTGTCTCCATATACACAGGTGCTGATAGCTAATAGAATAATAGCAGCAAATATAGAAAGGATTATACAGACTGGGTGTTCCCATGCAGTTTTCATTCAGGATCAAATGACATTTCCCAGATTACCCAAGCTCATAGTTACAGATTATATATCCTTAAATGAAAAATGAAGAGAAAAATGTCTTTCCAGTAGCTGACAAAAGCTCTTCACAAATGTCCATTTGTGCAGCTGAGCTGAGCTCTTTACATATGTACCAGAAAGCAACTGAAATAAATGTTCCACATTTGCAGGAAAATACCATCTAAACTGAACTGAACTCCTTTTGGAAAAATTCTAATAAAAAGGCAGCCACTCTCCCCTTTCCTTCACACCCAAATTAAGTACTCACACCTAGCTTTCTTTCTGCTATAATGGAGAGAGGACAGCTCCTCAAAACCTGGAAAATGGTACTGTTTCATTATGTCTAAGCTCAAGACTGATTTCCACAGGAATTGAAAACTGCACTTTCTAAGTAAGAAAAATACTCTGAATCTGGCTTTGCCTTTCTGCTTTACCAGAATTCACTGCACTTATCTTTAGCATGCCAAAACTTTCGAAATCTGTCAGCAACAAAGGTTAACTTATCTTCATAAATAATATGCTACCGTGGCTGTTCGTTTGTCTGACCAGGATTTTAAATCACCTGTAGCTTGCAAACTGTTTGAACTATTGACCTGAAATTTGGTATACATATGCTACGTGACGTCTACTATCTGCTTTTGGGGTGATGATTGACCTCCAAGGTTATTCATCTTTTTATTTTATTTTATTGCAGAATCAACTCTTGGAAGCGTCCAGCAGGGCAACCATGCGTTGCATTCATACGGGCGCCATTCTCATTCCCCAACATCTTCGCTGTCACTTCCCCTACCTTTACATACCTTAAATCATTCTTGAGGCAGATTGAAGACTTAAGTGCCAGCTTAAGTTAAAAATTAAAGAAAACGTACCAAGTAATTGCAACACAAACACTGACTTAATCAGTTTTAATGCAAAAAGTTGCAGACGAAAGAAGAGAAGTGGGCTGCTAGGGTGGAGAAAAGAAGAGCTGCTCAGGAAGCAGTAAGCGCATCAACTTCTGAGCAAATTAAAGCTAAACATACAGAGAAAGAGTATGAAAACTATGAATGCTCAAGTCAAGTGTGTATTCACTGCACGTTATCGTGCAGTGCACCGTTACTGGTCTCCCATATAATGCACAAATTAAGCATTTATTCTGCAAGATTGCCTTTGTATCGAGAGTATTTATGTAACAAGTAAATAGTAGAGTTTTTACAGTCTTTACAAGTGGCACACAGGAGCATTAAGTGACTTACTTGGGGAGTCACACTAAGTCTGAAAGGAAGTGTATCAGCACACTTGTGGGTTAAATAATAATTTTTGCAAAAGATTGAATTATTATATTATTGATCTCTTTTATTTTCTGCCTCTACATTTAATGTAAATTTGGGATGTAATTGTTCTTATACATATTGCATAAATCTTCATTTTCTGAGGTGGCAGTGAGTATTTATGGGGTGGCAAAGATAGACTGGCCATCTAGCTCTGTGAATAGGATTACTTGTGTTCTGTTTTATGTGTTGTATTTATCCTATTTTTGACATCCATTGCACGCCCCACATACCTAGAAGGGGATCTCTGTCTGAATTGCCTTTCACAAGATTTTTTTCCCATTTTTTTCCCTACAAGGGTCTTTTTTGAATTCAGAAAATTGCCATTTTACCATGTTCAGAATTTGATTATTCTTAAAATACAATCTTATTAATCTTTAGGCAAGCTGACATTTCAAAGGTCAAAAGTTCAAGGCAAAAAAATAAAAAAGAACTTACAGTCTTACACTTTAATTTATATCATGAGCTTATAATTCTTTTATTATTTTCATATTTATCAATGATGCTAAAATGCTTATAACACCTGTCAAACAAGGTCTTTTTATATTAGTTTTTATTTCTATATATTTTCTCACCTTACTTGAAAATTTATTTTAGTTTTAGTTAAGGTGACCAGAAGCTTATCATGTGATTTCTTGCCAAAGTTGCAGAATGCGGTAAAGCATAACCTCCTTCAAAACACCGTGCACGCACGCCTAGTTCAAATTATCGTGGTGATGAGATACATTCAAAAAAGTGAACCAGCTGAAACCGGGGACGAAATCTTAAACTGGGGACAAAACGGGGACATGTTTCTGAGTGGGGACAGTTGTCCGAAAAAAGGGACTGTCCCCGGAAAATGGGGACGGATGGTCACTAGTGATGAGCGAGCATGCTCGGCCGAACATGAGTTCGGCTCGAGCATCGATATGCTCGGAGCATGGCGCTACTCGAACAAGCACCACATGTGCTCGTGCGCCATGCTCGAGTCTCCGCCCCACACGTTTCACGGGTTGGAGACAGCCAATCAAGGGGCAGATAAGTACTGCCCTCACTGTAATGCCAGTAGCCATGTGACTCTATACTTTCATTTGTATTGAATGAATATGAATTGTGGAATTGCAACAGCAAATTTAGAGCACACGGAAGGGTGAGGATCAAATGCGCTCTCTCCTGTCGTTCTAAATGTAAATGCTGATGAGATATGAAACGTAATCAGTAGTCAATGTGCACGCTGGCTGCCAAATGAATAGTGAATAAGCTGCTCTTTTGGATTCATATATTTGTAAATCTAACAGACTCTAAAGGAGTCAGTGCCTTACCAGCCATGAACCTCACCATACATCACTGATCAGGAGGATAATCACGGAATGCGAATGACCAGGAGCAGCGCTAAGTGTCCGGACTTTTAAAACATTAAAAATGGGCTTTCAGAGAACACACCGAACATGTCTATGATGCTCTCTAGCGACTGGCACCCCTAGGACTGCCCAGTCCTCTCTTTTTCTCAAGTTACTCAACTTGTTCTTGTCGCAAGTACATACCTCTCTGCTTGTTAAATGTTGTCTTCCACCTGACAGACCTGCACAACTCCGATTAACATGGGTGGTGTTTCTGTCACTTTCTGACCTTTTCCAATGGACCAAGCACCCTCCCCTCTTCAGAGCAGGGGGTGCCTGGTTGTCTCCCATTGACTTACATTATACTCAGGTGCTCGGTAGAGCACACGAACATCGTGATATGTTCGGACCGAACACCCGAACACTTTGGTGCTCGCTCATC
>JANRMT010062808.1:48943799-49047382 GCA_026402145.1 Polypterus bichir lapradei
CTGATTAAAAACAATCGTAATCAAAACCAGACACTGAATTTGAACAATTTTATGCAATTTTATATTTAAAAAAATATTTTCTGTGCCATTTGTGCTGAACCGATGTGCACTAACTGTTTTCATCTTTAATTGCCCAGAATGGGCCAATTTGTAATGAAATTTAGGTGAACTTTAAGGATTGATGGTTTTTTACTCTAAATGTCTATAGCACACAACTTATCCTGCTCCAAGACAATGTGCTTATAATGAATGCCTTCAATATTGCATTCAAAAATCTCCCAAGTCGGGCTTTGTTATTTTCTACCAGCCATATTGATCTTAGGCACATAAAATTTATTAACAAAATTTTGCCACCTGTAGGCCTGAAAATATATCAATAATCAGAAAATAGACAGGTGTGATCATGAAAAGCATGAGGTCTTAGGAAGAACAGGACTCTTGGGCTTGAATCAGTGTGCAGACCCCACCTAGCTCTACTGTGGGAAACAAAGAAAAACAATCATGTAGTGTGAAGGTTAGTGGCAGTGGGACTTGAATAGCCCATGCATAACAACAGTAAAACCCATAAACGCTGATGTATTTAAAATAAGATGTTTAATTTTAAAAATTTGGTAAAATTTTGAACAGTAGATAGATGGAAGGAAAAAAAAACAAAGAAGGAAAGCACAATAGTACCCACTTATGTCAAGAGCCCAGTATTGCTGTAAAGGACAGCTTTCCTTCTTTTTCCTACTGTTCAGTCCTGGGACTGTGCTGTAGGGTATCCAAGAGGGTTGTTGAGCATGAGGAGATAGAAATACTAGCAGTGCCAGTGAACAGTACCTACAGAAGACTCTTTATTGTATGAATAGCTGTGCTACCAGTCTACCTCATCATTGAACTTTGCAGTACACTATGCAATGTACATCCATCCAACCATCCATTATCCCGCTATATCCTAACTACAGGGTCACATGGGTCTGCTGGAGCCAATCCCAGCCTACACCGGGCACAAGGCAGGAAGCAAACCCCAGGCAGAGTGCCAACCCACCGCAGTGCAATGTTCATGTCTCTGTTATATATACTGTATAAGGGTAGGAGTATATATACCATTAAATGTGGGATTTGTAAAAGCAGTGTTGTTTATAATGTGTCATCTGTTGGAATGACAGAAACATAGCACCTGGACAGATGCACAGACAGACACACAAACACTCGTCTGTTATTATATTATACCTTTTGTGTTTAATTATATTAAAGGGACAGATACAAAGCCTGACAATATGTTTATGTCTAAATTTACTAGACCCATCTGTTCTGTGAATATTACTGTCTAGTCATGATAATGGACACCACTGCACAAACTCTTGTGATTGAAGGATATTAGCAACACCCAGGGCAAGGTGCAGGAATATTGCACTCCATTGCACATGTTGACAATGCTCTTATATATACGGGGCTTTGATTAATGCTCCTAGCACACTACCCCAGGTTACACATTCCTTTAATCTCTTTGTAATTTTGCTGATATTGATCTCAGTTGGGAGCAGCAACAGCTATTAAAGTTTCCTTTTCAATTGGCTGGCTTTACCCGTACTATATGTGTGTACAGTACTTGAGTACTGTATCACATGACTAGCAGAAATGATGGTTTAATGATGGTTGATTGTACATAAAAGGTTTATCAAAGTGTTCACTTATTTCGAAATAGTAGCATAATTGTTCTCCTGGGTTCCTCTTTCCACATAAAGCAGGTCTAATCGTCTGTTGAAAATATTGACTCATACTGAAGGTCATAATTAACAATTTAATACCACATGTTGTGGCAAGTGAATTAATATTTTAAGGAAGAGAAATGTGCAATAATCTTTTAGACATGAAAAAAGCTTGCTCCCCTACTCATTAAAATAATAATATTGCTGCATTTTATGTTATAATTAATTCATGTCAACTGGAAAAATGTAATGAACAAAGCCTATTTGAATATAATTAGTTGCTCACTATTACCATAAGGTATAAAATGTACTGTCACATTAAATTTAACAGACTATCTCTTACAGTGACTAATTTGTATATTAGTTCCATACTGCCCTGCTTATTTAAGAAACATATTATATATTAGTTCCATACTGCCCTGCTTATTTAAGAAACATATTAATGTCCCCATTATTTCAGAACAAACTTTAATCTCTTACAGTATGCTTCAGCCTCATACTATGCTGTACAAAAAACTGTACAAACAGTACAAACAACCTGACAGCAACATTTAAAAGTGGCACATACCTTCAGTTCACTATGGAGTAAAAGCAAAAAATGTGTCTGCACTGTGGGGTGAACATGTCACACTGACATAACAGATATGCAAGAACATGCAGGAAGTGCAAGCTTAGTACAAAGAGCAATTTATTGTTGCAGATAATCAATTACAGAAGAGGACTAACTGCTACAGTATGTCACTATGTCATGTAAGCTTAAATACGAACTCTTATTAAAGAAAATTTTTAAACTGAAACTTGCTTAGCTATCTTTAAGGTAAAATCAAGCATAGCATTGCTCAAACCCCACCTGCTTCCAGATGGGACACAGAAGCTACAGCCTACGTGGCTAGCATCTACAGTATGTCACCTATTAGGTTAGTGTACTCACTGTACAAGACTGATTTCACTCATAGAACACTATTAACTGTTGTCAAGAAATAAACAAACAAAACAAACATAAAGATTTGGGGAAGCCTCTCCATATAATGTCTGGGGCTCTGAGTAGTCAAAATTGACTGCTAACGGTCTCTTTACAATGATTACAATAGAGAATCAAATACAGACTAGGTGGAGCTTTCATCTTGAAACAGCAGGAAGGGAATTTGAAAAGTTAGAGGAAGCGGAAATGATGTCATCTATCGGAGCTGGAAGTGATGTCATTGATTGAAACCCAGAAGTGATGTCATTGATTGAAACCCGGAAGTGATGTCATCTGAGGGTTGGGAGTGACGTCATCCACTCGAGCTAGAAGTGATATCATCAGAGGGGAGACGAAAGTGAGGTCGTCTGACTGTTCGTAGAAAATAACAGTTATTTTTCCATTGCTCTGTCAAAAGAGGGAAAAAGGCCTTAGTGCTTATTTCTAACCCATTATCTCTTGTACTTTCATTCCCATTTGGACCCTTTGGCTGACTCCTAAGTGCATGTGTGTGACACCTCTCATCTGCCTTCCTCATAAAAGGGAGTCTGACAGCACTGTATCTAAAATATAGTGCCCCCTCATCCTGGACAGAATGAAAAGGTAATCAAGAAAAGCTAGTGTTTTTATTGTCCTGGGCAAGATCCTATCACATAAAAAACGCTTGCACAATTTTAATCATCTTAGTGCCTTTCTCACAGTAATATACTAACAATAACATACAAAATGTCGTATAAAAGAAATCTGCCTGGAAGATAATATATTATTACATATCTTGTATGACAATAAGAAGAGTTGGCTTTGGAAAAAAAGACTGACATCCTTTAGTTTATTCTTATAACATATATCAGGATAAAAATATGTCTAGTTCATGTAGCATGCTTTTTATTTCATACACTATATTTTCTGCCCTTTTTCATAATTAAACAGTTTTCTGTAGTCCTATTGGGTATATCTATAAGTCTAATGATGTAACTGAAAGTGAAACTACACCAAAAAAAGTCACATGTATCCACAACCTACAAAAACCAAGATAAAGGTTTCAGTGCTGTCACTTTTTTGTATTAGAAATTTGCATTACATAATACTGCTGTCTACAGAGGTGTTGTGAAACGTATTTTATAAAGTAGTGAAATGGCATTGCCAAGAAGAGGCAATTCTAAGGACTCTGGGGGCCTTAAGATCAACAGAGAATTTAATAAACACTTTATTTTTATTTTGGAAAAAACATATGATATAAATAAAACAACACAATAAAAACATTTGTCCAGAAAATTGAAAAGCAATAATAATTGCAGAAAATAATTTTTTAAAAAAGAAATCAAAAGAAAAACAAATGTAAAGAGCACTTGGTAATAAAAATAAATACAAATTGCACATCATAATATTAAAAAAAGTAAACTGCACGTAGTGTAAATTAAAAAAACTAAAAACCTCATGTAAAATTATTATGTAACTTTCAAATTTACCGTTTGTGTGCCTAAAACCTAAGGTGTTTGTGGCGCAGCAGTCAGGATCAAAAAAAAACATATAAATGTGTCCTCAACAGACAGACAATAAATTAAGGTTAGGTTTAGCACTGAGTTCAATGTCTGAGTGTTTTACTAAAAAGTAACATTCATCATAGTCATCTCGCAGTAGAGATTTGAAACCTGTGTTGTAATGTGTTGATGATACTTCAAGGGTGTGTTTCCACAGTTTGTCATTGCAATAAATTCCTACATAAATGGATGCCCTTATGGGCCTCCTTCCAGTTTGGGACCATAGATAATTGTCTGCCTTTCCTGTCCTGTCCCGTGGCTAATTCTCATGAATTTTGCCTGAAAAAAATATGCTGAATGCTACCTATGACAACATAGTGCTTTTGTGGCCATCTATTTATTTATTTGTTTACTGTATTTATTACAAAAAGGGAATATCCATTTATATTCTTCTTACATTTTGTAGCATCTCATCTCATTTTAAATGTATATTTCTTTATGAGGTTCACAGTAATGTAATGGCATAGCTGGTACAAAAAAAAAAAAAACAAAGCAAAGATATGCCTCATAAACTGTAAATACTAATGTGACAATGAGAGTTTTGGTCATCATATTGTGTAATTCTCTACAGACATAGAGCTAATCTAACAAGGAAAAAGTTAAATGAAAGATTCTACATTGAGCCTGCAAGGACTTACTTCACTTGCCAGTCCTTGCATTGGAAGTGTTAAGTGTGTGGGCATATCATATCATTGTACACAAACAATACAAAGAAAGCTGAAAAAACACATATGTAAAACAACAAACTGATCTCAAATTGACTATATGCAATACCTTCAAAAACATTACTAAAAAGAATTCCAGCTTAACTAGATCAGTAAAAGGTGATGGCTTATCTAGGTCCCTTTGATCACATTTCAGAAAAATGGCCACTGTGATGTTACATAACAGTACTTAAGCGATGTATACAGCTATGAATGTATATACCAATACCCAGAGGCTGTGAGAGACTTGAGTACAAGGCACAAGTAACAGTAAATGCAAAAAATATTGGTTAGACCAGTCTTTACACTTTCCAGGAACTTATGGAGAATCTTCATGCTCTCCAAGGCCAACTGAACAGTATAATCTCTGCAGCATGCCCTAGGTCTGTCCTAGGACTTCCCACAGTTGGCTGTGCCTGATACACTACATGTGCACTTAGGTGCATTCTCATTAGGTGATGAGACTACTCCAATTGGTTTATTTCAGTTCAGAGGAACAGCACCTTACGTCCAAGCTCCTATGTTGCTAGGAACATTGTGTCTCTGGGTGGACTGTCCATATCACACTGGTGTAAGAAGAGAAAAAGTGAATGTTGGAAAGGTCTCCCACACTGCTGTTCATTAAAATCTAATCAAATCTTCATGAGAACAGGGAGACTGGAACTTGTTTAAGAAACTGAGCCTATTTTATGATGGTAAGTACCTGTATACCTAAGTGACTTGAGCCCATAGATGAGATATGGAGCTACAATGTGAGATTATGATCTATAAGTTTTAGGGCATAGAACAGGGGCTTTACACACTTATGTTTTTACTTCAGATCCAGCCAATATTAGTTTTATTTGTGTTACTGAACCAATAAGATAGGTAAATAGATAGATAGATAGATACTTTTTTAATCCCAAGGGGAAATTCACATACTCCAGCAGCAGCATACTGATAAAAAATAATATTAAATTAAAGAGTGATAAAAATGCAGGTATATCAGACAATAACTTTGTATAATGTTAATGTTTACCCCCCTGGGTGGAACTGAAGAGTCGCATAGTGAGGGGGAGGAACGATTTCCTCAGTCTGTCAGTGGAGCAGGACAGTGACAGCAGTCTGTCGCTGAAGCTGCTCTTCTGTCTGGAAATGATACTGTTTAGTGGATGCAGTGGATTCTCCATGATTGACAGGAGCCTACTCAGCGCCCGTCGCTCTGCCACGGATGTCAAACTGTCTAGCTCCATATAAGTAATATAATAATACTAGCAAAATACCCGCGCTTCGCAGCGGAGAAGTAGTGTGTTAAAGAAGTAATGAAAAAGAAAATGAAACATTTTGAAAATAACATAACATGATTGTAAATGTAATTGTTTTGTCACTGTTGTGAGTGATGAGTGTTGCTGTCACATATATATATATAAAAATATATATATATATATGCACACACATATACACATATATATATATACACACACACACATATATACATACATATATATATCTACATATATACACATACATACACATATATACACACAAATACATATATCTATAATAATAAAAGGCAAAGCCCTCACTGACTGACTGACTGACTGACTGACTGACTCATCACTAATTCTCCAACTTCCCATGTAGGTAGAAAGCTGAAATTTGGCAGGCTCATTCCTTACAGCTTACTTACAAAAGTTAAGCAGGTTTCATTTCGAAATTCTACACGTAACGGTCATAACGGTCGACAACGTCCGCCATGTTGAACTTTCTTATTTATGGCCCCATCTTCACGAAATTTGGTAGGCGGCTTCCCTGTGCTAACCGAAACCGATGTATGTACTTATTTCGATGGTATGACGCCACTGTCGGCCGCCATATTGAACTTTCCAACGTCACCAATTTTCAAACTTCCCGTGTAGGTAGAAGGCTGACCCCATCTTCACGAAATTTGGTAGGTGACTTCCCTGCGCTAACTGAAACCGATGTACGTACTTATTTCGATGGTATGACGCCACTGTCGGCCGCCATATTGAATTTTGCAAACGTCACTAATTCTCCAACTTCCCGTGTAGGTAGAAGGCTGAAATTTGGTAGGCCCATTCCTTACAGCTTACTTACAAAAGTTAAGCAGGTTTCATTTCAAAATTCTACGCGTAACGGTCATAACGATCAACAACGTCCGCCATATTGAACTTTCTTATTCATGGCCCCATCTTCACGAAATTTGGTAGGCAGCTTCCCTGCGCTAACCGAAACCAATGTACATACTTATTTTGGTGGTATGACGCCACTGTCTGCCGCCATATTGAACTTTCCAACGTCACTAATTCTCAAACTTCCCGTGTAGGTAGAAGGCTGAAATTTGGCAGGCCCATTCCTTACAGCTTACTTACAAAAGTTAAGCAGGTTTCATTTCGAAATTCTACGCAGAACGGTCATAACGGTCAACAACGTCCGCCATGTTGAACTTTCTTATTTACGGCCCCATCTTCACGAAATTTGGTAGGTGGCTTCCCTGAGCTAACCAAAACCAATGTACGTACTTATTTCGGTGGTATGACGCCACTGTCAGCCGCCATATTGAATTTTCCAACATCACTAATTCTCCAACTTCCCGTATAGGTAGAAGGCTGAAATTTGGCAGGCTCATTCCTTACAGCTTACTTACAAAAGTTAAGCAGGTTTCATTTCGAAATTCTACGCGTAACGGTCATAACGATCAACAACGTCCGCCATGTTGAACTTTCTTATTTATGGCCCCATCTTCTCGAAATTTGGTAGGCGGCTTCCCTGCACTAACCGAAACCAATGTACGTACTTATTTCGGTGGTATGATGCCACTGTCGGCCGCCATATTGAACTTTTCAACAGTCTTTGTTACTTATGGGCCCATCTTCAAGAAATTTGGTACACGGGTTCCCAACGCTAACTGAATCCTACTTACGTACATATATACGTCCATAGCCTGCAGCTCGGTCACCGTGTGAGGCGGCGTTGGGTCCCCCATCCCAACGCCTCCCACGTTGTTGGCTGCCTGCCTATATAAGGCCGTCCGTCGCTCCAGTCTCTACATTCCCTTCCTTGCTTCGCCACGGGATTCACGTCTCCCTGCTGATAACTACAGCCTTTTTGTTTAATCCACGGCTTCTCCGCTGTTTTATTGTTTGTTTATTACAATTATAGTTATTGTATAGGTATTTTACACTTACTTTACATTACTCAGGTACCCATTTCCTTCATCATTCCAACCCCCATTACCATGTCTATCGAGGTGATCACCATCGATCAAAGAACTGTCACTTACCGAGTGGTTTCCATGCCCGGAGATGGCACCTACATTTTCCATTCTCTGTGTTACATATTGCGCGGCCATATCAGGCTCACTCTTGATATCTGGAAGAACATTGTGTCTTATGTATTGAATGACTGGGACAGGTTCAAGGTGTGGACTGATGACGGTACAGGAGATAATTATACTACACAGGAGCACTAGAAGAGTGAAATGCTTAAGCCCTTCACCTATGTTTCTGCATGTGAGTTGATGGCTGCCGCTGAATTGTTCGGTTGGTGCTTTCAAGTGTACCGAAATGGCCAAATATTTTACACCTTTCGACAACCGCCAATGCCTCTTAAACATCTTAGATTCACAGGTGACGATTTCAGTAGTGGACACTTTAATGTTTATGAATGTTTAAACTCTCAAAAGCTGGATGTGAAGTTATCGATGAAACCGGTTGTGTGCTTACAATGCTTGACAGATGCCGAATGTCACTTCAACACAACAAATCCTGCAAATACTATCGTAATTGAAACAAACCATGAAACTCAAACCGATTATGACAGCAGCAATCCAAGCTGTGAGATTTGAGACAAGATTACTGTTCACATGGCCAACTGTAAGTTGCATGCTCAAGAGTAAGCTCAGCGCACAGCTTGGTCATGTTACAAATGGAGGGCCGAACTGACAACATGGTATACAAAGAGATCCTTAACAAATAATTATTGGAATATTTTCCCTCAGTTTAAAAAGGTTAAATTTTCTTCTTAATAAAAATTTTAATGCAGTACTTCGCCGCTGCGAAGCGCGGGTATTTTGCTAGTATATATATATATACACATATACATACACACACACACATATAAACGTATACATACATATCTACATATATACACACACACATATATATATTATAAATATATATATATATATATATATACTTACATACATACACTCTTTGGGGTGCGAGCAACTGTTGCTGGGGGTGGCAGAATCCATCAAGGAAGAAAAATGAAAAACATTATTTGTACAAAATCTTATCTTTATTTATCCATTCCTAAATAATTAAATGGGCAGGCTATTTCGTATCAGTGCAATTAGCTCCACAAATGAGACACACGGGTTTACCGGCAATGTCAGTAAACATATACTCAGCCTCCCATCGGTTTTTAAAGGCTCTATTTTCAGAATCAACTTTTCTCTTCGGCATCGTGTGGGCTAGCTTCGCAATAACTTGCAGCAACACGGTAAGTGTTCGGCAAGGCAGCTTGAAGCGCTGCATTATGGGATCTGTAGTTTATTGTGTTACCAGCGCTTCATATACCCGGGCCATTAATAACAATAATACAGTATATAAAATGATCTCGCGGGCCGGATATAATTACACGCCGGGCCGGATGTGGTCCGTGGGCCTTGAGTTTGACTCATATGGACTAAATAGAACTTGAAAAGAAATATTTTTTGGAATGTGATCGCGCAAGTCAGTACATCGAGCCCGCGTGCTATTGTGGTTTTGCTTGTGTGCTTCAGTAAGTTACCGTCCCCTCGCTCTTACTTTTTTACCGTTCATCTAATGAATACACTGAGTATGGCTTTACCAAAACAATCATTGATCGCGAATAAAGTATCCATTATTCATGAAGCTTCAATAGGTGAATAGGTGATCTGTCTTTCTGCGTTAATCGCATGCGTTTTCATACGTCTCAAACTAAGGGGATGCGAGGTTAAAATAAATCGAGAAGCGCGCGTACATACTTAGTGCATCCCCTCTCGGGAATCGAACCTCGGACGTGGGCGCTACAGTCGAATGCTTTAGTATCGCGTCACGGCGTGTGGTTTATCTATTTGAGCGTAGCAACGTAATTCAGTTTTTGTTCAGCACTCTTTGGAACTGTTACTTTTTGTCTGCGCACTGCGTCAGTTCACGTGAGCTGCTGAATATGGTTTTATATGTCACTCGCTCGCTTCTAATTGTTTCGCTGCCTTCTTAATTATATAATGCATGTTTTCTAAAGCGCGTTTTGTAGCTCTTCCTGGCTTTCTACGTAATGCGTGATTACGTGAGAGGCGTGATGATGTCATACGAACTCCGCCCCTCCAGCTGAACTCCATTACAGTAAATGGAGAAAAACAGCTTCCAGTTATGACCATTACGCGTAGAATTTCGAAATGAAACCTGCCCAACTTTTGTAAGGAAGCTGTAAGGAATAAGCCTGCCAAATTTCAGCCTTCTACCTACACGGGAAGTTGTAGAATTAGTGATGAGTCAGTCAGTCAGTCAGTGAGTGAGTGAGTGAGTGAGTGAGTGAGTGAGGGCTTTGCCGTTTATTAGTATAGATTATATAATACAATAAGTAATATAATTAAAAATGTTTCCATATATACGATATATACATCATCACTGGATGTCGATTATTTATCCTGAAATTACATCATTACAGTAAATTGAATATAAATTGTTCAGTAAAACTAATTTACAAACAACTCTGAATTTGTTAGTTCTTAATGACAATATGATTCCGATTCTCAAAATTCAACCTAAATGGACTTCCTAATCAGATGTCTGAAGCTTAAAGAATTTTCCATATTATCTCTGTGTTTTATGACTATTTATACTTCTCAACTTGTACCTAAAGTGAACAACAATGGGTGACAATGATTAATAATACAGGTTGTTGGCGGAAGAGGGAGGAGTATAATTTTACTTTAGCGGGATACCTCTCTGGAGGAATACCTAGAAGGATATTACATAAACAAAAAACTGCTAGCATGGCTTTAAATGGGTACAAGCACTCATTTCTGCAATGCAAACAAAAAATTCAAAGAGCAAGGAAATGCATCTTACAACTACTTTTTGCTCAGCTCATTACTTAGCACTTTAGGGACACTCATCTATGCTAACATTCACTTATTTTAAATGTTAGTTTTTTATCTTTATTCTTATTATTTGATGTATTAGATTATATTTAAAAACTCACTTCCTGTTGGAGTGACGACAGACAAAATTTTGAATTAACAAATGGGATTTTAATTGTACGATATACATGTGCAGGTTAGAGACATATTTAAAGAGTGTCACTCATTTCTAACTATTGTATATGTTTGCAAGTCACTAATGACATTATAATACACAATTCTAAGTATTTTGGATGTTAATGAAAAATAAATGTGAATGTAATGAACAAAGATGTCAGTATTCTTTATATTGGAACACTTGCTTAAAACTTTTTATTTGAGATAGATGATATGTATATATTTTTTTCTGTTTTTTCAGATGTGTTCCATCATTCTAGACATACTGTAGCTACTGAGCATAGTAGTTAATTAGCCTTACTTAATTAGAAGTACTCATTCATTTAATGTCAGTGATAAATAGGTTAGTTAGTATAAGAAAAGAAAGATTTACTTCAAAATAAATTATGGCTGACTACATATAGTCAAAAATGTGAAGAAAGATTATTTTAAAACAATGTAACTAAGTAAAACAAACTTGTTTGTCTGCTTGGCATAAAAGAAACAGAAGGGCAGAGAACTCATTCATTTGATGTCTACAGGAACTGGCACAATCACTTCGTATGAAACACTTTCTTCTTTACTTCTGTCTTCTAACGTGATTTTCTCAAATTTCACTGTCTTTCACTGTGCCACCTTGCAAACAATATCAAAAGTTAGTCTTCTCTTAATTCCTTACCTTCTCTTTGTTTCAAAATCAACAAATGATTTTGTTTTGACAATACTACATAGTGCTGTGTTTTTGGTGGAATGTCTTTTCTCTTTAAAAAGTAAGTCACACTAGCTGGCACTATACTGCCACACTCTTAGCAATAATATCTCATTTTGGCCTGGCATTTGAATGCAGATGTTTTCAAGTTCCTGTTTCTTATTTAGAGCAGCCACACTGTACATTTTTCCTTTACCAGATCCTTCATTACTGAAGTATTGTTGAAACTGACCAGTCACTGAATTACACTGGGAAAATGCTTATCTACTGGTAGTATGAGAGTAATCCAAATCAAAGAGTATTTTATTCTTACCAAAAGCAGATTGAAATGTTTTACAGTTTTTTACTGAAGAAAATTCAAGTCACTTTTAATAGCGAATAGTTTATATTACAGGGAATGGGAATCAATACTGCTAAGTGTTATTTGACAAATTGTTGGAATTCAATGTATTGATCCAATCACATGGCACACAATAAATCAGCTTGGGTGGTGATTATCACATTTATTATCATCTTCAAAATCATATAAATGTGTTGAAATATAGCAGAAACAAAAACAAAAAAACTTTTTTAATATCCAGGCACCAGAGTCTATGCATGAATTGTGCTACTCTCAGTAGTATAGGAGAGTAAGGATAGTTATAAAAAAATAACTGGATAATAGTCTCAAGTACAAAATGGCAGTTAGTAGAATTCATTGGGTAAAAGTGAAACAAAAAGAGAGTATCCAGCACCAAAAAACAGCAGGGTTTGTCTCTGGTAGAGTTCAGTGGTGGCGTAATGTCTAAGTCTATTTTATGTCTATATGTGTGGAGTTAGTAGAATGGAGTGAAAGCTGGAGATATCAGAATGTAGCACAACAGGCAGCATTAAGCAGTGGAGATGGACTCCATTCAGCCTTCTAAAAAATTGTTTTCACAAGCATCCACTTCAGTGGCAAATAGGATGAACGTATTCCAACCTTGAGCCAAGTGCTACCATAGTAGGTTCTGGCCTTCTGTGTCCCCAAATTGGATTAGGTGGGTTTAAGTATATTTTATTTTATATAAGAATTTTTATTTAGAAACTTTATTTACATGTTCATAAATATACAAATGAGTAGATGAACCTATACAATGTTTCACTTTTATAAAAAGGTGATATTATTGCTCATGAATAAACTACATTTAAATGATTAACTCATAACATTAAAGAGTGACCAGAAAGATCTGATTATTATATCAAGTATCTTGTCATATTGTATCATCATCTCATTAATAAGCTTTTGTAAGTGAAACAATTATAAACCAACTTGATGTACAGTTCACCAACAAGCTATTAGTTTTTTTACACTAAAGATAAAAACATCTAAATACAACATTTAAAATAAAGCACTCACTGTTTACCTCTGTAATAGCTCTGTAATAAATATAATTACTTAAAAATGTATGCAAAGCAAATAATGTCAAAGTGTAACAAATAACACAGGGAGTGTGTTATAAGCCTTGTCAACAACTGAAAGTCTATACTGTAGAGCAAGAATGTTGACATAAAAGTGAGGTATTAGTATTTTTACATGTATTGCATAAAGTTTTCTTTTTTTAACATTATACTTCATGTGAATATCGCATTTCATTTTCTATTTTATATCCATAATTATTCTGTAGTGTTTTAGACTAAAATAAAAGTGTATAAATAACTTTAACTGAATAGCTAGAATAAATTAAACACATACTGTATGCTAGTGTGTAACATGCAAGTATATTATATGTATACACGTATACTTTATGGCTAAAATTATGTGGAAAACCCTCCAAATTACTGAGTTCAGTAGGTGTTTCAGCTGCAGCCATTGTTAACAGTCGCAGTCAATAAAGCACATATTCATGCAATGGCTTTTATTGAAAAACTCAGTGATAGGATGCGACCATTGCTACAAGTCAGTATGTTCAATGTCTGCTCTACCGGATTTGCCCCAGTCAACTATATGTGCTATTATTGTGAAGTGGAAGCATCTGAAAGCAACAACAGCTTAGCCACTCACAGAGTGGAGCTGCCGAGTACTGAAGTGCAAAGTGGGTACAAATCACCTACCCCCTGTTGCATTACCCAAAACTGCCTCTGGAAGCAACATAAGCACAAGAATTGTGCATCTGGAGCTTCATGAAATAGGATGTCATGGCTGAGCAGCTGCACACAAGCCAAAGATCACTATATACTGTACAACACCAAGCATTGGATGGAGCAGGGGAAAGTGTTTTCTGGAGTGATTAATCATGCTTCACTACCTAGCAGTCTGACGGATAAATTCTGGGTTTGGTGGATGCGAGGGGAATGCATTCTTCTGAAGTGCAAAATGTCTGCCAACAAAACTAGCAAAAAGTGCAATGGATGTTCTTGTAGCGCCTATTCTAAACATTATCAATAGTTCATTATTGCATGGCACAGTACCTGAAGCACTAAAAGTGTCAGTCATTAAACCATTACTTAAAAATTCAGACTTAGACCCACACATACTAAACAATTATAGGCCTATTTCAAATTTACCCTTTCTCTCTAAAATACTAGAAAAAGTAGTCGCCAATCAGCTTCAGTCACACCTTACACATTACAATTTATTTTAGAAATTCCAGTCTGGTTTCCGCACTGGTCATAGTACATAAACGTTGTTGTAAACAACATTCTGTTATCCTCTGATGAAAGAAACTCCACGGTAATTATATTGTTAGACTTAAGCGCAGCATTTGACACCATTGACCATTCTATTTTACTGCACAAGCTGGAAAATGATGTTGGGCTTACAGGCACTGTGCTCACTTGGTTTAGTTCTTATTTATCAAATCGATTCCAGTATGTACAGAAATGTGCTAACAGTACTTTATCATTATACACAGAAGTGAGATATGGTGTCCCGCAGGGCTCAGTACTGGGACCTTTACTATTCTCAATTTACAGTACATGCTTCCACTGGGATCTATCATTAGGAAACATAATGTTAATTTTCACTCGTATACAGATGACACCCAGTTATACCTTTCATTTAGATTAAATGAAGTTTCTCAGATGTTGTCTTTAATTAGTTGTGTTAATGAATTAAAGGAGTGGATAGATGAGAACTATGTGTCTTTAAACACAGATAAAACAGAGATGTTAATTGTTGGAGGGAATGACGCTGATCACAACAATATTCTGTCATCATTTAACTCAGTTGGAATCCCAATTAATTTTACTGAATCAGCCCACAATAACTATGAGTTATCTTTGACTCTAGCATGTCATTTAAAGCAAATATTACAAAGTTGTCCAAATCATGTTTCTTCCATCTTAAAAATGATGGGAAATTAAGGCGATTTCTAAATAAACAGGATTCTTAAAAATTAATTCATGCATTTATTTCTAGTAGGATTGACTACTACAATGTGGTGTTCACTGGATGTTCAAACTGTTCTTTATACAGCCTCCAGTTAATTCAAAATGCTGCTGCAGGAATTATTACAAGAACAAGAAAATACACATAACTCCAGTTCTTAAATCCTTACACTGGCTCCTGGTTAAGTTTAGGGCAGATTTCAAAATCCTCCTTTTAACATATAAAGCATTAAATGGCCAAGGTCCGGCTTACTTATCCAAACTTATTGTGACTTACAAACCAGAGCGCACATTAAGATCTCAAGATGCCGATCTGCTAATGATTCCAAGTATTAATAAAATAACAGTGGGAGGTCGAGATTTTAGTTATTGGGCCCCTAAACTGTGGAATGGTCTGCCTGCTACTATAAGAGATGCCCCTTCAGTTTCAGCTTTTAAATCTCGGCTGAAGACTCACTACTTCAGTTTAGCATATCCTGACTAGAGCTGCTGATTAACTGTACAGACTGCATCTCTATTGTTAGTCATTAGCACTAAAACATAAGTAACATGATAATTATAATTGGATACTATTCTGTTTCTCTTCTTGGTACTCAAATGTGGCACTTGGTGCCACGGCCCACCTGCCAAGTTGTATTGCCTGCCTAAGGTAAAGTCATCCCTGATGGAGGATCGCAGGAATCATGGGAAAGAGGGGTCCTTTCATAGGATTAGCGCTATTTCAGCTGTGGAATGGCCAAATGGGGGAGGCAGCTTGATGAATGAGGTCTCCAGGACTCTAAACAAATCCAAATCATATTATGTGATATCATCTACTGTTAAATTCTACTCCGTACTTCTAAAATTTTTATTTTTTTTTATTTTTATACTGTATTGAGGATTTGTTCTGTTCTGTGTATTGTACTGTATTGTATTGACACCCATGTTTTTGACACCCACTGCACGCCCAACCTACCTGGAAAGGGGTCTCTCTTTGAACTGCCTTTCCCAAGGTTTCTTCCATTTTTTCCCTAGAAGGGTTTTTTTTGAGAGTTTTTTCTTGTCTTCTTAGAGAGTCAAGACTGGGGGGCTGTCAAGAGGCAGGGCCTGTTAAAGCCCATTGTGGCACTTCTTGTGTGATTTTGGGCTATACCAAAAATAAATTGTATTGTATTGTAAACCTGGTGGAGGAGAGATAATGATCTGAGGCTATTTTTCAGGGATTGGTCTAAGGCCTTTGGTGGCAGTGAAGGCTACTGTTAATGTTACTGCATACAAAGACATTTTATACAGCTGTGTACTTTGAACTTTGTGGCAGCAGTTTCGGGAAGGCTCTTTTTTGTTTCAGCAGACTGTGCCCCTGTGCGCAAAGCCAATCTTCATAAAGACAACACTTGATGAGTTTGGTGTGGCGGACACTTCATTGGCACGCATAGTATCCTGACCTCAACCATTGGGTTGACCTAGAATGCTGTTTACCAGCCAGGTCTTCATGTCCAACATCAGTACCTGATCTGACAAAAGTTTTTTTGGCCTGAATGGTCACAATATCCTACAGACACATTCCAAAAATGGTGAACTAACTCTATATTAATGCCTGTGGTTTTATTTGGGTATGTTCAACAAACTCATGTAGGTGCAGAGGTGGCAAAAGTACTTTTTACTCAAATAAAAGTACAGACACTTGCGCTAAAAAAGACTAAGGTAAAAGTACAAGTACTCATTCAACTTTTTTACTTAAGTAAAAGTAAAAAAGTACAGACTCTGAAATATATTCAAAATATAAAAGTAAAAAGTAGCCTCTTCAATAATGACTGTACATGCAGTTTCTGTTCAATGCTGACTGAAAACTCACAGTATATTAATACAGCTTGAAAAATATCACTAAAGTTCACTATCACTATAACTTTAAATTACCAACAAAACAAAAACAGTATACAGATAATGAACATTCACATTGCTCCAGTGCTCACTTTTCAATGTCAGCATGCCAGTTTTGCTTATAAAACTTCCAAAATCTTTTATTCAACTTCAGCAGAAGCTGGTTCTCAAAGTTCTCTGAATCAAGACGTGTCCTTTTGACTGTGTAATTTTCAGTCCTGCAGTGCTGAAAAGCCTCTCACAGGCAGCTGAGGCATGTAATGGAGTGTTGAGCTTCAGAGACAACTTGCATATTGCTGGGAAAGACTTCAAGATATCCATAGTATTAGCTGGACAGGCCAGATAGAACTCTAGCTGCTTAGTGGTGAAGAAATTATAGAGGGTGAAGACCTATAAATACCTGGGAGTGCAGCTGGATGATAAATTGGACTGGACTGCCAATACTGATGCTCTTTGTAAGAAAGAACAGAGCTGACTATACTTCCTTAGAAGGCTGGCGTCTTTTAACATTTGCAATAAGATGCTGCAGATGTTCTATCAGACGGTTGTGGCGAGTGCCCTCTTCTACGCGGTGGTGTGCTGGGGAGGCAGCATAAAGAAGAGGGATGCCTCACGCCTGGACAAACTGGTGAGGAAGGCAGGCTGTATTGTAGGCACGGAGCTGGACAGTTTCACATCTGTGGCAGAGTGATGGGCACTGAGCAGGCTCCTGTCAATCATGGAGAATCCACTGCATCCACTGAACAGTATCATCTCCAGAAAGAGGAGCAGCTTCAGTGACAAACTGCTGTCACAGCTCCACTGACAGACTGAGGAGATCGTTCCTCCCCCACACTATGCAACTCTTCAATTCCACTCGGGAGGGTAAATGTTAACATTATACAAAGTTATTGTCTGTTATACCTGCATTTTTATCACTCTTTAATTTAATATTGTTCTTTATTAATCCCAAGGGGAAATTCACATACTCCAGCAGCAGCATACATAAAGTATCTATCTATCTATCTATCTATCTATCTATCTATCTATCTATCTATCTATCTATCTATCTATCTAGTGTTTTCTTGAGCATTACACTGCTTGATGGAGGAAAAAAAGTCATCCTCCTCTGAAGAATGGGAATTGTACTCTGGATACACCACAGGTTGCTCTTTCAGATGGCTTTTGACGTAGTCAAGGCCTAAGAAATATGAAAGCAAAGAGTTTCCTACAGTAAACATAACATTTCTACTACAGATTTTAAAAATAGAGTACAACAATAATACAAAAAATATTATGATACTAAAATATTTTGTAAAATGGTTTTTGATACACAAAGTTTGCACAGGTGAACATGACTTTTGCCTAGTGATAAATACAATTGCTTAGTATTTTTCGGATACTTTAAATGGCAATTTTTCTTTATTTAATTTTCTTATATTCAATGTAAAACATAAAGCAAAAGGTGCAACACTTACCACGTTTTAGGGTTCCTTCATTACTTGTCCAGCATGTCTTGGACTTGGGAACAAGAATGGCAGCTGCAATTAGTTCTGGATCACCAAGTATATGTGCAAAATGCCTTTCAAGTCCTGCCTGAAGAGCATCCACCAAAGGCCAACAGAACTTGGAGGAAATGCAAAGGTGCTGGAATTTGGTCTTGAGTAGTGTCACTGTAGGTATCAGCAATCCCATCTGCACACAGGCGGCTCCCTGAAGAACATCGATTGCCTTTGCAAATGGACTCATGGTTTTCACATATTCTGCAGGAAATCCAAGGTCAGCTGAGCAAAACAATAGCTAGAAAAAGTCAAATATATTTACACTGGGTGCCAAAAGTCTGTATTCACTTGAATTTTTATAACTAAATAAAAAATATCCATTCCCTTCCTATTTAATTGTGTCTCACAATTATGTCTTAGGGTGGCACGGTGGCGAAGTGGGAAGCACTGCTGCCTCGCAGTTAGGAGACCCGGGTTTGCTTCCCGGGTCCTCCCTGCGTGGAGTTTGCATGTTTTCCCCGTGTCTGCGTGGGTTTCCTCCCACAGTCCATAGATATGCAGGTTAGGTGCATTGGCGATCCTAAATTGTCCCTAGTGTGTGCTTGGTGTGTGGTGTGTGTGTGTGTGTGTGCCCTGCGGTGGGCTAGCGCCCTGCCTGGGGTTTGTTTCCTGCCTTGCACCCTGTGTTGGCTGGGATTGGCTCCAGCAGACCCCCGTGACCCTGTAGTCAGTAAATAGCGGGTTGGGTAATGGATTGATGAATTACGTGTTGTGAGGTTTTCCCTTGTAAAAATAAGTCATGACAAATATAAAGGTTTGGGGACCGTCCCCGTACATTGCCCTCGGACAATATATAAGAAGAAAGAGATCAAAAGTCTTTGATTGCAAAGGTACATTTGACAATTTACTGAGATGGAAATGGTGGTTTTATACAATAAGGATTATGGGAAACAGGAAATGTTTGGGATGAAGTGACGTCAGACAGCAACTGGAACCAACGTCATTAGGATGAGCCAGAAGTGATGTCATTGGTGATGGACGGAAGTGACGTTGTGTCGTCCATTTTGTATACCCAGAAGTGGAGGTAATTAAATTCCTTCTGGCTTTCTGTGAAGAGAAAAGATTCAGGTAAGTACCACGTGACCACTCCATATCTCTTGATAGTTCACTCACCTTTAGGCTCTTTGACTGCCTCCTAATCACACGTGTGTGACAGTGTTAACTATAACAGATACAAAGCCAACATTTTATCAATATATAGTATGTCCTGTACAAGCTACTATTACTCAATCAAGAATTTTCAGCTTTGTTAATACTTGTGCAGAAGAAACAAAAACCTGCTGATGTAATCACACACATAATTAAGAGATTATGAACTTTGAAAAGAACAATTGGTATTTTGACACAGTTGTTTAAATAAGTGCATATGTATTCAGAATCTTGTTTTATAATGTTAATTACCCCATGATAATCTATCCTTAACTGTGTTATGTATTAATAAACACTGTCTCATACAGCAGTCAATATGTTGTAAAAAGAAAGTGGTAGATACATAAATAGAATTTTTTAGTGTACTGCACACTGCCGCAATAGCTCCTTCTCCTTGCTCTCTTATGATCCTTACAATCCTCTCCACAGCCAAAAAAAGAGTATTCCACCTTGTCTCATTTGGCCTCAGCAGCTGGAGTTTGCATTTTTCTTAAATAATTTCTGCAGCTGTAGTAGATCTACTGCTCTTGTTCCAGAGAGTCCAGCACTTTGAAAATGCTGAACGAGAGAGCCTTTTATAGACTCTGTTGGCATTTGCTTTCGAGACATCAACTGTTGTTACCAAGTTGAGAAGGTGGCAGGCACAGCGATGGTGCTTTGGCAGTTGATATTCAAGGCCTTCACCTTCATCCACCATGGGTCCAGCTTGAACAAACTCAACACTCACACTGCTTTCCTCCTCCTCTTCTTCCTCTGCCTTATTGTGCTCTTTTCCTCCTTTTTGATTTTGCCTTGTCCCCTTGAGTGGTTCTGCATTGTAGTTTTCATCCAGCTCACCATACACTCGAAATGCTTTTATAAAAGTGGAGCCATTATCAGTTGTTGTGCATCTGATCTTGTGACAAATGTTGAACTCTGAATGTATGCCATTCAAGGCACCAGCAAGAGCAGTAAAGGTATGTGGTCTTTTCAGCTGTTTACAAGCTAGAGCAGCACAGCACCTCTTAGGGTTTCAGGCTCTATCCAGTGTGCTGTGACACCGATGAAACTACGTCTGTGTGCTGTCCAGCAATCAGTTGTGGTAGCGATGAACTCAATATCACTAATAGCAGCCTTTAGATTTTCCTTCATTTCTAGTGTTGCTTTCTTCACTTTGTTTTTCACTGACCCATGAGACATTACAACAACATCTGGTTGCAGATGATCTACAAGAGTTTTAAAACCCTTCTATTCAACAATACTGAAAGGGTGCAGACCTTGAATGACAAAGTTAATGATGGCATCATCAACACTTTTCTGTGACACTTTCTTGGTTTGCCACAATTTCAGTTGCTTTGATGAAGGGCCTCCCTCTGATGTTGATCTCCTTTTTACAGAAGGTGAAGTGAAATTTGTGTACCTCTCCAGGTGATTCACGTGCTTTCTCTATGAATAAAAATATGCACATGAAAACATGCAAATACACCGAAATTGAAAAGAATTCTGCTAACATAATTGTAATTGTTTTATTGTGTAAAATCATCTATATTCAGCTGTGTTTTCCATAGATGACGATTTTCTGTAACAAAGAAAAACTTTTTTAATGGCAAAACTAAGCAAAAAAACGTTCCTTTATACTAATGCTATCGATGCTACATTTACAAACTGACATTAAAGAAAATAATTAATTAGCTCAAGATAACATCAAATTTTATTTACCTTGATGTGTTTTTTCAGATTTGATGGACAATTCTTGAATGCCAGAAGCTCGTGACTTTTAGGTTTGCACAAAACACAATGCATTCGCCAAGAATCATTTTTAGAGCCGACAATTTCAAACATTTCTCTTAAATTCGGCCATGGATGTGGAATTTCCTGTTGCTCTAAATCTGCTCCATCTGTAGTGTTATTTGGTTCACTTTCATCCATGTTTCAACAACTTCACACTGTCATGGAAATCACTTTCAATAGAAACATGCCTGCCTTGTTTTCACAGTCGAGTCCCCGCTCCGTTCTTCTTTATTGTTACGTCGTTTCATTCTTGTTATGTCTGTCATGTGTGATTTCCACTGATTGATATTCTATCGCGATTGTCTTTCCTATATACCACTGGCCCATTCATTTAAGTTGAAATCGGTCTTTATGCTGAGAACGTGAAAACATGAAAAATAGAAAAATACTTAATTCCCCACAAATGCATTAAAACTAAAGTAACAGGCTTGTTTTTAAAATGTAAGGAGTAAAAAGTACAAATATCTGTGTTAAAATGTAAGGTGTAAAAAGTCGTCTGAAACATAAATACTCAAGTAAAGTACAGATACCTGAAAATTCTACTTAAGTACAGTAACAAAGTATTTGTAATTAGTTACTTCCAACCTCTGTATAGGTGTGATAGCCAGGTCACCACAAACATTTGGTAATGCATTATGGCATTTTGTATATGGCTTCAAACTAAGTCTAGGGCTCCGAAGCTGCTCATTTGCATGATGAAATGCCTGCTAATACTATTGGTGAGTCATCCCCAGACTGATGCAACTTGTCAGGCTATTACAATATTATTGTTTCCTCTCCTATTAATGCATATAATGAGATACCTTCTTTAGCACATTATGTATATAATGGAGTTGACAACCCTCAATGTACATTTTTCTTACCAGAATGGATAAGCCTATTCTCTAATTATCTGTTTCTAAAGTTTCTCTTTTTCTTTGGAGCCCTCCCTCTGCTACCCATATACCACACTTTGTCTGCTGTCAGTAATTTTATACACAGTAAAACTGACACTTAAAGTGTTCACGTGGTCCTTCTTAAGGACCACATAAACACTCTAATTGATAATTTAAAACTGTAGATTGTACTGTGTACTGTCTGCAGTTGCATTTATGAAAGATATGATCCAAGAAGACGCTGTGAATGTAACTGAATGCCTACCGCCACAACTATTTATCTTTACTGATACCACTTCACAGAACAAGTTCAAGATAAATTTAATGCTTTACAGAGTCAGAAAAATATTTGATTTCTTTGCTTTTCAAATCATTCCTCTCAGCAATGTTGCTAAATTCAAAATACCAATAATTAAATTGCGATGATTACATGCAAAAATCATGCTAGTATTCATTCTCAAATCTAAAGGGGATAAAACCCTCCCTGCAATCACTTGGCAAAATCTCCCATCATTAGCACTATTATAAGGCACAAAAAACAGAGAAATGCAAAATATGCCATAGTTAAATCACTCAGTTTTTTAAACTTATGATTTGCAGCTCTTAGGGTTCATCTGTATAGCGATACTTTTAACTTCTTAGTTGACAGATGGCAGGAGATAGGCCTTTGGCCTGAGGATGGTCAAAATGAATGGAAGTGCATTGTATGCTAGGAGAGTTGGAACTTCAGGGTGTTTCGTATAAATCAGTTGTTTATGAGTTTCAAGGACCAGTAAACAAACCTTGAGCTGGGTGTACAATGAGTTTACTGCACATGAGCTTGAGTGATAATGATGCTTTGTAACATTTTCTTCATTTGCTTTTACACATACTTTTAATGTGTTTTGAGGAAATTTGCAGTTTCTAACTGCAGTCTATCAGTACTTTCATAATCTGTTGCTTTTTCACCATTTTATTTGTACTTCTGTTGCTGTTGACACCTGAGCATAACACATGCAGAACTTTTGCAATTATTATTTCACAATTATTTATTTATCCTAAGCACAGGGACATAGTCAAATTTCCTGTAGATGCAACTTTATGGCTCCAACATCATCTTTTTATAGACATTTAACTTAAAAGTAAACAGCCACAAATATCGCTAAACATTTAAAAAATGAGATTCAGGATGACTATAGAGGAGTGAATGTTGTCTTATCTTGCCATTTGTTTTGTTTGTCTCTTAAATGTTAGTGTTGTTTTACTTGTTTAAGATTAACCTAACATCCACTGATTTCTTCATTTGGAAAGGTTTGCGTATTTCAATTTTCTTTATGATTTGTATATCTTATTTTTTCATACACCTATGAGTTTGTATGTAATGCAACATAAACACATAAAAGTTTACTTCATCAGGAGTACCTGGTGGGAAGAAAGCCTGATTAAACCTGAGGATCTAGTTAACATGTGCAATCTCTTCTTCAAATTCATAAATTTAACTTAGCAGTATTGGTTTTTTTTTTTTTAAGAAACTCTCAACTCATCCAGATGGATATTTCAGGAATGAAAACCTTTTCTTACATCTCTACAACTAAATGAGATGCACAGTGAACAATTTTCTTTTTGTAGATTGTAAGCTGGATTCTAAAAGGCTTCATGACTAATGACTCTGTGCTCTAATTAAATGGAGATTTATTTTTGTTTTGTCCACTGTAAATTTCCTTCTGCTGTCACATTGTGAAGAAAGTATATATTATGCACACTCACTTAATCAAAACTCAGCATCTTTGATTTTACTTGCTTTAAACCTATTTACTAGCTGTACTTGCCAGTTGCTGAGAGTTGTTTAGTGTTAAATGCATAAAATTAATAAAAAATATTACGATTTAACTTAGTTTTGTCCAATATTCTGGAAGTCAATTGATCCACATTAATATTATGTTACATTTATTATTTTATATTAATTATTTTTACCTATATTTTCTAAATCTACAGGTATTTATTTAAAAAAAAATGTATATATATTTTTTTTTACCTGAATGCTTTTTCATGCACCCTCATAAAACAAAAGGAAGCTGAGGCTGTTTTAAAGCAATATTTGCTAGCGGGACAACATGCATTAAAATCACTTTTGATTTGCCCCCTCACAGATCTTTAATTATCCTCTACATTTCTATTTTTAAGTATTAATTCCTTAACTCAGATTTACAGGAATATTAGTTTAAACAAAGTCAAAGTGGTGTAGCTAATTGATGCTTAACTCCTTCATTACACTGTAGAAAATCTTCTGTGACCCTCCTTAAGTGATAGCAGAAAATGGACAGATTAATTATATACATTGCCCTTGGAAATATATTAATGTTCAAATGTAATAATTATTCCAGATTGACTGTCATATTAATGACTGGAACATCATTTAATCAGAATCAGAAAACTTTATTAATCCCGAAGGAAATTACTTATGTTACAACTTAACAACAGACAAGGGACATGTTACACTAAGAGCAATTATAGAGTAATCATGTAAATATAAATAAAGTATAATAATAATAATAAATGTAAGTATCAAACTAAAGTACAGAGTGTTGCACCCTAAGTTAATATTGCACATTTTGAGAACAAATAAGATTATTCTCATGTGAAGAGCAGACAATTTATTGCACAAGAACAGATAGTATGTTGCACATTTCAAGTACTTGGAAAAATGTACCTGGATATCCAATAAAGAAAAAGGGTAATAACTTTAAGTGTGGGTGAGTGACTGGAAAAGGAGTTATAGAGTCTGATGACTGTGGGGAGGAAGGATTTCCTGTGACGTTGAGTGAAGCACTTGATGCTAGTCAGTGTGCTGAAAACGCTCCTCTGTCCAACCACAACACTATGAAGTTGGTGATTAACATTTTCAATAATAGACCGAAGCCTAGACAACATTCTCTGATCTGCCACAGTTTCAAAGCTGTCCAGTTTCTCTCCTACCACAGAGGCAGCCTTCTGAATTAGTTTGTTTAGTCTCCTGATGTCTGCCACTTTCATGGTGCTCCCCCTGCATGCCACAGCGAAGAAAATGGCACTGGCAACCACACTATTATAGAACATCCGGAACATAGTGTTGCTGACACTAAAAGATCTGAGCTTGCGTAGGAAATATAGCCTACTTTGACCATTCTTGTATATGGCCGGTGAGTTTTCTTAAATCAACTACCAGTTCTTTAGTTTTACTGGTGTTGCTCTGCAGTTGATTCAGCTCACACCAGTCAACAAAACTGTCCACTACCTTCCTGTATTCCGCCTCGTCTCCATGTCTGATACTACCAACTATTGCAGAGTCATCAGAGAATTTCTGCAAATGGCAGCCCTCTGTGTTGTAACTAAAATGTTATTTAATTTATAAAATTTAATGTTATAAATAAAACTTTGGCAGCTTGTGTCAAATTTTTAAGTAATGAAGTTAAATGATGTGGCTTGGCTAAGTCTATTCAAATGCTCTGAAAGTACAATGTTACATATACAGTGTGTATATAGTACAGTTTAGGCCATAATAAACTTCACCAATGAGAGAAAATCACGTAAACCATCCTGCTTGCTTGATATGCCTATAGCTAATTTTAATAACGGATATTTAAAATGTTTTCTGGATTGTTCTTAACTGCTTTTCCACATGCAGGCAGTGGGGTGTAATGGTTAAGGCTCTGAACTTCAAACTCTGAGGTTGTGAGTTCAAATCCCGCTACTAACACTGTGTCACCATGTGCATGTCACTTGACCTGCCAGTTCTCCAATTAGAAAACCAAACAAAATCCAATTTTATCTAAAATGTTGTTGGATGAAGGCGTCAACCAAATAAGTAAGTGTAAATGCTTTTAACTTGAATCTTTATTAATTCCCTAAACAACAAGAAATTAAATTTTTATTTTGCTAACATTTGATCTTGACTGTGCAGATTTCATTTCTAAATGACACTTGTAAGTGTATCTCTGCTTATCCCTGTTTCTTTGCACTGTTAAACCCCAGCTTTAGAGCATGAAAAAATTTCACTGCAGTCAGCTGATTTCTTCTCCATGCTGTCCTTAACAAGATTTATGGCCAGCTGGGAGGCTAGTCTAATGAAATCTAATGGACTGCTGCTACAGTTTTATTGGGATATTGACATTTTATCACCAATTAAAATGTGTTCTTTATCTCATTACTCTCAAAGCTTAAAATTTATTGCCAGAGCTCATCAAGATTAAAAATGATTCTCCTCTGATTGTTTTCATTATAAAGATCTCCTAAATTAATGCTAAAATATCACTATACATGTTTAAAAGATACATTTTCTACTTATTAGAAAATAAATTATACTTTAAACATTTAAATATTTACTTTAAACTTTAAATTAAACACTTTTTGTTCTTTAATTACTTGAGATCTGTTACAGTAGTGAATTAGCTACATTGCTTTATCTTTTTAGCTTGTGGGTGGCCAGGACTTTTACATTTGCTGTGTAGTTCAAATGTTATTTCAGAGGGCAGTGTCATTTGTTTATTTTCACTTACCTATGAATTGCTTATGGATATTTAGTACATTGGAAAGTTAATTAGGCAATAAATCCAGTATTACAGCAACAAACGGGAATATGTGAAAAGGACTAGTTTATTGGAAGACATTTGTAGCTTCATTATGTATGCCATGTAGAGGAAACACAGTTACCTAAAATAATTACAATCAAAATTTGTGTAAAAATAATTTTTTAAGGGGTTAATATTGTAAAGGTTTGTATAGTAATACTCTAGTCAGTAATTACTCATCTGTATTATTCATCCATCAACCCATTATCCAACCCGCTATATCCTAACTACAGGGTTACAGGGGTCTGCTGGAGACAATCCCAGCCAACACAGGGTGCAAGGCAGGGAACAAATCCCAGGCAGGGCGCCAGCCCACCGCAGGACACCTACACACACCCACACACCAAGCACACACTAGGGACAATTTAGAATCGCCAATGCACCTAACCTGCATGTCTTTGGACTGTAGGAGGAAACCGGAGCACCCGGAGGAGACCCATGCAGACACGGGCAGAACATGCAAACTCCACGCAGGGAGGACCGTAATATTCATTCAACAGCATTTATGTAAAGCTCTGTTGCAGTGAACTGTACTAACAGGTGGGCATGCAATGGTGTGAAATGTATATATTTCAGGTATAATATAGGACAGTTAGATCTATCTGTTTATTTCATTGTGCATCTTTAAGATTTGCAGTAAGTAACAGTAGGTTGTTGTATCGTGTTAGCCATTATGGATGCAATGAGAAGTCAAGTAAAATGACAGCTTTTATTGGTTAACTGAACAGATTATAATATGCAAGCTTTTCAAGGCAGCTAAGGCCCCTTCTTCAGGCAAGATGATTTTACCTACTGAAAAAGTTCCCTGTTTTCATTTTATTATTACACTATTTTATTCTAACCTTGAGACATTTCATATGATGGCATTGTTTAATTACTCATGTACATAACATGTTTGTTGGCAGTGTGATATTACAGTGGTTGATGATACTTTCTGACAATTCCAAAATTCTGGATCCAAACCCTAGCTTGATTTATAAACCTTTATTAGGCATATTTGAGTAGTTACTTCAGAAAAGAGAAGTTCCAGATGACTGAAAAACTGAAAATAAGACTCCAGTCTACAAGATGAAGATAAAATGAATCCTGGCACTACAGACTTTGAAGTCTTACTTCTATACCATGAAAAATTATGGAAACCATAATATATAAACTAGAAAGGTAACTGTATGAAAATAACATACTAAATAAAAGCTAGCATACATTTTTGAAAGGAAGATACTACCCAACCAATCTATTACATTTTTTGAGTAAGTTACGGGAAGGGAATTGTTATCAAAAGCAAAGCATATGACATAATTTAATCAGACTTTCAAAAATCCTTTGACACAGTCCAACACAAAAGAAAATAACTTTGAATCTAGAAGCTGTTTGCATCAAAGGTAACCAAGAAAACTGGATCTCAAGTTGGTTAACTGGCAGGAGACTAAAAGTACAGATAACAGGAAAATGCTCCACGTGGGGTTAGGTCATCAGTGGAGTTTTTCAGGGTTACTATTTTTTCTAATTTATGTTAATGACATAGTAAATTTGTGAAATTTATAGATGACACTAAAGTTGGAAGGACAGGAGGCGGCAAAAATATAATTCAGAAAGACTTGAACAGTTCAAAGAACTGGGCAAATACTTGGAAAATTCAGTTTTACATAGAAAGTGCTACGTGTAGGGAAATATAAGATGAGAGACACTGTTCCACAGGAAGCAAACTCCGAAAAGAATTTAGGGGTTTATATTGACACAGCATTGCCATTGTCTAAGCAATGTGCAGAAGAAAGTAAAAAGGCAAATGAAATTGATATTAAAAATGGTTGAATATAAATTGACATATGTTCTGCTTAAACTACTGTATATAATGCCCTGTGGAAATTGTGGAGTATTGTGTGCAGTTCTTCTCACCCAAGCTACAAAAAGACAAAACAGCACTTGATATTGTGCAGAGGAGAGCAATTAATTGCATCATAGGGCTAAAAGGACATGTTCTAAGGTGACAGACTCAGGGAGTTAAACCTGCTAAGTCTCGAGCAGACCTAATCCAGGTTTTCAAAATCCTCAAATGCATTGATATAGAAGAGCCAGCTGAATTCTTTTGATTAAACGTTGAATCACAAGCATGTGGACACCAGTGGAAATAAGGGAAAAGTGCATTTAAAACTGAAGTCATGAAGCACTTGTTTGCTTAAAGAGTTGTGGAAACCTGGATCAAACTACCTAGTCATGTAGCTGAAGCAGCAACCTTTAAAACCTTCAAGACAGATCTGGATGACATATTGGGACAGCATAGCTGTTAGCTAAACAAGCAAGCTTGATGAACTGAATGGTCTCACTTGTCAAATTTCTTATGTTCTTGCTGTTCACTGTTTGAATTTTTCATGTGTGTTACAGGATCCTCTTGAGTTGCCTTTTATATATGAGTGGGTGTTGCACAAGTTTATGCTGTGATGGGCTGGTATTCTACTCAGGGTGGGTTTCTGCCTTTCATCCTTCCTTGCCAAGATAGGATCTAGAATGAACGACTCTGCAATTGGAGTGGAGGCATTGACAAAAGCAGTTGGTATATAAGCAAAGCTCAACACTTCATTTAAGCATAGTTTGTATAATTTGTTTTACACATATATGACCATATAATTGTGCTGGTTACTGTGCAAGTCAAGATTATATATTGGAAGCATTTAAGGTTTGTTGTTATTGGACGGGTAATATGTACATAGACTTCCTGTGCTATGTTGCAGTGTTGTCCATCTTAGGAAAAATGCATTTCAACAGAATATTTGTAAATATGTGTGTGCACATTAAAAACATCCAAAAGTGGATTATTTGCTTGAAATATGGCTCTTTGAGCTGAATTAATCTGATTCAATAAAATGATGGATGGATATACAGTATATGTTAGGAACTGGTAATACAAACATGATAGAATAGTGTAAGGACTACTGAAAGTCCCCAAAAGCACACCAGGAAATTGACAGAGCTGCTCAAATATAACCTTACACCAGGTAGCCAGCTACCAAGTACTACTTGCAGGCTTTAGCCTACACAGGCCGCAAAAATTGGGAGCTGGTATTAAAAGCTCAAAATATCACCAATGTCAGAGAAATATACAAAGGCATCCTTCGAGTCAGGATTACTGTAATCCTTTTCTTTGAACAGACAAACACAAACAAGGTATCTATTATTACTTAAATAAGCAAAAAAAAAAAAGACCAGAATATGGAAAATAGCACAAAGAGCCACACCTAAAAAGATAATCCAAGGCTAACAAATACAAGTCCACAAACCAGTAATCAAGAAGCCAAGAACAGAAGTGAAAAATCCATAAACCCAGAAAAGCAGAAGTAAACAATACTTACATAATGAACTCCCACAATATTGAATGACAACTTGCAGGAAGCCGTCTCATCCACTTGAATGTAAAGGTGGAGGGTGGTTCCTCAAGCGTCAAGTTATAATGGTCTCACTTCTTGGAGTTGATCCCACAGAACACAAAGAACATATACATACTTAAGGACACCGTACATAAATAAGTAGGAATAAACAAACATAACAGAATTTTACGTAAAAAATAATAATTCATAAATAACAAAACACATATGGCAGTGAATATACCCTGACTGAAGTATAGCAGTACGTAGCACTCCTCATATGGATGTTGGACTGAAAAAATAATACATCTATGCACTTCCAGTCTGAGTGTTTCCCAGTCAAGGCTATGCAGCACAAGCCTGTGAAGAGGTATGAAAAATATGGTGACATTTGCTCCCTTAAATGTAGGAACAGTAATTTGTAAAAAAGAGAGCAGATTAATGTCTGGAATGAATCAAGCCCAAGACAAAATGGAGGAAACTGGTATCTTAATCTACACCCACCACCGAGGCGGACAACTTGACACTGCTAAGTTTCAGAAAGTGACCATGGAAGTGACACTTGTGCTCCTCCAAATTGGTACAAAAGAAGTTAGAATTATGATGCCCCCCTTGTTTAAAAGAAGTACATGATCCTGATGGTGGCATGTCAAAAATTGTTGGCCAAAACTTGCTCAAACTACACCTGGCCCCATGGTGGTTAGTGCTGCCACTATACAGCCCAAGAGTCTTTTGTTGAGTTGTGCAGTGTGTGTCGTCTTTCCATTATATGTTGTATTGTCCTTTTTCACCTGAAAGCTGTTCATCTCTTACTTTGAGGTGGTGTTGTTTTAGTTAAGGCAGTTAATAGCAAATATATTTTACTTGGCAGTCGATGCTTGCAAGGCTTTCAGTTAATATAATATTTAAATGCATATTGTTGAATTTTATCAAATGATGACAATGTCAGAGGGTGACATCAAAGGTGAACTTGCATATCTCGCTAGTCATTAATAAAAGATGGAACGATGCAATTAGTTAGGTAAGTTGATAGCAATGTCAGGGAAGTCTGCACACATAAAGGGAAATTCTGGAATGGCCCCACCAGAATTTTCCTGCCAAAAATGGCAGTGTGTATGAGCACAAAAAATTGTAGGTGCATGGAATGATGTAATTTTTTCCTGCAAACATATATAAGTATAAAAACATGAATGGGCTTTAATGAATAAAAAATGCTATGAAGTTTAAAATGTAGTGAAATTTGCTATTGGCTTTTTAGCGATTCTTTCTGGGCATCATAATGCATCAAGATGTCAACAAAAAAACAGTATACTACAAGTAATGAAATATGCTGTACCAATAATAATAACAATAATAATAAAGAAACATGAAATACATCCTGAAAAGCTGATAAAAAGGCAGAGTTGTATGATTGTTATGTATAAACATTATGTTTGATTTTAGAATTTATTTAAAAGCATTTTGTACAATTCACTGCAGATCAAAGTATCTGCCATTTTTTCAGGAACGTCTGCTGTTTTCTTAAAATATGTCCTGTGGTCATGCTTTGTGTAATATGTTAGTGTGAATTATTTCAATGTATTACATTTCCGCTATTTCTTCATGCAAATGTTAAATACTTTATGTTGCTGGCTTTTAGCCTCTCTAAAGATGGTTCAGAAATGTAAAACATTGATTAACTCTCATGTTAGCAAATACAGCATCACTACTTAAAGTGTTAATACATTACATATATCCATATTCGGTACCCTAGGCTTTGCGTCAAGCTTGATTATGGAATGACTGTTCAATGCTTCACTCCTTTAAATACTTATCATTAACTTCTTATTTACCATTGGCATTTTACCAGAAGACAAATGAGAATATTTATTAAATATACATAAATCTTATTCAGAGTTCTCCTTTATACTGTATATTAGCAAAACCTTATGTAAAAAGGTAGTTACTGCTGTCACTTAGTTCATTTGGAAAATGTAAAGACCACAAATTAAAATAACAACTGCAGACATTTAAAGCAGAAGTTACCATGTCATGACTTTACTTCCAGTTTTGTTAAAGTATCAAATAATTCTACGTACTTTGATACAATGGAAGAACTAAGAAGGCAATGAAACTGCACCTTCTTAATTAGCTATGAAAAGGATATTTTTTTTCTTTTTGTTATTTTCTTCTATGTGCCAGTCATTGCTATCACCAGTTTGCTAGTAACGTGGCAGTATATCATCTATTTAAGATGTGGTACCAAAGTAACTTCAGGGCATAATTATTGTATTGTTCATGCTTTATTCATCTAAATTGTATTTAATACATGACAATTCTGTTCTTAAAGAAACCAATATGTTAAGAATGTGCCTGTTTCCCTTTAACATAGGATGCTACTTTTTTATGAACAAGTCAAAGGCTTTGTCAAAAGAAGACTTCCCACCTTTCCTAATTTTTAAACAATACCTACATTTAAAACTATATTAGGTAGTAATATGATAATATCAAGAATACTTATGGATTCTTTGGGCTCATTTCAAGGTTGTCCAGCCACAATGATCAGAAATGGGACTTCTCAGTTTCAGTCTCAGATAAGGAATGAACTCTGGCCGTTCAAAAGCTGAAAAGTATACATTGTGCACATCTGTCTTAACAAAAAATGATCTAAAGCCTATCAGGGACAATTTCCAAAGTGTTGATGATGCCAGTAACATGAGGCTTTGCTAGTTTATAAGTTTTATTAGGGGACTGCTTCACACACATAATTTTGGGAAAAAAATATTTGCTTATCTAACACATAGAGATGGATTCAGAATTACTCCAAAACCTTTAAAAGCATTGCATGGAGTAACAGCAGATGGGTTAAGATATTGCAACAAGAAATCTAAGTTGATATCCTACACTATGAAGGTCAACTTTTTTTACTCAATTTGAAGACCCCATCGCATCATCCTTAAATTAATAGGAAAGCAATGTCTTATATTATTTAAAACTAGAAAAAAAAATTCTAAATTTCTTTTCAAGGCATTTTGTTAGCCGTCTTCACAATTTGGCAGAATTCATCAATTCTGCTCTAAAAGAAGCATACTGCTGCTCCACTTAGGCTTTTTGTTTTAAAGTATACATGAGGAACATCCACATATTGGAGTTGCTGGTTACAAAGCCCTCAGAACTGAGCAGTGGAGACAAATTCTGTGTCAAATAATACTTTGTTGTTTTTAAAAATGAGTGTTAACAAAATTCTCCTACAGTATTTTTGAACTGTTACTTATTGTTATGTAGTTATATCAATTTAAATAAAATAATAGAAAATGTATACAAGAATAAATGTATACACGGAGTTCACTGAGTAAAAGTAACATTTTCAGACAATTATCTACTATTTAGACACCTAATTTAGAGCAGTGTCTTCTTAGATTTGTAGTTCTTGGATTTGTTCTTGTTTTCTTTTTTTCTTCTACATTTTCTGTATTCTGTAGATTTTAAAATTAGCCTGCAATCTGAAAGTAACAAAATTTATATGGCTAATATGACTGTTCTGGCACAGAACTACATATGTTAAAAATGAGTGGCTTCCTTTCTGTGATATTGCTTATTCACTGGGTGGAGTGGAGGCTCTGAGGCTAGGGATCTGTGCCAGCAATCGGAAGGTGGTTGCCAGTTCAAATGCTGTAAATGCCAGAAGTGCCTCCACTCCGTTGGGCCCTTGAGCTAGGCCCTTAACCTGCAGTTACGCTGTCCTAGGTATGACGTTAACCTGCATCCAGCCCTGCAAATAGGTCCTCCAACTTGCAGGGAAAACTCAGGTGTTGATGGCAGGATTAGCACTCCAGCCACTCTTAAATACCTCACACTGTTCCATTCCATTCAAAGTAGTGTGGTGCTGGGTGTCACTCACTACACGGCTGCACCCGTGGCCTAAATTGGGATCCTAAGGTGGTTCATCATATGGTGGGTGCGGCAATGCGCTGTATCAGTGTATGCTCCCAAGCTCTCCCTTATTTATTGTTTCTAGGTCCCAAGAAAATTCTAAATAATTCTGGGCTGTGGTCGCACATCTTTCTTTCCACACCGATAACTCACTTTGGCAGCAAACTATTTATAAGTAACAAAACTGATGTAAGTATTCACAGAAGCAAGCATAAATGTTCACTAACTGCAGGAGACTGAAGATGGATGGAGTATCACTGAATGAACATGTCAGGTCCATTAGCCAGTAATTTGATGGATTTCTTCCATTGCTCATTAATGGTTTAGAATGGTTTAGAATGACCAAAAAAGTTTTACAAAAACACTCTTAGTATATTTTACCCCAGCTGTTTTCATTTGAAACATTTTTCAAAAAAAACTAAAGTGCAATAGACTGCAAGGACATAAAGTACGAAAAGCTAAAATGCCAGACATAGTTGGAAAAATACATTAAATACAACTTGTATACTTTTTCATTTTTATAACTTTTATGATTATCTCTGCTCTGATATTGTACAGTATTCAGTAATACAGAAGTTCCTAATGAACTAATTGTATTGAAAACCAGCAGTATTGTAGTTTTTCTTGGTATTGTAATAAATGTGAAAATATGATTGCAATTGGCTGATTCCTTCATGAATTATGCTTTCAAAATCACACATACACTGACATTTGTACCCCAATATAACACTTTCCTCTATATAGTCTCCTTTTCTCTGTATTTGCTCTCACTCACTCTATTGTTCCTTCCCTTTAAAATATGTTATGTTGTGGAAAATGTTTTCCTTTTCAAACTGAGCCTAAACCTTAAGTTATTTGTTATGTGGAAGCATATATTCCAAACTGTAGTAATATATATCACTTTCAACTGTTCTAAAGGAATGTCAGCCATGCTGTGCCCACTAGGCAGTTTAAGCCACTAAGGTACCCCCTTACTTATACAGTGTTGTTTCACCCAAGACAGCACTATGCACAAACTGTCTATTGAGGGCTCTACTGATCTGGAATTAATAATAAGCTCTTAATTACCAGGCAAGAAACAACAGTTATACATGTAAGACCATAAGCAGAAGCAGAAGTATACAACCTGGACTCTTGCAGCTGGAGCAGTTTTAAAATGTCATCATTCTTTGTCTAAACAGCACGTTTCTTATTTACAGAACCTCTCAAGAGGCAGACTCACAGCAGGTTATGTCAATGTCAGATGGAAAAAAGACACTCTCTTATAACTAGCTCTCTTATAACTACTAACTGGTTTCAGTGTTCCATTTGATAATAATAAGTAATAATATGTAATCTGTGAGTACTGAGTCATGTTACCTTGTTATCTTATTCTAAAGAAAAACACCCAGCAAATAATATACAAATACATCATTTCAATGACTAAAATTTAAAAATAAACGATTAAACTTTAATAAAATTCCAATAATGTCAGAATTGCATTACAGTCTAAACAAGGAAACACAATTCATCTAATCATTCCTTCAGGATAAGTTATTATAGTGTTTTGTTTTGTTTCTTTTTTAAAAAATAGTTTCTTCTGTGTAAAGTGACAGGTAAATGTTTGTAAACAAAATTCATACACCTGAGAAATGAATTAAAACATTTTTCACTCATTATATTCTGTGCATAAGGAAAAGATTTTGGTGACCAGCACATTTCAACTCCAGGTTTTTAAATTACTCCATGCTATACAAGAAATGTCAAGAAAGCCAGCTTGCCCTGTTGCCATAAATGCTGTGTTAGCAGCTTCCCTCAGTCATTGGAGACAAGTAAAACCGGGTATGACGGTGGCTAGCAGTGGATGTGTGATCTTCAGAGATACAGTAGCAGTAAAGGGGTTAAAGAGGACTTGATTGGCCAGTCTAGCGGTGGGAATATTTCTCTGAAATGCAAGGAACAAATGTTTATTCATCAAGTTTGCTTCATTTCTGACTGCTACAGCCCAGGTTAGCCCATGCTTAAGTTCAGATTGGATTATTCTTTTTTCATTTATTATTGTATTTTAGTTAGTCTTTAATAGTTTTACTTTTTCATCTCAGTTTTGTAAAATTCTTTTATTGCAGTTTCTTCAGAAGCAGTGTGTTGATTATTAATAATTAGCTTACTATAACTGGGACAGCTTGGTGGCACAGTGGTTACTGCTGTTTCCTTGTGAATCCTGTTATCTGAGGTCTGATGACTCACACATTCATTTTCATTTACATTTTCTGCAAGTCCTTTTGGTATCCAATTTTTCCACGTACACCCTAAAGACATGCATGCTGTTTTCAACTCTAAACTATCCTTGTGTGTGTGTGCCTCAGTGGACCCTGTGATAGACTGGTGCCCTGTTCAGAGGTGGTATCTACCCAATTTAATTAGCTGTTAATGTAGCACCATGGAAGGTTAAAATGTTGCAATTCAACCATTTTAGTACACAAAAGATTCACTGCATATTTTTGTTAGACTTTTTAATTTTATACTACAGTATTCCCTATTTTCTGAAATGAGAGATACTACTGTTTTCAGTGTCAGCCAATCATTTGTTTTTTTGTATAATGACCTTCACTGCATCCATCACTACTAGTTGACAGCAGGAACACAATACAAATTAGCACTTTTGTGTTCCTGTAAACCACTGAGCAGTGGTTTTCTTTGTGAAAGGTGATCTATAAAACAAAGATAGATTGATTGACTGATTGAGTGATGGTAATGGTGGCAGAGTGTTTAGAGATGCTGCCTCACAGCTCTGGGCTAAGTTATTTCCCCTGCCCTAGTATTGTATATGTGATGCTTGCACAGTCTCGTCATTCTTTGTGGGCTTTTTCACACCATTTTCCTATCACACACCAAAGCTGTTCATGTTAGGTTAAATGGTTAACCTATACTTGTGTGTAAATTTTTGCCCAATGATTAATGGTTGATTGATTAAGCAATTATTTAGCTGACATTGGGAGCTATAAGGGTATTAGGGTTTTCTGTTATGAGAGGGTTACCCCTAACTAATTTATATCAAAATGTCCTTTCTTAGTGGATACCAACTGCGTTAGATGTACCATCCTTCTAAATTTCAGCTTTTTAACTGAATGGGAAATATTGTTTTTGTTGATGAGGGAGTAAGTGAGCCAGTCAGTTAGTCACTTTACATTATGTATATTATGGTCATCTGAGGGAATTACGGGTCAAAAAACAAAGATACATGTCCAGGGCACCATCTTGGATTTTTCATTTTACTCACAAACTATAAATGAAACAGCAATGAATGGTCCGAATACAAATAAAACTATCATCCTCTGCTGTTCTAACAAACAAACTGCTGCCTATCAAGGTTTCTTTAAAGGCTTTGTTCTAGGCTTGAAGGAACTCCATCTCTTCTGCTCTCTAGTCAACAAGTGACACCTCCTTTCAGGTAGCTGGTCTTTTATGGTCCTGGGACTGGAAGGGGTGTAGTGTGCGGTTTTATTGGCACTGTGGAGGCAAAGGAAGACAACACAGTTAGTTACAGCACCCCCTGTCAGCCCTTGGCGGTATTACATACCTGGGAGGACCAAATGGTAAAACTGATGCTCATGCATGACAATATATAGATGACTGTATGAGGGTTAGATAGATACATTATATTAATTGCATATGTTATATATCTCATCCCTGAACAACGCATGGAGAGTGGCCATAGACAACTGCTTATACTTTCTGTATTATTGGCCTGCCCTCTTCTTGCTGGTCAATTGGTGTTTTTCTAATCGAGATTTTTAATAGGATCCTTTTTGGGTGTTAGCAATGTTGCTTTCGCTCTACACAAATATTATATGGTGCATTTCTTCTAATATACAGTACTATATGCTCAGGTACCGGTCTTTCCCTTGTAGGTATAAAGGTGTGTCATTTGGAATATTGTAAGACATTCGTAGCCACTGGAAATGAAAAGAAATAAAATGTTAGATGTTCCTGTCCCTTATCATTGTGTCATAGTAAGTTACACATGCTGTTTTTTTAAATGACTAATAAAGCAGATTATTAGATATACCCAGAAACATAATAACAATTGCTAACCCTTTAAACTGGATTAAGATGGTTCAGTAACAATGGATAGATAAAACATTGGTTGAAAGGCACAATGTCACACAGAAGAATTGTGAAAACTACTAGATGTAAACTAAAGTATTCTGCATGTCCCTTTGTCTCTTATCATGATATGCTGTCCATAATGTAAAGAATGATCAAACTCAAACTCATCTTAGGCCATTTACATTTCGTTTAGTATAGGTCAGTGACCTGGAATTTC
The DNA here is from genome assembly GCA_026402145.1 of Polypterus bichir lapradei. Classification (NCBI taxonomy): domain Eukaryota; kingdom Metazoa; phylum Chordata; class Cladistia; order Polypteriformes; family Polypteridae; genus Polypterus; species Polypterus bichir. Next base: position 48,982,383 of record JANRMT010062808.1, read on the forward strand.
TGTGAAGGTTATGCCTCATTCATTCACATCATCTCTGCCTCAGCTGCTTTCCATCAGGAAGATAGTAATACAGAATTTTTGTCATCCTGTCATTCTCAATCAGTCTTCTCTAACCCTTTGTGAATTTGGTTAACCTTCAGAACATTCTGATTGTTAGTAATCTGTCACTTGGTTTAGCTTTGACAATGAAAATACATATGGCTCCTTTTAATGTTAGATTGCTGTCAACGGCGGCATTTTTGATTTATCACTTTATGTCAGATTACAAATTGACATTTTATCACTGACTGAAACCTGGTGATGATAATGTGTTTGCCATACAAACCAAACCTCATTTTAAAGAAGTCATCTACTATTGGAAAGAGGGGGAGGTCCACATGCCATTTTTCAATCAGATGCTTTTATGTAATAGTCATTAGGAGTGTAATTTTTTGGTAAGCAAGCTAACATTATTTTTATATTAGGTATCAGTCATTGCTACACAGAATTTATTGTCCATTTCTTTTATTACATAGTGTGAAAAGATAGCACTCTTCAGGTTTATTACTGAGAAATGAGAGTTATCAACACTGGAAGATCACAAAATTGGCAAGAAATAAATAAAACGAAAGTGAACCTAAACTACTTAGTTGGCCTGTTTTGTTCAGGCTTGAACCCTTTCTATTTGCTTGATGGTTAACTGGCAGGAAAAAGCACTCTCTTTCAAAACTCAAATATCTTTCACTCTTGTCAGTGAACCATCAACTCAAGTTTTGATGGTATGACTAATAGGCTCCTCACAGGTGGTGCAGTAGTAGTGCTGCAGCTTTGCAGTAAGGAGACTGTGGAAGATTGTGGGTTTGCTTCCTGGTTCCTCCCTGTGTGGGTAGTGCTTTGAGTACTGAGAAAAGTGCTATATAAATGTAATGAATTATTATTATAGGCTCTTCTCTAAAGCTGTTTTTAGAACTCTTCCAGTGGTCACTTTTATGCAAATCACTCTAAAGCTGCTTTTAGTATCTTCCAAAGGTTATTTTTAGGCAAATCACCTCCAAATTCAGATGAAACCATACAGACACAATGCAAAAATGGCATCTATATTTGTATAACAGTTACACAATGATACTTCACATGCTGCCAACTAGCAGGTTGAAGGCAAAATCAAGGCAAATGTCTGACCTGCAGTTATTCACCCCTTAAAAAGGCAACATGTTCTAAGTGTTCCTAGTAGGAGATCATATGCTCAACACTTTGCAGTCTCTTTTCTGAATTTCCCTGGCCTCACTCTTTTTCTGGAGACTATTTCTTTTAAACTTGCAGCCACATTTTGCCCAGTGTGGTACACTAAGCACAGCTCCACTATCAGCAGTATTAATCTTGAAACTTTTTCAAGCTGCACACGAAGTAAAACAAAGTAAAAATTTAAACACCACTGGCAGAACTCCAACCAATCTATACTAATAAAAGGCAAAGCCCTCACTGACTCACTCACTCACTCACTCACTCACTCACTCACTGACAGACTCATCAATAATTCTCCAACTTCCCGTGTAGGTAGAAGGCTGAAATTTGGCAGGCTTATTCCTTACAGCTTACTTACAAAAGTTAAGCAGGTTTCATTTCAAACACGTAACGGTCATAACGGTCAACAATGTCCGCCATGTTGAACTTTCTTATTTATGGCCCCATTTTCACGAAATTTGGTAGGCGGCTTCCCTGCGCTAACCGAAACCAATGTACGTACTTATTTCGGTGGTATGACGCCACTGTTGGCCGCCATATTGAACTTTCCAATGTCACTAATTCTCCAACTTCTCATGTAGGTAGAAGGCTGAAATTTGGCAGGCTCATTCCTTACAGCTTACTTACAAAAGTTAAGCAGGTTTCATTTTGAAATTCTACGCGTAACGGTCATAACGGTCGACAACGTCCGCCATGTTGAACTTTCTTATTTATGGCCCCATCTTCACGAAATTTGGTAGGCAGCTTCCCTGCGCTAACTGAAACCAATGTACGTACTTATTTCGGTGGTATGATGCCACTGTCGGCCGCCATATTGAACTTTTCAACGGTCTTTGTTACTTATGGGCCCATCTTCAAGAAATTTGGTACGCGGGTTCCCAATGCTAACTGAATCCTACTGACGTACATATATACGTTCATAGCCTGCAGCTCGGTCACCTTGTGAGGCGGCGTTGGGTCCCCCATCCCAACGCCTCCCATGTTGTTGGCTGCCTGCCTATATAAGGCCGTCCATCGCTCCGGTCTCTACATTCCCTTCCTTGCTTCGCCATGGGATTCACGTCTCCCTGCTGATAACTACAGCCTTTTTATTTAATCCATGGCTTCTCCACTGTTTTATTGTTCATTTATTACGATTATAGTTATTGTGTAGGTATTTTAGACTTACTTTACATTGTTCAGGTACCCATTTCCTTTATCATTCCAACCGTACCCTCATTAACATGTCTATCAAGGTGATCACCATCGATCAAAGAACTGTCACTTACCGAGTGGTTTCCATGCCTGGAGATGGCACCTGCCTTTTCCATTCTTTTTGTTACATATTGCACGGCCATATCAGGCTCATTCTTGATATCCGGAGGAACATTGTGTCTTATGTATTGAATGACTGGGACAGGTTCAAGGTGTGGACTGATGACGGTACAGGAGATAATTATACTACACAGGAGCACTATAAGAGTGAAATGCTTAAGCCCTTCACCTATGGTTCTGCATGTGAGTTGATGGCTGCCGCTGAATTGTTCGGTTGTCGCTTTCAAGTGTACCGAAATGGCCAAATATTTTACACCTTTCGACAACTGCCAATGCCTCTTAAACATCTTAGATTCACAGGTGACGATTTCAGTAGTGGACACTTTGATGTTTATGAATGTTTAAACTCTCAAAATCTGGATGTGAAGTTATCGATGAAACCGGTTGTATGCTTACAATGCTTGACAGATGCCGAATGTCACTTCAACACAATTCCTGCAAATACTGTCATAATTGAAACAAACCATGAAACTCAAACCGATTATGACAGCAGCAATCCAAGCTGTGAGATTTCAGACAAGATTACTTTTCACATGGCCAGCTGTACGTTGCATGCTCAAGAGTAAGCTCAGCACACAGCTTGGTCATATTACAACCGGAGGGCCGAACTGACAATGTGGTATACAAAGAGCTCCTTAACAAATAATTATTATTACCCTCAGCAACCTTCAGGGTCTTATCATGGAAGGTCTCCCACATAACATTAGGATCGGCAGTCGTACCCAAATCTGCAAGTTCCTCACACAAACTGTATGCAAACTCATTAGAAACAGCCTGGTCTTGGAGTTTGGCCAAGTCCAGACTCGTTTTCCTAGTAGGTGGTAACCTACTGGACCTAAGCTGGATCCTAAGAGTAGCAACAACAAGTTTGTGGTCAGAATTCACAAACTGGGCACTTCTGTAGACCCTGTAGTTTTACAAGATCCTCTACCATCTGCCCACAGGGATGTGATTGATCTCCTTCACCGCATCACCAGTATTGGAGTACCAAGTCCAACTATGCGGTTCAGGATGCTGGAACCAGGATCCAGCGATTCGCAGCCCCTAACCTTTTGCAAAGTCAAGGAACATGGAGCCACTTTCACCACGGTCACCATAACCATGGGGACCGAGACAATCCTCATAGCCAGCCCTGTTAGTGCCAGTGGCTGCATTGAAGTCACCCATGACCAGAGGAGTGTCACCTTGTGGGCACCTATCAACCACCAAGCAAAGCTGCGAATAAATGCCTCCTCACCGAGACATCGCTCACCGCGGTTGGAGCATACACTGAGACAACAGACAAGGCACCCAGGGAGTGCTGTAATCTGAGTCTCGTTGAAAGGAGTGACATCGGACACCATCGGAAGAAGCCAATCCCATACAGCAACAGCTACTCCCCGAGTATGACAGCCATCACACCAACCAAACCAATAAAAGGTGTATCCACCTACAGAGATCTGGCCAGTCCCCGGTCTGTGCACCTCAGAGAGTGCCGCCACGGAAATGTGGAGTTTATGCAGCTCCTCCGACAGCAGAGGAAGATAATCATCTTACCGGAGAGACATGACGTTCCATGCACCCACCCGTATGGGCCTCCTCAAATTGGGACCCGAGTGCTGCATTGCAGCAGGTGACGCCTCAGCAACACACCAGTTCCAACCCCCAACAGACCTGACCCTACTGGCTCTCCAACAGTTTTGACTCTTCCAGGGATGGGACTCCCTTGGGCTTTCCCCCATCCTATGCCTTTCTATGGGCAGCTGCAGCAGAGCTACTCCCGCTGAGAGCAAAAAGGAGTCTTCTCTGTAGTCTCAGAGCTTTGTGAAGTTTTTTTTACGGTGGCTGGAGTGCCAATCCTGCCACCAACCCGCATGATTTCCCTGCAAGTTGGAGGACCACTTGCAGGGCCGGATGCAGTTTAATGTCATACCCAGGACATCCCAGGGTATTCTCAAAAAGTCCCAGGCACAGACATATACTCACACATATGTTAATAATAAATCAATTACATGCACTGATGTAGAAAGAATAAACTTTATATCTTGTGAATCTCACCCTATCCATTTTTACTCACTTGCACTTTCACAATGAATGTAACAAAGGAATTGAAGATCTATGAGAAATCAACTTTCTTCTCACAGCACAGTTGACAAACATCAATTAAACATATTTAAAGGTTGGAAAAAAAACTTTCTTAAAAAAAGGCACAAAATATAATAAAATGCTGCCTAGAGGTAGCCCTTCATTTGGGTTAAATGGTGTTTGGTGCATCTTATCTCCTGCAGTGGTCCCATTGTCTTCCACATCTATGCTAGTGTTATTCAAACTACAGATTGCTGCTACAGCTGTTGAAGCTGTTTCCTGTCTTTCCATAAAGTCAGTTTCATTAGTCTCAACTGTAGTATTTACAGCTTGTTCAAACCATTATTTAGGTTTTTTTTAAAGATTCAGATGTCAGGTACAGTGTTTGGCAAACAGCATCTTTAGCTTCTCCCTCATTATTTTTTCCTTTTGGTGCCCCCACTGGGCTCTTGACCTTGAGAATCCATTTTGGGAAAAAAGACAGAAGGAGTCTGGTCATCTATGTGAATGAGGAATGGTGTAAAAGGGAATATTACAGTTAAAACTAAAATTTGCAATCCAGACATTGAAATTTTGCCTTTCTGAATTTGTCCACATTATTTCACCAGTGAGATGTTACATCTTGATATTCTTTTATATTCCTCCTTTTGCAAATGGTGACTCAGCAACAGAAATGATTCACTTTGTTACCAACACTCTAATGATGAATCATTCTGACCATGCAGTTATAATATCTGGTGACTTCAATAAGGGGGCTTTGAAAGGAACAATTACAAACTTTCCCTTGAGGACATAGCAAGCCGGACCTGCTCTTTTCAAAAGTTAAAGATGCTTTTAAAGGTAAACCTGCGGAACCTTTGAGCAGATCTGACCACAATTTGATCTATCTTACTCCTACCCAAATACCAAATATTAGCCTGTTACCACCAGGATAGTGAGGAAGTGGGGCTTGGAGACTGAAGTATCTCTAAATGACTGTTTCCCAAGGACAGACAGTGAATTAAATGCAAAGTCACATGGAGGCAATATCAAAGGGGTATGTCACTGTGCCACAGACTATACTAACTTTTGTGTTAATGCTATTGTACCCTCAAAAACAGTGTACAGTACAGTTTTTGGATTAAATACGAAGCTAAAAGGTCGCCTGAATAAGAAGAAAAGAGCATTGCGATCTGGTGACAAAAATGTTCTAAAGGGCTGAAAGTGCAGAAGAAAAAACTAACTAAAGGGAAGAAAGCTTACAAAGATAATATCGGAAAGAAACTTACTCAGAATATAATGGACAATGTCTGGAATAAACAGCATAATTATTGGAGTCAAGTAATTTAGTTCTCAGAAAGGAGCTAGAAAGGAACCACACCAAGCTAAGGCCCTGAACCTAGATTTTTCCTTCCTTCCACCACCACCTTCTTTCAATGACCCATCCAGCCAATGACATCCCTACTGCATCAACAACCCCTAACTCTTCAACTGGTCTGGGCAGTGATGAGTTTCCCTCTGGCCATCAGTATGGGATGTCTATAGCTGATGATAAAGTGAGGAGACAAATGAGAAGGCTACGCATAGGAAAAGCCGTGGAACCAGATGGAGTCAATCCTCAAGTTCTTAAGGTCTGTGCTTATCAATTTTGTGATATCTTTGTTACTAGTCCCATGTGTCAGTAAGGCTCCAATAAGTGTATTGTCCAGTATTATGTCAGTTTCAAAGAAGGCAGGTACCTGTTCACCTAATGATTATAGAACTGTGATCCTTCTTGAAGACCTTAAAGAGACTGGTCCTGGATTATATGAGTCCTCTTTTGAAAGATCACTTGGACACACTGCAGTTAACCTATCTGACAAAGACTGGATTAGTACTTCTGGGTGCCAGTTCATCTCAACTGCCTTTGGGACAAGCTGAAAATTTGGCAGATGTCACAGGATGAGTGTAAAGGACCTGATGGCTGACTACATCTATAAAATCTGAGAATATAAGAGACAGATAGGATAGATAGATATATTAAATATTTCCATATTTACCTGGTATATCTTTGATCACTTTTTCCTAAAGAGCTCCAATATGATCTATTGGAGAAGCTGCTTGTCCGAAGATGGAAAGGGCAAAAGGGCAAAGATCTGAAGCAGGCATAAAAGTAAGGTGAAAAGATATCAGAATGAGAAATGCTCGATTGCTATTAAATAAGCTATATGACCTATGTGGCCTGCAGGGAGTGCACTAGCTCCCCAAATCCGACACAAACAGATGCAGACACAAGTTCAGCAACACACACGGGCTTTTTATTTGTGGCAAATGGTTGAAAACAAAATTTGCTCAGTTTCTCTCCCACAGCTGGGTGGTTGGTCATCATGTGTATGTCCACTATCAGAACCCCTGCTATTTGTATCCCTTCTGTACCATCCAGGGACTATTCGCATTGGGTTCCCTTTCACTGTACAGTACGGCCACATCTACCTTATTGGAGAGTCCTGCGCCAAACTTCCTTAGGTCGTCTTGCACCATCTTCAATGGCCCCTTGGCCGTCCTCTCCAGACATAACTCTTGTTGTGTTCCTGAGGGTCTTGATGATCTGCAATAGATTGCATATGGTTTGGAGCCCCCACATGCTGAAACCACCATTAGTTAGTTCTGCCAGTGGTGGATTCAGGCTTCAATTATGCCTGTCTGTTGGCTTTGAGTCATTGGGCAAGCACCTACCTGGCATATGCTCAGTCAGGTGTCCCAGAGGCTCACAGGAGAGTTTTGGGGGCTGACTAATTGCTGCCTAGGTTCCATATGTACTGAGTTGTCGGCAGACACCTCAGACACCCCCTGTACCTCCTTACCTTTTTCTGAGGCAGCCCATCTGTCACTCACCCTACCCTTCTGTGGGCTTTCCTCCGCTGGACTCCACTCCGGTCTTCCCATGCTCGTGACCCTCATCGGGAAACAGCAGGGTGAGGTCCGCATCACTTGACATGTCCAAGTTCGCACCTCCATCGGCACTCCAAGGCACTGCTGCAACCCAGGGGGACTGCCACTGAGTGGGAGATAATTACCTGAGCACTCTCTCTCCCCCAGTCCTTACTTTAAGAAGGCGTCATGGCCGGGCAAGGGTGCCTGCCGTCCACCACAACTGTTACATCTCAAAGCAAGTTACAGCAAGTTCAAGATCCTGCAAAATTGTGGGTACTGTGGGGAACTGGATTAAACCTAATATTTCAGGTGCTATTTTAATGTTAAATGGGTTTCATCAGTATGAGTGGATAAATGTGGACTGTAGATTTATGTTGAGTGAGCAATGGTGAAAAAGGGAGAACAGTACATTTAAAACTAAAAGTGTTCCATACATCCAGACATTGAAATGCAGACTAAATTCATACATTTTATTGCCCAGGAAAATATGTTCATCATCCTGGCTGACTCAGAAACAGAAAAGATTGAATCTGTACCAATATCTAAATGATCGATCATTGTGAATGTTGTTGACTTCAAACAAATAAACAAATTTCCATCAGCATGATCCATTCATGGATACTACAAGCATGAACTCTTCTATTTAAAAGATTATGAATTTAAAAATAAGTCTGTGATACAATCTGAGTAATTCTGAACCTCATCTTTTTAAACCTACAAGTCCACACAGGCTAACTGGTCTCAAATCAAAACAAATAAGACAGAGGAACTATATAATAAAGTGCAGAGCAAACTCTTTTTTTATTATTAGACTTTGCTCCTTTAATGTGAGAAGTGACATCCTTTAGTTGTGTGTGATGGCCAGTGCAATTTTCTTTGCTGCAGTATGCTGGGCCAGAAATATAACTTTAAGGAAGTCCCATGGAATCAACAGGCTGGATGCAGTTTGGACACACTGGAGGTAGCTGTGAAGGAGAGAATAAAACTAAACTGAGTACCTTACAATCATTCCATAATTTTAGCTAAAAAATAATTAAGCAGAAATGTGTTAAAAATGCAATTAGGGCTCTTTTTTACCAAAGGCAAAAATTAAGGTTTCAAACATACTCAATAGATGAGAAGGGAGTAGGTGTCATAATAAGTGCATAATGCACAAGATTTACCTTCAGTTGTTCCACTAAGCACTTATTTTAATAGTGTGTTCTAGCATATTTCAAATAACTACTTAAAAATCTGATTACATTATACTAAATAACTTACAAAGAGCTCACAATAGACAACACCATATGAAAATATAAATGTCATCTGCAGTAAATGACTGAGAGCACAAATTATGTTTCAGTCTTTGGTGTTCATATGATTAACATTATTGGCCAGTCTGAATAGTGTAACTCATAATGCATCCAGAATGTCAGTGGAAGAAGAAAAAATAAAGTACTATGTTAATAATGTCCTGCATTTCCAGTGCATGGTCTCATAAATACTTTTTAACTTGAGAATTTATTTTGATTGCATCGTCTGCAATAAGGAACATGTAAAATTTTTCCCATATAAATAAATAAGAAGCAATAAATTATTAAAACTGAATGTATTATTAATAATTTTGATATATTAACCTTTGCTGTGTAAGGAAAAATGAACCTGTGATCTTCAATGACATAATGTGAACTAAACCTGTTGGTATATGATTAAAGATTAATACTGTTGCTAGCAGTTTAAATCATTGTCTATAATGAAATTAGACAAATCCACAAAATAAATAACAGCTTGCCAAAAAATCACTGGCCATAACTGCATCAAATAAAAATCTAGCAGCTTAATATATTTTTTAAATTTATTGCTATTAGTCAGCACTACATTTGATCTAGTTTATCATCATTAAATCCTTTGCAGTTTTATTTGGAGCACATGATTTATCTCTGCATACAATCTGCTTTTGATTTCTGATTATTTTCTTTGTATCTTTTATGCTAATTTATTCTTGAAATTCTTCTGTAGTCCACAATAGCATGCTAAACAATTTATCCTTCATTAATCATTGAGAATAATACATCCCAGCAATTCCTTTAAAAGAATTATAAATTAATGGTTCAGAAAGCTACAATTTTACAATAAGCTTTAGTAAAAAATATTCAGGAATAACTAAGAAATATAATGTTTTTTTTAATGTTTTATTATTATGTTGTTTGAATTGGTATTAGTGTGTTTATTTGTCATATTTTAATAAAGACAAGTAGAAAAGGCTTTTATATTCTTCTTACAGGCACAAGCCAAGAGAACACCTGGACAATTAAAAAAGCATATTGAACCATAACGCTTAATGCTTTCTTCTTTTTTTGGCATACCTCTCCAACTTATCTTCTCCCTTCTGTCTTGCTTTGAGAAGTTGTGCTATTCTAATTACAGTTGCACAGAGTAATTTCTTCTGGTGTTTTGCTTGGTTACACCTTTAATCTCTTTTGAATGAAGAGGATGTTCCCTGAGTCCTCATCTGCATTGCCAATTGAATAAGACCAACCCTCAGTCTTTAGAAACAGAGAAAACTCTCACAACCTCCATGTAATCTTTAAAAACCATGTGGACGAAAGAGGCTGCTAAAGTACATTGGTCTAGCTGAACCCAGAGTTGAACCATACAGATTTAAAGCTGACACTTCCTGATGTTTACACATTTCACTTGCTTTGTGTTTATGGCTTAATATCACTATGTTGATAGAATTAAAAGTTTTGGAATGGGGTGAGACCTACACAGAAACATTATAAAGTAAGTCTTCTTTATACAGTGTGATGGATGGCCAGCAGCTCATCCTGGCTGACACATCCAAGATGCTAGATGGTGTCTTCCCTGCAGCATGGAGGTGCCTCGGATTCATGCAGGGCTCCATGGGAGATGGAGTTCGGCATCACAGCCCTGCTGGGTGCCATCGTGTTACACTGCAGGGAGACACGGGGATTTTTATTTTCCCTGTAGCCCGGAAGTACTCCCAAGTCACAGGGACGGAAGAACAGAAGTACTTCCGGGCTGAAGAAAATATATAAGTCTTTATCTGACCCGGAAGTGCTATTGAACCACATGGACAGAAGGACAGAAGCACTTCTAAATCAAGGACTATTTAAAGGACTGGTGAAGACTCAGCAGAGCCGGAGCTAGAGGAGGTAGAGTGACAGAGATGCTGGGAGGAGAGGAGGACTGATTTATTGTAGTGTGATTATTGTTAATTGGGGTGATTGTGATGCACTGTGGTACCATTTCAAAGGGAGAAGAAATTAAAAATATTTCTAGTACTTTTACTTGGTGTTCTGGACATTTGTCTGCGAGGTTTGAGGAGCAACAGTGTCCTCTAGTGTCACAAAAGTATATAATGTTCACTCCCAGCATGCGCTACTTTTCTCTTCCCACAGAAAAATAATTTTATCATACAATATACACTTTCTAGGACCTACTTTGTGACTGTTTTTGCAAGTTAAATGTGATGTGCCAGTGGTGGTGCCTAATATCATACTACACAATAACTGAGAGATTCATTTTGTGCCAGCATTGATTATAAAATGATTGCTGAACTGCAGGAATACTTTAATGAAACATTTTTGAGTTCATCTTGAAGGCCCAATAATTGAAAAAAAAAACATGAAACAATGTAGGCTTTACAAATTATTCAGGTCTTTTACACAATAATACTGAACACTGAGGTACTGCAGGGCTGTGTGCTGAGCCCTCTCCTTTACTCCCCCTTCACAAACAACTGCAAAGCTACCCATGATACTAACATCATAATAAAGTTTGCAGATGACACCACTACAATAGGCTTGATCTCCAATAATGATAAGCAGACTATAGAGAAGAGGTCAAGAATCTGGAGAGTTGAAATCAGAACAACAACCTTTTACTCAATTCCAAGAAATCAAAGGAACTAATTCCGGACTTCAGGAGACTGAAACACAGTGGCCACTATCCCATCAGCATTAACAGTGAGGGGGTGGAGACAGTCCAGAGTTTTAGATTAGCCAGGACCTGTCTTGGACAATAAACACAACAGCAATGGGCAATTGAAATCTTCAGAGGCTTCGCTTCCTCCTGAAGAAAGCACAACTCCCACAACAGCTGCTGGTTAACTTCTACAGGTGCACCACAGAGTCTTTCATCACATACTGCATTACAGCATGGAACTCTGGCTGCATGTCTGAGAACAGGAAGACCCTCCAGCATATCATCAAAATGGCTCAGAGAATTACTGACACTCAGCTACCATCATTGAAAGATATCTACACTACCCACTGCTGCAGAAAAATAAAGAACATTTGCAAAGAACCAACCCACCCCAGCTACTCCTTTGTCCTTTGGCAGGAACTTCAGAGCCTTCCATGCCTGCACTACCAGGCTGAAGAACCCTGAAAGCAAATCAGCCCATTAAATGCACAGCAATCACGGCCCCTTCCTATAACTGAAACCACCACTGATTGAACTGAACATCAGCATTAACCACACAGACTTACATATTTATACATTACCCATGTGGAAGTCATCACCATTATATTGGTTGTAATTCTCATTGTGACTTCATTGATTATTTATCTATTTATGATTGTATATTTACCTTTACTTTTACTACATATTTACCTTTACTTTTTACTCTATTTATATTTGGAACTATTAATAGTAACTTTGCTCTTCATAGTTTAATGCTTACTTTTACAATTGTGCTTCTTGAAGTTTAATGTCTACTCTTAGACATTTTTATATAAGGCATCTACAGGCTTCCTCCAATTGATATTTCATTGTATTGTACAGTGACAATAAAGGTATCTTACATCTCATACATCTTACTGAGTTGGACCTATGTGCTTCAAAGACAGACATTGACAAGAAGCTCTAGAAAGTGAGTGGCAGTTTTGCTGAAAGTAGACAAATACAGAGGTATATTGGGTGGTTCATTTCCAGCACTGATTAACAAGTTCTTGGAAATAATAAAGAAATGGACATCAGCTTATGTAATGAAATACTGATAAATGATTAGCGTTAGGACCAAACAAAAATTTGGACCAGCTTGAGTCCATTTATTGTTCTAGTAGAGAGGTTACTTTGTAGAGACATGGCAGTTATCCAAATGTGAGACTCAATTTCTGCATCATTGTCTTACAGACCAAAAAATGATGTTTCAAATGAAACTCATATATGAAAGTCAAAGCTGAGGTAACTGTTGAGAATGACTCCATAGATTATGACAAAAGAGAAATTAAATATTCCACCAACTCGAAAGCTTTCTTAGTTTTCATTATTACCTCATGTGTATAATAAAATATGCTATTTTTTTTCATTTTTTTCCATGAGCCAAGAGGTGGCTCAATCATTATAACAAATCCAAGGTCACACTCACATACAGATATGTTAAGTGTGCTTGTGTCTCCAGTACATTATTTAGTTTTAGTGCATTTCCAACCTTGTTTTAAAAAAATAAACAAAATAACTTGATTTATTTTTAATACAATAATATGTGAGTTCAGTCTGTGTCCTTCCTCATTATTTGCGAGTCAGAAACCATGGCTTCTGTTTATGGCCACCATGGTGGATTCCTCCAGCAGCAAACATGCCCAGTTCTTCACATTGTCTTGTCACCATCCTCTCTGTCTTCCTTGCTTTTCCTAAACATCTACTTTCCCTTGGAACAGCAGGATGGATATTTTCTCTACATGGATTTTGTAGCCAAAGTACTGCAGCTGTTGTCATTTCATGAGGGCCAGGTGTTGACATTTAATCCTTAGATCTTCAAAGATGGACATATTTCCACGCTGCACTTACCAACTAACTCTGAGCATTCTTCTATATTTGAGCAACTCAGTATCTTGTTGATGGTTTCCATTATCAGGGTCCAGAGCTGCCACCAACTATACCACTGACCTTAGTGGTCACACTTTGATGCATCTTCTGAATGCCTGGTGCTTCCACAGGGGAGATAGAGACCTGATGGTTGTTCTTGTAGGTACCAGGTTTTGAGTAGATCTTTATGTTTCATTTATAGTCCTTAGTGACATTTGAAGGACTTCACTTGTTCAAACTGAGATATCTTCCTTCATTTAATAAATTAATGAAACTGAGTTCCTCCATATAAGCCCCAAGCATCAAGATTAGTCAATGTTTTTATTAGGCATTTTTAATCGCATTAAAACTTTTAATGCATACGTTGTTTAAGGAAAACATAAAGAAGCGCTCAGACTCACTAAAGCAATACTTTCTTTATGTGGTGATGGATGAATCTTATAATTAACAAAACTACAACTATACCAATTCACCATTTAAAATTTTATTAAGTGCTTTCTTTACAAATTTATTAAAGTATCCAGTCAAAACTATCCCTTATAAGATATGGAAGTAGCAAAAATAAAGTCAAACCTCCTATAATGTTTCTATTTACAGTACATGGCAGAATATTCTTACATCACAATTTGACTTAGAAGCAATATACACCAGGCAGTCCATTTCTTGCCATTGAGTCATTTTCTAAAAAATTTAATGAAATAAAAATTATATAGGATCCTAAAAAAGTATTTTAGTTTGATTGACAATTTCTTATACTTCTTATACTTTCTATACTTATATTTCCTTCCGTGAAAACCCTAAATCCAAAGAGGACTGTTTCATTTATGTTAGGTAGAATGCACAGAGGGGACTGGGCGGTCTCATGGTCTGAAATCCCTACAGATTTTATTTTTTTCTCCAGCTGTCTGGAGTTTTTTTTTTGTTTTTTCTGTCCCCCCTGGCCATTGGACCTTACTCTTATTCTATGTTAATTAATGTTGACTTATTTTGTTTTCTTATTGTGTCTTTTATTTTTCTATTCTTTATTATGTAAAGCACTTTGAGCTACTGTTTGTATGAATATGTGCTATATAAATAAATGTTGTTGTTGTTTACTTCAAAGTTTTGCTTTCTACATTTTTTTTCCACACTGGTAAATCTGAATAAAACTGAATGTATGGCTTTACAGTGCATCCGGAAAGTATTCACAGCACATCACTTTTTCCACATTTTGTTATGTTACAGCCTTATTCCAAAATGGATTAAATTCATTTTTTTCCTCAGAATTCTACACACAACACCCCATAATGACAACGTAAAAAAAGTTTACTTGACGTTTTTGCAAATTAAAAATAAAAAAATGGAGAAATCACATGTACATAAGTATTCACAGCCTTTGCTCAATACTTTGTCGATGCACCTTTGGCAGCAATTACAGCCTCAAGCCTTTTTGAATATGATGCCACAAGCTTGGCACACCTATCCTTGGCCAGTTTCGCCCATTCCTCTTTGCTACACCTCTCAAGCTCCATCAGGTTGGATGGGAAGCGTCAGTGCACAGCCATTTTAAGATCTCTCCAGAGATGTTCAATCGGATTCAAGCCTGAGCTCTGGGTGGGCCACTCAAGGACATTCACAGAGTTGTTCTGAAGCCACTCCTTTGATATCTTGGCTGTGTGCTTAGGGTCTTTGTCCTGCTGAAAGATGAACCGTCGCCCCAGTCTGAGGTCAAGAGCGCTCTGGAGCAGGTTTTCATCCAGGATGTCTCTGTACATTGCTGCAGTCATCTTTCCTTTATCCTGACTAGTCTCCCAGTTCCTGCCGCTGAAAAACATCCCCACAGCATGATGCTGCCACCACCATGCTTCACTGTAGGGATGGTATTGGCCTGGTGATGAGCGGTGCCTGGTTTCCTCCAAACATGATGCCTGGCATTCACACCAAAGAGTTCAATCTTTGTCTCATCAAACCAGAGAATTTTGTTTCTCATGGTCTGAGAGTCCTTTAGGTGCCTTTTGGCAAACTCCAGGCAGGCTGCCATGTGCCTTTTACTAAGGAGTGGCTTCCGTCTGGCCACTCTACCATACAGGCCTGATTGGTGGATTGCTGCAGAGATGGTTGTCCTTCTGGAAGGTTCTCCTCTCTCCACAGAGGACCTCTGGAGCTCTGACAGAGTGAGCATCGGGTTCTTGGTCACCTCCCTGACTAAGGCCCTTCTCCCCCGATCGCTCAGTTTAGATGGCCGGCCAGCTCTAGGAAGAGTCCTGGTGGTTTCGAACTTCTTCCACTTACGGATGATGGAGGCCACTGTGCTCTTTGGGGCCTTCAAAGCATCAGAAATTTTTCTGTAACATTCCCCAGATTTGTGCCTCAAGACAATCCTGTCTCGGAGGTCTACAGACAATTCCTTTGACTTCATGCTTGGTTTGTGCTCTGACATGAACTGTCAACTGTGGGACCTTATATAGACAGGTGTGTGCCTTTCCAAATCATGTCCAATTAACTGAATTTACCACAGGTGGACTCCAATTAAGCTGCAGATAGATCTCAAGGATGATCAGGGGAAACAGGATGCACCTGAGCTCAATTTTCAGCTTCATGGCAAAGGCTGTGAATACTTATGTACATGTGCTTTCTGAATTTTTTTATTTTTAATACATTTTCAAAAACCTCAAGTAAACCTTTTTCACTTTGTCATTATTTGGTGTTGTTTGTAGAATTCTGAGGAAAAAAATGAATTTAATCCATTTTGGAATAAGGCTGTAACATAACAAAATGTGGAAAAAGTGATGCGCTCTGAGTACTTTCCAGATGCACTGAATGTATAGTAAATTAAACTGTTCAATGTATAAGTAATCTTTTTCTTCCTAGCAAAGATGTTAATCAATTCTCAGTAATATATGGCATATTTAATGAAATAAAGTGATATATAATTACGTAGGTTTATAGGGTCTGACTTTAGTTATTCACTAAATAATTACTGAATTGACACATGACAGAAAAATTATGTGCAGTGTAAATAAGGAAAGCTATGCCCGAATTTCTTTACCTTTTCTTATTAACATTATAATTGTCATCAATTAACTAACTAAATGAGTTTAACATACAGGTTAGGCCCCACTCTAACATTTAAAAATAAGTCCACAGCACTGCGAAAAAACAGTTCTAGACATATAATTATTGCTCACACATTACATGCAGTTAATGAATCTACACTGCACATTTTAAATGCCAATCATTAGACACCCTGCTATAATTATAAAGAACCCATGCTGGCCCCTTGAACTATTTGCACATTAAGGGCTCTCCTTAGTCACACACAATACTATTCAAGTTAATCTATTTTTTATAAAGTGTGTGCCTTATTAACAGGCTTAGCTCTTTATGAACATAAAATAAAGTTACCACATATAGTATTATAACACAGTACATTATAGATAGATAGATAGATAGATAGATAGATAGAGCTTTATTTGTTGCAACAGAACACATGAAACATGCAATATGCACACACAAATAAACATACTTATGTTTTCTAATTGTAAATGTTACATTCCCCCCTAATGATTATAATAATTATTCTCTTCAGAATGCCCTAATTGAGATTTATTAAAATAATATAACATATACTTGGGCAGTGAATAACTGACTAATATATCTGCAGACCTCAAGGCTACAGTAAAGGTTTGCCTAATATTGGAAAAGAGTAACGAAATAAATTAAACCAAACTAAATTATAGAACATTTTATACAATAAATTACAAACAAGCAAATTACTGGGATATATTCTTCCTCCTTTTTATTTTATTTTTGTTGCTTAAATACATTTCTGTTCTCTGTACTTCATATTGTAGATCTCGAATAACAGAATGCAAGTATAATTACTATTATTAGGTTTATACTTGTTACAGTTTCAATTATTACCTTTAGCATCATTAGAAATGCAATGTTCTTGAATTTTTTAATTTCACGCCACAGCCAGTTTGATACAATCAAACTTTAGGATAAATGTGTTCATTAAAATGTCTATGCATATTACTATGTTAGCAGCTTTGTTTTTCAAATGTAAAATAATGGTGATGTTTTTCAATAACCTGAGCTTTAGGGACCATTGCGTGAGGCAGTTGTTCATGACAGTCACATTATGCATGAGGATGTCTGATAAAGCTGTGAGATTTCTGCTGTTGGTAGATAAATACATCTAAACAGCTGATGCTTTCTCTGGAAAGTCAGAGTTGTTAATATTAAACATTGTGGGAGCCAAGGCAGAAACTAGTGGTACTCTGTTATTTTAGAAGCTTGCAACAGATCATTTACTGCCTGATGTTCTCAGAGTGAAAGACCAGTTGGAGATCATCTCCATAATGAAGCTAAAATGGCATGCATCTGGTTTAGTTTTAAATAGCTTATGCCAAAGGCACTGATGCCAGATGTTGGTGACAAAGGTTGCTTTCAGGTCAGCAAGGACAGGTGCAACCACCTCATGTTTCTAAACTGGTGTCTTGATTTCATTAGTGAGGGCAGCTAGAAGTTCAAGGATACATCAGATTTTTCCTGAAATGTTATTGCTCCTGTAAACATTTCTATTTCATTATTGTGTGATTTATTGTTTGTAAGGGCCTCTTTGTGAGCTTTAGACACCTTTTTGACAACACTTAGCAGCTTTATGTAAGCAAATCAGGGTGCAATCCATGTACATAATTTACAGGTTTATATATGTAGTAAAATAGTTATCTTATTATATTAAAATATAAAAAAGAATGAAGCTGGTATTAGAAATATAAGTGAGGAGGAAAGTCATCAGATCAGTGTTTTTGTGTTTTTTTTTCTTCTAAAAAAGTTATTCAACTTTTAAAAATCAATAAATGTTGGCAATGAAAATCTTCTATTCAGTCTACAATTAAATGGCATAGTCTATAAAATTGATGCCAAGCTGTGTACGCTATCTCTAGGAAGCCAAAGTAGCATAATGATAAGCTATATATACAAAATAATAACGACTGTCTGTCGGTTTCACAAAAACTTGCACCCTTGAAGCTCCATCTTGGTCTTAATCGGCAGTTTATGCCGTGACACACACAACACAACTAACGAATTAGACATCCAGCCCAGCCCAAAAAAGCTCCGAAATTGGACTGCAACTCCTTCTCACAGCCGTGGTCTTCGAGTGACAGAGAATGAGCTTAGCTGACACAAAAACATTGGCCAAGCGATCATACCACTGGCATGAAAATAGAACAAAGGCTTGGGTACTGTGAAGTACATTTCACAGGCAATTTTCAGTCATTCTCACTGCAAGCAGGTGTGCGGATACCAGCATCAAGTACAGAATATGAACTTCATTGCAAAATAAAGAAAAACACTGTCATACTTAGAGAAGAAACTATACCCTCAACCACTGCTAACAGAGAGGCACATTGCACAAACCAGTAACATGTTCATAAACTGCAGGAAACAGAATGCAGGCACAAAAGATACTGACAATTTCTTCTGCAAACTGAAAACACTGATTGCAAAGCAAAGTCACACACACTGTCCAACAAAAACAACGGGATTCGTGATCTCAGCTAACCATTGAGCCATTTCACTGATGACGAATGATGAAAAGTTGGGAGCCTGCTACACTTAGCAAAGTGAGAGATCAACTTCAACTTTCATAGAAAGTTTGAAGAAAAAATAATTTACAGCATGTACACAATATCAACAGCTCTTTATATTTTGCATCCATGAGAGTCTCTGCTATAAATCCCCCAGGATGCAATGCATACCGTGTTCACATAAGTTGAGACTAAAAAAAAAACCAACACACAGACGCCTGACTGTGTTCAATAATTTATCATGTACCTACCTGTTCAGTGGAAGTGGCTAAGCATACACTTTCATGGCCTGAAAATATAGACGTTTATCCTCACAGGATTTCATTAATGCAAACAACTGTTATGCCCAAACCTTTTGAAATAAAAGGCATGTTGGAGAAGACGTAATATTACAGACCCAGACAGATGGTAGACAGGTACAAGAAGTTATAATAAATACTTCCTTACCACTTTACAAAATAAAGAACAATGCCATTATAATGCACAATACTTTGTACATTTGATAAGAACTGCCTAAATACTAAAAGATGTCCTAACTTACGCAAGAAGTGCATGGCACCACTATTTACAGCACATACACAGTATCAACAGCTCCTTGTCTTTTGCATATATGGAAGCCTCTGTTGGTAATCCCCCAGGTGCCTATGTATTCAGAATTCAAAATCAAGTCAAAATTCATAATCCAGGTTTATCATTATATAAGTGAACTACAATCCTGCAAACATCAGCCTTCAACCTATGCCAATTTTTGTATTATAGATAAGTAAACACTTACAAAAAGACATTCAAAACCTGACAGTAAAGACATCTCTCCTCATTTGCATCGAAAACTACAGGATGCTAATGATCCTAAAGCCTGAGAGAAGCAAGAAGAAGAAAAACAAAAAGAACAAAGAGAGGGACATATTCAAGAAGTGCAACTGCGCTTCTAAACCGTTTTTACACAAGATCAGAGATTTAATAATGTTACAACATCAAATGTTATTGCTACCCTTTTCAGTACAAACAACAGGCAAACACCATCACAAAAAATGTAGTAATTTATTCCAAAGAAGACAAACACTGATCCCTATCCATTTTAAGCCCTCATGTCAATCCAATTGTTTTCCATCCCCATTTATTTGAAGACTGGAGTGTTCCACTAGTTGTTATTAATATTAGTAGCAGTAATAATATTGCCACTTTTACAGAATACAGCAAAATTCTTACTTGCATGTCCAACCAGCCTGCAAGAGATTGCCACTCTCCACCATTATGGTAAACAAACTAAAATAAAAAAGGCAATGAATAATAATATTATACAGTAAACCCTCGTTTATCGCGGTTAATCCACTCCAGACTCTACCGCGATAAATGAAATTCCGCGAAGTAGGATTCTTTATTTATAAATCTAATATTTTCACAGTTAGAGCATAGAAAACCTGTTTATGACCTTCTAAATATGTTTTTTTAACATTATTAGAGCCCTCTAGACATGAAATAACACCCTTTAGTCAAAAGTTTAAACTGTGCTCCATGACAAGACAGAGATGACAGTTATTTCTCACAATTAAAAGAATGCAAACATATCTTCCTCTTCAAAGAAGTGGGCGACAGGAGCAGAGAATGTCAGAGAGAGAGAGAGAGACAGAGGAGAGAAAAGCAAACAATCAAAAATCAATATGTGCTGTTGGGCTTTTAAGTATGCGAAGCACCGCGATAAAGTGGCCGCAAGGAAGGGAGCAATGTGAAGGTAGTCTATTAGCATTTTTTAGAGGAGCGTCCGTTTCCTCTAGGCAAACAGCCTCTGTGCAAACAGCCCCTCTGCTCACACCCCCTCCGTCAGGAGCAGAGAATGTCAGAGAGAATGAGCGAGACAGAGAAAAGCAAACAATCAAAAATCAATAGGTGCTGTTAGAGCTTTTAAGTATGCGAAGCACCGTGCAGGAAGCATATCGTATATCATTGAGAAGTTTTATTTAATACGTAATACGTGCTCTGATTGGGTAGCTTCTCAGCCATCCACCAATAGTGTCCCTTGTATGAAATCAACTGGGCAAACCAACTGAGGAAGCATGTACCATAAATTAAAAGACCCATTGTCCGCAGAAATTTGCGAACCAGCGAAGAATCCGTGATATATATTTAGATTTGCTTACATTTAAAATCCACAATGGAGTAAAGCCGCGAAAATCAAAGCGCGATATAGCGAGGGATCACTGTATACAGTAGCTATCTGCAGTACTGCTAATTAACAAACTGTTAAACTTGGATGCAAATGATTGAATTATAACTCCAAACACAAAATATAAATTGAGCATCCTTAATCCAAAATTTAAAAATCCAAAATGTTCCAAAAATCTCAAACTTTTTGATCACCGACATAACGCCACAAGTGGAAAATATTCTAAAATACCAATATGTCTGAAAAACAAAATAATTCTGGTCCCAGGCATTTCAGATTAGGGATGCTCAACCTGCAATGGGGTTTGTCTAACAAATAGTAACCTTCTCTCTAAAGCCAATGACAGCAATGTATAGTCTTTTACACAAAGCATCTTATAAACCTTTTGCATTCGATCTTTCAGGCATTGTGATCTCCTAACCACAAACTATCTTTCCTATGGATAGATACTCAAGAATGCTTATGCCTCCTCCAGAAACCCAACTTTCTTTAAAACATTCAAGTAAAGTTCATTCATAACCTTTATCTTTACCCTCCACAAGCACTTTACAGTGGGTCTGACTTAGGAGTCAAACTACCACTTCTCATAGGCAAATGTCCCTGGCACATTTTTGCATATTTTCTGGGAACTGGTTTTTGGATTTTGTTTTTCTTTTTTTGCTTTCAGTCAAAATCCATTTTAATCCTCAAGTCTATCTTATATTGAACCTCTATTCTCTGACTTTTTCTCCATCCCAACTCTCATGGAGGTTATTCTCTTTAGGGACAAAGTACAGACAAGTCAGTTATTGTTTCTCGTTAGAAATCAGCTTATGCTCCTGCTTTTCATTTCTGTGCAATCTTGCTCTTCTTGAGCTGTCAACAATGAAGATTAAGGGGTCTTTCTGCCCTAACATACCCTAACATGGCTAAATAGCAACTTATGGTGCAGTTACCCTGGGGATGGGCAGCTTGTGATCCTTTCTTCCACTCTCCTTGTTAATGTTCTTGTTTCTTGGGCTTACATTTGGTCCAGACATTACCGGCCTATATGTTTCCTTTTAAAACTGTTCAGAGTTGTCACATGGGTGGGGTGCGAGAGGTTTGCTTAGGGGCTTTGTAAGGCAGGATGGGATCTGATCTTATTTTTATTTGCTTCTTTTTGCTCTTTCTTTGTTCACAGTTTAGGCTTTATTATTTATATTTTATTTTTGTGACTTCTGCATAATTTTTGCCAAACTCTAATAAAAATGTGGTCACAAAAAATATCTAAGAAATATCTTGTAAAATGTAAATTGATTTAATATACATAACGTATCTTGAACTGTGTACACAACTATAGCTTTTAGATATTAGTAAAGCACCTGTAGACAGTAGATGGCTGACTAGGACCTTAGTATTGCAAACTATTTTATTTTTATATTCTGTAAAGTAGAGTTGTCTTGGGATTACAAATTGGTTTAAAGAGTACTTCTATTAAATAGAGGCAATACAATAAAAAACAAATATTTTCTCAGTATCATGGCATTTTACACTGTTTGTCCCTCACTCCTTTGCTTTGATATTATTAATGCTGGATTAATAGATAAATGGCACATTTCAAATTGAAGGTTTTAGATCTCATTGGAAATTTGTGTTCCTTATCAGTGTGGAAAAAACAATGTTCCTCAAATAATTACAATAGACACATGTCATAACAGATATTCTTTAAACAACTTTATTTTTGTGGATGGCTCCACAGGTACTGTTTGGAAAATGATGTTATCCTAAAAGAGAACAGTATAAGACTGGCTCATTCTGGCCTGTAACAAATGTAACAAATCATACTTTAGACAACAATAAAAACATGTATGTTACATCTATTAAAGTGTGAAGAAATGATTTTAATATGTTTAATTTTCAAACGATTTAATGTTAGTAACCTTGAAGATATAATGCTAGCTTGATTAGTTTGTATTTGTGCGTAAGTTTTCTGTTCTGGCAGTTTAAATCGTGCTTGCATCTAAGATGTGAATATTATTACAATTCAAATATAAAAAAAGGAAAAGCATATTTAATATACCATGAAAGCATCAGACCATCATTAGGTAAAATGACCATTCTGTCTTTTAAATTTCAGCTTACTTAGTATCTTTCTTGATGTACACAATGTAAAGTTATTATATAGCAATACTAATTATAAAGCTCATTATGCATCTGTAAACTGCCATCTTCAGGTCTCTCCACGAATGTTTTATGAAGTTTATGCCTTCAAACCCAGGTAAGGTGGGTTCATATCCCCTTACTGACACTGTGTGACCATCAGCAAGTCACTTCTCCTGCCTGTGCTCCTATTGTAAAAAGCAAAAGTAATGTAACCAATTGTGTCTCTAATGTTATATGTCACCATGGATAAAGGTACTACCCTAGCCCTGCCATATCCCTTTGTTTGGCTTTACTTTCTGACCTCGCCAATTTTTATCGTATCTAACAGTTTGGCAGTCGTCACAAGATAGAAGGGGCAATGGAAACAGCAGCACTCTAAACAGCACAACTGTGACACAGTCAGAAAGCATTCAGACCCCTTGACCTTCTGCACACTTTATTACATTACAGATTTAATTTTAAATGGATACATTTGCCATTTTTGCCCATCAATGTAGATTCAGTAGCCCATTGTGACAAAGTGAAAGGTTTGTAAATTTATTAAAAATCATAAAAGGGAATCACTCTTTCATATAAATACTGAGACCTTTAATTCAGAACTTTATAGAAGCCACTTTGGCAGAAATTACAGCTCTAAGACTTCTCAGGTTAGTCTCTACAAGCTTTCCACACCTGGAATTTGGCAGTTTATTCTGTTCTTCCTAGCAGTTCCTGTTAAACTTCTGTGATAAAAGGCACTATATATGCACCCAACCCGGCACAGACTGACAATAGAGACATGCTAAAATCAACAAAATGATTTTTGTTTTCATCAGCTAAGTTCCACGTCTTCCCCGTGTCCCTCAGCCCTAACATAGTCCCAAAACTAAAGTAAAGCACCACACAAAGTAAAACACACTTTTCTTCTTCTTACTCCACTCCTCCCAGGCAACCTCGTCCTCCTCCTCCTGACTCTGGCCACTCAGTGGTGGCTGCTGGCTCCTTTTAAAAGACACCTGGAAATGTTCCGGGTGTTGATAACATTTTTCAAATATTCACATTATTTACTAGCCTAAACTGCTTTTCATATCTACCTGAATGCAAAAAAAAAAATAATTATAAAAACATTTAGGTTTGTAACATATATACTGTAAAATAAGCAATGGCATTTGTTAATGTTGCTATGAAATTATCCCAGAGTTAGATCTGCAGGAAAGTAAGTAATTCATCACAACAACCCTTGTGCAGGAAATGTTGATGTGTCAGATAGGCTACCACCCATGAGCAGTGAAAACTGTATAGGGAAGATTATGGTGATTAAAAAAATTGGAGTGGGTTATAACAGAGAGGTTAACATTATGTGGAGTAAGAGCTGAAGGTTGAATCCCCTTTATAAAATTCTGCAGGACTTCTGGATTAGCCACCATTGCATGCTAACACATAAGATGAAAGTGTTTAACGCATGGATAGGACTGGGCAGCATGATGGTACAATGGTAGGCGCTGCTGCCCAATTAGAAGACAGAAGTTTGCATACCAGGTCCTCCAAGGGTGGAGTCTGCATGTTCTCCCTGTGTATGCGTAGGTTTCCTCCCACAGGTTAAAGACAGCTGGACAGATGATACTAAACTGGCCCCTGTGTGTGGCTGGGATGTGTGCAAGTGTGTGTGTGTGTGCTCACCCTGAGGTTTGACTGGTACCCTATGCAGGGTTTGTTTCTGTATTGCGCCATATACTGTACTAGCTGGCATAGGCTGCAGTACCCACTCATCCCTTTTCTGAACTAAGCTTGTTAGAAATATGACTAACTGACATGGGTAGGATTGTGGGAGGCAGTGGCTTTTCTGTCCATGTCATATGACCTTCAGTTGCCTCCCACTGACCTGACTCTGCACTAAATAACTGGCCTAAGCTGTAGAAATATACCGTATGTATTTGAGACTCTTTTGTTTTTGGCTTATTTGACATGCTTAGGCATTGCTTATCAATGTCACTTATACTACAGAAGAAGGTAGGCAATGCCACTTTTCCCCTTCCTCAGAGTAGAATGCAGTTATTTTCATTTGCTAACCATTTAATCAAGTTGAGGGATGCAGGGATGTATTGTTAAATTTACAGAAATTAGTGTTACCACCATGAGTGCGTCAATCTCCTGAATTTGCTCAAATATTTTTTGGCTCATTTAAAATAGTGGGGTGTGTACCCAAAGATGCTTTTCGATTTTTTTTTTATGTTTTTACGTATATAATGTTTCTATTTGTTGATATACTTTTGATTTATAGCCTAACTGACATTGGTAAAGTTTGAATTTATTGTCACATGTATAAAGCCCAATGCAAGTAAGAATTTTATAGTGCTATCAGGATAAACTTTAATTTTACATGCACTAATTTTTAAGAACCAAATGCATTATTTTAAACATCCATTAAAAAGTTCATGCTGATGTTAAATCTAACATTATTTTACTATCCATATACGTGTTTCACAATTAGTAAAGCATTTCAATCGTGTGTCCAAATGCAAATTTTTACTTGGGAATTCCTGGTCTTCTGAAATGTTTTGCCATTTATTTATGGCATCAATAAGGGAATCTGAATTATTAGCAAGATTGTATAATTTAGAATTTTTATTGCTGCATTTTCTGAGGTGTTTTTCTTTAAATCAAACAAAATCACAGTGTCATATTATTAATTATCTATGAAAAATCAATAATTGCAGATTACACACATGAAACCTCGATTGAACTAGCTATATATGTAATCTTCCTACATATTCTGGTATTTTTCCACTGAAATTAAACTAAGACGTTACTGAAAGTTTGTTGACTTTCATTTAAAATAAGTAGTGAAGGCGATTGAAATAAATAGTATCAGCACCCTGCAGGAGCCAATCCAGAATAGAATGCTGGTCTAGTATAACATACTGTCAATTTTCACCCTATGGCAGAAAAAGAAAGCACGGCCATTTGGTGACCGAACATTAATGCAGACAAATTGAAATGACCCAGGGTTTACAAGGAGATTGCAGTTTGTTTAGATTTGCTAAAGTTTTCAATTTATACAGTTATGCACTGATGATATGTTGCTCATTAATCTTTAATACTATGCATTTTTGTTGAAAACCTTTTCTGTCATAATAACTCTATGCATGTTCAGCACAAACTTGGAAATAATTTGCAGCTTCAGATATCTTTTGGACTTTCTTACATTATTCCTTTGAAGAAAATGTCTTTTAATCTATACATTCATCCAACTCACTTATTCCATCATGTGTTCTTTTTCATTATTTTTTTATGACTTTATTAGGATAAATATAATGTATATAAGATGAACAAAATAATAAGTGCAGTACTGTGTGTGTAGGCATCAATTAATTAAAATGGTATGCACCTAGAATCTAATGTTTCTTTGACATATGAGTAAGAAAATAATATTGACTCAAAAGTGATCTTTCATGGGTACAGCTATTCTTTTTCAACCTCAGGACAATCTTGGATTTTTGACCTTAAATTTTCACATAGAGGATAGCACGGTGGCGCAGTGGGTAGCGATGCTGCCTCGCAGTTAGGGGACCCGGTTTGCTTCCTGGGTCTTCCTTGCGTGGAGTTTGCATGTTCTCCTCGTGTCTGAGTGGGTTTCCTCCGGGTGCTCCAGTTTCCTCCCACAGTCCAAAGACATGCAGGTTAGGTGGATTGGCGATCCTAAATTGTTCCTAGTGTGTGCTTGTTGCGTGTGTGCCCTTTGGTTGGCTGGAGCCCTGCCCGGGGTTTGTTTCCTGCCTTGCGCCCTGTGTTGGCTGGGATTGGCTCCAGCAGACCTCGTCACCCTGTAGTTAGGATATAGCGGGTTGGATAATGGATGGATGGATGGATTTTCATGGTTCACTGACAAAAGCGCGATAGACATATGCGCCCCGACAAAACCGCGACGGACAAATGAGCGCCGACAAACCCGCTAACTGGTTTTCGACAAATGCGCGCCGACAAAATCGCCACAACAAAATTGCGAGAGAGGCCAAGAGAGTGGGACATGTATGTGCACATTATGTACACATTATGTGCTAGGTTATAACTGTTATAACTGCTGATGGCATGCCGCGAACAAATAACTCAGTCGAGGGTTGGCATAACGCGTCGTATGCAAAGCGGAATTACCAGCAGTCAGGCAGCCAGCAAATCTTGCTGCAATTCTTCCTACATATGCAGGGCGTGATCTTCAGGACTATTTGCGTGCTGTGATGATGGCATGCCGCTTTTATAATATTGACTTCTAAAATAAACATTATTATATATGCTTTAAACTAGTAATTTAATGAAACTTTCGCGATTTTGTGGGCTCGATTTTGTCTGCGCGATTTTGTTGGCGCGATTTTGACGTCGCTTTTTAATCGGCGCTATTTTCTCTGCGCTCATATGTCTATCGCGCAAATGTCCGGTCACAGATTTTCGCATAGTACTTTCTATCATGTTACTCACTGAGGAGATGGATTTAATACAGATTAGATTAGATATTAGATAAACTTTATTAATCCCAAGGTAAATTCAAATGCATACAGCAGCAGTAATATAAAAAAACAAGAATACAGTCTCCTGCGGTGGGCTGGCGCCCTGCCTGGGGTTTGTTTCCTGCCTTGCACCCTGTGTTGGCTGGGGTTGGCTCCAGCAGACCCCCGTGACTCTGTAGTTAGGGTATAGCGGGTTGGATAATGGATGGATGGATGAATACAGTCTCACAGGATAGATAATATTGCCAATCAATCAGTAAACAAACTTAACAAGTACATTGGGTGGAAGCGTTGAATTGCCTGATAGCAGTGGACAGAAAAGACCACCAGAGACACTTTTTAGTACACCATGGTGGAATTAGCCTGTGGCTAAAAGTGCTCCAAGAGAGCGCCTCCTGGAGGGGATGAAAAGAAAATAATATTTTATATTATAATAGTGATATCATCTATTTAAATCTTTTATTATCTAAAAACTGATTACAGAGAATTAAAATCTAACTACAAATAAATATTTTCACTCTGAAAAATGCTTAGTATACAATCTGGGACTGATGAACTGCAGAAAACATCTGTTAACTTATTTAAAAAAATTTTTAGACAAGAGAATAAAATTTAAATGCAATATAATTTCATGTCATAAGTGATCCAAAATCAATTCTTTGTGTTCAGTTGGAAACTTAAGATCAGCATCCGAAGCACCAGGGATAAGAAAATGACTGGATGGATTGTTGCAGCATATTTTGTATATCAGGGTTGTTTTAGGTATGCCATTACTGCATCACAGTACCAGCATTTCTTTCCATTCCTGAAGAGGCTAAACATATTTATTTTGGAATTTAAAGATTTAAACAAATAAAGCTATTGTAGAAATTTTTTGTTGTTAAGAGTATGTGATTTTGGAGACCCTGACAACCCCCCCAACTCTGTTAATGTAGGCAGGTATTGGTTGTCCGCCACTGGTGCAACAGCAATTTCTCAGGCTCACTGCGTAATGCATCTGCTGCACGATGGGTGATCCAGGAAACATTTAAAACTGGCCACTGTCCTGGCCTTGTGCGGTTCTTTCTGTCTTCTCTCCAAGGAAGGCTATAATTTCTTTTAATCTGAGGAAGGCAGATAATACAGGACTGCTTGCTTGCTGTGTTTGTCTGTGGTGAAATAACAGCTCCCATTTAAAAATGCTTTCAATTGTTCCTGCCCTCACAACAATAAAGCTGACTTTTTTGGAAACCTAGACTCGCCTCCTTCTCTCAAGTCTGTGACCCACGCTTCACACGTGGTACCAGGTGTGAGGTAAGTGGTTTACCCTGGTGACTGACCATGTTCCACTCCAGTGGCTCTACAGGCAGGAGGATATGAACTCCTGGCTCACTAGGTGGTTTATTAGTTTGCAGCCACTTGGTTTTGATATTTGCCATCATCTCGGCTCTGTGCACGTCAATGCTGACATCCTCTTGAGTCTGGCCAAGCCCGGCTTAGACTGTTGCTTTATTCCCACTAATATGAACAAATTTGAGTGGGGGTGGGGGTGGATGGGTAGTTATTGAAATTGGGCTCACCTCTTTCTCTCTTGTGCAAGTCTCAGACACACACATCACAAGAGAAATATAAGATAAAATTTGTTGGTGTATGAGAAATGTCACTGATATTTTTTAATAGTTTCCTTAGAAAATTGACCATATTATGTAATACGGTTTTTCTAATACAGAATGAAGAAATGGCCAGGACCTTTAGCTACATTTAATCCTATGTATGTGTTAGTAATTTTTGGTTTTACATTTTTGAAATAAAATTTAAAGCTCTGTTGAGAGGATGTGTTTAAATTCTACTGCATGGAATACAAAATTAGTTTATCATGTTTCATTCTGGGAAGAGAAGGAACAGTTTTATTAAATAATTCACTTTTGAGTAGAACATTTCCTGTAAATCAATTATTTGAAAAGAGAATACTGGAGTTCGGTATAATCTCTGATTTGTTCTTTTTTATTTATTGGTACTTAACTGTTATGGGTTTAGGGTGCTTATAGGAAAACATATTCATTGCTGCTTCCTCATACCTGAACTCTGATACAAATTCTAGCCTGTGAGTAGTTTGCGCAGAGTCTTTATTTGCATATTGCACATTCTTTATAGTTTTTGTTTTGTCTGTACAGATTAAGTTATCCTTGTTAATTGATTCTGTACACTCTCTGAATTTGGACAATGTCATTAGAATAATGTAAATGAGAACAGGCCATTCAGCCCTACAAAGCTCGCCAGTCCTATCCACTTAATTCTTCTAAAAAAACAGCAAGTCTAGTTTTGAAAGTCTTACTGTCTACCACACTACTTGGTAGCTTATTCCATCTGTCTATGGTTCTCTGCGTAAAGAAAAACTTCCTAATGTTTGTGTGAAATTTACCCTTAACAAGTTTCAAACTGTGTTCTTGATGAACTCATTTTAAAATAACAGTCTCGATTCACTGTACTAATTTCCTTCATAATTTTAAACACTTCAATCATGTCACCTCTTAATCTTCTTTTGCTTAAACTGTATAGGCTCAGCTGTTTTAATTTTTCCTCATAATTCATTCCCTTTAGCCCTGGAGTCAGCCTAATCGTTCTTCTCTGGACCTTTTCTAGCACTGCTATGTCCTTTTTGTAGTCTGGAGACCAAAACTGCACACAGTACTCCAGATGAGGCCACACCAATGCGTTATAAAGCTTGAGCATAACCTCCTTGTACTTGTACTCCATACATCAGGGCGCTATATAACCTAACATTCTGTTAGCCTTCTTAATGGCTTCTGAACACTGTCTGCCAGTTGATAGTGTGTCCTGCATCCTTAACCAGCACCTTTATGATAATTGGTCCACATTGCCATGACATTCCAGATGTATATGATGCCTGGCAGTCATAGGCAGTCTTTGGGCTAAAACACACACATAACTGAAACACAGAAACACACATGCCTTAGGTAGAAACTTTAATAGTATAATGCATGTTTGCTTGCCTTTTTCATGGGCAAATGCTGTATTGCAGTACAAATTGGGCTAAAAAGTGTTTGTTTTTTTTTAATCAGCATAATGTCATGTCTGCTGTCTTGTGTGAAGTGAGCAGTGTTTGCATATAAATTGAGTGCATCATGGCCACAATAGCCCATCATGTTTAAACTAAAAAGTTGGACCATGGAGCATATCACAGATCAAGAACTGCGACCTGTATTCACAAAGAAGGAACCAGCAAAAAAATAAAATTATTTTTCATATTGTTTAAAAGTGTAACACCCCTAAGTACAGAACAGAACATAGCATAATACTGCATTACTAGAGCTATGCGTCATTATATATTTTGAATTTAAAAAAACAGCACTGTTCATGGTAGCTTTATGCAGAATTGAGAAATGTATTTTAAATTGGAAAATGTATTGTCTTACAATAGCATTAAGAGTGTACTTACAATAATACTTATAGTAAAGACATATTTGTTATTATGGGTTCTTTATTAAACTACATCTGCACACAGCAACATCCTCAAAGTTAAATAGACTCTTACAGTGGCAAAGTATGCCTTAAAAGTGTGTATATGGAAAGAGTGGACCCATATATACATTTAAACTTGCTAATTTAAAACTGTTGACTTTACTGTGCACTTTCTGTTCAGCAATTGTAATAATGACTTATTTGCTGTTGTGGATTCTTTATTAAATTACACCTGCACTTCTATACTATTCATTTTCCTTGTATGTATTTTTTATGACTGCTTTGGATTAACACAAATTTCCCTACTCAAAAATATATGCCACTCACTACAGTGACCATTATCTCAAAGTACTTTATAAAATTAAGTACAGTATTATTAACAAAAATAAATAAAATATTCAAATACACAGGAAGGAGAAATTACAGTACATTGTGTGGAGAAAAAATATGTGGGAGGGACAATGCCTCCTTAAGAAAGCAGTATCTTATAATTGATTTGATCCTCTCACTGCACAGGTTTATATATTTGATATTTATGTTTATATGCGCTAACTGCAGCAGACTGTTGGACAGTTTACTTATAATGGTGGAATTGTTCACCACATCATTTTAACACCACTATTGCTTGTGACAACTCTGATTTAAACTTTATTTAGCATTTTCAGTCAAGAAGGACTATCATAGTTAAGAACTGATCTTACAAACTAATGTTATTCATTAACAATTGAATTATTCTCTGGAAGGTAAAAAACCCTCTTTGAAGTCTGGAACTTGCGCCTTTAGTAATAATCTATACTAATAAAAGGCAAAGCCCTCACTGACTGACTCACTCACTCACTCACCCACTCACTGACTCATCACTAATTCTCCAACTTCCCGTGTAGGTAGAAGGCTGAAATTTGGCAGGCTTATTCCTTACAGCTGACTTACAAAAGTTAAGCAGGTTTCATTTCGAAATTCTACACGTAACGGTCATAACGGTCGATAACGGTCGACAATGTCCGCCATGTTGAACTTTCTTATTTATGGCACCATCTTCACGAAATTTGGTAGGCGGCTTCCCTGCGCTAACCTAAACCGATGTATGTACTTATTTCGATGGTATGACGCCACTGTCGGCCGCCATATTGAACTTTTCAACGGTCTTTATTTATGGGCCCATCTTCAAGAAATTTGGTACACGGGTTCCCAACGCTAACTGAATCCTACTTACGTACATATATACGTCCATAGCCTGCAGCTCGGTCACCTTGTGAGGCGGCGTTGGGTCCCCCATCCCAACGCCTCCCACGTTGTTGGCTGCCTGCCTATATAAGGCCGTCTGTCGCTCCAGTCTCTACATTCCCTTCCTTGCTTCACCACGGTATTCTCGTCTCCCTGCTGATAACTACAGCCTTTTTATTTAATCCACGGCTTCTCCGCTGTTTTATTGTTCATTTATTATGATTATAGTTATTGTGTAGGTATTTTAGACTTACTTTACATTGTTCAGGTACCCATTTCCTTTATCATTCCAACCGTACCCCCATTAACATGTCTATCGAGGTGATCACCATCGATCAAAGAACTGTCACTTACCAAGTGGTTTCCATGCCCGGAGATGGCACCTGCCTTTTCCATTCTCTTTGTTACATATTGCACGGCCATATCAGGCTCACTCTTGATATCCGGAGGAACATTGTGTCTTATGTATTGAATGACTGGGACAGGTTCAAGGTGTGGACTGATGACGGTACAGGAGATAATTATACTACACAGGAGCACTAGAAGAGTGAAATGCTTAAGTGTACCGAAATGGCCAAATATTTTACACCTTTGGACAACTGCCAATGCCTCTTAAACATCTTAGATTCACAGGTGACGATTTCAGTAGTGGACACTTTGATGTTTAGAAATGTTTAAACTCTCAAAAGCTGGATGTGAAGTTATCATTGAAACTGGTTGTATACTTACAACGCTTGACAGATGCCGAATGTCTCTTCAACACAAGTCCTACAAATACTGTCGTAATTGAAACAAACCATGAAACTCAAACCGATTATGAAAGCAGCAATCCAAGCTGTGAGATTTGAAACAAGATTACTGTTCACATGGCCAACTGTACGTTGCATGCTCAAGAGTAAGCTCAGCGCACAGCTACAGCTTGGTCATATTACAATTGGAGGGCCGAACTGACAACGTGGCATACAAAGAGATCCTTAACAAATAATTATTGGTATATTTTCCCTCAGTTTTAAAAGGTTTAATTTTCTTCTTAATAAAAATTTTAAGGCAGTACTTCACCGCTGCGAAGCGCGGGTATTTTGCTAGTTAACATAATAAAACTAAACATGTGTCTTACTATTAATGTTTTCTGTCTAGCTAACTCTGATGTAATGCAGGATGTTAATTTATTTTTTCAAAGTGAATTTAGATATAGGATTTTGTCTTCATAAACCTGAAGGAACACATGTTAAGTTAACTGATTATTCCTAACTGTCCCCATGTGAATGGTCAATCATTATTCTGTTTTGCTGTCATAACACAATGGCAGAATCGTCTAATCAAATTATAGATCTATAAAATGTCTACTTGCCACAAGCATATTTTAAACTTGGTTGTACCTATAGATATCGTACATCAGAATCAAAATTCACTTTTTGGCCAGGTACACTAATTTATACTAAGAATGTATCTTGGTAGTATTGATGCGACATATAAGGACAATACAAAATATAAAAAGATAAAACATAAAAAGATAAAATATGATATCACATACAAGGACAACACAAAATATAAAGAGATAAAATGGAATAAAATATGTTGGAAAAAAGTCCATGGTGTGTAGGTTATTCTGCCTGTTAGTCAGAATAACTACAAAAGAAAAAAAACTGTTTAGTTGACATGGTGTTGTAGCTTTCACCGGACAGAGCTGGCTACTGGAGTGTAGTATTTGAAATAGATGGTACCCTCAGTGTGTCTGATCAGCAATGATCTTTGCAGCTTGCTTTCTTACACTGGACACATGTAGAACTTGAATGGGTAGTTAGTTACAGCCTAAAGGCTTTTCACAGGCTCTGATGATATGCTACAAAGTGGCCTTAGCCTGAGTAGAGACAGCGTCAACCCAGACAGTAATTGATGAGGTCAGAATGGACTCGATAATGGTAGTGTAGAACTAGACCAGTATTGCTTGGTGGAGATCAAATTTTCTCAGTTGGCACAAAAAAAATCTCTGACAGGCTTTCTTGATAATACATTCAATATTTTTTGTGTCACTTCAGGTTTTGGGACAGCACAGTGCTCAGAAACGTAAATGGCACTGGTATTTCAAATGGCTGAGTCATTTATACCAAAAGAATAGTAGAGCAGGTGGCTGTTTCCTGAAATCTGATGAATACTAAGATCCAAATTATTACATCTGCATTGTTTGAAATGAGGTGAGGCCCATTAGTGTGATGTCATCCACAAATATAAGAATTTCAACAGATGAATCACCAGAGACAGAGTCATTTGTATATAGTGAGATGGGTAGTGGGGAAAAGGCACACCAGTACTATGGGTTAAAGGGTCAGACATGTATTTACCGTTTTTACCCAATTGCGCATACCGTTTCCTATTTGTAAGAACATCTGTAATCCAATGGCAGATTGAACTTGACAGGCTGAACTGGGTGAGTTTCTTGTCTAGAAGCTCTGGTATAATAATACTGAAAGCAGAAATAAGTCTACAAAGAAGCTCCTCACAAATGTCCCTGGCTTATCCAGGATGTCTTTTGGAGCATACTTGCTTCTTTTTTCTTCTTGAATAAGCTACAGACATCTTTTGCAGTGATGACAGAAGGAAGAGGATGAAGAAGACTGTGACATGGTAACAGTGAGGCCATCAGGTTGATTTATATCCTGTAGTCTTCCAAAGTAACCAGACTATGATCAATAGAGTTGTTTGGTATTTTTTCTTGTAGTTAGTGAGCTGTTTAAGGTCTCTCCAAATTTATGTGCTGTTGTTTTCAGTCACTTGCTCCTCACAGCTTTCATTTGGCACCTTTAATCCATTTTTTCAAGATATACTTGACTTTCTGTATTCCTCATGACTGTCAAATCTGAGAGCATACTCTTTGTCCTGAAGCAGTCATCTGAGCTGTGGGGTGAACTAAGGCTACTCATTGCTAAACTTCACAATTGTTTTTGTTGGAATGCAAACATCTTAACTAAAACTAACTTATTAAGTAACAGCATTTGTGCACTCATGTATGATGGTGGTGGCAGTTTTGAAGGCACACCAGTCTGTTTGGGCAAAGCAGCCCTTAAGCACCTTTACTCAAGTGAAAAGAATTCAAAAGAAGTTAATTATCAGTAAAAACAGGTTACTAATTAAGAAAAGGGTTAGAATGAAAACTTCCAGCCACTGGGGCCCTCCAGGAATGGAGTTGGGGAACCCTGCTCTACAAAAACCCTCAAATACCATAATTCTGCAATTAATTATGAATTCTTATTGTCATTTGCTATTGTTATGACCTATTTTATGATCATAAAGATCAGCATTAGAGCGGTAAATAATTACTGAAATGTTATGGAATAGTTCAGGTAACTTGGTTCCTATGGTGCAAAGGCTACTGATGCTCATGTCCAGATTTTTTTTAAATTGAGTATTTCTGCATGGATTAGAAAATATATGGTGTTGTTCCACTTGCTAAATGCTTTCTCTCTGAAACACTTTGGCAAACTATAACGCAATAACAAATGGGAACAAATCCCAGCCCCGTGACTGTCTGTATGTAGTTTGCATATTCTCTCCATGTCTATATGGGTTTTTTCCACATTCTAAACGTTCATGTTAGGTTTATGAGTGAATATAATTTAGTCAAAATAAGTAAATGTAGGTATGTGCACAGTGCTTGATGCTGCGCCAATAGTTTTATTTAAAGTTAGAATTGATCTGGCTTCATGCTTGTCACTGATGGTAACCACTAGAAATCAGATAAATGGGTTTTAAATTTACCGACAGTTTGCAATGCATGCAAACCCAGGTGTCAACTTGTCATGACTGCACTTCAAATGGGCTACAAACTTGGATAGAGTCAAAAAGAGGACCCGAAGGCTGCCATGTGTCTAAAGCACCTGAAACAGTAAGAGACATTGAGAAAATGAAAGAGGGGTATATTAAACACTCTGGTAAACAGCTACTCGCACTGTGATCGTGAATGCCTAAGCAGCTCTATTACACTTTACCGCAGACTGTCCACAGGCTGAGAGGGCAACGTGCTAACGCAAGACTAAAAGCAAAGTGAAAAGGTTTTAGAACTGGTCTACCATCTGTTATAATGGGAAATGTTCGATTTCTGTCAAATAAGATGGATAAACTGTCTGTGCTTATAGCAGGTCACTGAGCAGACAAGTACAGTGGCATTTTGTGCTTTATGGAGAGCAGGCTTAAACCTGATATACAGTGCCTGACGCTAGTTTAATGCAAATGTGATTATGTGAATGAGTAATGGTGTAAAAGTAAGCATATAACAGTTAAAAATACAGTTTGTAATTTAGACGTTGAACTTCTGGCTGTCGGAATTCGTCCATGTCATTTGCCCAGGGAGATAAATTACATCATCCTTTTTAATGTTTATGTTCCTACTTTTGCAAATGGAAACCTAGCAACAGAAATGATTCATCCTGTTACAAACACTTTAATGATGACTCACTTCAACCCTGCAGTTATAATATGTGGTTTATATTATTTACTAGCAGAATACCCGTGCTTCGCAGCGGAGAAGTAGTGTGTTAAAGAAGTTATGAAAAAGAAAAGGAAATATTTTAAAAATAACGTAACATGATTGTTAATGTAATTGTTTTGTCATTGATATGAGTGTTGTTGTCATCTCTCTCTCTCTCTCTCTATATATATATATATATATATATATATACATAGCAAAATACCCGCGTTTGGCAGCAGAGAAGTAAAAAGAAAAGGAAACATTTTAATAATAACGTAACATGATTGACAATATAATTGTTTTGTCATTGTCATGAGTGTTGCTGGCATATATATATACACTCACACACACAAACATATATAAACATATATATACACATCATATATATATATATATATACATATATATATACATATACATATAAATATATATACATATATACACATATATATATACACACACACACACATACAGTATATACATATATACACATATACATATCTACATATATACTGTATATACACATATATATATATATATATACAAATCTACATATATATCTACATATATATATTAGGGGTGGGACTCGATTAAAAAAATTAATCCAATTAATTAGAGGCTGTGTAATAATTAATCTTGATTAATCGTATGTAATCGCACATGTAAATTTGCCCCAAATCGCAAATGTGTTTTTTTAATTTAAAAGGGTTTTAGTGGGCGACAGAATCAAATAATAGACATGGACATGAATATTGTAAACTCAAGCTCTTTTAATTTCTGAAAAAAAAAATGCTTTTAAACTGCATTTGAATTCAAAACAGAAACAAAAATATCATCCCTGGTTAAAATTGGGCAGACTTAAAAATAAAGTGGTAGTTTAAGTACTTTAAGTACATTTTCAGAATGGTATTGTCTTTAAATAATAATAACCAAAATTTCAACATAAAGTGCAGTTTTTCTTCTTAAAAAAATAAGTCAGAAACATAAAAGGTAATTTGACCAACTTAATCTTTAAACTCTGAGTAACCTTAGCCAAAATTATTTTGTACATTAGGCTAAAACAGTGTGATCATTGAACATTTTGTAATTAGATGTAATTAGAATTACTAACGGTCACGGAAGTCCAATGATCCCCAGTAAGAGCCACAAAGTCCGCTTTTTGTAATGCATCTAATTTTGCTTGGTTTTCACTGTGCACAAAACCATGCTTTTATCAAGGCTTCGCTCGGGTAGTTTTTTGAAATTAAATTTTCCTCCGATCAGGAACGCGCTTCATTCCGAGTGTAACATTTTTGTAGCTGTGATGTGTGCATCAGTGTAATCGATGTACCAGGAAATCATGCATTGACAAAAGTTCCCCTTTGCTTGGAATTGAAAGTGTGATTAAATGCGTTATTTTTTGTTATGGAGTACATGCATCGAAGCTTCTCAGCTGTGCTTGTGCTAAGAATAGGAAAGATTTTAAAAATAACGTAACATGATTCTGCGTTAACCGCATATTTTTTCATACGTCTCAAACCAAGGAGATGCGAGGTTAAAATGAACCAAGAAGCACGCGTCCATACTCAGTACATCCCCTCTCAGGAATCGAACCTCGGATGTAGACGATAGAGGCGAAGCCTCTACAATTGCGCCACGGTGTGTGGCTTATTTATTTGAGAGTATGTAGATCGGGGTATATATATATATATATATATATTCGCAGCGGAGACGTAGTGTGTTAAAGAAGCTATGAAAAAGAAAAGGGAACATTTTAAAAATAACGTAACATGATTGTCAATATACAGTAATTGCTTTGTGAATGTTGCTGTGATCAAGGATTCGATTATCATTATTTGTTTCAATCAGGGTCGTATTTGTACGATGTGTTGTGTTCAAGTTACATTCTGTGTTTGTCAGTCGTTGTAAAGATTAAATTCTGTAATAACAGCCACATTAGCTCCACAAATGAGACACACGGGTTTACGGGCAATGTCAGTAAGCATATACTCAGCCTCCCATCGGTTTTTAAAGGCTCTATTTTCAGAATCAACTTTTCTCTTCGGCATCGTGTGGGCTAGCTTCGCAATAACTTGCAGCGTCATAAGCTAGACTTGATTAACGCGGTAAGTGTTCGGCAAGGCAGCTGAAGCTCTGCATTATGGGATCTGTAGTTTATTGTGTTACCAGCGCTTCATATACCCGGGCCATTAATAACAATAATACAGTATATAAAATGATCTCGCGGGCCGGATATAATTACACGCCGGGCCGGATGTGGCCCGTGGGCCTTGAGTTTGACTCATATGGACTAAATAGAACTTGAAAAGAAATATTTTTTGGAATGTGATCGCGCAAGTCAGTACATCGAGCCCGCGTGCTATTGTGGTTTTGCTTGTGTGCTTCAGTAAGTTACCGTCCCCTCGCTCTTACTTTTTTACCGTTCATCTAATGAATACACTGAGTATGGCTTTACCAAAACAATCATTGATCGCGAATAAAGTATCCATTATTCATGAAGCTTCAATAGGTGAATAGGTGATCTGTCTTTCTGCGTTAACCGCATGCGTTTTCATATGTCTCAAACTAAGGGGATGCGAGGTTAAAATAAATCGAGAAGCGCGCGTACATACTTAGTGCATCCACTCTCGGGAATCGAACCTCGGACGTGGGCGCTACAGGCGAATGCTTTACTATTGCGCCACAGCGTGTGGTTTATCTATTTGAGCGTAGCAGTGTAATTCGGTTTTTGTTCAGCACTCTTTGGAACTGTTACTTTTTGTCTGCGCACTGCGTCAGTTCACGTGAGCCGCTGAATATGGTTTTATATGTCACTCGCTCGCTTCTAATTGTTTCGCTGCCTTCTTAATTATATAATGCATGTTTTCTAAAGCGCGTTTTGTAGCTCTTCCTGGCTTTCTACGTAATGCGTGATTACGTGAGAGGCGTGATGATGTCATACGAAACTCCGCCCCTCCAGCTGAACTCCATTACAGTAAATGGAGAAAAATAGCTTCTAGTTATGACCATTATGCGTAGAATTTCGAAATGAAACCTGCCCAACTTTTGTAAGGAAGCTGTAAGGAATAAGCCTGCCAAATTTCAGCCTTCTACCTACACGGGAAATTGGAGAATTAGTGATGAGTCAGTCAGTCAGTCAGTCAGTGAGTGAGTGAGTGAGGGCTTTGCCGTTTATTAGTATAGATAATATTATCTATAATATGTGATTTAGGAAGGGACTTTGATACATTTCTATCACTTTGTGATGAGTTCCATGCCAGGAAATAATAAGAGGGACCTGCTGTATTCAAATGTTAAACCTGCCTTTAAGTGTAAACTATTGGCACCTTTAGGCAAATCTGATCACAACCTGATTCATCTTATCCTGAGATACAAGCCTGCTATTAGACATCAACCTGTTAACACCAGAACAGTGGAAAAGCGGAGCCTGGAGACTGAAATTGCTCTAAATGACTGCTTCCAAATGACAGACTGGGAAATGATGTGTTAGTCTCATGGGGATGATACTGAGAATTTATTTATGAACTATTTATGAATTTATTTATTTAAAAAGTTTCTGTAAAAAGCCAAATTTCCTTTTGGGGACAAATAAAGTTCTGCTTAATATACAGTAAAACGGGTGCATTTTCTTTGTATTCTTTTTTCATTACTGCTTTAGACTCAGAGTTTTCCTGCTCGAAGCTATTGTCTATGTAGATAATCTTGCTTTGGTAAATACATTTTTTTTAATAATATCCATTATCTCAAAGTAATTTATAAAATTAAGTAAAAAAATTATCACCTTAAAATTTGTGATTAGAGAAACAGGCAAGTTTCAGATCACACATAGACAAGACAAAAAAGACACTAAAATTTGTTTTGCAGGCAATTCCCAATTGTGAAACATGAAAATCAATGTAGAGGGGGGTTTAAAAGCTTTTTTAGGTGAAAAAAAGGAATACTGCTCCCTGAAACGTCATTCACACTTCCATGTTTACCTGTGTTCCTTTCTGCAGCTGTGCAAATATGAAATGCATACCATACTGGTAAAATTAACTCTATATATCACTGCATAGGAGTGCTATACATATTTTTGAAATATGACATGATTCATATTTTCCTCTCTTAATTTCTGTTTTTGAACTAATGTCAAAGTTTGCCAGTTTTGTTTTCCCACACGTGCTGCATTCTTTTCATCTTTAAAGTGACCTAACAACATATCATCAACAATAACAGTCCTTTACAGACTGAGTTCAAAACAGAACTGAATTAATGGAGGCAAGATAGCGTTTATATAGGCAGGTTAGAGGAAGTGATGTCATTATGGATGGCATTGCTCACGTTGTTAGGTTCAGGCAGGATTTCCTTCAGGTTGTCTGTAGGGGAAAAAGAGAGAGGGTTAGAGATGACTGCTGCCCAGGTTCCAGCATGCAATTATTATCTTTCAAGCCTGTTAGCTTCCTCCTATACGTATGTGTGTGACAATATATATATATATTGTCTATATTGTATATATATATATATATATACACTACCAAAATAATCAGATTGCAATTCAGATTTATGAATGTAAAACTCCAATCTTCACCCTCTTAAGTAAGCAAACCAGCCGCTGTGGCACAACGTAAAAGGATTCGCCTCAGGCACTGATGTCCAAATTTCGATCCCTGTAAGAGGAAACAAAATTGCGTACACCTGACAAGCCCCAAATAGGGCAAAACAAGTGTTGCGTACTCTTCGTATTATTTGGCAAGTACTGTATCACATATCTATGATCTGCTTCTCGCAACTGAGAGGACTGATGTTTGCCAACTGGTTAAGTAACCACAAGCATTATCTGGTAGGTAACCATCCAAATAATCAGATTGCGATTCAGACCTATGAACCCAAAATACAATACATACAATATATATACATAGCCAGTCAGTTTGTTTATTATGAGTATAGATTTATCACCATAATTTTAGATGGTCTAAGCATCCATGTATGTTGTACTGTCTGATGAAAAAGGCCATCATGGCCATCAACGATAGTCAAACTTGCTGAGTTTTTCCCCAAAACACAGGGAGCTTGAGTTACGTTACTCAAAGCAACTGCATCTCTTTGTTGCTTGCTGACAGCAGTGGAACTTGGGCTTTAGCTTTTCATATTAATTCCATGAAATGATAGATGTTTGATTTTTCACTTTTCCCACCTACTACAATGTTTTTAGCCAAATAACTTTTAATGTTCACAAGTGCATTGGTGCCTGCTAGATTTCATAAGTGATCTACTTCCAAACATCAATACAATATTTTCAATACAATATTGATAGTACTGTGTATTAAAGCTCCCTATCTACTGATGCATGCCTGTTTAAGCAGCATTTTTGTAAAACCACTATGATGCTGTCATTGATTAAGTCACTTATACAGGATGAAAGAGCATACATAATAAAGTGGTTGTTGTTGGACTCCACCTCTAAATAAATTAGAATACATAAGGATTGTGAAAGTTATTCCTCTGGGCTTTGTATTATGCTT
This sequence comes from Polypterus bichir lapradei, assembly GCA_026402145.1. NCBI lineage: Eukaryota > Metazoa > Chordata > Cladistia > Polypteriformes > Polypteridae > Polypterus > Polypterus bichir. The sequence continues at coordinate 49,024,685 of JANRMT010062808.1, forward strand.
TTTAAGTGTCATTAACGCCAAAAGAAGTCTTTGTTAAGGTCTTTTTACATAAATGAGGAATAGATACATTTTTACAGTACCTAACATAAAATGTTACCTTTATTTCAAATGATACAATGTACAATTAAATACCTTAAATACTGTAAATGTGAAAAATAATGTAGTGATAAGTTTGATTTTTAACTTGTGTTTTTCCTCTTCTTTTCTTATAATACACTTCTCCTTATGTTAAATAGTATGTCATGAGTCACAACTATGCATTTTTTTTCTTTTATCTTACTTGACAGGGCCAGCCCAAAGGATGGTATCTCCAAAACAAGATTGTGAAGAAAGAAAACCAGAGAAAATTCCAGACAAAGGAAGCGAAAGTGGAACTTCACTTAATGAGCTCTCTACCTCTAGCTCCGAAACTCATTCAGAAATCTCCACTCCACAAGACAATGCCCCCTGTGCACCACAGCCTCCTCCGCACCAGCCTAGCACACTTACCTTGGACAGGCCTTCAAAGAAAGCGTCTGTTCAGTGGATGCAACCGCCAGACAAGCGTAGGAACAGTGAACTTTTTCAGACACTAATAAGTGCCCCTAGAGAAACAAATCTAAACAAAAAAAAAGTCAATGAAAAATTAAGTGCAGAGGAAGAAATGAAACAGTGCATTCAGGATTTTAAAAAGATCAAAATACCAGAAGAATTTCCACAACGTAAACGTCAGTGGCAAAATGAACTTTTAAAAAAGTATGGACTCTGAGAAATTCTCAGACCCTAGAGATTAAGTTAATGGTTTACCAGTCAATCAGCATACCGCTTTTAATGTATTTGACCATGGTTTGATCATAATAGGTTTAGGAAATGAGTTTAGTCAAGCCTAAAGTGGAAAAATTAAATGGTTATGGAACTGACACAGGTCAATGCGAATCAAGTAATGGAATTTTAAGAAGTAAATCATTCATAATTAAAGAATTGATGGTTAGACACCATGAGCCCAATAAAATGTGCAAAAATGTTCACTACTCAGTTTCTGAAAGAGAGGAAATATTCAAATAGAAAAATCCTCATGTCAAAATCTTTCCAGTGGATTGTTATAATAAATCCAGTTAATTCATTCTTGTGCAGACATAGAACTGATAAGAATAACTTTGTATACCTCAGCAAAAGTATTATCTACAGATGACAAACAGAAGAAATAAGGTTCATGTATAGTTTTCCTAGTTATGCAAATTGCAGATATCAACTGTTGTCTGTTTATAGTCTATGATAACTACTGTTCCAAACTATTTTTTAATTGTGCTGTGTTATTAATGTGAAGAAAATGTGGAAGCAAAAACAAAACCGTATTGGTAATCAATTTTAGAAGTGTTTCAATAATGTCACTGTATTGCCTGTCAGAATTGCCAATTTATATTAAATCATGAATGTAGTAAATTAAAGTGCTCTGTTGTCCGGGTGTTTAGTAATGGTGTATTTTGACAAATAGTCAGTCATTTTGCAGATAGGGTAAAGTCTTATTAAGATAAAGATATACAGTAAACTAGTAATCAATCTTACTTACTAAATTATTTTATTAATAGAAAACAAGATATATGTATGCATTCATGTACTTGGTAAATACTGTACTGTAACCACTTGCATAAATGTATTTCGTATATATCGTAGGTAACAGGCACATGGAAAAAGAAAGCCATTTTTTTTCAAAACAATGAGACCTTTGCAATATTTTTCTGATCTTCTTTCAATAATTGGTTATTTTAACAAAAGTGATAAAACACAGTATTATGGCTTTAGATTTGCCTAATAGCTGCTTCTTATTAAAATTTCAGAGGGTAGCCACTTATCACATATAGAATACAATATTGCACATTTCTGTAGCAAAGTGCTTACACTGAAGGGTCTTAGATATTGATGGTGTTGTGCTCCAGAAATCCTACAAACTTTTAGTTTCATGTCAGGTGAGAATAAATATTTAGAAGGAGCCTTATATGCAAATACCCCACTGCGGCAATGGCTTGTAGAACATCTAAACAGGTATTTTACCTTTGGAACAACAAAGATTCTTATTCTAGATAAAGTGGCAGATCATCTTGAATCTTTTGAATCATTACAGAGGGACATGGACATCATACAAATTTGGTCAAATTTGTTTTAGATGAAATTTAATGTAAGCAAATTTAATGTACTAACCGAAGCCCGCCGTAGCATACGGCGGTGTAAGAATAGGAATGGAACATGGTGAGAAAGGAATTCAGCATAACAAAGGCTTAGGAAACCACCGTCGCAGTATAACGAAAATAGCAAGGAGCAAAACCAATGCCAATGGTCGAGAGAGTACCTTCCTGTAGCAGGCTACGGAAAACATAGACATATATAGATAGACGCCGCATTCACTGTGTTGCCCAGTCGACACGATAAGTCAGCGCGTCCACCCTATTGCGAGTGATAAAAGTGCCATTTAAACTAATACAGGTAGACGTGGAAACCGGGTTTTCTGATGAAAAAACAATAACGTTTTAAACAGCATCGTTTACATACAACAGATTTTGGTGAATTGTTTACATGCAATTATTTATATCCATTTATACACTAAATACGTGCATATCCCATGGTCTTAGAGTTGGTGTGCGGGGCTCTCTGTCTTGCATGCGCTCTCTGTCTTGATTGCCCTTAGTTAGAGTTGGCGGGCTGGGCTCTGTGAGTTGCCGATCGTGGCTCTCTGTCTTGCGTGCGGTGTAAAGTCAACGTGGCTCAGAGGTGCATGTGGACTTTTGCACAGACGAAAGCAACTGAGGCTGTGTTTGGTGAGTTGTTGCGTGCCTCGAGAGCGACGCTAGACTTGGGAGGATGGTTACAGTTGGCGTGCGTGGCTCTGTCGTGCGTATCCCATGACGCGGTAGGAGGGTTAGGGTTGCCGGCGGGCGGGGCTCTATTGAGCCTTCCAGATAGTGTTTAGAATCCATTAACAAGGCTAACAGAGTGTTAGGTTATATAGCGCTGTGATGTGTGGAGTGGCAAGTCCAAGGAGGTTATGTTCAAGCTTTATATCATACTGTTGTGGCCTCATCTGGAGTACTGTGTGCAGTTTTGGTCTCCGGACTACAAAAAGGACATAGAAGTGCAGGAAAAAGTCCAGAGAAGAGCGACTAGGCTGATTCCAGGGCTACAGGGGATTAATTATGAGGAAGAATTAAAAGAGCTGAGCCTTTAAAGTTTAAGCAAAATGAGATAAAGAGGAGGCATAATTGAAATGTTTAAAATTATGAAGGAAACTAGTACAGTGGATCAAGACTTTCATTTTAAAATTAGTTCATCAAGAACACGTGGACACAGTTGGAAACTTGTTGAGGGTAAGTTTCGTACAAACATTAGGAAGTTTTTCTTTACACAAACACATGGATTAATCTACTAAGTAGCATGGTAGACAGGACGATGTAATTGTGGAAGAATTAAGTGGATAGGACTGGCAAGCATTGTTCGGCTGAATGGTTTGTTCTTGTCTAGATTGTTCAAATGTTTACACATTCATTCATTTTAATATTTTAATAACAAAGGTACTCAGTGCTGCCCAGAGTAGAATAAAGTGGAGGTACATAAATTCCACAGATGGAAAAACCTTTAGACCTGAATCACTTTCACTGACTAAACCCATCATGGGAAAAAACTTTAGATACTTGCACCAGTTCCCAAAAAATGCCTCCTAGAGGCATTTCGAAAATGAAGCTCAGGTGCAGTCAAATTTTCAAATTAAATGTAGCCTATGGCATTCCTCTGTGCAAATGAGAAATGTGTGCAAAATTTGGCAAAGATAGATTCAATGTTGTGGATTTATATACAGGACAAATTCACACACACACACAAACACACATTCAGTTTTACATATTAGATGTACTACCACATTACTGCACATTTTAATCACATTATTTGTTAAAGTTTACAGAAGATTTCGAAACATTGTTTTCTTTCTTTTTTATTGGGATGAAATGCCAGTCAACTTTCCCAAGCCCTAATTCATCTCATTTTTTTCCAATGTATAAATTTCATTTTTTATTAAGAACAAGTTTCAGTGTTTGAATTTCAATTTCTGAGACTTGTGAAAGAAAGAATTACAATGTATCTGTTGTGTCAAGAATATATTTATTCAATAAATTTTAAAAAGCAGGTACTTTGGGAAGATCCAAATACTATTTGACACTAACCAAGTAAATTGTTAGTGCTAGACAAATTCCCTGCTTCCCAAGGACTTATATAGAAAAATCACAATGATTTGATGCCCGTGAGTGGTTCTGGAAAAAAATGGTAAAATGGAACTTAATCTAAATGGTTAATGGATATCACAGATGAGCTATAACATATTTTTATTGAGTATAGATATAACCATTATTATTAATTTTTTAATAATGAATAATCTCAAACTGTTTTCCACTTAAGAGGCTGTGTGTTAAGCTATCAATTAACTGTAAAGAAGTATACAAAAAATGTCACATTAACTCTATAAATATGTACAGTATTTGTCAAAGGTATTTAATAATGAGAAAGCTTGGATGTTCCTTTGTAAAAATGTATATTATATCAACATATAAAATTAGCTTTTCTATGTATGTATGTTTATAAATATGTGCTACATTGAAATGATTTTCATAAAAGCAGATAAGAGCAAACTCGTAATATTGCTGTCAAAGGAATACCTTGTACCCGCCTATTAGTTTAAACAGAAATACAACAATGTATTCTCTCTTTCCTTTTCATATAAACAAATTTGTATAAATTTAACAAACTGACTATAACGGGAACTAATGGGTACATGTTTACTTAGGGGGGCATAAATGGCTTACCATCACTGTAAGGTATTTGGCTTACCATCAAAATAAGATATGCCAGTCATGGTACACCATTCATAGACTTACCATAGTCATGAAGCTTTAAACCGGGACAGGAGTGGACACTAGAGAAATAAGAAACAAAAACTACCAAAAATTGCTTATTAAAAGTACCTATAAATCTTTTTACATATTACATAACTTATATAGAAAGTCTGCGCAGAAGTTTAAATTATTTTATTTGTTTATTGTACCAGTCATACTTCTCGCTGGAATGAACTTTTTTCAATACCTTATCATTTTTTAAATTTTTTTCATAAAAGTCATTGCATGTTATGCCAAAGTTTAATTTACAATACAGTAATGCTCATACGGTAGACTCCAGCATGCGGCTTCGGTCATCCGACGAAATGTGTTTCATTATCGAGTAAACACGCTCCAAAGGTGTGGACGTTCCTGGCAGACATAAAATATATTGGATCATTTTAACCAGATTATGTGCATCGATAGGTTTATCTTGAAAATGTTTGAATAATTGGACCCATTTGTCAACATACTCAATTTGGGTCGTCGTTGAACTCCACTGTTCATTTTTTGACGCAAAAAAAGATTTTGTGAGTGAAAACTCGTCAAAAAGATTATCAGTATTAATTTTTTGTCGATCATCTGAACCATGTATTGCATTTATAGCTTCAGAAGATCGTTCAATCTCGTCCCATTTCAGTACATTTTGCAATCCAACCTATGCGAAGATCTGTGTGCCACCGAAACTGTTTTCCCACAATTCAATGTAAGAAATGTATCATCTGTAAATAACAGTTACCTCCGTCATAAATCTATTAACATCCTGGCTACCGAGGTTTCTCAACAACTGTTTCGCTCCTAGTGGGACAAAGTTACTATCCATCCTTTCCTAAAGATTATATTTCAATCGTTTTAGCTCCAAAATAATGTCTGTTGCGCTTGCTTTACTTTTTTCCATGACTAGCACAGTCTTGTTAAAATTATTCAGTTGTCCATGCACAAACCAAAAATATAATTCACCTGTGTCACTTTCAAAAAAATCTTGCATTGCACATGGACAGTTCTTTTGCACAAGAAAATATGATTTCAGTCCTTCAAATATATTTAAAATTCTTTTGACTGCCGGCAACAGAGAAAGAAATCTTGTACTTCCATGCTGGACTAGTTTTTTGTATTCTACATCTGCAAATTCGCAGAATTCCTTTAATTGAGGCACTCTAACGGTATAAATATGAAAATATTTGTATATTTTCACAACAAGACCATCAATTTAGATTGGCAGACCATTCACAGCAGTTTGAAGTGTATTGTGCACAATATGTGCGCCACATCCAATGCCGACAATATTAATTCCAAGTTCTTATTTGAGCCGACTGTAAACATTATTTTGTCCTCTCTATGCATGCCTCCAAAATTTGTGTTACAATTGTCAACACAAAATGCAGCTATTTTTCTGTCAAATTCATGACGACATAATGTTGAAATTATATTTTCAGTCAATATTTCTGATGTCTCACCATCTACAGATTCAAAATCCAACAGTTTTACTTGTACGCCTTCCAATGGTAAAAAATATCTAACAACAACGGGTGCTAGTTTTACATCTTTTCTATTTGAAGTTTCGTTGGCAACACTTGCAAAAAGCGTCTTCTGTAAGTCAGCATGTAATTCTTCCACAGACAATGGTGCCAGAACATTTAAAATTATCGCTTCGCATTTGGTTCTCGCGGCACCAAATTTGGGTTCAAAGAATTTTGAGATCAATTTGGACGTACAGTCAGAAGTTTGGAAGCTCATATCATGCATTGCTGTGTGAAAAGCAAATGTGGCCTCTTTGGCCGCAATAACTAAATCATCTTGAATGGGATCATCGTTTTTAAAAAATGTTTTTATAGATGAAGTGCTTGCAGTCGCCGTAACACCAGCCTTGTGTTTCGCACACTTCAAGTGATCCTTAATGTCCGCTCGCCCACCGTGTGCAATAGAAAATTCTGAGAAACATTGCTGGCACTTCACTCTGCTATCCTCACCACAAAGCTTTTTTTATAAATGGATAGTCCTCTTGCAGTTCATTCATAAATTTGCAAATTCTTTTCGACATTTTAAACACAACTTTAACACATTTGGGTTAAAATCTAAATTACATAGATAAATTACGCGTAGCTGCGTCCCTCAGATAATACGTAATCGTACTGCAAGTGATCAGCGTAAACTGACTGTCACCCGCCCCGCGAAAGAAAGAGACGCACGGGACGGGGGAAGCGGTTGCACATGCCGCGCGCCGGGCGTCTCATCGTGACACGAAACAACATCCGGGACAAAATACCAAACCGGCTGGTACCAATGTCTAAAACTGGGACAATCCCGGTTAAACGGGGACGAATGGTAAGCCTAAAAGGTTTCTGCAGCATGGACACAAAGTAGCTCCTTGCAAAAGATGGCTTTGTTAATTCAAAACTTGAATTGAATTTTAAATGTATTTTTTGCACAACATTACTGATGGCTATTGCTTTTGGTGACTGGTTAATAGCAATTAATAAAATAACACCAGCATTGCTTAGTGATTTGGAAATTGTAGAGATTAAAGTAATAAATTAAACAAACTGCCAGGACCAGATAACATTTAATCCAAGGTGCTTAAAGTACTGAAAAATGATAATTTCTTAATATGTTAGGCCATGTTGCTTGCAGTGGTGAACGTGAAAGAAAAATTTAATCTCATGTTTTTGAGGAGAAAGTCCATGACAAAGATTTTTATTGAATGGGACCCAATAGTAACCAATTCTGGACAAGAGCAAACAATGTGAAAAACATCCATGGAAAAGCACAGTATTATGGGAAAATGTCTTTCCTGTTTATCTTCTACGCTGATTTTTCCAGAAGTATTAATAATAATTTAGCACAAATGCATTGATTTTGCACCTTTTAAGCATATGAATAGATAACAGATGTGGTTTATGTGGCACAAAGTATGTGAGAATTTTTTTACTTTTTTCCATGAACGTTTTTCACATCTCTTACTGTTGTCCAGAGTTAGTCGCTATTGGGTCTCAATTCTCCATGAAAACATGTAGCCAGCACTAAAAACTACTTAAGGCAAGTAATAAATAAAAAAAATCTCTTTTGGATGGGGAAGTTCCTTAAGGAGGTTAGTGACTACAACCATTAATGCATATTTTTCACAAATCGGAGTACATTGGGTAGAAATTCCTATAAACTGAATGTTAGCAAATATTGTCCCATTGAATATAAAAAAGGTGATTAGATTAATCCAAGAGATTGGAGGCTAGTAAGCTTAACATGCATCACAGAAAAATTAAAAGAAGAAATTATTAAGAAAAAAAAAAATCAGGTAATAAATGTCAAAAACAGGTATATTAGTGAACAGCCACAATGGGTTTAGATGAAATGGTGTCATGTTTCAAAAATATGCAGAAATTCTATGGAGAAACAACACAAACATACACTAAAAGAGGTGAATATAATATTGTTTACGGTGATTTTCGGGAAAGCCTTTGATAAGGTTGAACATAAAAGGCTTGTAATTAAACTAAAAGAGGAAATTTAGGCAGTGTGTACATGGGGGCAAAGATAGCTTAAACACAGGAAGAAAATTATTATTATGCAAGGACCTTTTTCCTAATTGGGTGATTTTAAAAGTGGCATTCATCACAAGTAGCTTTTCTTTTTTAATATTTATTAATTATCTTAATAAAAGTACAAATAGTAAGCTGGTTAAATTGATATAAAGATAATATTAAACATGTAATGGCATCTGCGGTGGATTGGCGCCCTGCCCGGGATTGGTTCCTGCCTTGCGCCCTGTGTTGGCTGGGATTGGCTCCAGCAGACCCCCGTGACCCTGTGTTCAGATTCAATGGGTTGGAAAATGGATGGATGAATGGATGGATGTAATGGCATATAATCTAAAATCAGCTAAATCTGACCTGGACAGAATTCAGACTTGGGAACATGTGTGCCATGTGATACTTAACGTAAGCAAATATGAAATATTACACATAGGAAGTAAAAAATAAATTTGAATACTTAATCAGAGGAGGGTCTAAAACTTCAATATACAACTTGTAAGAAGGAAAATAAAGTTATGAATAATGGACTCATCACTACTAACACTACTAATATCCATATAGTTAAAAAGGCAATAGGATGTTAGGCTACATAACATGATGTATGTAGCGCAAGTCAAGGGATATTATACTTTAGCACTTACAGTATACTTAAGCACTTGAGAGGCTTCATCTGAAATACCCTGTGCAGATTTATACTTCATATTACAAAAACAGACATTGCAGTGTCTAGAGAAAGTCAAGAAAAGAACAACTAGCTGGCTGATTCCAGGTCTGTGAGGTATGAAGAAGTACTGAAATTGATTAACTTTTTCATATTAAGGGCACAAACATTAAGAGGTGACATCATTGAAGGGTTTAAAGTTTGAAGGGAATTAGAATGGTAGATCGCAACATTCACTTTAAAATGAGTTTGTAACATGACTATGGGGACACAGATGGAAACTGCTTAAGGCTACATTTCTCCATAACATTAAAAAATTATTTGAAGCATAGACAAATAATAAAAGGTGCCTTGTAGTGTGGCACATAGTTCTATGTTGGGATCCTTCGACTCTGAAATATGTAACCTTTTAGAGAAATTAGTTGTACACGATCAACAAGCTTTCTTGAGCTGAATGTCCCGTTCTCGTTAAAATTGTTAAAATATTTTAATGCTTCTAGTTTAGTCTTCTCCTCTACATGACGGCATAGCCAGAAACAGTCAGTCAGCGATCACGTCACCAGTGCTGCCTCATCGTATTATCCAAATCATTACAGGTTCCACAAAGAACAAACTGTATTAAAAAGTAGCCAGTTGGCTCTAGGAACCTATGGAAAATTACAACAAAACAGAACTGGCTTAGACTGGTATCTGCTGCTAGAGAATATGTGGCACAGTGGCCAAGGTCCCCAAAGTTATGTTATACGTACTACTTAAACAAAATGTTTAAAACATTTATAAAATGTGAAAAAAATATATTCCTGCAACTTCTTTATTTGGCAAGAAGTACTTGATGGCAGGAAAATGCCAAGGAGTTCTACTGTCCTCAAGAATGGAGATAGATATAATCTCAGTAATAATCATAGGCCATTAAGTTTACTCAAAGGAAATTATGGAAAATACAGTCAAAAAGAAATTAGAAGGTTTATTTAACATATTCTAAATAACAATTAGAAATGGTTTTTGAAGAGAAGATGCTGACAAAATAATTGTTACACAATTCTGGACAGGCAGCTGTAGAGAAATTTGTACATGGCCTAATTTACTTACAGTTGCTAAAAGCATTTGATATTGTTCTTCACTGGAGATTAATCTTGATGCTAAAAGCCATTGGCATAAGCAGTAATTTACAAAATTTGATTTGGAGCTGGATAATGGGCAGTGGACAGAGTACAGATAAGAGGAGAAATCTGTAGAATCTGTTCGATGTGTGTTATTTTGTTAATTTACATAAAAACTACTGAATACAAATAAAGGCACATTATGTTGAAAGTCTAAAATGCACAAATAAGAGTGCATTGTTAACACTGGAAAGCTTTGGATATATCCATATTTATAAAAGACATAGCAGTAGGTGACAGAGAAAAGGAAAGATTCTAATCCCTTGAGTAATGGGTAACCAACTCTGATAAAGGTTAATGGAGCTGAAGTTTTTCGGAGACCTACTCTAGGCCTAACCCAGGTCTTAAAAATTCTCGAAGTCATCAGCTAAAGTAATGCCTCAGAAATCATATAGTTAAACAGTAAGTTACATAAAGTATTTGTGGATGAGATGTACATTATAAGACCGTGACCGTGGAGAGGCTGTTTCATACAAAGGAAGTAACAAAGTACCAAGTCTTGCAGTTGAAGCAGAGATATTTGATGGCTTTTAAAATGATATCTGCATGAAATATTTTAATTATAAACTGACTAGTCAGTCTTGAATGACCTGCTTTTGTCGGTAAAAATTTCTTGTGTTTTTACACTTTTGTGGTGTGTGCATACTTGATATTATATACTGGCATATTGCTGATGGCCTTTTAATTTAATTCAAATGACCTTTTTCTCTTATTCTAAAAAGTAGATATTTGTTATACATTTTTAATTATTTTATATTTCATTATTAACTCTATGTATCTGCATACTAGTGACAGAGCAATTCATCTATTTGAATTAAGGGGAATCTGAATAATTTACTTTTATAAAATCAGGATTCCTTTGCAATATTTTCCAAACTTTGTCAATAAAATAAGAAATACATATAAAAAAGGTACTGTTGTCTAGTGTCATATTGGCACTCTGAATTACATATTCTACCTGTTCCCTCTTACTATCAAAGCATTTGCCTTTATTTCTAAGTAATAATGTCAATTAATATAAGCAAGAAATAGCAAATAAAGATATCACTTTTCAATTCTCTTTGTCTAATCTTTTTATTCCTACTGAAACATGTCAGCCCAGAATTAATAATATTTTTTTTGACTGTATGGTGTGGTACAATATGTGATCATTTTCTTCTTTTATGTTAACATATTTGATGTTTTGTATACATTTTTTTTGAATGGATTGTGTTTTCCTGGGTTAATCCAGGATGGACTACACAAGTGATCTTGCTATGAAGAGGAAGGTGCTTATATTTGATTTCTCAGTAACAGTAAAAGCATTTATACATTGTGGCAGGCGGCCGATGGTCCTTTCCGGTCAGGACGCCCATCTGAGGAGAGGTCCGGGGGAGAGAACATGTCAACAGCAGTACCTCCCCCAGGACATGAAAGGGCAGCCTCCCTGGTTTGCACTGGGGCCATGGGCTTGGAGCCTAGAATCTCAACCCTGCGGGGGTGCCTGGACAGCTCTGGACCCTTGGTCTACAGCACTTCCGCCACACCAAGAGGTGCTGCCAGAAGTGGATCTGGGTTCCCATGCAGTACTTCCGCCAACCCAGAAGTGCTGCCAGAAGATGATCGGGGAGCACCTGGAGCACTTTCAGGTGCAGTATAAAAGAGGCTGCCTCACTCCATTCAGGGAGCCGGAGTCAGGAGGAAGAGGACAGAAGAGGAGTGGAGGTGGCAGAAGTGAAGAAGTAGAAGTAAAAATGACTGAACCTAATTGAGGCGATTTGTGCACTGTATTGTGTGTGTTAAAGAAAAGAAATTAAAAGTATGTGCTTTTGGACTAGTGTTTCCAGGTATCTGTCTGTAGTTGGGCTGATCTTCCACAACATTCATACAATGAAAGGCCACATTGATAGTGTAGTGCAATGGAATCAAGCAATGCTGTGTATCCTTGTTACTCCACATTAATCCTGAAGCAACATAAGAAGTAGGAGGCTATGGATAGTTAACAAGTCACAACATCCTTGGTATATGAACAGGACACAAGTGACACTGACCTTGAAAACAGATGGGTAACAAACTATGTCATCCCTGGTATATGGATGGGAAACAAGTCATCAAGTGGAGGAATGGATAATGGATCCTGGCTTCTAATACAGTACAAAGAATGTTTTGAACAATTATAAATAACATGAAACGTAAAATATAGTAATTCTGAGCCTATTTAATAGGGTACGCATAGGCATCCATTCAATTAAATGTGTAGAGAAATAGATGAGCAATCTTCATTTGCACCAGAAGATTCCATCAGTCTGATTTCGCAGTCAAAACTTTGGAAGCAGGACAGGGAGGTATAAGGCTGCTGTTGTTTGGTGGTCCTGTGTGTGTCTGTCTGCTTTATCAGCTTTGCATTCTATTTAAATATGTAAATGCTTTGCAAGATGATATTAACCCTTTAAACTCCACCTCATTTTTTTTTTGTTTTCTGCTACTTTGATTTAACTGGATATAGCCTTATCATGCTTCACTCAGTATTCATGTTCAGTCATTTCTCTTTCAGAATTGTTACACTTGAGAATATTGTTACGATGTACACGTATGCTGGAGTAAAATGTATTTATAAAGCTCTTTTCTCAGACAGGCGTCACAAAGTGCTGTACAATAAAATAAAAGTACAAAGAAGTTATAATAAAAATAAAAGTTAAAATATACGAACAAAAACTACCCAAAAGCTTGGCTAAAAAGGGTTAAGCCTTAAGCTAGGATTTAAACTGTTCAATCGATTGCACCAATCTCAGTGCAAGAGGAAGACTGTTCCACAGTCTGGGAGCAACAGATTAAAATACTCCACCCCACTTGTCTTTAGCCTGAAGTGGGGGACAGAAAGAATGCCTTGCTGGCCTCGACTAGTGGTATAAAGGGGCAGGAGATCCACACTGTATTGAGGAGCCTGCCCATGCTGAGCTCGATAAGTGAGCTGCAGCAGAATAATTTGCAAAATTCAGTAATGTTTTTACCAAAATATGCACTTCTAATGTTGTTCTTATTTCCATACATGTTAAAATAAGCTTCCAAATACTATAAAGGTGTCAGTAACACCCATAAATGAATTGTTATTAATTATCTAGAAGTAATATGTCTCATTTTAATATAAAACTGTTTTCTCTGCTTTTTCTGTTTTCAAATAGGTGTCCATAACATACATATCAATTATTGATGACCAATTGCATATCATTTTGAACAGCAGATCGTACTGTCATAGTATATATAGTTGGTAAACAAATTATACTGTCAATCAAAATTACAACACTAATAGTTGCAAGATTCAAAAACATCTTAAAAAAAAACTGAAAAAGTGGATTGTGGTGTCATTTGAAAGTTGAAACACCCCTCTCATTTAGTAGATAATCAAAAGGTTGGGATGGTGGGAGAAAATTGGGTCCAAATGTTGTTTTGATGTAACAAAAAAAAGAAAAGAAAAACATTGCGTGGCATGCAACATGGCATTTTAACAGCAAAAACATGATACTTTAATTATAACAATGAGAAAATTAATAATTTTAAGCAGTTTTTAAAAACTTTAGCATCATTGTTTGGGTTCTAAACAATGGGGCTGAGTTTAATGGGTTAAGCTAATGTAATAGCTTATGGCTATTTTGTTTGTTGATTTACTTGTCTGAGCTCTTAACAAACCAGCGACAAAAGACCATGTATGCACCATAATATAGTATTTTGAGTTTTTACATACTACCGACTTCTGTCTGTCATTGCTTCCTTGGTATTAGGGAGTGCTAAGATGAGTGTTTGTGCAAGTGGAGGTAGATGGGTAGTGATAACAGTTTTATGCACAACTGTACACTTACAGAGGGGTATCTCACATGGGGAAGCTTCTTCTTACGAAGGAAAGGCAGCAAGTGACCTTTGCTGTGGTTAAATGGATCTGGCTAAATGGATTAAATGAAAATATTTTTCATAATCCCATGTTAATATAACTGTGGGGAAATACAGTATAATTGGCATAAATATGATTGTGTGGTCACAATACAACAGGTATCCTAATACAGTCTTAGTAAAGATGTCATTTGTACTTCTATCTTAGTATAAATTTTGGTGGTGTTTTATGGCCGGAATGAAGAAACAAAAGAAAAGTGGGTGTTCTGTGTTATGTTGGGCAAGAGCACAAGGTGGCATATGTGTCCATGTAGGAGGTGATTCATCTGTTTAAGATATGAATATTCTGAGTTATAGCACTCTGCATAGCTAATTATACATTCCTTCATCACAAAGTAAGTAAGACTTCAGGGTTCAATCAACAGTTTGGCACTTACAGTATGCATGGATTACTATGGGATATTTTGCACAATCTTTTAAGACCTTTGCATTCTGAGGCTGTGAATATAAAACACCTTCTTTTAATAAAACCACAGAATGACTGGAGCAAGAGATATTCCATTGGTTAAGTGCCCTGTTACAGTTACAACAGTATAACTTAAATATTATCGTATCGAAGATAATTATTCTTAACCATATAATAACACATAATTAGAATGATATTATAAATTCCAAACATTAACAATAATGTAGCAAAAAAGTCAACTTCTGTTTAAAGTACCATGTACGGACTTTTGTTTGCTCGGCTAATTAAAAAGATCTAGGGGTACTTTCACAGATCTGGTGTCGTACATCTAATAAGGACAACTAAACTATTGTGGTTAGTTCTTTCACAATTAGAAAACATTAAGGTTGCAGTTAGGGTGCTCATCTTAGGGTTGAAGTGACCTTCATATGAATAGTTGTTTTTGAAGGCAAGAGGCAATCAGGTTTACTTACTCTTAGAAATGTATTCAATCTGGTCAGCTCCCTTTAGAAAGGACTGCATGAGATGTGGAGAAGTAAGAGCTAGTTTTGCTTTTTAGTAATTGTAAATGCTTACTTGCCTTTTAAACTACAGACGACAGATGTTGAATGTTGTTCTTCACATCATATTGCAAAAATTACTCTACTGCATGTAATTCTGCATGTAGAAAACACTACATATGACTGGGATGGTGGCACAGTGGATAGTGATGCTGTCTCAGAGTTTTAAGTGGCCTGGGTTTAAATCGTGGCCCAGACACTATACATAGTTTGGATGTCCTCACCATGTCCACACAGATGTTTCGCTGAGTGTTCCGATTTCTTTTTACACATATACTGTACATAAATATCTATGGGTGTTAATGTAATAATAACCCACAGGTGTGCTTAATCCTGTTTTTGTAGGTTCTCAGTGGCTTAAATTTTTTACTCCAACTTCCATTTTTAATTGGAATTTAATGTAATCTAAGGATGATGTCTTTTACAGGTACCACCTTTACAGTGACTGTTTAAACATATTATTTTGCTTAATGGTGAGCATGATTGACCATTTTGAAAAGCTATTAAAAACCAAAGTCTTTACTCAATTTCTTTTTTAATGTACCCAGTTGGGAGAAGAGAGGAGATGATTAGCTCTTTCTTAACATGCTATCATTTTATAGATTAGACACTAATCACTACTTTTGTGTGTCTTCCTTTTCGGGTATTCAGTGATAGTCTGCTACTAAGTGAAACTATATTGCACCACCTATGGCAGTGGTAAGAACGAAGATAGCTACAAAATACTGCCATGATGAAGTTTCTGGACATTGGTGCAACTGTTGGAGTGCCAAGCCAGCAGTTCCTCTTTTAATTGGAATTTTCAAAATAAAAAGGTCCAAAACAAATGTAAATGAGTGTGTTCTGTCCTGGTGATGTGCTTCTAACTAATAACACTGTAGCACTGAGATCTCTGACTCTCTTTCTTGGATTTTCCAGGATCAAAAATTGAACATCCCAGCTCCATTCTTCCATATTTATAGGCCCCAGTCAAAGGAGGACAAGACTGCTATGCCTCTTTTCCTGGGACTGCTTGAAGCTGTGAAGATAGTAGGAGATACTACTAGCCATCACACTATTTGCGGACTTACCAGAGCCAGTTAGATGATCCCGATGTACGTGTGTGTAAAACTGCCTTCATAATCAGTAATCATTGAGATTACTGTATCTACATTTATTAGAATGCCTGGAGGAGGCTGGGCAGTCTTTTGGCCACGAAACCCTTAGAGCAGTGGTTCCCAAACTTGGTCCTGGGAACCCCTTGTGGCTGCAGGTTTTTGTTTCAGCCAACTTCCATTTTTCATTGCACTCCTAGCCTAATTAAATGAGCTCTTACTTCCCAGTTTCTGTGTTTTGGTGTCAATGTAGAAATTACAAAACTAAGTTTTGTACATTTTTATTCAAATGTACTAAGCAGTTATATGGGATATATTCATGTTTTTGAACTTGCTGACAGTATTTCCATCCTGATTTTCATTCTGCTTTTCTAGATGTTCTGGTTATTTAATTCATTATTTTCTAATTAGTGATTCTGATTCTGAAATAGTTACAGCTTCCATGATCCCGGATATCTGCACTGCTTGTTGTTACTTGCCACTATTAGGGTTAAATGAAGGCAGCAAACTTCACAGAAAAAAGGGAAAATAATAGTAAAACAACAAAAGAGAGGTATGCATTTAAAACCTTAGAAAAAATGTAAATATCTCTAAATGTCTTATAAATGTAAAAAAAAAACATTGCTGTGATTTTTATGTATGCAGAATAAGAGAAGAAAAATAGACCAGCTAATTAAATAAGATCAGTTGTTATCGATTGTTATCACTGATTGTGAATCTGGTTGGAACAAAAACCTGTAGCCACAGGGGATCCCCAGAACCAAGTTTGGGAAGCACTGCCTTAGAGGATTATTTTCTCCAGCATCAACACAAGCTGGAGTTTTTCTTTTCTTCTCCTCTCTGGCCACCTGACCATAATATTTGTTCATTCAACCCTGGCTATTTAGTTTTTAATTTTTACCGTGCTAAAAAACAACTTTTATAAATAGTATTTCTTTGTTTTTTCACGTCTTTATCTCTTGTGATTCATCTGTTATTGTAAAGCAATTCAGCTATTTTTGTGTATGGAAATGAGCTGTTTAAATAAAGAGTGAGGAGCAATAAGAATACACATGCTGGAGACAGGATCAAGGCAAGCTGGTTAGAAGTCTTTAGGTATGAGTGTGACCACTAATCGTCACAAGTGCATGTGGAAAGGAGAGCAAAGCAAAGTGAGTCATGCCTTATCCTGGCGCATGGGTGCATATTTCTTGTTTTGTAGATATCCCCTGCAGTCTGTAGAAATGGGCAAGTTTTATTAAGTGCAATAAAATTTGCTTGGTCTATGAAAGTGTTGATTTATACTCAATGTTCCCACAAGGGTTGTGAGGACAGCGATATGAGCTAAAACATCCTTGAGCAAAGGATGTAAGTGACTCTCTTTCACTGAACCACAAACATCTGTAATGATCTTACTATTTGCACAGACAATATAAAAAATAGAGAACTTAAAGAGAGACTAATTACTGAAGTGTGAAGCAGCAGTCATCTCTATAAACTCCGAGTGACAGATTATAGAGACAGCCAAACAACCAGATGGCACTTGAAAATAAATTAAAATAAAAAAATAAAAAAAACTGAGCTGGTGTAAACCACTCTCTACTAAAAATGTCCTTTAAGTTGGAGGTGGGATTACATCAGGGATCAGCTCTGAGCCCTTTCTTATTTGCAATGGTGATGGACAGGTTGACAGACGAGATTAGACAGGAGTCCCTGTGGACTATGATGTTTGCTTATGACATTGTGATTAGTAGCGATAGTAGGGAGCAGGTTGAGGAGACCCTGGAGAGGTGGAGATATGCTCTAGAGAGGAGAGGAATGAAGGTCAGTAGAAACAAGACAGAATACATGTGTGTAAATGAGAGGGAGGTCAGTGGAATGGTGAGGATCCAAGGAGTAGAGTTGGCGAAGGTGGATGAGTTTAAATACTTGGGATCAACAGTACAGAGTAATGGGGATTGTGGAAGAGAGTTGAAAAAGAGAGTGCAGGCAGGGTGGAATGGGTGGAGAAGACTGTCAGGAGTGATTTGTGACAGACGGGTATCAGCAAGAGTGAAAGGGAAGGTGTACAGGACAGTAGTGAGACCAGCTATGGTATATGGGCTGGAGACGGTGGCACCGACCAGAAAGCAGGGGACAGAGCTGGAGGTAGCACAGTTAAAGATGCTAAGATTTGCACTGGCTGTGACAAGGTTGGATAGGATTAGAAATTAGTTCATTAGAGGGTCAGCTCAAGTTGGACACTTGGGAGACAGAGTCAGAGAGGCGAGATTGCGTTGGTTTGGACATATGCAGAGGAGAGATGCTGAGTATATTGGGAGGATGTTAAAGATAGAGCTGCCAGGGAAGAGAAAAAGAGGAAGGCCTAAGAGAAGGTTTATAAATGTAGTGAGAGGGGACATGCAGGTGATGGGTGTAAAAGAACAAAATGCAGAGGACAGAAAGATATGAAAGAAGATGATCTGCTGTGGCAACCCCTAATGGGATCAGCCGAAAGAAGAAGAAGTAGAAGAAAGATCGGCTGCTGTGATGAGTGCATGATTAAATGCAATACAATATCAAAGAAAAAAAAAATTCATTTTAAGCAGTAACCAAATAGACAGCAATGTAGCCTGTTTCTGAGACACGCTTCACCCTCAAAGACTGTGTGAGGGTCAATCTTCTTGTTTTTTCAGAAAAGGAGCATACAGTTTTCTCCCACCTATACAAACCTGTGAAAGCAATTCCTGGCATTCCTGCAACAAGTGCTAGCACAGAGCATAACTTCTGCTAAGAGGGTCATGTTATAGAGTCAACAAGCAACTGACTGAATCCTAGTACCATGGACTATTATGTTTACAGTATTGACAAGACACCCACAAAATGTGAAAAATCAACACTAAATTGAAAGCAAATACAAGACATGTTAATTTTGGCCTCAGTAACAGAGTTTAATCTATTTAATTCAAAAACACTTTCATGTAAAGAATCACCAAAGATTGTATGATTGCATTTTCTCCCTTGTTTTCTGTTTCATTAAATGAATTGTAAAGACTTGCCCATTACATCAGGAATTTTAAGCTAAATTAGTCTTATTTGGATTGTGGTTAGGGGTAGTGTTAGGGGTAGGCTTAGGATTAACCTAAAATAATTTAGTAAAAGTTAATCAAATTAATATTCAAATGGGTGGTGTCATTACTAACAGACAAATTTGGGTTGGGCTTGAGTCAGTACATTTTATTTAGAGTTAATTTTTCATAACCCTTGGTAACCTACATCTTACGAGTGGCTAATGTGTCTAAATAACACATAATTGCTGGTCTCATTAATGACTTTTCCCTTCTCAGTGATATTTTCTATCTCAAATCATTACTGTTATATTTTCACAGATTTTTACTTACTTTGTATGTTGTTTTATTTCCTATAACAGTCTCCATCCCTTTCTGTCAAGCCCAGGTATTTAAACTGCTCTTCTTTAGTTATTTCTGTGATGGTTAACCTTATGAAATTTTCTCCCTCTAAATCATTTAATGGGCGGAGTGGTGGCTCTGAGGCTAGGGATGTGCACTGGGAATTAGAAGGTTGCCAGTTCGAATCCTGTAAATGCCAAAAGGGACTCTGCTCTGTTGGGCCCTTGAGCAAAGCCCTTAACGTTAATCTGCATCCAGCCCTGCGTGTTGGCCCTCCAACCTGCAGGGAAAAACTCCAGCCACCATACAAAACCTCACACTGTTCCCACTCCATCTGAACTAGTGTGGTGCTGAGGTGTCACCTGTTGCATGGCTGCACTCGGGTCCTAATCTGGATCCTGAGTTGGTTTGTCGTATGGTGAGTGCGGCAGTGCCCTGCATCAGTGCATGCTCCTAACCTCTCTCCCCTCTGTAAATCATTTACACACATATATGTAGCCTTAGTTATGCTGACTTTCATAACTCTTCTGAAGTCTACTTTTCCAACTCATCGTTCACATCTTTGCTTTCATTTACCAACACCCCATCACCATATCACATTTCATAAGCAGCTGTCTCATCTATGAATTTATACATGACAGTTGCATACAAGAAGTGGTTTATGATCCTGGATGTTTATTAATTCAAATTCAACTACATGGGGTTTTTGCTTACTGCACAATGAACACCAGGGGCCTCATTTATAAACGGTGTGTACGCACAAAAATGTTGCGTAAGAACGTTTCCATGTTCAAATCCCGATGTATAAAACCTAAACTTGGCGTAAAGCTCGGTTTGGCAGACTGGCGACACCCAGCGTCAAAGCAGTGCTACTGTTCCTATGTGGTTACCCTTTATTTCTTAGAATCACATTCCTGACGCGGCTTTATAAATACACTGAAACTAACCGCATATTGTTTATTAGTGTAATGCATCTGATTGTGATTAACCTGTAACAATATAATGGCACAGGGAATAGCCACAGTATTCCAAATACCATAACTGCTTTAGCGTTACTCTCACTGCACCTTCTTCTTCTTCTTCTTCTTTTTCTTCTTTCAGTTTCTCCCTTTAAGGGTTGCCACAGCAGATCATCTTTTTCCATATTACTCTCACTGCACCACTCAGACTATTTATATCACTGTATCTGAGTGGGGAATCACAGCAGCAGCTGATCGAAAAGAGAATTATCGGTATACAGCATCTAGCACACGCTGCCTCAGCCACGGCAAAACATTTCAAAGCCTTTCCTGTACGGACATCGCGTTTCAGAAACAGTTTCATCCCAAGAACTATAAACGCACTCAATCAATTGCTCCTTGTAGAACTGTTTGAACTTATAAGTACAATCACCTCACTGTAAACTTGCACTACAGTTATAATATTGCACAACCTGCGCCACTTTATAAAGCACGTATTTACATATGATGATGATATTTTTAAGATGAAATGCAGCAAAATATGTTGATTATATTATACAGATAAAACTTTAACTTCATTTAAATAATCTGTATTGTTAATAATTAAACATGTGAGGACACGGTGCTGCAGTGCTAGCAAGTTCACGTATTGTTCCTGCCTTGCGCTGTATATTTACTGAGGCTGGCACGACACTGTAAGGATAGACAGATAGAATAATTGAACACGTACTATGAAAATATTTCAAAGTTTCTTAAAAGTTTTGAAGAATCGTCGTTGTAAGCTTACAGATGGCTTAACATCTATTACAGAGCTGATTGTGTGGCAATTGGGTATTTGGGGAAAGAAAAGTAAGGACAGGAATTTGAGGTTAGTATGTTTGACAGAGACAGTACTACTACAATAAATTATTTCATCGAAGGTCGCGCATGGTGCAACAGCATCTTGTGTGAGACATAAACAATCATTGCACCATTGTGTTTTCATGTTTAATAACATGCTTTCATTCCAATCATCATAAAAATGATATCACGTATACATCTCAGTATTTTAATTATTCAGAGAGCGGTAATATCACGAATGTAATGGATCCTGTGTCCTCTCGGAGGAAGAGAAAGAACAGAAGCACGTAGTGATTAACACACATAGAGCACATTGAAGATCAAATACAAAACAAAGCATTTAACATGCTACTTTAGTTACGATGGGATTTAAAAAACTAGTAAATTAAATGATTTTAAGATGAAGTTTATGATGTTCTACTTTAATGACAAAATAAACTACGTGATTAAAGTGGAAATTTCGAGATTAAAGTAGACATTTCGTGCTTTTTTCTCAATGTGTGCCTATTTTTTTTTTTTTGTCTGTACCCTAATAAGCTCAGACAGTGTGCTACAACTCGCCTTTTCACAGCAACTTTCATATGTGACTTCTTTTTTATTTTGGCACTGTGTGACTTTGTGAACTTGAGCTTTCAAGTTTCTCTGACATGCTATGTCACTCGATCAACTTCCTTTTGTTGATTATACCACTGTTTAAATCAACAAATAGTATGTTTTTCCTTTGCCTACACTTGGTATTCACTGAAATTATTATATTTTCCCCCGTGCTTTTCCCATTGTCTTTTCACAGAACACTGAGCTTAAGGGCTATTTATATTGATTTGCATATTCAAAGAGGTGTAATTCTGAGAGGAATTGGGGCAGGACAGCAGGCGCATGCACGTGTGTTACTTTTCACACTGACCTGGATTTATGGAGTGGAAGAATGTGGAAGTTGGAGTACGCACCGATTCCTGCATCTGGATTTTTCTGTGCCTAAGCACATTTAGGCTTTTGTGCTTACATCAAGTTATAGTGCGAATTCTACGCATGCCATTATGCATGAGGCCCCAGGTCTGCTTTCCCATCAGATGTCTTTTTCAGATGTCCCTTTCAGGTGCAAAAAAAAAAACACAATTATTGTGGCACTCAAATGCTTTTTCCACAGTTTCATGGTGTGACTTTTTAGGTTTATTTCTCATAGTTGTTACAATTCTAGATATTTCCCTTGTACACCAGTGTGCGCCCCCACCCCATTTATTTGGTATTTGTTCTTTTTCCAATATAACATAGCAGCTTAATAAAGTAATCAAATCCTACCTCCC
>JANRMT010062808.1:49047482-49099790 GCA_026402145.1 Polypterus bichir lapradei
CTGCCATTGCACTTGCTGCACTTGCCAATATTCATTGTTCATCAACTGTCTGAAATAGTATTTTAATTTTAATAGCTTGACATGTCTTTTCTTATATCTTTGCTCTCTTTTATTGCATTCATGTGATGGATATCATTTGTAGCCCTGTCTCTTTCCCTGTCAATTCTACATATTTCTTTCAGTTCCTCCTCAATTTTAATGTTGGTGTTGGTAGCATTTACAACAATATAGAGCATTGTGATAATTCTAGTTGTTTTGTTTTTTATTTTCCTATATTGTGACCTTTGCTTTCTGTTTGCATGCATGTGTGCATTTTCCAATTAGTTTAAGGATGTAGTTTCATTAAAAAGATGCATCGTTTAAGCAATTGCTGTAATTTATGATCCTATATCCTTCTGCCTTGTCTACCAAGAGGCAAGTAGTGAGTATAAACTGTATTAAAAGTTTTTATGGTACCTGCAATACGCAAATTATATTGATATGCGGAATCAAAACCACATCGCTAGTTGGTCATGAAATGGTTACCAAAACTTAAATTAAAAAGTTACATTTTTTTGATATTTTTTTACAAGTCATGATAAATTAGGCTTCAACTGTCAATAGACTTCTTTTAGTTGAAGATAATAGTGAACTAACAGCAGTAAAAGGCACACAGTCACCTACCATTCACTATGAAGGCCATTAGGAAAGCAGTCAAAAAGAATAGAAAAAGATAAATCTCCATGACTTCTAGTCATGTCCTTCTGAAGCTGAAACACCTAAAAAAAACTCTCCACTCTAAAAAGCCTGAAGACGAAAAGAATTTCTCCTTTTGTTCATCAATGTAGCAAAAAATTAAAGAAGTAATAAAAAATTGTCATGATCCCTAATCCCATATGCAGATGGTCCTCAAGTTCAGTCCTGGGGGCACCCTGTGGCTGCAGTGTTTTTTTTTACCGACTCCATAATCAGTGAGTTATTTATACCTTAAATTGTAATTGTAAAAGTACAGCTAATTGTTTAATTAGCTGTATTTTTTAATTTCTTCTCTTATTTTGCATTCAAAAAAGTGCAGTATTGTGAGAATTATATTTATAAGAAATATTCGTATTTTTTGCAATGTCTTTAAATTCCTAAATCTGTTTTGACATTTTCTTTTAATTCACACTTGTTCAGTGTATTTCGCTTGCTTAATTGCATCTGAATGCTGACAGTTATTAACCTAATGCTAAAGGGCAGCTTTTTCAGTATTACCCACTTATGTTCTTCTTATTAAATATTGTCTAACAAAAGCAGAACATTAAAAAGAACAAATTATTGAAATGCAAAAAGGATGAATTCTTACCCATCTGACACATAAATTATTGCTCCATTCAGTATACATTTAAAACAACCATTTTGTAATTGCTGGACTGAAACAAAACATAGAGACTGGGAATAACAACTTAACTATGATAGGAGTAAAATTAAAAACTAAACTGGTTGGGATGAAAATACGCTACCACAGGGGGCCTCCAGGACTAAACTTGAGAACCACTGCCATACACCACTATGGCTATGTTTTGGCTGCTGTTCTCTAACATGCACATTCTGCAGGAGCAATTATGTTTATATTCCTTCTTCAAATGTTGCCCTAGAAAACTTGTATATAAATAAAGAACACCAAACCATAACACAAAGATCTTCCATTGAAAAAACTAATGGGAATGTAACAACCAGATGATTGAACTTTAGTGCAGAGTAATTAGACAAAATTCTGGGAAAATCATTGCTAAAGAAGTTAGAAATATGTGCTCACATTAAGTTTTGTTAAGAAGTGACATTAAATGATGGGATTATCTGCATGTCTTCTAACCTCGAAATCCAGGATTTGCATATATTCTGAATAACTGTGAGTTTGCTGGTGCTTATATCAGTTTAGGATACAGGTTTTAAGGAAGTAAAATATTGTTTTTACGTTGATTATAGTAGATAAGGAATTAATTACATTAGTGGCTACAGTATTTGTGGCTCAGGTCCCTGGAGAAGATATGAATGCAGCAATTAGTTTCCCAAGAAAGCTTCAAAGTTCATTAAAATTTAGTAAACATTGCTTTGTCAATCTCCAATCAGTCAGACATCTGACAAGAGGATGCTGTGACCCAATAGTGTTATAGCTTTGGAGGACTATCCCTGACCATGAAAGTGAGTTTGGGTGGCAGCTCCAAAGTGAACAGCAAGTGTTGGATTCCTGCTTGGCAAACATGAGGTGACATTTGGGAGGTAGAGGATGAAAACTTTGTGTCAGGTAAGAAAGTGTGGTCAAAAGGGAATGGTAAAAACATAAGATCATCTGTTAGATTAGAGAAGAAGAGACACAGACAAGAAATGAAGGTAGGACATCCACTGAATCAGATAGGGTGAAAGGTAGGCCATATAGTGCCTGGTCTTTCTAGTGCATGTATGATTCTATACTCTGTGGATTTTGCTAAAGTTTGATTATTTGAAAGTATATATGTAAATGAAATTATTAAGCAGTAATTGCTATGTCTTTGAGTCCAATATACATCTACTATATGACTTTGCACTAATAATAAACAATGTTTTCTAAAGCCACATAACCCTCATACAAAGCTGTTTGTATCTTTTTAGTTTTTCTTCTGTTATTTTAACTTTATGCAGATACACACTTTTAAATCAATCAGATTACTTGTTAAAGGTTCATGAATTCAAAAACTCCTTGAAAACAAAAAGCCCCTGACAGCACTTTAAATTTAATTACTCTGTTTCTTCACTTCCACTTCTTTTTCATGCAGATGCCATTTTAATTACAGATGAAAAAATCATTCTGCTTGTCAGGAAATTTAGCTCACTGTTCCACTTGCGCTGCTCATCATTTCATACATTTAAAGATTGTACTATCTCTGACACATTTAGAATCTTTCCTGTTCTATTGTCAGTTTTTTCTTTCATTTCCTTAAAGATGTTCAAAAATTAACAACTTTTAGATTCTTTTATCTCATATAATTAAATAAAATTTCTATTGCAAATATGCAGAATAATAATTTACTTAGCTGCTAAATAGACATATGTGAAATACTGTTTTTGAAAAAGACATGTTTTTCATCTTGATAAAAAAGGCTTATGTGTAAAGGTAATAAAAAGAACAATCTGAAATGCACTAATATCCAACAAATAAGAAACAACAATATGGAAAGCAGTGAAAGCAGATTCCAAAGACATTCTCAATCAAATTGACAAAAATTAGTTACAAATACACTTTAACGATGCACTCTGCTGTTACTACGAAAACGATCGAAAAGACTTAAAGCAGATAATAAGTCTGATTCCTTACCTAAAATAATCGAAATTAGGTAAAATAAAATGTAAAACTTGGGATAATATGTGTGTATTTTATGGGTCGACCAAGATATAGGATTTTATGTTTATTAGTAATATAGGTCATGAAGAAAATTTCAGATCAACATTGGGTAAATTTAGTTATTTCCAGCAACCTGTCGTGCAGTGGGTGACTACTGTGAATTTTCACAGTACACCATACTTACCTTGCTATAGTTCAGGAGCAGAATGGGATGTTTTGTTTTCTCAATGACTTAAATTGAGCTGTACACCTTTGACACATCTGCCTGGGAAGATAAAAAGAAAGAAAGTGTTATAAAGGATTGGTTTGAAGGAACCATATTATAGCTATGATAGTGTGTTGTGACATTAATTTTGTTCACTGTACAGTTCTCTAAAGAAGTATAATATGTTCTTCCCATAATATTTCAGGAAACCTAAGAAATATGACATCATAACTCTTTTCATTCTGTTTTTCATGGTGAGGGTTTCAGTGACAGCATAATGCGCTCAATTAACCCAACAATTTTCCCAGAGAATTTCCAGGAACTTCCAGTCTGTAATGTCTTCAGTGTGTCCTAGGTCTGCCCATGGGACATACTAATCAAATGTGTAACCCACCTTAATCCGATGAAGCAGTGTATTTTCTCTGAGGTCCCCCATATTTCCAAGATCCTTATGCTATCTTGAAGATTCAGTCTAATTTTGGCTACTTGTGCTCACAATTTCATTATGTTGGGCATCACCCAGAGCTTGTGACTGCAGATGAGGATGAAAATGTACATTGACTGGTAAAATAAAAGCTTCCACTGAGAATTAAACTTGTTTTGAAACTTACAGTTGTTACTTATTGATGACTCTTGACTAATTCAGTATGGTATTGATCTTTCAAATGTCAAGTTTCCTCTTTCTGTTGTTGACCAAGTGCTTCCAAGATTCCTTTAATGAATAACAAAATAATGTGGCAGTTACTCTCCTTTAGTGTGTGGAAAATAATCTATGCTATATTAATTATGGAGCTTAATCAATCTATACCACATCTGCTGGAGCCCCATAAATAAGAATACATGTTTAAGATAATGGCCAATAAATGCATACAAATTCAAACAGCCAGATGTCGGTAAGTGGAACCTTAGTTATACAATATATAGAAGAAGACTTGAGCTATAGTTGATCATCAGGACCTATTTGGAAAGGATTTGGGGGTTAATGTTGTTGCAATATTCTCTACCACCAAGCTCGGAAGCAACTCAAAAGTGAAAAAAATAGACTTGAATATAAATCAAGGAACATTGTCCTCAGAATATATATAATATATATATATTAATATAGTTCCAGTCATTATTAAAAGAAAAATGTACAGCAGCATTAGGGGCTGTATAGAGAGGTGCAACCAAAGTGTATGTTTACAGATAATCACACAACATACTATGAAAGGGTAAGGGAATTAAACCTCTTCAGTCTTGAATAATAAAGGCCAAGTGGGGAGCAAATCCAGGCCTTAATACTTAAAGGTATCAATACCAAAGTAAACCTGGATTCACTTCTTCAAAGAAACAGTTGTGAGAATCTGGAAAACACTACTAAATCAAAGCAGAACCTAATGAAAACAATATATAGATGATATACTGGAACAGCTTAACTATGTTCAAAAGCAAATTCACTTGGTGTACTGAATAGGCTCAATTCATTTGTAAAACTTAACACATTAATTTCTTACAGTATAATGTCCCTAAATTAGTAATGAATTAAGAATCTTGTAATTTCTCAACAATCTCATCTATTATGGACATATGCATTAGATGTACTTAACATGCAAGATATTGATTTAAACCATAATATTTAGGTTTGTACCATGGAACTGAATCTTACTTTTATATTCTATTCAAGTCTTATTTTTCAGAAATGTTTTTTTTAATATTGTGGGGGGCAATTTCTCCATTATACTTGTAGGTGTTATAACAAGAATGAGTCTCCAGACATTATAAAGGTTTGGGGCAGCCACCCGTATATTATACCCCAGCTGCAAAAGTTTTGAAATAAGTGAACAGAGATGTTCACAAGACTGAGTCCAAAACTGAACCGCATATTTGGAGGTAAGATGGTGGTTTTAAGCGCTGGAGAAGGAAATGATGTAATCTGTGCCAGAACTGAAAGTGACGTCATCAGAGGTGCCGGAGCCAGAAGTGACATCATCAGAGGAGCTGGAGCCGGAAATGATCGGAATGCCGGAACCTTGCGAGACTTCCCGGGAATGGTCTGCAAGAAACTGAGAGAGACAGTCAGCACACTCTGCCACCCCATGGTCTGGTGTAGTATTACATTTACTCTGGCCCTTTAACTGTCTCCTACACAGTTAAAACAAGTAAGTTAATGTGCCTGAGCTGTTTTCATAGCACATGGTTAAACTTCTCTCAAAGAGCATTTAATGTAATTTCAGGTGGAACTTTATGGATTTATGTCCCTTATAATTTTATCACTGAGCAGGTACATGTCTTTTTGCAAACATATCAGCTATGGTTTTCAACAACCAAAACATTTTAGCCTTATGTTTTTCTTGTTGGTTGCATAGCTGTTCTAAAATGGGATATCACTAAAAGAACTGTATAAGGATAAAAAAACTCATTAATGGCCACTTTTAATGTGCATATTAATTAATGTAAGATTACTTTTAGTCATATTGAAATTAGACCCCATTATATTATACATGAACTAGCTGTTATCCCAGCTCCACCCGAATAGTAGTGAAACAGGACAAACTTTAAAAATCGTTAAAAAAAAATGTCATTTGTATTGAGAAGAATTTATATTGATAGCTTCTTATCCGAGGGCCTGTTGATATACAATATTTTTGGTTTTGCTGTCAGAGGCAAGAATGTAGCTGTGATCTCTGCCAAAAATGTAAAAAAGTTGGGAAGGTATGTCTGTCCAAGTGGAAGGTAGGTATTCTCCAATGTCAGAAATTGGCACTGTATCTGATTATGTTCACCTCTGACGGAAGAGCGTCTTCCATGTGGGTAAAAGAGCACGTGGCCGTGATACCTGTGGCAATCAGCAGTTACCCTGAAAACACAAGTAGCTTTGATCCCAGCATTGAAACGTTACTCCATAACAATCTCTAGATGATAATGTCCGCTAAACAAACAGGTATCCCTAGCTAAGCAGAAGCAGGGTACACTTGAACACGTGGCGAGACGTACATCGACTCGAACGGAGGCTAGAGCGTGAGTGAGTGAGGAGGGCCTTGCCTGGCTCTCCACTCCTGACATCATGCTTCTCCCTACCCTCACCCCGCAGCCTGTCTCTTGGATTCATGCTAATAAATCGCTGCTGGAACCCCAAACTATGATACTTAGTATGATGAGAGAAGTTGCAAAATCAATCAGAATGTTCAAGCAAATTATAGAAAAAAAATATGTAAATCCGTTAAGTAGTTCTTTCATGAAAAGTGGACAGACATAAAAATATTGCATTTTATAAATATAGAGATGAGAAAATTGCATAAAGAGTTCTCAGAACTTGCATTATACTGGATTATATTCTTTTGCTCTGACTGTATCTGAATTCCCAATCTTCTAGTTAGGTTTAATATATTTTTTAAAAGATATCAAAGATGCATCTACTAAATACTTACTTAAAGGGGGTGAAAAGTTATGTGATTTATTATTTTGTGTTTAATATTTGTAATTAATCTAAAGCATTTTGCAGAGATCTGTTCTCTTTGACATTACAAAGTATTTTTTCTGCTGATCAGAGTTAAAAAAGCCAAAAGAATTCATTGTGATTCAATGTTAAAATGATACCATAGTTAAAATGAACTTCCAAGGGGCTCATTTTATAGACACTGTACATCCATCTGACCCATTTAATGTAGTAAAATTGATTAGCATACTGTACACACTTTTAGATGCAGATTTACCCATTTAACTAGTAAATAAAATATTATAAAATATATATTAAAACATTCAAAGTTGGAACATGTGCTAAAATATAATACTCAAATAGGCTGCAAGTCCTTAAGAAGAAACTAAAGACATTTTTATCACTCCATTGTTTCCAGAAATATTTTATGTTGCCACAATCATTGATGATTTTCCACAGAGGGCACAGTGCAGATTATGTGTCTTAGCTTAGCCTTATTGTTGATAAAAAGGCCCCTCTCTCCAAGCAGGCCAAAAGCAGAAGCAAGACAGCCGATATAATTTTGTGGAATTCTAGGAGATGCATCAAGACTCCTCAACTACCAAAGCAGAGAGCTACACTGCTAGCACTCTCTGTTGTTATCATCTACAATCTCATATCTGTCAGTTACCTGTCTTTGACTTCTTTTTTAATCAGAGCAGACGGACAGAGAAACCAGGAACTGTGATGATCATGTCCTAGAATGCCCATTTTAGAGATGTTTAATGCTTCTTACATTCCTCCCTCTACAGTATCAGTGGAAATATTTCCAAATGCCAGAGGGAGTCTTGGTTAAATAATGATGGTTCTAGATGTTCTATACTGCAAATTTTTATCTTTGAGTAGTGCTCCATAAAGGCTTTATCAGTTATTATACATCCATGCTGCTGCAGTACTAGTATGTCTAAGACCAGACAGGTGGTAACAAAGAGTAGTCCTGTAAGGCAAGTACTTGGAAGCAAAGGAGCTCTTTTACTATACTAGTATACTGCTGCATTATGTTGATTCTAGATATTCTTATCTTACATCATGTTTCAGCAAAATGGAAAAGGGAATTTCCTTATTGTGCTCTAAGTAGCCAGCAGTGCTAACAACTAGGATAGACTGAATAACGTGGTGTTGAGGAAAATACTCAGGAAATAAAAAATAAAAAATTGTTATAAATTAACTCCAAAATGGACATCCTTTATTACCGCTGGCTAGTGAAGCCCAGCCATTTGAACAGTGGAGTTCTCAATAGCATGACTGGTTTATTTTAAGAGAACAGCTCCTCTTATATGTAGATTCATTTATATTTAATAACTAGGAAACATTTCAATTACACCAAGCAGCATACAAACAAATGGTACATCTAGGAACACATTTCTGTCATTAAGTATTACGTGAAGTCCAAAATAGTTAATTGTTAAGAGTCATAGATAAATACCTGATTCAAAGGAATAATATAATAATATGTAAACTATTATCAGAAAACAAAATATAAAGTTAAAATGTTATTCTATATGATCTTATTTTCTAATTTTAATGTAATGGTACAAAGCATGTCAGGATGTCATAGTTAAATAAGCAGGCAGTTTTAAACTTTTTTTCTTTTTTTCCAACAATTCCTTCCTTTTCTCAGAACATTTAGCCAATCACAGTATTTAACTAAGTTTTTAACATCATCATAAAAGTTATCAGATGCATCCCAAGTCTAGGTTTAAAAAGAGATTTCATTAAATATAGTTCAACCTCTTTAACATAAAAGCAACAATAATAAGAACCCCAGTTGCTGTTATGAGTAAGTCTTGTTACCATCTAGAAAAATAATTGTGATCATTGTTAAAGAACAGTGCTCTTTTATCACTTTGATAAGATGTACCCTAATCTGGAATCAGCATTATAATGTGAGCATGAATTGTTGCCCTTTATCTTCTGCAACAGGGTGGCTGTAGAAGTCTGGAGTAAACAGTTAACAAAGGCCAAAATAAAAAGTCCCACGCCACCCTTTGAACAAATCTGGATAAATATTTTATCTGCAGGCAAGGTAAGGACTATTAAAGAGTAACTGGGTTTATGCCCAGTGTGAAAGAAATCATCTAAGGAGCTTGGGCTATTTTGGAAGAGTTTATAAAAATGTAACAGTGGTTGTTCATATACAGTAGTTAAATTAACATAGGGTTTCTAGATTTCATAGAAGTCCCACTAAATATGACTTAAATTTGATCTAATTTTCTAGTTTAATCCTGTCTGCTTCTAATTTTTTAATCATATGTATGATATTGGTATTAACTACATTTTTACCCTTTTATAAATCTCATAAATGTGAATGTGAAATGTAAACAACTTTAGAAGTCCTAAACATGGTTATTAAACATTATCAACAACTACCTGATCAATGTAATATTATTTTCTCTATTGGAGTAATTACTGGATTTCCTTCTTATCCAATAAATTTTAGCTATATTAGGTTTACAGCACTAGTATGTACTCAGTCCTGCATTTCGTCTGGGATTAGACCATTCAGTAAGTATTGTTCATGGCAACACAGACAGCTCTAGTATGTATTAAAAAAACTTGAAAAGATACTAATGTTGCTAATGACATCATTAAGAATGACTATATATGGAATCCTCATACAATCAACAATGTTTACTTTCTCAAGTTTGCATCCCTAAAATCGTCCTGATTTATAACAAGCTGTAGTCTATACTATACTAGGTTCCCATTATGTTTTCCACTAAAGACAGGCAGTATCTGTGCTGAACAGTAGGTGTCTGTCCTCCCATCGGAAGATGTCATCCCTACTCTTATTAATGCAAGTCACTGACCCTTTTCAAGGTTATATTTGAATTGCAAGTGTTGCACCCAAGCTTCTCACTAATGTTAAAAATCTTCTGCCACTAGTTGAGAATCCTTTTTTTGTATCTGGTTTTTCCAATTCACAAACTGAACATTTGCAGTCACTCTTTGCATGTGTTGTGAATTTGCACTTTCTTTTGTGTCCAATTATTACTTTGTGTATTTTGTACATTACTTTGGTTCAGTAAGCCGTAATATTAATTACAGTTAGGTCCATAAATATTTGGACAGAGACAACTTTTTCTAATTTTGGTTCTGTACATTATCAAATTGAATTTTAAATGAAACCACTCAGATGCAGTTGAAGTGCAGACTTTCAGCTTTAATTCATTGGGGTGAACAAAACAATTGCATAAAAATGTAAGGCAACTAAAGCATTTTTTAACAATCCCTTCATTTCAGGGGCTCAAACGTAATTGGACAATATACTCAAAGGCTATTTCATGGGCAGGTGTGGGCAAGTCTGTCGTTATGTCATTATCAATTAAGTTGATTTGAGGTGTGGTGCCTGCATGTGGAAGATTTTGCTGTGAACAGACAATATGCGGTCAAAAGAGCTCTCCATGCAGGTGAAAGAAGCCACCCTTAAGCTGCGAAAACAGAAAAAACCCATCCGAGAAATTGCTACAATATTACGAGTGGTAAGATCTACAGTTTGGTACATCCTGAGAAAGAAAGCAAGCACTGGTGAACTCAGCAATGCAAAAAGACCTAGACGTCCACAGCAGACAACAGTGGTGGATAATCGCAGAATCATTTCTATGGTGAAGAGAAACCCCTTCACAACAGCCAACCAAGTGAACAACACTCTCCAGGGGGTAGGCGTATCAATATCCAAGTCTGAATTAAAGCTGAAAGTCTGCACTTCAACTGCATCTGAGTTGTTTCATTTAAAATTTATTGTGGTAATGTACAGAACCAAAATTAGAAAAAAGTTGTCTCTGTCCAAATATTTATGGACCTAACTGTAATTAATATTATGGCTTACTGAACCAAAGTTCAGTACCTTTTCTATATTGTCATCAGCAGCTGTTCATTTAAAACTATATCTTTATCTATACTAATGAAGCAGACATTTTGTTCTTAAGTGTCCCTATTATCAAAACACTTATTATATACTATCCCATACATTTACTGTCATTCCTGTTTGTTAACAAATGTTTTAATGTTAAAACCTATACATTATGCTGTATTGGACTGATCTTAACTGGTATACACTTCTAGTGTCTTAAAATACTGAAACTGACTTAAATGGAGGAACTTCCTTTGGTAATGTTGTCAGTGCTAAAGTGGAGATAGTCATTAATGTAGTACTAAATGAAGTAGTTGTTATGTTTGTCAACTAGTTGTTATGTTTTGATTAACTATAGGAGATGCATAGTGGACTCAGTCCAGAAAAGATACAGCCATTAATCCTTAAAGGTAACATTGTCGTCCTCTTATACCAAATGTTAGTAGGCCCATAGAATGACATAATTATAAAAATATTTACTTATATGTTTTTTTGCTCAGTGGGCTGACAATTGTACTAATCTCATTTTCTAAACTATTTTCCACTATATTATCCCAGTTGGTGTGCAAGTTAAATCCAAAATAATTAATCACTGTTTTCATTAATAAAAACAATGGTTAAAAATAAACAGTAAGTGTGAGATGTTTATTTAAAGAGTTCAATTGCCTTGTGCTTGCAGATAATTAACTTTCCTTTTTATATTATTTTGTAAGGCCTCTTTTTTCCATTCCAGGGTTGTGGAAAGCCAAACGTTGTCACCCTCACCGTACAAATCT
The DNA here is from genome assembly GCA_026402145.1 of Polypterus bichir lapradei. Lineage (NCBI taxonomy): Eukaryota > Metazoa > Chordata > Cladistia > Polypteriformes > Polypteridae > Polypterus > Polypterus bichir. The sequence continues at coordinate 49,059,111 of JANRMT010062808.1, forward strand.
ACATCCCTCAGACTGTGGCCATTAAATGTTACCAGTCAAACCAACTTCACATCTTTGACATGAACAGTTAATTAGAATACCTGGTGAAAGAGTATGTGAAAAGAAAAATGATGTTAAAACTTCAAATAGACAGTAACCCATCAGGACCTGAATGTATGCCTACTTTACCAGGGCTTTGAAATTGTAAAGCAACAGTGCTAACCACATTGCCACTGTGCCATACACATGCAACTTAAAGTATAAGACTTAAAAATAATTCAGTTTGTATTGGTTTGTTTAAGCTAACTGCAGTGTGTATTGATGAGTAAAATAATATGCTCACTATGTTTTTAGTTTCTTTAGAAACACACTTAAGATTGCTAAGCAGTGATACATTGATAAGCATGAAGGGCAGCCATTTTGAGAATGTTCATCAAAGTTGCAATCACAAATATAAATGAAGATTGATTTATAAAATAAACCATTTAAGACTGCCAAGCTAGAGTAGTTATTTGTGAAACATCTAGCTCATCATTATAAATTGCTGTGATGGCTGATTAACCATGCTATAACTCTCAGATGAGATGTTGAGTGCATTCTTTATTGATCCCTGTCAAATTTGTCAAGTAAAAATATTAGATATTTATTTGCATTTATTTATTAACATGTCTGTGTGAATATAGTTCTGCCTGTATAACAGCGAAATGCATCATAATTTACTGTAATTGTAGAACAATCTTTAGCTTTTAGGATGTGCAGTTCTTAATTCAGCTTGAGCAACTTTTGCATCATATCAGCAGAGACAGGCACAGATGTGTTAGAATGGTAGTGTTGTTTGTCTTTGTAAATTGGATTGTAATGAGATTAATAGTAAACAAGTCATTGTTTTCACTTTTTATTAATTAAAATTCCCCTAAATCTTAATGTTATTACCAATATATTTTAAACACATACAAATTGTAAACATACAGAAACTACTTAGATTTTTGTAATCCAGGTATCTACTTCCAATCATATGTAACTTTAAGAAGTTAAGAGACAGAATTGGGCACAGGTATTGATGAGACTGATGAAAAAGTCAATCAGTTTTAAACTTTGCATGATGAGAAATGTATAAGCAGCCAAAGTCTTAAGTAGTGTCTTCTAATTGGATGTACAGACATAACTGTATGAGTCAAACAGTTTACATGCCAACTGTGTGGTGCACTAAACTGAACAATGTGAATGATGGGCTGTTGAGAAATAATGATTACTGCTGCCCTTATACTGCATTTTTGTTTTTTTGTGTTGGTTCACCAAATCAAATTCCATGTAAGTTATATTGTTAGGACAACAAAGTAATGTAAATTGTGTCACCAACAGTCTTAGGCTCACATACATCAACTTTACAGTAATTCACACATTTAGCATAATCACACCTAAGACATAGAGATATGTGCTTACCACTCTTCCGTTTCCTCCTGGTGTTCTTCTGGTGTGACCGTCGGTTTTCTAAATTATGGTTTTTCAGAAAGGGTGGCAAATGGAGTTGAACAAGGTGGACAACAGATGTGGGGCGCTGCAGGGAATCTGTTATTTGTGCAGGCATGAGGTCTGACATTTGAAAAAAAAAGATAGAGAATAGCCATGTGACTGGATTTGTAGTCTCTGGTCAGGTGACATTTTGACATGGGATAAAAGCCAGTCAATTTGTTAGTCCTGACAACTGCAATCTAGACTAAGAGAAGGTCAAATCCAGTCATTTCAGTCTATGCTCAGGGCTACTTTCATACAGGGAAATAATTATTTCTTTTTTGCCAGGGCAAGCCAGCTTTCACTCTGAGTTTTTAGGTAAAGAAAGTGTGCACAACGGATTTTTTTCCTTTAGTCCTAATGACTGGCTACCTTAAACCATTTAAAAAAGGATTTTTTTTTATGGGTGTGTGCTTGATAATTGAAATTTTTTTGTGCTTGTAATTAACATTTTTTTTCTTATTATTGATTTTTGGACCTTTATTTTAACAAATACACCTTTTTGCTTGCTACAGCTGTCAGCTCAGTCTCCCTTATTATTACATTGACTCTAGGTGCAGATACTTGGTGTCCTGGAGATCCTGCTAAAGCCTAAGGTGAGGCCCCATTGGCATTACAGTAAGATGTGCATAGAGTACAACATCCTTTATCAGCTACTGTATTATCTGGATAACTGCTTGTTTTAAATGGAGTCTACTTAGATTGTTTATACTGTAGCTATCTCCCTGTTGTAACGATATGTCTAATGCTATGTCATCCTGATGTGGACAGAATTTACAAACTTGTTGGGCTGAGTGGCCTGATATTTTCAAAATTGTTCTGATGTTCTAATGATACACTTTAAAATATCATCTCAGTCCAAAAGACAATTTACATTTACCTAAACTAATTAAACTAAAGTCCTGCCTATAACATGATGTTGTCCTCCACCACCCAGAAACAGCTTAATCAGATGAGATAAAAGACAGATAAGTTAATAAATATTCTAGCACATAGCAAATAACCCTGTCACCCTGACTACTCTGTAAAAAAAAAGAAAGAACATTTATTTCAATTAAACTTACTTTTTACAAGGCAATAAAATAGGGATGTTATAAATTATTATAATGAATGCTGGTTATACCAGAGATTGGCCAGATACCTCCAACCAGACTTCAGTGGCTGTACATTTTACAATAAATTAATAATTTAATCTGGGCAATTCTATTGAAATATACTGTAAATTAATGTTCTGTATTTTTCTGAACTCAAAACAAGCTGTCACAAAAAGAGAAAACTTCTCCAGTATCTTTGCAGTTTTTAATAATTTTCCAGCATTTATTATTACTTTTTTTTATTCATTTAGTCTAATTCTTGTGTGCTCCTAATTTTAGCTCAGTAAGCAGCCAGTGTTTAATGCTGAGTGACAGACACTCATTAAGAGCATTTTTCTGCTCAAATCTGTGTCTTTTGAAAAGCATTTACTTTTTAACTGCTAGCCTGAAATATAAAACATTAAATGCAGCCCTGTGACTTAAAATCTTCTGTAGGTCATGGCTAATAATAAACAAAATTCCATGCCAGGTAATCTGAACATAGTCTTAGCTGATGAGGAAAGCTGATTAGGCAAAGAACATGTTGAAAATCATTAATGACTGTAGGTAACTATTTTATATATAAATCAAGTGTACAGGTTTTTGAGCATCTTTATTGTAATTTATGAGAGAATTTGTTTAAGGAATTATTTTGTTTTTAAGACTGGGATTTGTAAACTAAGTGTGCTACCATGGTTATCCTTCAGTATCTAATTATTGGCAATTTTCATGTCTTTTTAAAAATGACTCAATATTTATCTAATATGTAAAATAAACCTTATCTGTTTTAAACAATTCTAGGTAAAAAGTTATTATTTTTACACTGAGTAGTTACATCGGTGGATCATATTGTCTATGATGCATTTTTAAATTTTTGCTCTGTAAAGCTTGCAATGCATATTACATTTTTTTATTTATGCATTGTCATAGTTTACTCAGTCTACTTGTAAGATTTGGATCAGGTACACAGGGAGAGACTGTGGGAGAACAGAAAAGAACTCCATGTTTCTCAAAACTTGTTCTGCTTTCTTTCAGGGGAGGACCGAAAGTCTGAGGACTGGAGTGCTGCCAGGACTCCCCAGAACAGCAAGCTCCGACAAATGAGATCTTCTTCATATCTTACATTATATCTGGTCAGACCCAGAAATATGACAAAAAGGGGGTTAAGCATCAACAGTCCATTTCCTGTCTGTGTTAGGAGGGAAACTCCTGTTTACTTATGTCCGGTGTCATAAAAAGAAAAGTCTAACCTTGGAAACTACAGATGACTACCAGGAATAAGCACACAAGTCCCTTTCTGCGTAAATAAAATGTGTTAACAGACAAACTGAAACCCAAGTTTCTGAACCCTGAAACATATTATTGAGCTGTAATAAAATACCTATTCCCTAGGCCTGAAATGGATAAAGTGATATTTCAGGTATGGCCTCATCTCTGTCTGGCTGGTTCACCTCAGCCACAGCACAGTAAAAGAAAGTGACACAGATGCCAAATAAGAAATAATTGTTCATTGCTTTCTCTAAAAATTGTCCATTTCTTTTCACTTAAATATTGTTGTCTACATGTTGTTAAGAGAAAAGAGGCTGAGGTAATTTGTCTTGATTTCTTTCATTACATTAATGAAAAGTTTATATTTTAACAATTGTGTGGACATTTGATACCCAATATACTTTTTGTAATACTATTGTAACCCAGTGATGGAAAAGCTTAGTCTTGAAACAAAGCTGTGGTGTCAGGGTTTGTTACTTTCACACTTTACTACTATACTTTACCAAAGTTTGTTTTTTCCTTCATGAGACCTGTTAATTTGACTACACTAAAGAAAAGGATGAACTTAAATTTTTAAACAAGGTATCATGTGGTTTCATAAATGGCTTAAAAATATTGAGTAAATGCAGCTGTAATTTGTTACACTGAATAATATTGCTTATTTTAATTTGATCAAAGTATTGTTCGCTTTCAGAATTGTACGCAATGTGGGGACTTTAACGAACATACGCAATATGCAATTTATTGCATACTGCTGCTTTATTTTAAAGGTTGTTATGGTGGCACAGTAATTAATACTGCTGCTTCATGGATCCAATCTCCTAGGTTCATATCCTGTGTCTGTCTACTGTCTGTGTGGAGTTTGCATATTTTCCTGTGAGTAATCTAGTTTTTTTTCCTCATTTATGAAGATATCAGTGTAAGGTTAACTGGTGATTCTAAATTGACCCCATTTGAGGGGAAAGTACAATGGACTGACTCCAGTTCTATAAAGGTTTGTGCCCAATGCCCTCAGGATGCTTTCCACTCCTCAAAACCCAGAATTGTATTAACATGGTTTAGGACTGTTATGCTATATTATTTTATGCCTAAAATAAAGTTAGTAGTTATAATTATGTCAGATAAAGTTATATTTTGTTCAAAAAGGTTGTTAGGAATTAATTTCCAATATTTTTTGTACAATGAGTTTTTTCATAACATCCACTGATTTGCATTCCTAATATGTGAATTTTAATATCTGAATCACAAGTGATGATTATTTCTAATAAGTAAGAATATATGCACAAAATGCAACCTAGGCAATTCTATCACTATCTAGACAATTTTGTTCCGCAATCACTATAGCCTTTCAGGTCAACAAGTAGTTTTGATCTCTTTTTGTCTTCAGCTTCAGTTACAACTATATTCAGGGTTTTTTCTTTTGCAAAGATTATTTAACCTTCATTAAAGAGATGTAAGAATTATATACAAGGTATGGGCTTATAGAAATATTTCTCATTTACCAGACACGTAAAGCCCTGATTAAAATTGGAAAATTATTCATTGTATTTTTTATTATTTATTAATAATAAACCAACAAAAAAGCAACTGCTGTAGAATCCAAATGCAAAGTGCGTTGTGATAAAGTAGAGTTTGAAGGCAGATATAGAAGGAATAACATCAGAACTGAAGGACTTCCGAAAATCCCTTAAAAGTCCAAACCCAGTGAAATTCATAGCTGAACTATTTACCAAAATAATAGGAGAGGACTTTAAATCAGACTCAGAGATCTAAACAGCTTATCGTATACGTGGATTGAACGTCTCAAAGCCAAGACATCTGATTGACAAACTATGGGTTAAAGAAAATTTGATGTTGATTCTCAGACAGAAAGAGATTATTTTTAAAAATAACTGTGTATTTCCCCATAGATTTCTCTCCTTTAACAACTGCCATACAAGCTGCATTCTGCAGCATTAAACAGCACTTATGTAAAGCTGAAATCAGATATAGCCTCTTGTTTCCAGCTAAACTGAAAGTGATTGTTGATGGCCAATTCTATATTAGAACATTAGAACACTCTAGACGAGAACAAGTCATGTAGCCCAACGAAGCTCGCAAGTCCTATCCACTTATTTCTTCCATAAAAATATCAAGTCGAGTTTTGAAAGTCTCTTACTGTCTACCACACTACTTGGTAGCTTATTCCAAGTGTCTATCGTTCTTTGTGTAAAGAAAAACTTCCTAATGTTTGTACAAAATTTACCCTTAACAAGTTTCCAACTGTGTCCCCGTGTTCTTGATGAACTCATTTTAAAATACAAGTCTCGATTCACTGTACTAATCCCCTTCATAATTTTAAACTCTTCAATCATGTCACCTCTTAATCTTCTTTTGCTTAAACTGTATAAGCTCAGCTCTTTTAATCTTTCCTCAAAATTCAACCCCTGTAGCCCTGGAATCAGCCTAGTCGCTCTTCTCTTGACCTTTTCTAGCGCTGCTATGTCCTTTTTGTAGCCTGGAGACCAAAACTGCACACAGTACTCCAGATGAGGCCACACCAATGCGTTATAAAGCTTGAGCATAACCTCCTTGTACTTGTACTCCATACATCAGGGCGCTATATAACCTAACATTCTGTTAGCCTTCTTAATGGCTTCTGAACACTGTCTGCCAGTTGATAGTGTGTCCTGCATCCTTAACCAGTACCTTTATGATAATTGGTCCACATTACCATGACTTTCCAGATGTATCTGATGCCTGGCAGTCATAGGCAGTCTTTGGGCTAAAACACACACATAACTGAAACACAGAAACACACATGCCTTAGGTAGAAACTTTAATAGTATAATGCATGTTTGCTTACCAAAACTGCACACATTACTCAAGATGAGGCCTCACCGGTGCATTATAAAGGTTGAGCATAACCTCCTTGGACTTGTACTCCACACATCGTGCTATATAACCCAACATTCTGTTAGCCTTGTTAATGGCTTCTGAACACTGTTGGGAAGTCGATAGCTTAAGGTCGACTATGACACATAAATCCTTCTTATAAGGTGTACCCTCGACTTTCTGACTGCCCATTGTGTACTCAATCCTAACATTTTTACTTCCTATGTGTAATACTTTACATTTACTGACATTAAATTTCATCTGCCACAAATCTGCCCAAGCCTGTATGCTATCCAAGTCCTTCTGTAATGATATAACGGATTCCAAATTATCTGTTAATCCACCTATCTTGGTATCATCTGCAAACTTAACCAGCTTGTTACTTGTATTCCCATCTAAATCATTTATATATATAAAAAATAGCAGTGGCCCTGGCACTGACCCCTGTGGAACACCACTCTTAACATCGGCCAGTTCTGATAAGGTTCATCGCACCATCACCCTCTGCTTCCTGTGTCTGAGCCAATTCTGCACCCATCTAAAAACATCACCTTGAACTCCCACTTATTTTAATTTGATACCCAATCTCTCATGTGGCACCTTATCAAATGCTTTCTGAAAGTCCAGATAAATAATATCATATGCTCCACTTTGATCGTATCCTTTTGTTGCCTCCTCATAGAATTCCAGCGTGTTAGTAAAACACGACCTCCCTCTTCTGAACTCATGCTGACTGTTCAGAATAACTCCTGTCCTTGCCATGTGTTGCTCAATCTTATCCTTAATAATTCCTTCCATTAATTTTCCTGTAATGCATGTTAAACTTACTGGCCTATAGTTGCTTGGATCTGCCCTGTCATCCTTTTTATATAATGGGATTATATTTGCCATTTTCCAGTCCTTTGGAATCTCTCCAGTGTGCAGTGACTTCCTAAAAATATGTGTCAAGGGTTTATATATGTACTCACTAGCCTCCTTTAGAACACGAGGATAAATATTATCTGGTCCTTGTGATTTGTTTGATTTCAGCTTATTTAATCTGAACAGCACTTCTCCCTCTACAATTTCCAAATCCCTCAGTACCTCCTTAGCAGTCATGCTTACCTCTGGAGGTTATCCTCTTGCTCACTTGTAAACACCTCAGAAAAATGTAAGTTTAGGGCATCTGCTATTTCACTATCTGTATCTTTTATTTCCCTATTACTATTTCTGATGCACTTGACCTCCTCCTTGACTGTTCTTTTACTACTAAAATACTGGAAGAATTTCTTAGGGTGTTCTTTCGCCTTATCTGCTGTATTCCTCTCCAACTGTCTTTTAGCCTCCCTGATATCCTTCTTAATGGTTGCCCTCATGTTCTCATACACTCTACGATTCACTTTTCAGTCATTAGTCTTATATGCCTTTATAAAGAAGTTTTTTTCCTTTGCAACTTCTTTTTAAAATCTTTATTAATACACTGTGGAGTTTTTTTAGTTTCCTATTAATTCCAAATTTAGGTATGTATCTGTCCTGCATTAAATGTATAACATTTTTAAACCTGTTCCACTGATCCTCGACTGTCTCCACACTTAAAAGCTTATCCCAATGTATCCTACTTAGACTTTGTCGCATGCGCTCAAAATTAGCCGTACCAAAGTTCAACTTAACAATTTTAGTCTTTGCATCTGCACTCTTACAAAATACTGAGAACTGTATTACATTATGGTCACTTGACCTTAGTGGTTCAATCACCTCTACACCCTCAATTCTTCAGGCTTCACCCTGTTTTGGTGTTTTAACATGCTTGTTAAAAAACAGTCACTGATTACTTCTAAAAACTCCTGCTCTTGTGCTCCTCCATCTGTGAGGTTATCCCAGTTAATATTTGGATAATTAAAGTCCCCCATGATTGTAATATCTCCCTGTAAACTGCCTTTTTGATATTACTAAAAAGATGTGTGTTGAAATTACTATCTGAATTGTGTGGTCTATAACACACTCCTAAAATAGGACCTCTTTCCCTAATATTTTCCAGGCAAAGCCACATGTCCTCACTAAGATGGGGCTCATCATCCAACTGAAGAGGACTTACATTTACAACCTGTTTGGCATAAACAGCAATCCCACCTCTTTTTCTGTTCTGTCTATCCTTCCTAAAAATGTATCTCTCTCTATGTTACACTCATCCCCATCTTTGTTATTTAGCCAGGTTTCCATTATTGCTATAATATCATAATTATGCTCTGCTACATACAGTGTCAACTCACCTTATTTTTGATACTTCTAGCATTAAGGCATGTTATTTTTAATGTGTTAGTCCTTCTACATTTAAATGTTTGCTTAGAATTTACATTACTATGCATTTTTATTTCTACACCATTGTTTGTTCTTCCATGTATAAATCTAAACCTGGCCTGTCCTGAACTCCCTCCCTTCTCCCGAATAAGCAGAAAAATAGCTAAATAGACTAATCTTAACATCCTTTAAAATGTGAACATGAGTCAAATAGTGACTCTAGCCTCACTTGGGGAGTCAAAATAGGGGATGGTGTGTTGGGATCCTATGGGGGAGATGAGAAAGAGAAAAAAGCTACTTCTTATTTATCATTTTTATCCCCAAAACTGTAAGTGCCTTAATAACAATAAGCTATTTACCCATAATATCTGGCATTAATGTGAAATCAATGTTAAAATTAATTTTTGAAGCAACACACCACTTTTACTGAAGATTACAAAATGTCATCAAAAGCTCAGAAGCAGTGTCTCCCTGACCGAATTTAGAAAGCTGAAATGTCAAAAGTCTTAGTCATGATCTAAAAATAAAAATGTATTCTACCATAGGCCTAAGAAACAAGTAAAGAGTGTTTTTGGTTGCAAGGTGATTAAATCAGCCATAATTTTTCACTCCAACCATACAAAAAAAAAAAAAACTAGAGGAATCTTAATACATTAAACAGTCTCATTTGCTCCACTATTATAAGCAACTTTTGTTGAAGCAAGACACAACAAAATTCTACCTCAAGCGTTTCACCAAACATTAATTACCGCTTGTCCAAAGAAAAATAATAATTTTTACATAATAATGTGCCTCATATAGACCAATTTCACTTCTGAATAATGATGTTAAGATACTCTCCTGAAGGATTGAGAAAAGTGCTTTCTTCTGTAATATCAAAAGACCAAACCAGATTTAGCTTCAAACCTTTAGTGTCTGTTTAATGTAATATACTCATCCATAAAATGTAACACACCCAAGATTTTATTATCTTTGGATGCAGAAAAAGCCTATAACATAATTGAATGGGATTACCTCATCACCAAATTGCAAACATTTGTGTTTGGGCCAAATATATGTGCATGGATAAAACTACTTTATACCAGCCCAAAAGCTTCTGTCTGTATTAACAACATTATCTCAATATACTTCAACTACTCTGTCACTATTACTTTTTACAATCACCATTGAACCGTTGGCCATTATCAGGGAGAATCAATCAATCAACTGTCAAGATGAACATCCTTCTAAAGCTTTATCATGTATTTGAGACGTTCACACATTCAAAAGGCAACTAACTCTATGACCTAAGGCAGAAGGTGGCATGGCACTACCTAAATTTCATTTTTATTACTGGGAGGCAAATATAAAATCTATAAAGATCTGTAAATGGACACTAATTGATGAATATACACAAACCTGGTCTGCAATAAAAATAAAATCTTGCTGTACTTCTTTATTTTACCAGCTTTGCACCCAACTAAATGCAAATCATTGTCAAATACCAATAAATTGATAGTCCATCAATCACTTAGAATATGAAACCAATGAAGATTGCACTTCAAGGCAAAGAAGATTTTAATCTCAACAATATATAAAAACATTTTAAAGCTTCTTCCCTTTAAAGATCCTAGGGTACAGTGGGGAAAGGATCACTTAATATCTCATAAAAGGAGCAATGTATAGAATACACTCCAGCTCCATATGCACAAAACATTTAATCATTCAATTTAAAAATTTTCATTGATCACATTTATCTTGTTTAAAATTGTCTAAAATGTATCCAGGGAAAGATCCAATCTGCAAGCATTGCAATCTAGCTCCAGCTTCACTGGGCCTAATGTTTTTGAAATGCACCAGATTAATATCATTTTGTCACTCCTAACCCATTAACAGCTGTGTTTGGCGTACTCACAGATGGGCTTAAGTGGAGAAGGACAAATTGGTTATAAATGCCTAAACCATACTAATAGCACAAAGACGTATCCCAGCTCACCTGTTATAAGTCTGTTTTAAAACTTTTTAAAAATATGCCAAGATCTAAGTAATAAAATTTTTGAATAAGTATTTATATTGGGGAAAAGGATATTTTCCCTTTTTTGATGTTTTTTTTGTTTCATTTTTTCCCATGCTGTTGGCTCTCCTCTCTTTCTCTTGGGAGGGGGTTGACATTATATTAATTTCTAACTAGAACTAGCCCATTTTAAGGAGGTGTGAATGGAGGCCCTGCAATTATCTCAGTTAAAGTCTGGTTGCTTCAGCTTTTCTTGACTCAATCCAGGACAAAGGAGGCTCATCAAATGGATATTAATGGGATATTTTATAGCACTTGTTTATAACAGTAAGATACCACTAATTTATTTTAATTAAAGGAACTTGTAAAAAGGTAATTGATGTGAAAAGCACATTGAAGACTTTAGTCAAATTATAAACATAGAATTATGAAAAACAGTTTGATTTTTTGTTCAAACAGTCAGCTGACTTTCTGTTTATGAAACATTTCCATCAACATGTTTACTAAGTCTGCCTAGTCCAACGAGCTGTCTCATTCAGTATTGTAAAGATTTTTGTTCAACAGTCTGTAAAATGCTCTTTGTTTAGGCTGCTAAAAGCAAAAGAAAGAGAACTGGACACTTTGATGCTTATATGCTGTAACTGTTTGGTGTTAGATAAAAGGTTCTTGACACGTCTACAGTATATAATTTTCATGACTGCCTTTGCTTGATGTCTTGCAAAATTGAGGCCATTGCTTTCTTTTCTGTTTGTAGCTTTGAAACAAAGTATCATTGTGCTAGTGGTCAGTATGATGGATTTTGAAAAGTTTTTATTGCTTTGTAGCATTTAACTCCTACTGAGTCTAGTGGGATGTAAGTTTTCTTTGTTCAGCACTCCAATACAGGAGTAAAATACTTATTGTATGCTGTTTTGAATTCATGTTGGTAATTAAACCTTTATAAAACACATATAAAATATAAATATACATACTCTGTAGCTCAGAGAAAGTGAAACATCCAAACAGACTAAAGTCAGTCTAACAGACAAAATTACCAGAGCTTAACATCACTCATCCAGTAAACGCTGCGAGCTGCTTCCCTCTATTTTAATATAAAAAGGAGTATCGTGCACTTTGCAAGGATTTGTTGGTTGAAGCTTAATCAAGAGTGGAAGTGCAGCGCAACACTACAAAGAATCAAAGGGTTATGGTTTAACTCCTGATTTTTCGGTTTTTCTTCATAATTTAAGCACTACAAACTGTCTACTTGGAACTAAGAGAATAAATCAGACATTTCCACATTTACAGGTGCAACCCAGTGAGTAGTTACTGCAATTTTACCATCCAATAGGACTAAAAAAGAACAAATTTTCAACTTACAAGAGGAGATACATTTGTAGAGAGGCAGTACATATGACAGATGGGGCAGCTAGTAATAACAGCAGGGTCACCAAAACACATAAACCTTGGCTTTCTTTCCTTAACCCATTCTATACATATACCTGGCTATGTGGACTAGTGGGGCGATCTCCATGGGTGTGTGTGCTTATGTAGCTGCGGGAGGTTGGGGTGATGATTGAGACAAAGTATGCCTGCACAGTATGGTGTGCTCTATCTTATTTGCTTCATTGGCTTTCCACAGTTTGCTCACAGAGGCAGATTAAAAGGGAGCTGGCATAGCAGAAAGGGGAATTGAATAGAAAACAGAAGGAAAGGCAATTGAGAAGTTGCTAGTCAGCCAGTACAGAGTGGTGAGGCAGGTGGTCAGGGTCCTGTGAAAGAACAAGTGATTGTCATTCCGGGGAAGATTGGTTCCCTCACTGAATAGTTCAGGGGAAATGGGATGGCATCTCTAGGGATCCAGAAGGTGCCAGTTGTTGTATGTAAGAAAGACGGGAGAGCCAAATTGAAGCGACATAGTAGATGTGCCGAAGGAGGCAGTCACACTGAGAGCCGGCTGAGGATGGGAACATAGTTGCCATTGACTCCACCACCTGCAGGACTTCTGAGCGGAGAGTTGGTGAGGCAAAGTAGGAACACGTGCTGTGCTGATGGAGAGGAGAGTAAATGGAAAGGCAAGAAACAGAGAATGGAGATTAGAAGACAAGAAGGAGCCAGTGAGGGAGAGAGAGAGACTGCCCGTATTTTGAAGGAGCGTAAGGTAGAGTGAGTGGCTCGCCTGTAGGTTTATATATATTGTGACAGATAGAGGGCGCTATCGTCCTCTTGAACCCTCAGACAATATGTCAGACACCAAGTAAAAGTCCAAAAAGTTGACTTTTTATTAATTAACAGTGCACAAAGCACCCTCCTCTCCACAATACTCATAAATAAATCCACAATACAATAATCAATAACACTCCACCACTCCCAGACGCGTTGCCACCCTTCCACCCAGCTCAGCTCGATGTCTGGGATTTCCCATCATCCTTTTATATTGCCTGACCCGGAAGTGTTTCCAATCCTCCAGTCCATGTGACTTCCTATCACTTCCGGGTCAGATAAAAAGTCCTCTTCTTCATCCCGGAAGTACGTCATTTCCCCCTGTCGTTGTGACTAAGACATACTTCCGGGTTATAGGGCACATATGATTCTCTGGGCCTCCCTGCAGCATCCTCTATGGGCCCCTGTGGTATCCAGCAGGTCTGTGGATAAAAACTCCAATGTCCAGAATTCCCTGCTGGCATTCGGGGCACCTCCATGCTGCAGGGAGAGCTCCACCTGGTGGCCTGGGGGTATTGGCCGGGATGACTGGCCGGCCATAGTACATAATGAAGATTAGCTGGACCCAGACAGACTCTGAGACACACAAGTCCCAAAACACATGTTTATTTTCTTCGCTGCCTTTCCAGGACACAGTACACAAATCAACCACAGCAATTAAGCTCAGTCCTTTTCCTCTTTCTTTTCTTCCTCTTTGTTGTTTATGTTGTACCCGGATGTGCTCCAGCTGCATCCAAACGATTTTCCTGCAGCACTTCCTGGTGTGGCAGAAGTTCTGCATGGGCATCCAGAAGCACTCCTGGTGTACTTAGTTCCTCTTCCGGCAGTGCTTCCTGGTATGGCGGAAGTGCTGCAGTCCATGGCTCCGGAACCATCTGAGTGCCCCCTGACAATGGCCTCGGGCCCCAACGGAGATGAGCTTCTAAGCTCCAATCCCGTGGCCCTGATGCAAACCAAGGGGGGCTGCCCTCTCATGTCCCGGGTGGAGATACTGTCTCTCTCCTGGACCTTCTATCCTCCAGGAGTTCACAGTCTGCCACAATATATACAGTAATATGTGTGTGTGTAGTATACATATTTTCTTCAGTTATTCTGTAGTAAAATACTGTAAATATTAGTAATAGATATAATTGACCTGTTGTAAGCCATTCAGCTTTAACATTGTGTCTGCAAGCTTCCTCTCTATTTTCTTTAGCATGGTAATAGACTTTACCTGTTTTGCTTTCTACAATTCTATTATACATATATGGGCTGTTTAGAAAAAAAACTTTGGCATCATCAGTTTTATCAAAAAATGTACCATTAGCATAAATTATTCATTAATACTAATTGCAGGTCCTACAATTTGTGCTGTTTATATTTATGCTTAGAAGTGATCTTTTTATTTCAGTTCTTAAGGAGTGTCATGGGACTCTAGATATGGCGTCTAGACAGAGAAGGTAATATAGTACAGTAAATCTAGACTTGCACTCCATTCATAATTTCATTCTACCCTGTAACTAATGGTGCTGGAATAGGCTATTCTCCCATGACCTAGAGCAGGATTTAGCATTCTCCATAATAGATGTTTATATTATTGGTTATTTTAACATCCTGGGCTGTAAATTTAGGATTACACATCTTCTTATTTTTGAACATACATCATAACTTCTCTTGCTGCTATATCTTTTTTGAATCATGTAAACAATAAGCCAAATACTGGCTCAGTAGTACATTATATTCATCGGACTTTAGACCCTAAGTTTGCCAGTCCTACTTCAATTCAATACCTGTAGATAATTGTATGTTTCCTTGTTGTAATTGTAAAGTACATTAAGAAAGTGCCACATAAAATAAAACCTGTTTGTTTGAAGTTTGCTCATTATATCTGAATTTTTTGAACGTAATGTAAATGTAACTTCAATCAATGTGGAACACTTTTTTTTCTTGGCTGTTTTATTTATCTCTTGCCGATCAGTACGCTCCAGTTCAATGTCATCAGTCACAAACAACATGGATCTCTTTTATGTTTTTTGGATATTCCTTTTGATTTATATTTTAGATAACTCTACCTGTCATTGTTAGAGCAAGTTGCATTTGTTCAAACACCCTTTTATTTCTATAGTCCCATGTACAGTATGTGATTGGTCTGACCCACGTTTTTGTGCTAATAATAAAAATAGGCAGAGCAAAGAAAAATTATATTGAAAGAAGGATATAGGAGCAGAGCTGACTAGGGATTCTTATGATTTGAACATAATATATTTTATTACTTTAATTAAACTTCTTTTCACAGAAAGAGATCCTGATGCACTAGCCATGATTATACTTAGATGATTATTGGAAAATCAGATCTAGATTAAAATGTATATTAATTATAGACCAATTTTAAATGTATGTTTTCTTTATATTTGTGCACACAGTAACCTTGCAGCTTCACACTCACTTTGTTCCCTACAACCTAGCTGAAACTTTTTAGTCTGTTTTTCACACTAGTCACAGTACAGAAACAGCATTAAGTTGTCTTGTCAATGACATTCTAATATCTAAATTCTGCATTTATTATGCTACTATATTTAATCACAGCCTTTGACACTAGTGGCAGCACTGTTTTGGGCTTTCAGACATTGTTCTTGTATAGTTCTTGCAGACTTGAATCTGAGCTTATCAAGTCAATTTCCATTTCCAGAGGAAATATGATGAAACTATTCCATTCATTATTTTTTAAAATTTCAGGGCTCAGTATCAGGACTATTACTATTTTCACTTTACTTGATACTATTAGGAGATGTACTTTGAAATATTCATTTTCATTTGTACACAGATGACACTCAGCTATATCCCTCATTCTGACAAAATTACTTTTCTTCTACATCTTTCATCAATTAGTCAATGAGTTACAACACTGGATAAAAATATATACTTTTTTAGAATACAGAAATGACAGAAATTATGGTAATTGGTAGGAAGGCTGCAGACAGTAACATAATATTGTCACTTTTACCTCAGAAAGCTTGGAGAATCAGTGTACAGCCTGAACATTATCTTTCTGACATTGATCTATCTTTTAACATGCATATTATTAATCTTCCTAAAACCAACCATTTCCAGCAAAGTTAAATAATTTATCCAACAATACATGATACTCAGTTACTAAATGCAATTAATGCAAAAATTACTATTTCAATAATTTATTAACAAGATGTTCAAATGATGTGTAGTTTGTGCTCAAAACTCAAAATGCTGCATTATCAGGATTAGGAAGTATGACCATATCACTTGCCTGTAATATGTTTGACTTCCTGTATGTCTTAACAGTTCTTTTTTGAATTTGTGAAGATTTACATGGCTTTGGTTCTGTCTACTCCATTGGTCTTATTAAGGTATATATCTCCCAATGTAGCTTACAATTGCAAGGTGCTGCTTTCATACAAAGTCAAAGGATAAATAAAACTTCTCTAGGACATCAAGCCTTTAGTGACATGGTCCTCAAACTGTGGAATGATGTCCCTGCTAGATCAGGGAATATTAATAGGTCTTAGCTTTTAAATCTATGTTAAAGTTTCAGATTAGGGGTGCTGATTTGACTTTTCATGTTGCAATTGTCTATTAGTTGTTTGTTCAAAATGAAATTCTTGGTAGTGGTTATGCATTGCTGCTAAACGTCATCTATTCTATTTCTCTTCTGTGGTATTTGGTGACACTTTGTAAATTACTGCTGCTGTTGATGTAATGAGACAACAGACTAACAGACAGATTTGACTTTAACAAATGCCGACACAACGTCAGAACATGTTATTTTATTTTAAATACAGTACTAGGATACACTCAGTCTAGCTGTTATTGAATGTTTTCAGCATGTTGTATGTCTGCTCATGGGTATCTTAACAAGACAAGCAAATCACTAAACATGATTGTCTAGATCCACACGAGCAGTGAATCTATATTGTGATCTCTCTATTCTAACCTGTAACAGCTCTTCATCCCTTTGTGAAGAACCTAATTATAGGCATTTCATTTTATCCAAAGATTGTGATCATACATGAAGATAGGGAGGTAAATGCAATGATAAATTGGGAGCACTTGGGAGCTCCAACACTACCCAGACTGGGTCGGTCAATGTCTGCTGTATTTCAGCTGCTACATTAATCCGTTGGCCAGTCTCACATCCCACAATCCCCTCAACTCTCATTCAACTGGCAGTGTAACAATGACTATACTTTGTTGAAACATGTGGAAGTCAGATGCAAGAACACATTTCACTTTTAAATCAGGTACCCCTATCTTGGCATTTGATAAACTCTGGCCTGAAAGTATTGTGATCATATAAGCCAAACAAGATTTTCTTAATCAGAAACCAAATCTTCTCCACATCCAACAATATCTGATTTTGTTAGGCTAATAAGAATTACTGAAGGAGCAACAGGAGGACTATTAATCTGCCTAACAAAATTACAGTTAGGCTTGTTCATAATGCTGACATTAGGGTACTATCCTGGTCGTTTCTGAATTTCTGGACCTTTGGTGAGCTCCACTGGCGGAGCAATTGGAAAGGTATGTTTCATTGGATTTTTTGCTTAGGTGATAGCCAATGGAGTGCAGTATTATTTTAAAGCTGTACCTGAATTAAAATACATATGAGTGGAAAAAGCCAATACACAATCATTCAGATTGGAGACAGTGTGTGTCCAGAACAATTAACAAAACAACAACTAAGGTAAAAACAGCCAAGGCAGTCAAAACCAAGCAGTAAAAGAAAACAGTACTAGCTTAAATATAGAGACTAAATACAAAAAAGAGCTCCAGATGTGAGTGCAAAAGTTAAACTACAGTACCAATGAGAGACTTGCTAATGGAACATAGCAAGGAGCCTGAAAAGGTACAAGACATGACAGCTACTATGTCACCCATTCCTGCATTTTGACAGTAAAAAAAAAATCAAATAAAATAATATCTTATACTGAAGATAAAGAGAGCCTGCTTTGCATTTGAATTTAATTTGTAATTTCAGCTTTTTTGTGCAATCAAGATAATCATTGCAGTAGTCCTTCATTCAGAGTTAGATATTGCTTATGACTGTCTTTTAACAAAGCCTTAGTATTTGCTGGTTCTGCACAAATGACATACTTCGTAAAATAAAAAAGATCTCTTTGATTTGAAAAAGGGTAATTATCATCAGAGGCTTTCTGCTACTGGCAGATTTAAGCTAATGACTATCAAAGTCACAATAAATTGTCACTTCTGTCATTCTTTTTATATTCTGTGACATGGGTGAAGGCTTAACAGACAACAAATCTCAAAATGTGTGCAATTTCTATAATAGATTTGTAAGAAATGATGATTGCTGGTGATTAATAATTAATTGAATTGAAATAGTTTTGATTCAAAATTTTGAGCAAAAATGAAAAGACAGTGATTTAATTTGACATCAAAATATAAAAAGATGATAAAAAAATGACTTCATTAAATTAAGTCCGCAGTAAGTAAAATGGAAATAAACAGGTTTCAAATAATTTTGAAATAACATCAAATGACAATGCTATTTTCCGACATTAAACTTAAAAAACTGATAACATAGACACAATCCACTTATATTAAAAATACATTCACAACTGGTATATTCACATTTTTAAATTCACTAAAAAATGTTTTAAAGGTACATTGGATTGCACTGGTTTGAAAGTGTTACATTATTTTAACTATAATTTTACAAACAAATATACAGCAAAATCTTGATTATTTAACCTTAGGAAAAACCACAGTAATCTAAAATTGTAATAACCAGAATATAGAATCTCAGATAACCCAAAAGGACAAGTAAAATAATCTATGTCTGATGGCAGGCAAGTAAGAGGCAATTCCTACTCTTTGACCTTCTAGTTAGCAGTATATACAAAAGCTCCCTGTGTTTTTTAAAGGTAGAATACATAGTCACTAAAAGAAAGACACCACACATTTTGATGGAGTTCCATAAACAGTATTTTTTCTATACATTTTAAATTTTGCTTTGTTTACCCTAATGAAACATTGTAATTACAATAAATGGGAAAATGTTTATTTTATTGTATCTTTTAAAAGGCAAGGTTCAAGAACAAATCACCACTATATGAATATAATGTAACAATTTAATTCAGCTCCAGCTATTAGACTGAAACTCCAGAGAAGCTGAAGTTCTTTTTGAAATAATAATACATGCAGTCTTTGCTTTGGCATGCCTGCAGTTAAATCAAGGTCTCTGGTGTTGTTAGTCAAACTCGTGTGCCTTAATTTTTTGACGGCTGTGGCTTGATAGCTGGATTTCTGGTGTGGGAATGAAGCATTTTTCAGAATGTGTGCTTCCTTTTTCAGAACACTGTAGAGATCACTGTGTATGTTTGTATTTTGTTTATGTTATATCAAATATTTTCTATGTAAACGCTTTATAGATACATACAGCACTCAGTTTCTTACTTCGAAGGAAAAAACATAATTTTACAATATATATAATAGTATACTGTAATAATATATAATAGTAAACAATATATTAAATATAAAAAAAATAATTGCTTATATAGATTCACAGTATTCGCTTTTTTGGTCTGCTTGAGCTTCTCTGATTTTATCGGCCCCCTCTCTCACACCCATAAAGAAGTTTCTTTGTGAATTATAAATGGCATCACTACTGTCTGACAGTCCTGAGAATTTTACTTTTTTGCACAGAACAGAAAGAGATTTTCTCATCTTACTACTACATTAGGGTTGCCAGACGTCCCTTATATATGGGACATGTCCCATATTTGATCATTTTGTCCTCTGTCCCGTACTGGCCTTTCAGGGACACCCAAATGTCCTGTATTAAGTTCATTTTCAAATTTCGTAATAAAAATATATTTTTACTACCTTCTTGCGGTACTTAGTTGTAACTTTATAAGTAATTATACTTTCTTTCCTCAGATTCTCTTGATGAAAATAACCCAAATGTAACGAGGAAACTATTGTTTGCTGCCTGTTTGCAACTTATTAAGTTGCTATGGTTGGCTGAGAACAGCGACATTGTTACCGTTTTGCTCTCCAGCTGCACTGCTGTGCAGTTCAGTATCAGCACTGCAACATACAGTGTCAACAAAGTGTGTTGTTACTACTTGCCACAGCCCACTTTTTTCCTTACTGCCGATATTAAATAATAATAATAATATTTCTCTTTTGTCTGTATTAAATAAATAATTTTCAAATGATTTTACTTTTGTTTTTCTCATAACCCATTAAAATCCTTGCTTTATGTATTATGGGTGTGTAGGGTGCATGTATAAATTTATATATATAGTAATATAGAGAGAGATTTTAAGAGTGTCCCGTATTTCTAATTTTCTAATCTGGCAACCCTATACTACATACAATTTGAGATTTTATTTGTTGCAGAAGAAGCTTTGCTAACAATCTGTCATATATATTTGTTATTTTAATATGTAATATAATATATAATATTTGTTAAATTTGTCTGGCATGCCAAGTAGCCTCTGAGACCAGTCACTATCCGGCGGTGGATGTGGAAATTGGGCAGCTCTGCAGGTACCTAGGGGTTCACATAAACAACAAACTGGACGGGCCTGACAATACAGTGGCACTGTACAAGAAGGGCCAGAGCAGACTGTACTTGCTAAGGTGACTCAAGTCTTTTGATCTGTGATGCAAGTTGCTGTTAATGTTTAGTCCATAGTAGCCAGTGTGTTGTTCTACACTGCATTCTCCTGAGGATATAACAAAAGATGCACAATATCTGAACAAATTTATCAGGAAAACCTGCTCCATCACAGAATGAACTCTGAACACACTGGAAGTTGCTGTGGAAAAGAGGATGGTGACAAAGGTGGATGGCATCATCAAAAATCCCCTCCACTCCCTACAGGAGGCACTCTCTTGGAGAATTTTTAGCCACTGGCTCATTCTGCCACCATATACTAAGAAGCACCTCTGGGGGTCTTTTCTGTCCAGTGCTATTGGGCAATTCAATGCTTTCTCCTGACGTACTCCTTAAGCTCATTTTGAAATTTCTACAATTATTTGATATTCCCCAGTAGCTAATTTTGCATTTGCAACATCAAGTAGTATGTTTGTATAATGATAATCGGAGTGCCTGGCCAAATATGTAAGTGGCTCCCCTACTGGAGAACAGGACAAAGGGTGTCTTTTCCCTCTCTTCTCCATAGGCGCTGTTATCAGCATTGACTAGGATTTGACTGCTTCTGCTGTTGTAAGAGAGAGAATAAAGAACAGTAATGATTTATAGAAAATGACAATATCATGTTACTGCAGTATTATTTTGGTTTTGTTTTGACTCAAAAATACAAAATATACCAAGGCCTAAACTTACCTGCTGCAGGCATTTAGCTGGAAGTTGATGCAGAACTGTAACAGACAATCCTTATGAAATAAACTAAAAAAATTCACAGAATATGTCCTGTTCTTTTATTGATATATTAACATTGTAGCTCAATTACAATTATTTCACTTATATTTGATACAGTTCCAATCATTTTAGGGAAGTATGAACAACAATAAACCACATGAAATCTGAGCTTTTGTGTATGGTACTAAATCCAATACAGACGTGCGACTTAAATGTGACCACTGTATGAGCTCTTGAATTGGATTTGTCTGGAAAAGTACACTATTTTACTGATTATCAATGATTATGCAACATTCTTCTGTGTTGAAAATTAAATTGGTCTACATTATATAACGTATGCAGTGTGCCATTGAAAGAAAATGAGGTGCTGGACGTAATAAGAATTTGGAGTGACTGTCACCAGTCAATAAAGCCCAATTGCTATGTACTTTCTGAAAGAAATGATGCATCTCAAGCGCATATTATCCAAGAGAGTTTTGTAGATAGACATTGTCAGTATCAATCAAATGTGCTCCACATCATTCTGAAATTGTAAAACTATTGTTATACATCCAAACCATCCGCATTTCACTCCCACAAGTACTGGCTTTTCTCTTGTGTCTGCTACTACAGGGATAGATAACTGTATTCAAACCCAATGGCTATGATATTTTACTTTCTTTTTCTCTTCCTTGCCATCGTAAGCTGAGGACTTTAGCAGACATTCTTCACCAGAAATAATGTGAAGTTGAGCTACCGTATTTCCCCAAAAATAAGACCGGTCTTATATTCATTTTTACTCCAAAAGATGCACTAGGGCTTATTTTCAGGGGATGTGTTATATTTATTCATGTACAACAATATACATTTATCTAAATACAGTCATGTCATCTTCTTCTGGAATATCATCATAACTCTCTGCATTCAAACCCTGAATTCTAGCCTGAATTTCTTGCTACTCCAGCCGCTTTTAGGATCCTCTGGGATCGATGTGCGTGCTTCGATGTTTGATGAATGGTTCAATGTGGTGAAGCTAAATGCCGACATACAAATGTATTCATGGTGCTTTTATATTCAAGCATCGCATATTCCCCAATATAACGATAAAATATATTTTAAAAATCTCACATACCATCTTCTGTGCCGTCTTTTGTTTTTTGGCACCTTCACAATAGCATCAGAATGTACGGTGGCATATTTGAGCCACAGAGAAAAAAATTAAGGACATGGTGAAAATGTCTATTTTGTGAATAAAGTGGATATTTTAGTTTTAACCTCAAAATTTCCACTTTAACCTCGTAGTTTTCTTTATCATTAAAGTAAACCGTCGTAAACATCATCTTAAAACCGACCCAGTCATTAATCGCGCTATGCGCTTCTGGGGCTTCCTCCTGACCTAACAGTAGCGGCAAGCAGCAATAGATCACTACACAGAACACATTAAATTTATGATATTCCAGCTCTCTGCACATTTAGAATTCTTTGATTTATACTTGATATCATTTTCATGATGAAATGCATTGGAGTATATATGTTACATTTTACAGATAAATCATTAACTTTGTTTAAATCAGTGGTTTCCAAACTTTATTTTATCACGGCTCCCTTAAAAATATTTGATCATATGGCGCCTCTCTTCCATTTTATAAAATACTACAAACACAAAAATTTTTAGTACTAAAAAATTTATTAAGATAAACTCTTATACACAAGAAAAAACGAATAACAATATTTTATTATTGTCGCTTAATGAGATGGATGTGCTTGCCTATTAGCGCAAAGTTTATCAAATCTCGGTGTCATTGATGAGATAGCTACACGAAGCTCCTTTTCTACAATCAAACGAGCACGATATTTCGATTTTATTGCAGCTAATGCAGAAAATCCTGTTTCGCATAAATAAGATGTTGCGAATGGCAGCAATACTTTTAAAGCTTTATTTGACAAAATATTATATTCACTCTTAATATCTAGCCAAAATTGAATCAGAGATACATTCTGAAATTTTTGTTTTAAAGAAGTATCACAAGATAGTTCAATCAAGTTTTCTTTCTCAACACTTGTTAATTCAAATTCGTCATCTTCTTCGTCGATAAATGGATTCTGTATCCACGCATATTTTGTAAAATCAAGATCATCAAAATAATTCGAAAAATGAATTAACAAACCATCCAAGTGTTCAACAAATAGATTTTTGTTTGCTTCTATATTAACTTGGGCGCATAAATTTATAAGTGGAAACATGTCGAACCTATTTTTTTCCAAATTTGTCTTCCATATCTCCATTTTTTTAATGAATGCTTTCACTTTATCTTTTTGAATCAATAAATGCATTTGTGGCCCTTGCATCGATTTATTCAAAACACTCAATTTTCCAAAAATTTCCACCAAATAGGTAAGTTTAATAATAAAATTATCATCCCTAAACATATTTGCATCCTCATTATGATTTTCTTCGAGAAAAATTGCAATTTCTTCTTTGAGTTCAAGTACCCTCTGAATCACTTTTGCACGAGATAGCCAGCGCACTTCACAATAATACAAAAGTGAGGTGTAAGCAGCTTCCATATCTTCACACAGCTTTGCAAATAACCTAACTTTTAATGGACTGTTTTTTATGTAGTTTACAACTTTCGTTACTTTTGTAAAAACGTAGTTAAGTTCCTCACTCATATTTTTTGATACGAGAGCTGCTCTGTGGAGCATGCAGTGCGTCCAGAGAACATCGGGTGTTTTCCTTTTAATCAGTGCTTGAAGGCCAGTTTTGTGTCCTGACATTGACTGTGCACCGTCTGTACAAAGCCCAATGCAATTATTCCACAATATGCCGTTCTCATCAAAAAAATTGTCGATTATATTAAAAATTTCACAGGATGTGGCTTTGCCAGGAATGGGTTTGCAAAATAATATATCTTCAATTATATTATTCTCTTCAACATATCGAACATATGCAATTAAATGTGCGTCTTTAGCTACATCGGTTGCTTCATCTACTTGTAAGGCGAATTTTGAAGTGTGCATCTGAGAAACTGATCGCAAAGATCGTCAGATATATCATCGATTCTTCTGCCAACAGTGTTATCAGCAAGCGGTATTTGTCGCAACTGTTTTGCATATGATTCGCCAAACATTGTTTTGACCATATCAATAGCTGCTGGCAAAACTAATGTTTCTCCTATTGTGTGTGGTTTTTTACACTTCGCGATTCTGTAAGATACTAAGTACGATGCTAGTAACGCATTTGATGCAATATGAACTATTTTTTTGAACGTTTGCTTTTGTTTAGTGAACTCATCCAATTTTCTTTGAAAAAATTCTTGGGACTTGCCAACGTATTGAGAATGCATAGTTTCAATGTGGCGTTTTAATTTTCCGGGTCTCATACTATCAGCAGCCAAAACTTTCGAACAAAACAAACACATTGGTTTTTCCACATTATCAGTAATAACACTTGTAAATCCGAACGATAAATAAGACGAATCGTATTTTCTGGTCTTGGGAGTTCTTTCTTCCTGATTCCTACTACTTGTGCCAACATCAGATTCTTCATTATTAGAGGATTTTCTCTTATAACCAGTCAAGAACTTATCCATTTCTCTAAAAATATTAGGATAATTAATTTATTGTTCTTAAAAAAATTAAACTTAATTAAATTACTTACTATTGTGATCAGTGAGTAATTAGGTACATCAAAATAAAATAAGAAACACAATCTAACACTGCTAAACTAAACTGAAATCGATATTGTCTCGATTTTTGGAGAGTTACTGGTCGGCCAAGTTACGTGTCATACCGCTGGTGGTTTATCCTTGCAATGAGTGGATATCGTAGGTAAGAAAGTGAGAAGTCCGACAATGCGTCTGAATATTTACACAGTAATACGCAGCCGCCAAATATTTTTGCGTATGCGCATAGACAATACAAGCCCTACGGCCTACGGTGCTGATATATTTCTGAACCGTACTGTTTGCTACGGGGTAAGGGTAGCATCAGTAGCATAGTAGTTAATATGTACCTATATGTTACGTATTGTATTAGCTGCACGTGCACTTTTTTTTGTCAATCCTGGATAATATTCGCGCCTCCCCTTAGACTAGTCCACGCCTCCCTAGGGAGGCGCGCCTCCCATTTTGGAAAACGCTGGTTTAAATAATGAATACTGTTAATAGTTACACATATGGTGTGGCACGATGGCAGAGTGGTTGCACTGCTGTCTTGCAGGGAATCATGTCACTGGTGTTTCCTGCCTGGAGTTTGCGTGTTTTCCTGGTGCGTTTCCACAGTGTGCTCAGTTTTCCATCCAAAGACATGAAGGTTTGGAGATTTGGTGAAGCTACAGCTGACAATCTTGATTAGGGCTTATTTTTGGGGTAGGGCTTATATTACAGAGCAGCCTGAAAATCATGCTAGGGCTTATTTCTGGAGTAGGGCTTATTTTCGTGGAAATATGGTAGTATTTGGTGGTATTCAAGGTGGTGTATTGTCTGATGTATAGCATTGTCTGATGTATTTGCCTTTATTAATTTACCGCTTTCAGGGTATATCAGGATATCCATACTCTCTGACACCAGATTTTATATGAGCAGTCAAACAATAATTAGATATGAGCCAAAAATCACAATTGATTTGGATTGAGCAGTATGAGTGTGTATGAGTTGCAAAAAAACTGTCTGCATAAGGGATGCTTTAACCTTTTCAACTAACAGATTTCAACTAAATGGTTGAAGCCTGAACGTAAGTGAAGTTTACTTGGGGAACTTGAAAGACAAAACAGGACCTTAGAATGTTTTGTTTAGTCAGTGTTTTCTGCATTATGAATACATGCCTAGTACAGGCAAAATCCTGCATTATTTTCATTTTCAGTCATTTCAGTGTGAGCAGGGATACTTTTGGAAATTATGTGAAAGCAGTAGTATGGACAGAGATTGATTTCATTCGTTTTTAAATAAAAACATAGTAGTGTGGACGTAACCTGAGAAAATCAGTAGCTGCCCACTGGAGGCTTAGAGGTACACATGGCTAAGGAAGTGTCTTTGCTTTGATATCTGCAGTTTGATTTTTTCAGCTTTTCTCCTTCTTCTCCAAGCCTCTTCTGTACCTAATAATCACCCCTCTCTGATCCTGATCAAAGTGTCACCTCCACTTCCTAAGGTTCTTCTTTGGCCTTCTGGTCCTCATTCCTGCTCTACTGTCATTCATTATTCCTCTTGGTGTTTTAAATATTCCTTGGGCCTCGTCTTCTCTTGCTTGATTTGTTTTGCCTGTTTCTACTAAATTCTATAAAAATCCATTCTTCAGTGCAGATTTCACCTTTTTAAAGTTCTTATTACTTCTTCTCATCAGTGCTTGACAATTGTATATGACATTCTTCTTCCAGCCCTAGAAATGACTTGGTTTGGAGTATTTAGTTCAAGTTTCTTCATTTTGTTTTTTTAAATATATGTGTCAACCATCAGGAACTTCATTAGTTTTAATCATAAAAATCTTAGCTATGGTAATAAGACATTTTCTTCCACAGAGTGACACTTATTTATTTATTTATTTTGAAATGTTAATGTACAAGTCTTTTATAGTCCTTGTTTCTTTAAGTTTGTGGTAAATGCTAGTTGTTCTACTAACTGCTTTCATTCTCTTTGCATATCCCTTATCATTTTACACTTTTATCTCTATGTACAAATCCATTGGGCTTTTTTTTTATATTGACTCTTTTTGTCTCATTCCTTCAGTACCAAGTATTTACTCTCATCTCTCATAGGCCATTTCAATTTTGATGCATACATTATTCCACAGGGTCATTCATGTGTGTCCTTCATTTATTTTTTCATCACTTACCATTCTCATCAGCATATTTTACTTATAGCTCTTCTAACTGAGTCAAGAGCAACAACATCTTTTTATATGCTTAGTAATTTCATTTATATTTAAAAAATGACCTCTCCTCACAACTTGATATACTTTTCTCTACAGGTTTTGCTCATTCATTTTGGTTTGTTTTTTGTCAAATGGTTAGGTGCATTGGTGATTCTAAATTGTCCCTAGTGTGTGCTTGATGTGTGGGTGTGTGTGTGTGCGCCCTGTGGTGGGCTGGCACTCTGCCCGGGGTTTGTTTCCTGCCTTGCGCCCTGTGTTGGCTGAGATTAGCTCCAGCAGACCCCCGTGACCCTGTAGTTAGGATTTAGCGGGTTGGATAATGGATGGATGGATGTCTAGCCATTGGTTGCTTATGAAAATCTTAACCACAAATTCTTTTATGCTGTACTCAAAACATTTCAAATTATAGTGGCAGCATATCCTTGGGGTCCTATTGGTAATATAAATATATGTGTTTACAATATATACATTGTAAATAAAGGATCACCCCACTGAGTAAATTCTCACTTACTGATCAATTTATATTGTGGTCTTCAGGGATTATTCTTAAGCTCACCTCTACCCCAAATAATGGCAAAGAACTCCAAAGAAAATAAAGTCAGAGGTACAAAATAACAAAAACTGAAGTAAAAAATAATAAGGAAAATAAAATGACCCACTGCCAAAATTGGCCCAACTAAAAACAAATTTTGTCAGTTCCCACTACATGGGGTGCCTGCTGAATTTCCTAACAATTTGGCACCTTATGTCTCTCCTGATTACTTCTTTTTCCTTCTTTCTATTCTTTGGCCTCTATTACTTTCAAAAGCCCAAACCCCCACAATGCACCCTCACAAGAACTTTAAATAACTTCAGACTGCACTTCTGCAAATGTCCCCAGGTCCCTTTACTAAAAGTACATAGCTTCAGTGATGGCTGGAGAGGTCAGCAATGCAGCCAGTGAAAGATCACAATGTCTTAATCCTGTAAAAGGGATCATTTTCACTATAAAGAATACCATAGAATGACAGAGGTAGCTTTCTTTCTTGTCTTTCAGAGAACTGAAGCTCTGTCTGTGCTGGGATACCTGGTAGTAGGTCCAGCAGTGAAACCTGTGGTGGATTCAACATCACTGGTTTGGGTTACTGTAGGAAAGGGGAGAGGAATCCTAATCTGTTAGGAGTTTGAAGTACATTTACGAATATATTTTTGCCTACTGTACAATAAAGTATTTGAATACTCAGCTGAAAGTTTTTTTTCTTTTATGACACCAAGATACCCTCCTAATCACTTTGAAGCACCAGCCAGGATCTGCTTTTTGGGCAAGACTGCAAAGTACTTCTGGAATCAGGAAAGGCCTTGGAAAAATCCTACAGCAGCCTGTTAGAATTACTCCTAGCCACTCCTGAGAATTAATGCTTAAACCCCATACCACCCTATTTCCCTTGAAAGGCCCAGGCTATCTTTAGGATACTCATCCACAGCACAGCAGAGATTAAGAGGCCACCTTACAGGCATGACACACTTCAATGCCTATCTACCATGGTTCCCCCACTAATCCTCATCCACATTTTTGTTCCAGAAGAACTTAACTCCTGGGCTCAATCTAATCATATTGAGGTAAAGCTTTAAACCCTTTCATAACCTCAGTCACAGAAACAGACCCAGCCCCTCCAGATGCTTCTGGCACAGTCTTTTCTTATAAGGATGTGTCCATTGTGTTCATGGTTTCTTTCAAGTGCTCTCTCCTAATACTAACTTCAGCTGTCACCACACTTTAATAAAAATAGCGTTGATGAAGGCTTCACTACCTTTTCAGACTAAGCAGAGAGTAGAGCATAACCACTTTGTCTGTGTAAAAGCCAAGGGGATGAGTGGAAATGTGGGCAAAAGAATTTTCTACATTCCCTCCTCCTTTATCACCCAAAAAAGGGATCTTTGTTAGTAGGTCTTACTTAATAGGTGCATTTTCTAGTTTGCATAACTTGGTGCGACGATATATAGTATATCACTGATATAAAGAATTTTTGTATTTTTTATTCTAGTAATTATTTTGGGATAAATATTAACTATTATGAGCAAAGGGGTTTGTAATGACATTTTAACAACTTTTATTTGTAAATTGCTTATCATCTCATTAAAGAATCACTAAAAATGAATGGTAAGTTTATGACGTTTAGACAAAAATTAGTGAAAACAAAAATAATTAATGAAATGGAAACATGATACCTGGAAGCATCCCAATGATGACATGTACATACTGTATGCTCGTTGAGTTATATTGTATTCCCATCCTTTTTTTGTCCAGCATACCCATTTCTAAGTTCCAAATGTTTATTCTAAGTTAGCAGAATTTTCTGAGAATAAGGTCCCTTGATAAAACAACCCTACTGAATATGGCAGGCAATGATTCAGAGCTGGCAACCACAGGGGCTCTTTTTTGTTGTATCCTGCAGAATTGTAAAGATTGGGGTGATAATGAGCACACTACTAACTGGATGGCAGAAACAGAACTGGGAAAAGATTAATCATGTAATTCAAGTGCAATCTGGCTATTGTATGCTAATGCACAGAAACTTTTCTACTTTGAAAAATGCTGCTTTAGTATGAACTGATTTTTTTTTCTTCAGGTACTCTGTTAGCCTTGCCATTCAAAACATGTGCACATAAGAGTAATTAATGATGCTATACTGGCAGGGAATGAATAAGCATGAGTTTGAGCAAGAGTGTGCCCTGCAAGTTCCATATTTCTAACCAGGCCATTTTTAGACAAGTCATGTTGCATATCATCTTTTTTAAATTCATCATGTAACCTATTGCATTTTCACAAAGCCAGAACCTATTGTGATCTGGATTTATAAACACTTAATAGCCTGGTGGCAAATTAGTATCCAAGATTTTAAGTGCTTCCAAAACTTTTTAAGTTTAAACCTTTTTAATTGGACTGTTTGGGGTCAATGTAGAAATTACAAAAATGTGATTAATTTCTTTAAAATGTATAAGCAGTTACTGTACAGTATATGGGGATGACATAAGTTTTTGTTTTTTTATGTTTTTCATAATATTTTTATCCAGATTTTCATTGTTTTTTTCCAGATGTTCTTATTGCCTAATATATTTACTAATTAGTTGGTCTGATATTGAACTAATTGCAGCCTTTCATCATTCAGTGCTGTCTGGCTGGATGTCAGCTCTGCTTGTTTTTAATTGTCATTATTAGGATACAATTAAGGGAGCAAAGTACACAGAAAAAGTGCCAAAATAATAGGCAAACAATAAAAGAGAGTTGAGCATTTAAAGCTTTAGCAAAAATAGAATTATTTATAAATCTCTTATACAAATCATGTGCTTTTCCGAATGCAGAATAAAAGAAGAATAGAGAAAAAAGAGCAGGTAATTAAATGAGATGAATTATTATCATACAGGTGGCATGGTGACGCAGCATTAAGGATACCAGGGATTGGACCCTCACTGAGTGGAATTTGCATTTTCTCCCAGCATCTGTGTGGGATTCCTCTAGGTGTTCCTATTTCCTCCCACAGTCCAAAGACATGCAGGAAAGTACATTTGAAGTACATTTAGGTGGACTGGTGATACTAAATTAGCCCTAGTGTATGATTGGGGCATGTGTGTATCCATGTTGACTCTAAAATAGACTGGTGCCCTGTCCAGGATTTGTTCCTGCCTTGCACTCTGTGCTAGCTGGAATAGGCTCCAACAGCCCTGTTCCGGACTAAGTGGGTTAGAAAATGACAGAATGACAATTATTATTATTGATTGTGAATCTAATTGTAACAAAAATCTGCAGTCACAATGGTGCCCCAGGACTAAGTTTGGAAACCACTGCACTAGAGTTCAATTGTAACCCAGAAGCTTTTAGTTGTGAACATGCTAAAGAATGGTGCAAAAGCTATGTAAAGGCAAGAGGGAGCAGATGGAGAGGAACTTATAGAGTCACTAGATTTTTTGTAAAGCAGATCATCGCTTTAAGATTTTTGTTACCAGAGCAGTCTTAACTGACTCTTTTACAATTACAAGAGACAGAAACAGAGAAAAATACAAAAAAATCTAATAATTTTAGATATACATGCCAAAGAAATACATAGACCCTGTAGTCTTATTTTCCCATCAATGAAAATAGTATTAAAGCAATTGTATGTATATTAAAATTAAATTCTACACACTGTTGTAGAAATAGCTGAAAAATGTGATACTGTGATTTGTGAGCATGATGATTCTTTTAAATAATTATGTTGAGCATAAATACAAACATACATTAGTGTAGTATAGTGTACAAGACTCGCTAAAAGTTGACGATTCTTCTTGACAATGTGAATACTGTAAAATTGAAAGGCTTTTAAGGATTAAAGTAGATGCACTCTTAGGTTATGGTAGGTAGTGGTAGATAATGAAAGAATATGCTATATTTTGAGGATGGTCAGTAGAACCTACAAATAGCTCACTGAACATGTTAAATTGGTAAGAACAGAGCCTAAGCCATATACTGCATAATATTGGTAAGTGGAAAGTGAGTATGGCTCTGTGGCAAAGGATCTGATCTGGAATCTGGAAGGTTTGCCGATTCAGATCCCAATACTGCCAGAAGGAATCCTACTCCGTTGGGCCCTTGAGCAATACTCTTAAACAAAAAATTGTTTCAGGGGTGCTTTACAATAGCTGACCTTGTGCTTTGACACCAAAAAGGTCATATGAAAGAAAATTTCCCCTCTGGGATTAATAAAAGACATCATCAGCTTTTATCAAGAAATGTCATTAGCATATATAAGGCCTGTAAGGAAGCCACAAGGCCAGAAAGCCTGTCAGAACAAATGTGACATCAACTCTATGCCAAGAAGAATGCCTCTCAACTCTGCTGAAACATGGAAAAGCAATTGTCAAAGAGCCCACTGAAGAACTGTAGGGCAATTGTAATGTTCCAAAGGCTTATCTTTGGCCCCATGTATGTATCATACTGCAATGTACTGTATGTCAGAAATGTTAGAAGTAAAAGCTGCATTTTAAAATAATTTTAATATATCCTTTCATTTGTACCATGTTTCTATTGTCTTTACATCCCCACCGTGCTTACTGAAAGGGTTTATGTAGGTTAAATATGAGCTGCAATTCTACAAAGAAAATATTCCAAGAGAGAATGTGACCTAAGTTAGATACAACTGTATAAGTGGGGATACTAATTATGGTATAAACATACCATCCATTGCTGAATTTTATTTTTGAAAAATCAAAAGAAATAAATTGAAACTTTTTCTACCAAAGGCAATACTGCTTTGCTAAGCTGTGACTCAGCTCAGTACTGGCCGTGTCCACATCATTTTATGAAAATGGCGACATGGCACATTATCTAGGAAGCCACCAAAAAACTAATCATCAAAGGTAAAGGCAAAATAACCATAAAACAAAGATATGTCTTTGTGACAATTCAACTATATGCTGATTCAATTCATTTCAATTTAGTCATTCATAGAAACCTTCATTGAGCAATATATGATACAATTATAATATGATAACAGGAAAGCATAAAGGTAGACAAGGCAAGGTAAACCAGCAGTAAAACAGAAAAGAAAAACACAAAAGTAAAGACTATTACATGGAACGTAAGCCTCTAGCACGTCCATGTTTGTTTATCACAGAGAAAGCCACAGTTTTGCAAATCCTCGACAAGTGCAGTAGCCTCTCTCTGTTTCCCAGGTATTCTATAATATCATAAGCACATGCTTTAATCCATAACCAAATAAACGAAATTAAAATAACAAATATGGTTTAATTAATCTTTAAATCCTATTTTCGCCATTCATTTTGATGCTTCATTTCATAGACTGTAATAATAGCTTCACATTGAAGTGGCAAAGGAGGTTACAGAAAGGAATAATAGAATAAAAAAATTATCAGTAAAATTCCAAAATAATTGTTAGGCTTTTCTTTTTGAACAAATGCCTAACAACGAAAAGGTGCTATTGCAGAGGAAAACTGGAAACAGATGATCACGGTGGAGTAAGACTGCTTTTATGGTCTGACAAACTTCTTGACGTGGGTTTGGTTAATTTTAATCCATCACCAGGAGTTAATAAATTCCAATGTATGCAACCTAACATACAGACAATGTGAAACTAAGCCTTTATGGTGCTATCCTCAAAATTTAGCAGTTATCAATAAACAGAAGAATTTTTTCCCCCATGTTTCTTGACGTGGGTTTGGTCAAGTTTAATCTGTCACCAGGATTTAATAAATTTCAATGTATGCAACTAAACATACACACAATGTGAAACTGGGCCTTTATGGTATTACAGTATCTTCAAAATTTAGCAGTTATCAATAAACAGAAGAAAATGAGTAGTGTATGAATGAAACTTCTTAAGTTATTATTCCCACTTGATTAAATGCACTAACCCAAAATTGCTGCCATAGCCTAAACTGTTCCCTACTATAAGAAAGTGGAAGACCAGATTACACTTGTTTGAACCAGCTTGCTAGAATTTAGTTTGATGTCATAAGAATGGATATTAGTTTTGAATCAATAGCTATCATGTGAGTGGAGCGGCAACAGCTGTTTTGCAGGCACTGTACAAGTTTGTGTTGTCGCAGTGGGAGCTGAGTCTAAAGAGAAAGCTCTTGGGCTCATCCATATTCTCACCTATGGTCATGTGCTATGGGTAATGATCAAAAGAATGAGATCACAAGTACAAATTTCACAAATCAGGTGTCTTCACTGGGTGGTTGGGCAAACATTCCATGATAAAGTGAGAAGCTCAATGATTCGGGAGAGAAGGTGGTTTGGCCATGTTGTAAGAATGCCCTCCAAGTGGCTCCTCCCAGAGCTGCCCTTTCATGTCCCACTGGACAGAGACCTTTTGAGAGTCCCAGGACACTCTGGAGGCATTACATTCCAATGCTGGTTTAGGATTATCTGGGAATTCTCCAGAAAGAGCTGTAATCTGTGACTGGAGACAAGGAAGTCTGAGCTGACCTGCATGGCCTGATGCCTAGGCAACCCATACCAAGAAAGGTGATTGGGAAGATAACATGATAAATTACTGTGATGTCTTTTACAGTGGCTGCATATAAATCTTTTGCTAGTTATTCTGTATTTAAATCGGTAGCTGTCTTTATTGTATTTTGAAACTGGACATTCACTCAGTGTAACGTTTCCTTTTGATTTCCTTTTTCAATCCTCTGACTACTATATTGTGTATGAGCATACCTGTGTTTATTTATTTGTTTGATGTAATTACTAAACTGCTCACTTAATCTGGACAAGTGGTATTGTGTAACTATTGTAACATTGAAGCCAATTGGTGACAAAAACAGTACTCATTATGTCTGCCCAAAGTTACTACTGAAAGTTATAACTGTTAATTGCTAACTTTTGTTAACTTTTTTTTTTTAATTGTTAACTTTTCTTTATTGTTTTTGGTAATTAACAATCTTAATGACTTTACTTATTTACTGTTTTCACATTAGTGGTCTGTGGACCAGGCACATTCCTATGGCATTATTCTTCTTTTATATTCACAAAAATTGTCCTTGTTACAGGACTGCTTCTTCCTTATTTCAAAAGGTTAAATTGTGTACCATTTATATTAGAAATATTCAAATGGTACCCCACAGTCCCAATTCCGCAAATTACAATTCTAAAATTCTTTTCCAGCCTATGATGCCTCTAAAATTGTTGATTTAAAAGAAGGTATGTGCAATTCAGGTCACAGTAATGCACTCAACAGACATTTAAAGTAAAGGCATTTTGGTTATTTAAGAGCAATGCACTTTCCAGAATATAACAGCCAATTTAATCTTCGAAATCTCCAAGGGTTCTCACTTCTTTAGGAACTCAACTGGAAAAATGACCCTCTGTTTTCATGTATATTAAAATAAAGTAAAATTTCAGATAATATATTTGTTAATAGAAGGCTTGGTAAAAATAATTACGTTAATTTCAAGTTATAGTGTGAACCATATGAAATGTTCTTAACACTGGTGAAGTACAGTAATACATGGACACATATACCCAGAATGACAGATAAACTTTAAAAAGAGTTTCCCAATGACTCGCTAGGAATTCTTATGATTACTTCAGTTTTTTTGGTTGTGCCATCACATCACCATTTTCTGTATTTATGTTGTATTAGTGCCACCATTTTGTTTATGTGCTTTCCATGAAGGTGCCACCTTTTTTTTTTGTGGGCTTCATGTGTCATGCTATTTTATGTGTTTGGCAAATATTATGCCAGTTTCATACATGTGCCACATGACATAGCCATGATGGAGGCCATGATATATGAGGTAACATATGCAGCATCCAATCCTTGATTTGATTAAAGGTAATTCATCTATTTTACCCTCAAATAAAGACCTATTTAAACCTTTTCCAGTGATTTTAAAAATTATCTGACATAACATTCATTTAGAATAATGTGTGCTGTCCATCTGTTCACCTTGGAAAAATGACATGGCAGAACTAGAAGCTGTCTAGTGAAGAGCAACCTGGTTTATCCTGGGCATGTGCTACAATGATCAGGTCAGGTCAGGTGGGGGATCATGCACTAGTACATAATAATATTGAAGTGAAGAGCAGTGAAGAGTTTTCGGACTGCTGGGCAACTACAGCAGATGTAGTAAGGGTGACAGCAAGAAGGGTGCTTGGTGTGACATCTGGACAGAGAAGGAGGATAAGGAAACCTGGTGGGGGAATGGGGAAGTACAGGAGAATATACAGAGGAAGAGGCTGGCAAAGAAGAAGTGGGATAGTCAGAAGATAAGGCGTATGATGAGTTGTATGAGAGGCTGGACACTAAAGAGGGAGAAAAGGACTTGTACTGATTGGCTAGACAGAGGGACCGAGCTCAGATTGATGTGCAGCAGGTTAGGGTGATAAAGGATAAAGATGGAAACATACTTACAAGTGAGGAGAGTGTGTGAAGCAGATGGAAAGAGTACTTTGAGAGGCTGATGAATGAAGAGAATGAGAGAGAGCGAAGGCTGGATGATATGGCAATGTTTGGCTTGTATATGGGCCAGCTTCAGCAGAACTATGGTTACATTTAACTGGCCCACACCAGTACTTGCAAGAAAGATTTTTTTTCCAAATTTTTGCTTGTTTTTGTAATGAGGGGTAGCATGTTGTAACTGCAACAAAAAATACCTTTGCTATTTGTTTTTTCTCGATTCATTTCTTTAGGAAAATCTGTAAGAGTTTAATACAAAACCATAGAGATCTTATTAACCAATGAATATGGGCAAAATTGTTTTCTTTATACTGTAAAAATTAGTAAAGTCTGTTTTATTTCCTAGTCACATCATTCAGTTTCATCCATTTATTAGTTTTATACAACAACATTTTTCCACTACAGAGACAATAGATGACTGTGATATGTAGCTGTCAATTTGTGAGGTTTAGTCCCTCTAGAAAAAACATGCAAGCTAAAACAAGAAAAGATGGTAAATATCAGTTCCTTGATTAAATGGCAAAACTCAGATCTCTTCATCTCCAGTATAACACATTTGCAGACTGAAATATTGTGTTGGCAGGTAAAGGATACAACTCTCCCACACACAAATTGGAATTGAAACAAAGGAAAATTACCACCCATAAAAAAATGGCATCTTTTTTTTCTAAATCCCAGCTCCAGAACTTCTGTCTGCTTATATTATAATCTTAATGAATTTAGTTATATTAAGCAAAAGCATCATCCTGTATAACATGTTCTGACATAAACAGCTATTTTATGGACTTCTACAAAACAGAATACACAGATACTCCAGTTCAATTAACTACAAATAGATCATGGAAGACTAATACAAATTTAATGTATCTATTCATTATAAAAGTATATTTTTTGGTTCTTTGTGTTACTGCTAAAAAGATTATTCTTTATACATTATTAAATAAAAAGGCATATTTCTTGGATTAAATTAGCCATTTTAAATATTAGATATGAAAAAAGTGTACGTAGTATCTAGAAAAAATAGGCTTGAAGAAAGGGAGAGATAGTTATTTATCTTAATAACATGGTAGATGAAGATAAATAAAGCTTGTAAATATTAGGCATCTTCTAAGACATGAAAATATAAGGAAGGGAAAATAAGATGGAGAAAGGAATAAGAAGAGATTTTTATCTAACAAAGTAATTAAGATGTCCTCCAGCATTTAGAGCATAGTGGCAGGTCTAAATAAATAAAAAGCCGATGTCAGTTTTGCTCATAACACATCAGAGGGCAACAATCAATAGGTTCAGCTTAGCCCAGAATATCTGGTGCTCCCTCTTTTCTTTGTATAATTGTTTTATGCTAATACTTAGAATTACTGTTAATCCTTCTTGGCCCAGAATGCCCTAAACATAAAGCACAAAACATTAAATTAAGAGTACAAATATTTACTTATTTTAAGGGAGTACACTCTCAATATGCAACTTCATTTTACATTTATGTTTAATTTTATTGTCTGACTGTTGCCATTGTTTAAAAATTTAATTTTTCAAGGTTATTCCTAAACTGTTAATAAATAAATATATGCAGACAACGAGAGTTTGATTTTAATATGCTGTTTAGGATAGAGATAATCTAGATTTATTGACGTATTTCTTATTTATAACAAACACAGTAAGTGGCCAGAATTATTTTTACACAAGCAAGCAAAATATTATTCTTTCAGTTAATTACAACAAAAAATGGTTTATTAAAGTATAATCTGAGTTTATAGTCAGCATTTACCATCAGATAGTCCATGCCATTCTTTTGAAAAAGGCTAGGTAGAAAACATTGTAGATTCAAAAAGGAAAAGCAAGGTCATCTGCTTATTTGCTACTGTGATGGGGACTGTCACTGTGCCTTTCAGGTAGCCCTTTTCCTAACCTTGTCACTTAAATCATGAATACAAAGAAGACAGTGCTGTTAAATCAGTTTGTGCTACAGTTAATATAAGGTGGTGCTGATTGACTACCAGAGATGTCACGGTAATGCTAAGTATAGAGAGTACACTTATGCTTTAGTGCACTTTCATTTTACAGTTTTGTTTTCTAAATGTTCTTTAACTGAGTAGATGAAAGTATAGTGCAGAAATAAAAATTGACTTCACACTTTAAATACTTTAAATGTAAAGTAAAACTGCAATGAAAACATAAGAGTTGGTGAAACCAAAAATTCTTACCAGATTTTGTTCATGTTTGGTATTCATTTAATGTACTGTAGATACAATTGATCAGCTTCAGCAGGAAAGCAGTGGGACACACAGTCACTTGGATTAAGTTTGTCGAAGGAAAAAAAACAAAGCCTATTTCCACACTGGAAATAGATGGTAAGTCTTATGAGGTGTAAGAGGTGAAGTTTGTGGTAACCCTATCCTAAGTTTGTTATGTCGATCTACAGATATGTCTTTCACCCCAACTTTATTTGCTTAACCTTGTGCTCATTTGGCTCGAAAAGGGATAACTTATGCCTGCAACTCTAGACAGTAGGCACCAAGAGAGAGTAAGAAGGCAAGCAAGGGATCAGGTGTAGACACTTTATTCAGTCATTATAGTCTGTAACATTCTTTATGTTCCAAAAGCAGAAGCAAAGCAAATTATTGTGATGCCATACGACCTGGATGTTTTGCGCCTGTCAAAGACAAAGCTGTTTGAAACATATAACGTCTTTTGCATTTTGCAAATCAAGCTATTAAAAAAAAGGCTGCAGCTGACTTCAAAGCAATGAAGGAAACCATAGACATTTGGAATAAGCTACCAAGTAAGTTGTAGACAGTAAGACTTAAGGGACTTTCAAAACTAGACTTGAAAATTTTTTAGAAGAATTAAGTGTATAGGACTGGTGAGCTATGCTGGGCTGAATGGCCTGTTGTCATCTAGATTGTTCTAATGTTCTAATGCTATGGCAGTCTTTGTGAAACCATGCCCTGCTAGCTAAGTGCAAGTAACAACCTAAATCTTAATCTATACTAATAAAAGGCAAAGCCCTCACTGACTGACTGACTGACTGACTGACTCATCACTAATTCTCCAACTTCCCGTGTAGGTAGAAGGCTGAAATTTGGCAGGCTTATTCCTTACAGCTTCCTTACAAAAGTTGGGCAGGTTTCATTTCGAAATTCTACGCGTAATGGTCATAACTGGAAGGTATTTTTCTCCATTTACTGTAATGGAGTTGAGCTTGACCGCCGTGGGGGCGGAGTTTCGTGTGACATCATTACGCCGCCCACGTAATCACGTGAACTGACTGTCAACGCACTATGTAGAAAACCAGGAAGAGCTCCAAAATACGCTGAACAAAACATGCATTATATAATTGAGAAGGCAGCGAAACATTAAGAAGCGAGCGAGTGACATACTACCATATTCATCAGTACAGCTACTTCGGAAACAAAGCGAGGTATAAACCTAAACTTTAAATTAACTTAATAGACAGGCTGCCGCTGGTGCTTTTCGTGCCCACGGGTAATGCGGGATACAAGTTTAATGAGAGGACGCAGGATATAAACGAGAGTTTTGATCACTTTGTAACTAAGTTAAAATTGCAGGTGAAGGGGTGTGCTTATGCAAATTCCGAGAGACTGTGTTTGTGGGGGATTGACAGTTAAGGCGGGTGGGGGAGTCACGTCATCATCTCCCCTCCCATTTACCTCATTTCGCTCTGAGCTGAGCTCCGCGGCTAACGCCGTCTTCCGAAGCAACTTCGTCACACTGCCACCAAATACAGAGAAATCCACAAGTTAATACACACTCTGTCTCTAGACTTTCTCCACACTGAATCCTCCAGGCACTACTTACAAAAGGTTACATTGACAATCGTGTTACGTTATTTTTAAAATGTTTAATTTTCTTAGCACAAGCACAGCTGAGAAGCTTCGATGCATGTGCTCCATAACGCGTTAAAAAATAATGCATTTAATCACACTTTGCATTACAATCAAAGGGGAACTTTTGTCAATGCATGATTTCCTGGTACACCGATAACATTGATCAGCGCATCCCAATTAATTTTAGCCTCGCACCACCTTGGTTTGAGAAGAAGTATGAAAAGATATGAGGTTAACACACAAAAACAGATCACCAATTCAAGCTTTATGAATAATCGATTCGCCATCAATAATTGTTTTGGTAAAGCCATACTCAGTGTAATCCTCCTTCCATTTTATAATTTTTCCGCCACTAGCCATGATTAAATGAACGGTAAAAAAGTAAGAGCGAAGCGAGGGTGACTTATTTAGGCAGGCATGTATATGACAGCAACACTCATGACAATCATGTTACGTTATTATTAAAATGTTTCCTTTTCTTTTTCATTACTTCTTTAACCCA
>JANRMT010062808.1:49104790-49148573 GCA_026402145.1 Polypterus bichir lapradei
ATTTTTAAAATTTTTCCTTTTCTTTTTCATAACTTCTTTAACACAGTACTTCTCCGCTGCAAAGCGCGGGTATTTTGCTATATATATATATATATATATATATAGATATAGATATAGATATAGATATGGGAACAACACTCATATCAATGACAAAACAATTACATTAACAATCATGTTACGTTATTTTTTAAATTTTTCCTTTTCTTTTTCATACCTTCTTTAACACACTACTTCTCCGCTGCGAAGTGCGGGTATTCTGCTAGTATATTCATAATTCTCTAAATGTTCCACAGGCATAGTCTGCATGACTCACTAGACTTTCTTAGTCAAAGTGGAACAAGGAATACTACCTGTCTCCTTGGTCCTTATGCATCAGAGTCATAGTCTGCTGAAGCATTATTATTAATTTTTTTAGGACAACAGAAGATGTAAACAAACATGGTAAACGATTTTAGTGACATAGGAATGCCATTAATTTTAAAGGGTGCTTAAGAAAACTGAAAGGTGAAAGGCTGAAACAGAGAATTCAAGAGTAACCAGAAAAGTGCATATTAGAACTATACATGAGCAGCATTTGTACTGGTAAAACTTCTAATTATTATTTATAGTATCTTTCAGTTTACTGTTCCATTTGTTGTGGGTTAAATTCCTACTTGCATTAGCAGCCAATAAAGTCAAGAGGTATTTAATAAAAGATTAATGGAGTTGTGTGATACAAACATTTTGTACACATAGTATCCAGTACAATACATAGCACAATATTAATAATAGATTAAACAATGATCAAAATGTATGCTATTCAACAGAACTTTAGTGTGGTCTTGATACTGAGAATTTAGGTCAAGTGACACCACTAAAATAAGAAACTCGAAACAACCAGTTGTCTCCATGAGTGACGACTCAGAAAATTCCTGAAGAAACAAGCTGCTACCCCTACATACAACTCTGTTTTCCCCATATGTGAATTGATGTTTCTTTACTGCTTTTCTTAATTTGTATTTTAGTTTGTTTTTTTTTACTGGAAACACATCATCCCAGTATAGAATATGCTTAGAAAATGTGGCTGGAATACTTACCTATAATGCATTTGCTTATACTTCAGTCACTGGAGTGGCATACTGTAATTTTTAAATGATTAAAGCTGTACACCAGAAAGGATTTTGGCATGATTTATGAACCAACTCATTATATCATTACATTTTAACAGATACACACAGAACTTCACATATTGCCATAATTGTTCATAAACCAAATTTTGATTACCATAAACCATGTTCATGTGTATAATGACATGCATGCCTTTACAGCAAAACTCAGCGGGGACACCTAAATATTAGCACATTAGCTTTACTTATTTGAGGGTTGGATAGGATGGAGTCTATCCTGGTAACAATGCAAATAAGGAACTAGCTCAATTGTCAGGAATGGACTTGAGCTGTGCCACCAGGGACTATTCTCCATACATGGATTACCGGTTTAGCAGGAATAAATTGTTGACGATTTAGCATGATCCTAGATCTGTTGGTTCTTCAAAACGTTTGTTGGATGTATAATCATAGTCACAAATCATAAACCTCAAACCTGCTTGAGAGCAGGTTTATTCTATGTAAGCAAGGATTAGTTTGCACACTTAACTAGTTTCCATGCATGGAAATCCATTCAGCCATGGCCTCACCATTCATAGATGAGATAATAAGAAGAGAATTTCAAGTCGAGAGACTTTTGCGCGATCATTAATATCCTTTAGTCTGTCTGGATGATCATCTTTTTTAGAGATATCACTTCAGCCAAGAGGAAATTTTATACATCAGAAATTTATTAATTCCTGATATCAGGAGCCAAACCCAGATATGTTGTTCTCACATGACTGTGCAGACTGTGTGTGTTGCTCTGAGGCTTTTTGCAAGAAGCATTTTTTTGTATATGGTAGGCAATGTGGAAAAAGCTGTCAAAGATCGCTGTTTGTCTGGCAATTTGCAAAGTCTACTTAACCCTAAAACACTTTTTATTGTTTTTCCTTTACACCTACTTGTGCAGACAGTTAAAGAGGCCTTCTATGCCACTGCAGCTATTGGTCACTTGAACAAAGTAATACCCATACATTTAGAAATCATGGTAAAGCA
This sequence comes from Polypterus bichir lapradei, assembly GCA_026402145.1. Lineage (NCBI taxonomy): Eukaryota > Metazoa > Chordata > Cladistia > Polypteriformes > Polypteridae > Polypterus > Polypterus bichir. The sequence goes on from JANRMT010062808.1 coordinate 49,106,914, forward strand.
TTTATTTTACTCAAAATCATTACATTTTACGCAGGTCATCAGGATGGGATCCAGATTGGAGACAGGCACTATGCCTGCAGACAGTTTTTAATGACCACATTCTCTTCTCAACCCCAACCCTGGCCCACAAACTCAATATAATGTATCTCTGTCTAGGACAACGACATTATTGCATGCTCTGTCTAGGACATAATTATTGCATGCTCTATCTTACACAACACAGCCACCATCATAAAAGAAAGGGCCCCTGAGTTGGTGGTGCAGCCTGATGATGACCTTGAGGCACAGCACCTTGACCAACCTAGTGGCAGAGCTGCCAGAGACAGAATCGTGGCTCAAGATTTTCATTAATGATGACACAATTGTTTAACACAAATGTTATGTTTATTACCCTGGACTCTTTACTTCCGTTCAGACTGAAAAGGGGAGAGAAGGATTAATAAGTACACAATGTGAGAGAGAGAAAGAGAGAGAGATTAATTTATTACCATTTGTTTCTGAAGTAGTGGTATCTACAACTTGATTTTGGTTTTCTTTAGTTTATCCAGCTCCATATCCTGCTGTATTTTTCTCATTTTTAATTTTCTGTGTGTCATTGACTTTCGAAGATATTTTTTGTAAAAAGCATGCACATTTTTTTATAAATAAAAATCAAATACAAATGCCTTGGGATTTTCGTCTGCATGGTGCCTATTGCATTTGCAGTAATATATAATAACCCTCTGGTGGTGTCAGGAAAAGGCTCACAGTATAGCACTTTGAACCATTTGGCCATGTCACGTGTTCACAAAATATAGCAAATGGTTCAAGAAGCATCATTAGGACATCACAACTAGCCTCCCCATCTGCCTTTTTTCATGTGGACTGTATACCAGAAGGGGCATGTGTGCTGGCAATGGGCTCCTGCGCAACAATTATATATTATTAAATATTAATTATTTGTATACTTAGCTCTTCTCCTGACAAGTGGTCAGACACTATGTCCTCATGCAACATGGGTAAACCTGTTGTTGATCAGGCACAGGTGGAAGTGTTATGATAATGCCTGCAACTGACCCACCAAAAAAGGCCCATATGGAAATTTAACCGCAAGGCCTCTAAAAACACACCTATGGAATTCACAAAGCACAAATATGTGCAATTCTGGTCCTTTACCTAACCCAGCCACAGGGGATGCACAAACCAGTGTGTTTCATTGTTCTGGTCCCAAGCCTGGATAAATGGGGAGTTTCGGAATTTAATTATAGCTGGTCCCTTACCAAGATTATATAGAAGGGATGTTATTTATAGCAGATTGCATTACCTTCACTGCTGGCTAGAAATCTGGTGTGCAAATAAAAGCATAGAGTTTGTGAACAATTGGGATGATTTTTGGGAAAGGCCTGGATTTTTCAAAAGAGATGGTCTTCATCCTAACTGGAGGGGATCTTATGTATTATCCCAAAATATGGCAGCAAAACTGCCTGGTTGACTGATTAGAGCAACATCCAGGCTGCAGTCATGTGATCTTAAATTACAGGCTGTTGTTTATCCCACCTGTTACTATCCTGAAGCTGTTACCCATAATCCCTGTTGTGGGGCATCAAGTAAATTTAGTCTTGATGCAAACCTTAAATTACTTGATAACCAAAAAATAAGGTGTATAATTAGACCAAGAGATAAAACAAGACCCTCCACCAGGAGCATCTGTAATAGAAATTTCTTCAAATTAAAACAAAAAATATATCACCAGTTCAGAAAGAAGCATGCAGTTTTAAATGCTGCTTATTGACAATTCACTCCCTTGGCAGTAAAGCTGTTTTGGTAAATGACATTATATTAAGTACAAAATCTGATCTGTGTCTTCTCACTGAAACCTGGCTTAGTAAATCTGACACTGTTCCCCTAGCTGAGGCGTCACCAGATGGATACTCGTTCCTTCATAAGTCTATTCTGGTCAAGGAGGAGGCCTTGGAATAATTCATTGTAACAAAATGCAAATCATGTCTAAAAATCTAGGCAACTTTACATCCTTTGAGGCATTCATTTTAAATGTTAAAACAGATTTCAACAGAATTATAGTGCTAGTCTACAGACCACCAGGGCCATATTCATTGTTCATGACTGAATTTAGCAACCTTCTATCTGATTTGGCTATAAATTATGATCACGTAGTACTGATGGGGGATTTTAATATACACATTGATGTGGAAACTGACACTTTCAGCAAATGTTTTACTTATTTGTTAAATTCAGTAGGATTTTGTCAGATTGTCAAAGGTCCAACTCATAATCATAACCACACATTAGATTTAATAATAACTTATAAAGTTGAAATTCAAAAGTTAAATATTACTCCATTAAATGAAGTTATTTCTGATCACTACTTAATTACATTTGATTTAGTTCTGCCCTTGTCAACACACTCACAGATTAAAACAAAGACAGTGCGACATCTAGATTGTAATTCTGCTTCAAAATTTGTAGATATTTGAGTAAGTCGAGTGTAATTGTGGAAAACCATTTAGATCAGTTAACATCAAATATAAGTGTGGAATACAATTTAGATCAGTTAACATCACATTATAATGTGACCTTGAGAGATACTCTTGACACAGTGTCTCCCCTTAAAATAAAAGTGATCAAAGCACATAGAAGCTCTCCCTGGTTTAATGAAAACACTCGCGCTCTTAAATTAGAGTGTCGAAAACTGGAGCGCAGATGGAGAACAACAAAACTACATGTCTTTCAAATTGCATGGACAGAGAGTTTTAATAAATATAAAAAAGCCCTCTTTAAAGCTCACTCAGAATACTATTCTTCAGTAATAGATAGCAATAATAAAAATCCTTGGGTACCGTTTAGAACAGTGGCTAAATTAACAAATGGAAATTCAGATCTACAGTGCAAAACACCAACAGACATTAGCAGTACAGACTTTATGAACTTCTTCAAGGGGAAAATTAAAAATATTAGATCCCAGATCTCAGCATCACAGTACAAATCAAATACTAGCCTAGCAGACCCTGTCTCACATTGCAATCAACACTTTAGTCATTTTAATCCTGTAACTGAGCAGGAAATCTTAACTTTAGTTTCTAAAATGAAGCCCACTACTTGTTCCCTAGATCCAGTGCCAACAAAACTAGTAAAAAGTGCCATGGATGTTCTTGCAGCGCCTATTCTAAACATTATCAATAGTTCATTATTGCATGGCACAGTACCTGAAGCACTAAAAGTGTCAGTCATTAAACCATTACTTAAAATGTCAGACCTAGACCCACACACACTTAATAATTATAGACCTATTTCAAATTTACCCTTTCTCTCTAAAATACTAGAAAAAGTAGTTGCCAATCAGCTTCAGTCACATCTTACGCATTACAATTTATTTGAGAAATTCCAGTCTGGTTTCCACTCTGGTCATAGTACAGAAACGGCACTAACGCGGGTTGTACACAACATTCTGATATCCTCTGATGAAGGAAACTCCACTGTAATTATGTTGTTAGACTTAAGTGCAGCGTTTGACACCATTGACCATTCTATTTTACTGCACAGGCTAGAAAATGATGTTGGGCTTACAGGCACTGTGCTTGCTTGGTTTAGTTCTTATTTATCAAATCGATTCCAATATGTACAGAAATGTGCTGACAGTACTCCATCATTATACACAGAAGTTCAATATGGTGTCCCGCAGGGCTGAGTACTGGGACCTTTACTGTTTTCACTTTATCATTAGGAAACATAATGTTAATTTTCACTTGTATGCAGATGACACCCAGTTATACCTTTCATTTAGATCAAATGAAATTTCTCTGATGTTGTCTTTAATTAGTTGTGTTAGTGAATTAAAGGACTGGATGGATGAAAACTACTTGTCTTTAAACACAGATAAAACAGAGATGTTAATTGTTGGAGAGAATGACGTTGATCACATTAATATTTTGTCATCATTTAACTCATTTGGAATCACCATTAATTTTACTGAATCAGCCCGCAATCTAGGAGTTATCTTTGACTCTAGCATGTCATTTAAAGCACATATTACAAAGTTGTCCAAATCATGTTTCTTCCATCTTAAAAATGTTAGGAAATTAAGGCGCTTTCTAAATAAACAGGATTCTGAGAAATTAATTCAAGCATTTATTTCTAGTAGGATTGACTACTGCAATGCGGTGTTCACTGGATGTTCAAACTGTTCTTTATACAGCCTCCAGTTAATCCAAAATGCCGCTGCAAGAATTACAACAAGAACAAGAAAATACGAACATATAACTCCAGTTCTTAAATCCTTACACTGGCTCCTGGTTAAGTTTAGGACAGATTTCAAAATCCTCCTTTTAACATATAAAGCATTAAATGACCAAGGTCCGGCTTACTTGTCTGAACTTATCATGACTTACAAACCAGAGCGCACATTAAGCTCTCAAGATGCAGGTCTGTTTATGATCCTAAGGATTAATAAAATAACAGTGGGAGGTTGAGCTTTTAGTTACAGGGCCCCTAAACTGTGGAATGGTCTGCCTGCTACAATAAGAGATGCCCCTTCAGTCTCAGCTTTTAAATCCCGGCTGAAGACTCACTACTTCAGTTTAGCATATCCTGACTAGAGCTGCTGATTAACTGTACATACTGCATCTCTGTTGTTAGTCATTAGCACTAAACATAAGTAACATGATAGTTATAATTTAATACTAACCCTCACCTATTCTGTTTCTCTTCTCAGTACTCAAATGTGGCACTTGGTGCCATGGCCCACCTGCCAAGTTTTTGTGCCTGCTTATGGTAAAGTCATCCCTGATGGAGGATCGCTGGAATCATGGGAAAGAGAGGTCCTTTCATCGGATTGGCTGGCCCAGCACTGTTTCAGTTGTGGAATGGCCAAATGGGGGCGGCAGCTTGATGGATGAGGTCTCCAGGACTCTAAACAAATCCAAATCATATTATGTGATGTCATCCACTGTTAAATTCTGCTACGTACTTCTGAAATTTTTATTTTTATACTGTATTGAGGATTTGTTCTGTTCTGTGTATTGTATTGCATTGACCCCCTTCTTTTTGACACCCACTGCATGCCCAACCTACCTGGAAAGGGGTCTCTCTTTGAACTGCCATTCCCAAGGTTTCTTCCATTTTTTCCCTACTGGGTTTTTTTTTTTGGGAGTTGTTCCTTGTCTTCTTAGAGAGTCAAGGCTGGGTGGCTGTCAAGAGGCAGGGCCTGTTAAAGCCCATTACAGCACTCCTTGTGTGATTTTGGGCTATACAAAAATAAATTGTATTGTATTGTATTGTTACGTCAGGAAGGGCATTCGGTGTAAAATTTTGCCAGATCAATTATGCAGACAACAACTCCATACGAGTTCCATACCGGATCGGTCGAGGCCTGGGTTAACAACAGCCAGCACCAGTACTGTGAGCCAGCCAGTACAGGAGCGCGCATGATGATTGAAGCCGGCTACACTAATCTAATCCTAAAGTGTGTTTGGAGAACCGACATAACAAGATGAGTTTAACTGCCATTAGCTGATCTAAGATGAGGCATCTGATCTTGGATAGTTTAAGCGACATACGGAAAATACCTCCCAGTTCTTCCTTTAGTTTTTATATAAGCCTAGGAATGGGACAGAGCCCGCTCTGGGCCTTACTTTTGGTTATCATTTTCCCTGGCCCCTTCTACTTATGTCTGTTGTTAAACAACACCAGCTATTATGCAGCAGTCTTATCATGAGGTGGGCAGGGGAAATAAAGCTGCAAATCTCAGTTAAAGCATTGTCACCTGTGCAATAGCCTTTCTCTGAGTTCTCCAGTCTAGTGTTTGTCTTTGTTATTTAAACTAAAGTTATTAGATCACATGTGACATGCACCTTACATAAAAGGTACCAGTTCGCCACTTAGGATCTTTTTTTAATTGGGGCTAGGAAGAATTATCAAAAGCAGCTATACAGCTGTTACCTGTAACCTCTTATCTGCCTCTATATTGTATCCTGTATATTCATCCCTAGGGACCTTTAGTGCCTTTTATTTTCACTCCTTTACTTCAACTCATTTTAGCATGAGTAGATGACTTTACATAATGTCCCCTCAAGCACTGAATGAGCCATAGTTAGACAAGGAATGACAATATTAACCTTTCAGCTTGCTAGGAGCAATTGGACAGAGACTTTGATTTAAAACTTTACTTAAAAATCATATTTGTTTGCGTAAAAAATAGCACCATATATAAGCTATACAAAGAATTACACTACTTGGGTGGGATCATGCAGTCTTTATTCAGTCCTAGGTGACATTTCTAAGATTGCCCAGTTCCTTAGTTACTGATTATATATCTTTAATTAAAAATAAAAAGAAAGATTTCTTTGCGGAGACACGGCTCCTTTCTAAGTTTCCAGCAGCTTAACAGCAGATAGCAAGTTTCATTTAAATATCTGTAGTGACAACTAAACTGAGCAGAGAAAACATGTTCTTTCTCTTCTTGTACAAAGCATTCGAAGGCCCTGCTTCTTTTTCTAACAACATAAATATTCTGAATGCAGAATTGCATTCTGCATTGCATTGCTGTTCAGCTTTCCCAGAATACACTGCACTTTTGTTCAGCATGACAAGACATTTAGGCCTTGGTCTATTACCTGAAATCGGTCCGTTTAAAAATTTAAAGTATCTCTCATATGGTATTTTTTGCTCTTCTTTTGTCTATTTATGTATGACACTCTGCCTGTTTTTGACATTTCTTTTTGGGGAACAGATTTCTTATTAGAACCTGAATCAGAAAAAAGACACAACAATAATTTCAATCCTTTTCCCCTTCCCTTTCTCAGGTTGCTTGAAGGAATCAAGGACTTTCTTCAAAGAAAAATAAATCAAAGGTCCAGCTCATCACATTATCCCCCACATCTCAAGTTCTACAGTAATGGATAATCGAGGGTAACAGGAATCTCCTTCTATCCTTTCTCATGGTGCTCAGGAGTACTTTGATGCACACTCCACTGTCGACAAATTCACTGTAGAAAGACAAGGGTGACCTCTACCCTCTATAATCTCATTTTATGCGCCCCAACCAGCCCCCCTTCCAGTCACCTCAGGTGCCTTTACACAAGTTGCTCTTCAAGACATAATTCTGGATGGAACTCAATGCATCCACAACCCATGCACTTATAAATCCATAAGCACCCCAGTTTCTGTTACTATCTGGTAAGTAATTTTGGTTCAGTTCTCTTCTCTTGGGCCCTTTAACTCACACCAATTGCTTCACTAAATTTTTCTTTTCCTACGAAGCTTGGTAACTTGTGCTAAGATGCTTCCTTTTGCCCAAACGCACAAACCAGTTGTGTGTATGTACTCCTCAACTTCACCCGCACTGCCTTGTATATGTGCACACCCGTGCAGCTGTTCCGCCGTTTCCCTCACCTGAGCTTTCATCGACATCTTTTTTAAACTCTCAAAGTAAGTATGCTATTTAAACAAATAAAAAGGTCTATAGATAGTTACACAAACACAAATAAAACCAACTCCATACCATGACTCACCATAGGCACTGGAATCCTGAAAGTCACGTGTTGTAAAATCTAAAGTTAAAATGTCACTCAAAATATTTCAGAAATCCCAAGCACAAAACAACTGTTTTCCTGTCACTACGTTATGCATTGATGTGCATTAAAGACCAGGGGGAGGCTAGTATACTGGCACTAGCACAAGTGACAAATTTCTTGTTCTAGACCCTTCCAAAGAAGACAGAAAACATCACCCACATAAATATATTTCACTTACCAGACATCAGAGCATAATAACACAGGCAAGATTATAGATTTTCAGTTTTCATTTTAAAATAGCCACTTTGTATAGCACTTCTTTAATATACTGTATATTACTGTTTTTAGGCAGTTTTGAATTTTATTATTATATAAGCCATAATGTCCCGTACTCATTTCATGGCATCAGTATTGAAACTAATGCTTCTTATGATTTGTAAAATGGAAATCACAGCATTGAATGTCTAAACAATATTACTTATTCATAAAATATACATTCTATGAAAGATGATATTTTACTTGAAAAATCCATGAATATTGCTACTATTTTATGGAGAGATATGAAACCACATTCTTAAATACTTTGGAACAAAACACCTGACTCCTGGCATTCTAAAGTATGCTACAAAAGTTTTTCTGCAAAATAAATGGAATTGGATTAATTTATGTATTAATCAATTTTCCCTAATCATTCATCAGTGTCAAGGTCATAGGACATGGACCCTATGACAGCAGTGATAAGGACAAAGCAGCGGGCTGAAAGAATGATAGTCTATCATGGGGTGTCGAGAATAAGGTATGGAAACACACACGCACACACACGCAAGCACAGCAGGCAAATTAACAGACGTCAATCAATCTAGCAGCATTTACAAAAAATGTCCCTTGTTACAAAAAGCAACAGGATAACATGCAAGTCAGGGAATGGTGTTAAATTGTAGTTCAAGCTTTAATATTTTAGTCCCCATTTCTCCTTCTAAAACTTAGCAAATGAGAAGACGCTCAGCTAAAGTGGTATAAATTCTAACTACTTCTTAGTAATCAGCAGTCCACAGTCAAGTCTCTTTAGCCCCAGGCCACTATAACTTAAACAGGCTCCAGGTATCATACAGTCTAAACTGGCAGTAATATATTAATTAAGCCTCCTTCTTTCCCTCTTGTGTCCTGTCCCCTGCTATTCGAAAATTGAAATAAAACAGTCTTGCAAAAGGCAGTCATCACCTCTTGACTTTGAAGAGAGAAATTAAAGACATTAAAGAAGGATTAATTGTCATTACAGATAGCAGTGTGGACATTCTTTATGTGGAAAGAGAAAATCAGCATGCTTTTTTCACATTCTCTCCAGGAAGTAAATCCACTATAAAAAATGCATTAGTGGCATTTGGCAAATGTAAAAGATATTATAAGTCAAATGCTCTCATTGCGTCAATGCCTTTTGCTTTCAAGTTGTGTTTCTGTTCTCTTTAATGGAAGCTCTATAAAATAAAATAAAAAATTGAAGAGTATGCAAAATACGAAATTTTTCAAGTAGCAATATTAATGTTTTATTTATCATAAAAATGTTTTCATAAATTGTACCTAAACCAATGCAAGAGTCCATCAGATTGTAATTAATAGTCACTTTCTCTGCTTGAACTTTTATTGAGTAGAATGTTTTAAAGGCCACATTATTGTTTTCAAATGTCATGTCTTAAATTATTTCAGTGTCTAAAAAGGGCCATAAATAACATTATTATCTAGGGAAAAAAATGTAAAAAAAATACAGTAGCATAATTATTTTGTATTTTACTTCCCAAAGATCAGTGGCATTGGGTTTTAGTCTTTGTCCATGAGCTATACAGTATTTTTACACTTCTGATCATCAAGGACATGATATGTGCAAAATATACTCTTAGAAGAATTAATACTGTAATTAGTGCTTTAAACAAGCAAATATTCATTTGACTTGGAAGATTAAACCAACTGTAAAACTAAAATGTAAAAAAGATAAAACCAACTGTAAAACTAAAATGTAAAAAAGATGCTGTTAGAAGTCTATTATAATCTTTACCTTTCCTTAGCCCACCTTGGGGAGACATAGCTCTCAATTTTATATCTGTCCTCTTTGATCACATAGGTTTCTTTGCATTTTATTAATTGTTGACTGATGTGCCCATTTTGTTCCTCTAAGTATATTTCCTGCTGCTATTAAGTAGTATGGGCAGTTACACAGCTTTTCAAAATGTATTCTGTTGATAGGAATCCTCAGTTTATGTCCCACGTTTGGAAGTATTTTTGCACCAAAAATGTTATTCAATTGACTTTAACAACAGGATATCACCCTGTAAGCAATGGTGAAAGTGAAATTGTTAGTCAAAACCTGGAGAAATACCTTACATGTACATTTAATTCTTCTCAGTGATGTTGCTCTGACCTGATGCATTTTGCAGATCATTCTAGGAATGTGCTAAAATATGCTTTGACAAGAATGTTCCCTTTGAATTGTGTCAATAGATTTAAACCCAAAATATTTCTGTTTGAATCTGAATAATTCCCCATTCCAAGTCTCTTGAATTACTTAAAAATCTAATAGATAAGTGGTCAGTGGTTCAGGAGAACGTGTTGATGGTAGCAATCTCTGCCCAAAATGGAGGATTCCATACCGAAAACTAAAGCTAGGCTTTATAAGACCTTATACTATCTTAAAGAAGGCTGGAGTAAACAATACGTTGCCATTATCAAAGCATTTCTGGTTCCATCCAAATTTTCACCAGAGAAATTTACTGGTCCATCCCCGCCTGGGATTGGCTCCAGCAGACCCCCATGACCCTGTGTTAGGATATAGTGGGTTGGAAAATGACTGTCTGACCCTCTCCTGGGATTTCAACAGTAGAGTTAATGTTGGGCTATCTAATATGATGACAGAATCTTAAGGAGTATTTTGCTCACCTTCTGGGAATTTATGAACAGACAGATTTAAAACATCATACGGCTAATAATTTATAATGCTATACATTTCTTTATATTGAAAAATCCATTTCCCAAGTAAGAATATATTTTTCCAAAAATTTTTCATTACCTAAACATAATTTTTCTCTCCTTCTATTGTGTTAGATAACATATGTGACAAACCTGTCCCCTGTGTGATTATATAGGTTGTTTACATTTTACATTAAACTGGAAACTTTCAAATTCAGCATTTCTGGAAGTTTAAACCTTCTTTTTTCTCAGCTTTTTACTTCACTCATGTCTTTACCTTCTACAGTGACTGACCTTAACTAATATCTGCAATACACTAATTGTGTTTATACACTATGCATGCATTAATTAATGTTTTAAGTCAATCAGGGTGTGGGGACAAATGCTCATTTACTTTAAATCAAGCATAAACGTAAGGAAAACAAGCTCACAGGCGAACATGGCATATTGATTATTCTCATACCTGAGTACACACATAAAACTAATAAAAGGTAAAGGCTCTGTTGTGGATTGGCTTACATCATAACAGAAAAACCAATACATCTGTAATTGTTTGTTTCAAATAAACATTGTAGTTTAAGGTTTATTTATTTAGTAGTACATTGAAACTCTTACTTGCAGTTACAATGTTATTTAATTCATAAATAAATAAATACAGTGAAAAATGACTGAGCAAACATATATATTTATATATATTCTATGTTGTACAAAACAGCAATATATCATTAAAGACACATAACAATGAAAAAAATACATCCCTAATTTAATTTCAGTGTTATAAGTGCAGGTTGCTGGAGAGCTTTACCGAAATTCAGAGTAGGAAACCAGGTGCCTATGATTGAGTGATGTTTAAATGTCAGCAATCAGAAGCAGCCCTCCAGTTTCAGTGATGTTCATGTTTGGCGTCGGCTTCCTACTAGTTCTGACTAGTATGCCTTGAGCATGGGAATGGTGCTATATAAATAAAATGTAGTATTATTATTATTATTATTAATCCTGCAGCCCTTCATTGCCCATTTACAGGTAAACTGGTCTAAACATGGCTGTTGATCATGAGTATTAACGATTTGTTGATAATAGCTTGGTGGAGAAAACAGTCGCTGAAATGAACCGCTATGCTGGACAGTGTTGTAAAAGTTACAATAAACAATTTGCTTGTTGCAGTCACTGGTAGGCTGTCGATGCAGATGTCATGTGGGTGTTTTTCAGTCTCTTGGTACTGCAGTGTGGTGTTATGGGTCCACAGCTCGTTGAGCAAAGGCCATTTTAAATAAATAATCACCGCTCTCGAGACGGCTTGGCGAGGGCGCGTTGGGCCATAGCAAGCTGCAGGGCTATCTGCGGTGTGGGCGTTTCTCACCGGGTGCACAGGTGAGGGACTGCCCACATCCGTGATTGCTCCCGTGGCTAATTTGCTATGCCCCCTCGCATTATAAAAGAAGCGCGAGTCGGTTAGAGAGGGAAGAAAAAAGTAAAAAGAAAACCAGAAAAGAAAGGAAGAGAAAAATACGGAGGGAATGAGAGAACGAGAGAGGAAAGGAAGAGAACGGAGGTTACAGGAAGCGAGGAAGCAGGTGGTGCAGGAGATAGACACACGGAGCGTGTGGTGAGCGCGCGAACGAGAGCTCGAGGGCAGCTACAAGGAAGCCGGGTGTTGGGCCTACACCCAGGCATTTGAGTTGATGTTGCTCTGGCTAAGCGACCAGGTAGCGGGAGTGACCAGAGGAAAGCGACGAGCCGCAGAGGGCTGCGGAAAGGCGGCGGAAGTCGGGAGGCTTGGTGGTGGAGTCCCCAATGTGGGCGACCTGGCCGTTGGTGGACATCAAGTCTCGGGGACTGGGATGAGTGCCAGCCCAGAGCCAGGGATCGGGAGGTCTCCAGTCTCGTGTGTGTGTGTGTGTGTGTGTGTGCAGAGGAGGGCAGCTGCAGAGAGCGTCTTGCCTACTGCTAAGCCCTAATGGGATAAGCAGGTGAGACGCAAACAGAAAAGAAGCACCGGACTTGTTGTTGTTGGTTTTAAGAACTGCTTCCACAGAAACATTTTAACATCTGGTTTTTAAGGATTATGTTTTTTTTCTGTTTGTTGATTTTAACCTCCACTTTGTCTTTTATTGGATTATTTATTTATTTGAACTGGAGAAGCACTGCACTATTTATTGAACACTTTTGTTTTGATGGATTGTTTTTAATAAAAGCACTTTTGCACTTTTTACCTTCCCCTTGCTCAGTTGTTGTTGCCTTCACTGACTAGCTCATCGGTGACATTACCAACGGTGTTGGGTTCAAGGGCTTCCAAATAGCGATGGGAGCGTGGAGCCAGAACCCGCATCGTTACATGCAGGCATAGTGGATAAAACAGTCTACTGTTTTACAGACTGTTTGTTGCAGATACATACTTTTAGCGAAGTTATGATTATTGTTTTTCACTCATTATAAAATACCTGTATTTCACTGATAATGGTGACAATGATGAATACAATTACCCAGCACCGAATCTATATAAACCATGGGCAGTGCATCAGGTGAAAATTATGAAAACTGTGTATGTTACTGATCATAACATAAGTATTGACAAAATGATCATTGGCTACAAGGGAAGGCTGTTGTGGATATAGTACATCACATCCAACCAGGCATGGTATCAAGATGTACATGCTGTGTACAGCAAGCTCTGGATACATCTGGAATAAAAGAGAAACATATTTGCTCAAACAGTGCCTATGTGTGTTATTAACTGTTTCAAAACATATTACATTAAGCATGTACACTAAATCTGCATAAGTATAGCAGTGGCCACTAGACATACCTTTCCCACTGTGATTATGTTGACACTTTGGTATTTTCATGTTTCTGTTACAATATAACATTTTTTGTTGTTGAAAAAACTCATATTGCTAAGAACAAGTGTCTGTGTAGGAAAAATAATTTAAAATAGGCAAAACATGTAGAAGAACATTCAAAAAATGAATTACAAAAATACCAAATAAGGTCTAAAAATAAGAAAATTAGTCTTAACCGCCTAATCTGTTGTCTGGTTGTCCACTCAGGCCTCGAGAAGGAGGTCTGTAGCTATAATGCTAGTGACTGCTAACTTCATGTGGTTAGCAATGGGTGAGTGAAAATAACAACAAATCAAAATTTACATTGGGAAACCAAAACCTCAACACAACTAGGCTGGAGTCGCAAAAGCATACCAATAATGTGTTAAATCATCATTGTATTTTCCCAAGAAAACACATTGACTATAAAAGTGCCAGTTCCATGAGTGATGTTTAGAAATAAGTGGTGAAAACAGATGAATACAGTATATCTGAAGAAGAAAAAGGCTACTGTGAAGGAAAGGGATTGGGTACATATTATTATACCAGACCAAATGGACACCCCATGTTTCAGATAAAAAGCATGAGGTCTATGTTGATTACTTAGATATCAACCCATCTTAGATGGTAGCACACCTAGTTAAAGAGTAAGAAAACCATTCAGATATCTAGGAGAGTACTTTTGTCCACTATCTGTGTGATGTAAGATGTAAAGTATTTGGTTTAAATGCATGTGTTTAGTTCAAATTTATGCTGCTATTTTACTTCAGATTAAAATCATTGGTTATGGCACTTGTGTTGAAAATCTCAAAACAAGGTCATATGAATGGACATTATTTTACTGTTTAAAACTCGAATGAATGCAGGACCTAATCAATGCAAGCAAGTTGTTTAGGGAATATCACTTTTACACATAAAGATAACAGATCATCATCATTAGAGTCAAATGGGCAAGGTAAGAGGTGTGCAAAAGAAAGGCAAAAAACTGAAAATGAAATGAAGCAGTTTATGTCTTGACTTTCCAGAGCACATATTAAAATGTTTTTAAGAATATGAATCTTCCTGTAACAAATTTATGCAAACAAAGCTTTGATTTCTTATAATATCTTAATATACAATAACCTATAAAAAAATAAAATATAGGAATGCCAGGTCCATAACCCTCATCAAGAAAAGAGATTGAGAAAATGAGATGAGATTAGAGGAGGGAGGAGGAGTTAACATTGTCTTATATTGTGCTGTTGTTTTTCAGCGAGTTTGCCTAGTGATTTACAACCAAATACAACATTAGATCTTCAAGTAAATTTGAATGCTTGCATCAAAAATGATTGTTCAGCCTTTAGAAAAGATCACAATGATCCACAGATGCAAAGTTAGCTTTTGTAAAAGGATCTGTATCTCAGTATCACTTCAGTATAAAACTACATAATTTTTCAGGCAGAAAAATATAATGGGAATGAATGCATAGTGTAAACGTGTCATAAATGAGTAAATTACTATTAGGTAAGAATTAGTTTGGAATTATGTATTATTGAGTTATCAGATTACCCGTGACATCAGCCTAACATGAAAGGTACCAACATTTTTAAGTTCTTTTCTAAATGTGAGATGTTGCACTCAACAAAAGTAACAATTAGACAGAGACATTGACTTCAGCTTTGACTTAAAAATTCTATATTTTTTATAATAACCAATAGTAGCAAATATAAGCAATGCAAAGAATTATACAGTTTGCATACGTTAATATTGCCTTTATTCAGTTATTTTATTACAGTTCCCTGCCGGCTTTTTTATTTTAGGTGCAAGTTAAATATCCTTAATCGAAAATAAAAAGAAAGGTTTCTTGCCAGAGAGAGAACCTCTTTTTAAAATGTTTAGCAGCTAAACAGTAACAGACTGAGATGAGCCTCAGACACTTAAATGGAGCTTGCAAAGTGTCCAAAGTGTTTTGCAACTGAGCTGAGCTCTTTAAAAAAATTCATCAGAAAGAGCAACTTGAACAAAGTGACAACTAAACTGAACTTTTTTTTTTGTTTAGTTTAATAATAGGCAGTCAGCCCCCAGCCCCCTTCACTTTTTTGACCAAAGTGAGCACCTGGCTTTCTTTCCGCTACCAGAACCAACAGTTTCTCAAAACACCAAAAAAGCACAAGGTTAATTTGCATGGAAATAAAAGCTGCTCGAAATTGGCTATACAAAATATTCTAAGGTCCTGATTCACTTTTTTTTAACTATATGAAATACTCTGAACCCTGCTTTGCTTTTCACCTTTCCCAGAATACACCACACTTCAGTTTAGCTTGAAAAGATACAAGATTATCCTATACAGATGGACTTGTTTGCCTTGGAAGCAACAATTTAAGTTAATTTCTTTCTCAAAAAAAAGAAATGAAAAATAAACAATAAAAAATTGGTTGCCTTCTCTGAAATATGATAATCTGAAACTTTGAGATTCAAACTTGACACAAGTTAGATTACATCTGAATGTATCTAATTTGAATATATTGAAACAGGGATTCTTTTGTTTTCTCTGACTGAAAAATGGGCTTACACTTGCAAAGTGTTATTTGTCCCTTATGACCTTCCCTTGGAGACCCTATTATTAGAAATAGCATCATTTATCTTTTCTTCAAACTTGTGTGTTGTATGAATTGGCTTTTAGTTTCCAATGGCTAAACTATCTGGATTTTCTCAACAGATAGTTCTAAAACTGACAGAACACCACTTAAGGTCACTTTAGAATCAGAATGCTGTATCGGTTTTCCTGCTCAAGTAACTTCAATAATGGAACACTATTGCTCCCACCTCAGTGTTCTTTAATGCTTTTCTTGATCTTGCCTATGTTGCAAGTCCCCTGACAGCAGTCTTAGCTTTGCCACAGATTGACTGTAAATGATGAAAGACCCAGCTGAACTGCTATTTCCACATCAGCACAGAAAAAAGCAAGCTGTCACAAAATAGTAAACTTATTAGCATGCATTGCCTGTTTAGTTCATTCAAAGTATGATGAATATAATTTTGTCAGCAATTTACACCTGCACTAAAAGCAATGTTTCTTCAAATAGGCATGGATTTAATGTAGTTTTACTATGTTTTAGGTATCTTGTTATATAATCTTGTTATGTAATTGTAATCAAAGTTTATTATAATTGTGCCACAACAGACATAAAAACCCCAAAAATAATTAAGCAGACAAAATTTAATATGGCACATTCCTTCATTCTGGTAGCTGTAAAATATGACTGCAGTCAGTTTCCTTTGCAAATTAAAAATCATTTAAATATACCGACTGCACTTTAACAGTTCAAACTGAGAAGCATCCTCTATTATTCTGCATTTAGATTCTTTACTCGAAATCATATAGTTTAATTAAAATTTGTAGAATTTTATTGCTCAACAAACTGTAGTCTGGATCATGTGACCTAAAACATTGTAGAAGCATAAACTCTGATACCAGTCATCAAGGCGATAAATCAAAAGCTTACAATAAATAATAATAAAAAAAAAACGCTTAAATAATGATCACACCCTTATAAATAAATAGACACTAAAGCATTAACTATTTACAATAGGTGATTATGTGCATTGTATATAAGAAAAGGGTAAATAAGTTTCATGTGAGATCTTATTGGCTTATACAGTGCAGAAATACAAGGAAAGCACTGCATTTTAAGTTTTCCTCCCCTTTCCATGTAAGGTGGGAATCAGATTTTCATAAAATGAAACAAAACAATGTTTTAATAAAATGCATAAAATTTAAAACAGAAAACAAACCTTTCATTGATGATGAAGTGGAAATACAATATTTCGCACCTATATAGAATAAATAAATAAATGGTCATTCTAGAGAGTGCATTTGCTCAGAGTCTTTGTGGCTAAAAGAAGGTTTAGTGTCTCTCTAGTAGTCTGGTTGTAGCCTTTCTATAGCCCCTTGGTCAATATTTTGTTCTTATTCTACTTTAGTTTTGTCATTTCTTAACACCTTTGTCTTTCTTGTTGAAAGACGTATCTCTTAAACATTTATTTTTTTGTTATTTTTATTTATTGTAGTATTTTTTTTTTTATCTCTTGAACCTTTATAGTCTTTATTATGTTTTTTACAATGCCTTAATTTTTCCTGTATCTATTGTGATACATCAGAAACAATAAAATGTTTCCATTTCTTAAGGAAGTCTCTTAAATCTTTAATTCAGCACTGTCCACCATTTCACAATAGCCTAATACGGGTTTAGAACTTTATCTTGACCAAAGAAGTACAACAGGCTGTCAAATTTATCAGTATTTTATTAAAAGTGTCAAAGATGGAAATGCTAGTTCTGACACAATCTGTTTAATGTGCTAAAGAAATGCAAATTATGTAACAACATTATTTGGTCAAATTGATCTCAGGCAAACATGTTTTTCACATGGTGACTGAGAAGGCGTAGAAGAGAAAGGAAATAATTTTGTAACTCATGTATTACAGTATATGCACAAGAAATCCAGACATTTTAATAAAAGTGAGGGTGTGTGGAGAATTGCCAAGGAGCACAGAGCAAAGATCAATCTACTCCTCATAGTAATAGGTACTACTAGGGAGGCACTTAGTGATTTGGAAATTGTAGAGGGAGAAGTGCTGCCTAGATTAAATTGGTTGAAACATAACAAGCCACCGGTACCAAATATAATTTCTCCTAGAGAACTTAAGGGGGTTAGTGAGTACATATACTATATAAACCCCTGAAATGAATCTTTAAAAAAAATGTTCACCCTGATGAAATATCTAACAACTTGAAGCGAGCAAACATCATCCTATATAATATATACGGTAAAAAGGGTGATCAGTCTGATCCAAGTAACTAAAAGTCAGTAAGCCTAACATGCATCACAAGCAAAATGAGAAAAGCAATAATTAAGGAAAATATTAAGCAGCACATAGCAAGAACAGATGCATTAGCAAATAGTGTAGGTTCAGACAGGCAAATTGAATTTCACTAATATGATGTAATTCTATAAGAAGCAACAAAAGAATACAATCATAGGTGCATAAGGCATTATTTACCTTGATTTTCAGAAGGCTTTTGGTAGGGGACCATATGACAGATTATTTCATCAATCTAAAATAAGTTAGGATTCAAAGTACCGATTGTAGTTGGGTACAAAATTGGCTTAAACACCAGTATAAAATGATTATACTGAGAGAAACCTTTCAAGAATTAGGTGATGTTAAAAGTGTTGTCCCTGAAACATTAGTGATAGGGCGTTTGTTCTTTTTAATTTATATAAATGATCTGGATAGGAATATAAATAACAAGCTGGTTAAATCTGCAGATGATAATCGATGTAGGGAAAAGAGGAGATAAACTAGAAACATTACAGAAGGACTTGGACAGAATGCAGGCTGAGGTACATTTGTGGCAGAAGAAATTTTGTGTAACGGTAACATATTACATTTAGAGAGCAGAAGTATTAGATTTGAATCAAGAATTGGAGGTCTGAAACTTGAAAGTACACCTTATCAAGACTGTAAGCATGTTTTTGAAGTGCTGTTTTATATTTTCATGTTTTACTAATGATTTAATATTTTAATTATAGGGAAGCTTCCATTGTAGCTGTTAAATACAGTAGATAGGTAATCTAAAAAATGTTTGCTTTGCTTATCCACATCAGAATCAGTCAAAAGGAAACTGACATTAATGCCTTAGGAAGTGTCAGTGTACCAAATTTACATTATGTGGAAATAAACCCTGCTCACGGCTCTGTGCAAAAAGAAGCCTCATTAACTAATATTGCACTGTTTAACTCGAGATCTCTGAATGGCAAAGCATTGGTGCTGTCAGAACTCATCACTGACACCAAACTTGATATGCTGTGTCTAACGGAGACTTGGCAAAAACCAAACAAATTGACGTCTCTCACGGAGGCGACTCCACCAGGTTTCACTTTCCACAGAACCTCGCAGCTCTAGACAAGGAGATGGGCTAGCGGTAATTATCAGAGCAGACTTAAATATCAAACGAATCCCAATTGACTGTCCACTGTCTTTTGAGTGCCTGGCTCTTAAACTAATAACGGAATCATGTCCTGTCTCACTCATTGTTCTTTATCGTCCCCCAAAATACAATGCATCCTTCTTATCTGATCTGATTGAACTTTTAACCCACCTAAGCTCTTATTCTCAGAGAATTATCCTTCTTGGTGATTTCAACATCCATATTGACACTACTACATCTAAACTGAGAAACGAATTCCTATCCTTACTGGACTGTTTTGACTTGACACAACATGTTAATCTTCCCACCCACTCTGGTGGTCATATACTGGATCTGATCTGCACTTCTGGACTATCTGTTGCCAACATTTACAGCACTGATTTGGGACTCTCTGACCATAAAGCAGTACTTTTCACTGTCTCACTGCCTTTCCCTCCTCTTACCTGTAAACGACAAATTTCTTACAGAAACCTTAAAAATATCTGTCCCTCTATCATTTCTGGATCCATTTCTGTTCTTTTACTGTCTGCACCTATTCCGTCAACACTAGATAGTCTTGTTGACCACTATAACTCAGCCCTGCATTCAGCATTAGATAAAACAGCTCCTTTAAAACATAAGGAGGTTTCCTTTAAACGTTCAGTTCCTTGGTATAATTCAGAATTGCGATCTATGAACGCAGCTGGCCGACGCCTTGAGAGAATGTCAAGTAAGACTGGCCTCACCATGCACATCCAGGCTTTCTCTGACCACCAAAGAGCCTACAGAGAAGCACTAACTGCTGCCAAGAACACCTATTATGGCAGAATAATAGAAAGTGGCCATGATAACCCAAGGGTTTTGTTCTCTGTAGTTAATAAACTACTCAAACACGCATCTGGCCCAACTACATCTTCTACTGAAGTCTGTGAGGAATTCCTCCACTTTTTCCATAACAAAATTAAAGATCTAAATAATTCAACCAACATAAATACATCATCTGTTTATATCTCTCCCTGTTTTCCCACTCCATCCAGCTCCTTCTCTAAGTTCTCACCAGTCACATCTATGTTTGTTAATAACCTGCTTTGTAAAATGAGGCCTACTACTTGTGTACTGGACCCCATTCCCAGCACTCTACTTAAATCCTGCCTTCATGCCATAATCCCGACTGCTATAACAATAATAAACTCATCCCTTGACAATGGCTCTGTACCGCTCACTTTTAAAATCGCTTCTGTAACCCCAATGTTAAAAAAGTCTGGTCTTGATGCTGACAGTCTTAACAACTTTCAGCCTATTTCCCACTTACCTTTCCTGTCAAAAGCTCTTGAGTGTGTTGTAGCCTCCCAGCTCACAAATTACCTAACCTCTAATAATTTGATGGAACCCTTTCAATCTGGTTTCAGGGCACGGCACAGCTGTGAAACTGCTCTGCTATGGGTAACCAATGATTTGCTTATGGCAGCAGACTCTGGACAAACCAGCATATTAATTCTATTAGACCTCAGTGCAGCATTTGACACAGTCAGACATGACATTCTACTGTCCAGAATGGAGAACATGCTGGGTATCGCTGCCACTGTCCTCCAGTGGTTCAAGTCCTATCTGACTGATAGGCAAGAGTTTGTTAGTCTTGGCAACAACAGATCCAGCTTGGCGCCAGTCACACAAGGAGTTCCTCAGGGCTCTGTCCTTGGCCCTCTTCTCTTCTGTATCTATATGTTTCCCCTTGGCCATATTATTCATAGCTATGGACTAGGCTATCATTTTTATGCAGATGATACTCAACTCTACTTCAATGTTAAAAGTGGAACTTCATCAGAGCTTTCTCAGCTCACAACCTGCCTTAGTGAAATTAAAACCTGGATGGAGCAGAACTCTTTAAAATTAAATTGTAACAAAACTGAAATCTTGCAAATTGAGACTAAAATGCAACTTAATAAAATTAGCTCCTTCCCAGTCAATCTTTGTGGTGATCTCATCAGACTTGCCTCTACTGCAAAAAGTCATTTTTGATTCCTCCCTCTCTTGTTCCGCCCACATAAATCACATTAAGAAACTTTCTTACTTTAAACCTCTGTAACATATCCCATGTTCGCTCCTTCCTCTCCTTTTCTAATGCTGAGAAACTTGTCCATGCTTTTATCACATCGATTATTGTAACTCGCTGCTGGTAGGTGCCCCTTCTAATCTTATGTCATAGCTCCAGCTTATTCAAAACTTGGCTGCAAGAGTCCTTACTCAAACCAGCAGCAGCGAGCACATCACACCCATTTTGCTCCGTCTTCACTGGCTCCCTGTGTCTTACAGAATCGAATATAAAATCCTACTAATAACCTACAAAGCCTTAAATAACCTCGCACCAAACTACAGTACATCAGTGACCTTCTCCATCACTATGTGTCTGCCCGCCCACTAAGGTCCTCGGATTCTGGTAATCTTGTTGTGCCCCACACTAATCTACACTCCATGGGTGACAGGGTCTTCAGCTATATAGAGCCCAGACTCTGGAATGACCTACCGAAATTAATTAGATCAGCTAACTCCATGAATTCTTTTAAAAAACAACTCAAAACTCATCTTTTCAGGAATTTAGCTCTGCTTGACTCTACTACCCTTCTCTCAGTTTACCTCTCTGTCAAGATGCTCATGTAACCTGTATGTGTATGTTAGACCATCAGTTATGTTGTCTGTTAGGCTTTTTCTGAATTTACTGTCTTAATCTTCTTTATTTATTCATTTGGTTTGTACAATGCTATATACTGTATACCCTGCCGTTCTTTCTTATATTCTGTAAGTGCCTTGAGCATGGGAAAGGCACTACATAAATAAAATGTATTATTATTTTATTTTTATTATCATTTTTAAGATTAAATGCAGCAAAATATGTTTATTAAATTATACAGTTAAAACTTTAACTTCATTTAAATAATCTATATTGTTAATAATTAAACATGTGAGGACACGGTGTCGCAGCGCTAGCAAGGAGCTGACGCCCTGTTCACGGATTGTTCCTGCCTCGCATTGTATTCTTGCTAGGGCTGGCATGACACTGGAAGGATAGATGGATAGAATAATTAAAACAGATTTCCTCAGTACCTACAGCACCCCCGGCCGCAGCACCCACAGAACCAAACAGGGCTGAGCCGACAAACTCCAACTTTCATGATGCCCTATGGGAAACTATGGCACTGCTGTAACCCCGTGGGGTTGTTTGGTCAGGAGGTGGGTTAGCCATGTTACAGTCCAGGGGAGACAATGCCTTGTGCATGCTATCCCTGTCCTTCCATCTCGAGGGAATCCCGGCCGGTTAAGGATACTGGCCATCCGTCACAAACTCCAGTATAACAGATTTAACAAAACTGTAAAGTGATTATCAAAGTAGTGCACTTTTAAAACACATTAATGAATAATACCCATTGGTCCCTCATGCATATTACCACAAGATCATTACTGAAGATGGTTTGCTGAGGCTTCAGAAGCTTTCTGTTCAGACTGATAATGTAAGAATATAATGTTATGCCCTTCCCCAAACTAAATTTCTCAAATTACACATTGTACAAGCCCCCAAGAATATTGATAAATGGATGATATGATGAATAAAGCTCTTAATTATTCTTCTTTGTTCTAAGTTGATATATTAAGATGAAAAGAAAACATCTATTTCAAATAGTCAAGAAGTCTGCAGTATTGTCAAGGTTGAAGCCAAAACATCAAATACTATAGGAGAGAGTTTCCATCACAGTGAAGACTAGTTGCAGCTGAACAACATATTCTCTTCATGGGTTAAATTGTCTTTAAAGTTAATGGAAAAAATGATTCAGTGTATATGTGTTTGAATTGGGTTTATTACCCTAACCCTCCACAGTTCAGTCAAGTGGATATTACATGAGAGAAATGCTTCATTTGCTATACCAATAAGTTCTATCCATATCAAGCTTTTATCAACATAGATCTTATTTATGGGAAAGAAGCACTGAGAAAGCAGTTTTCTATAAGATCCTCTCTCTTTGTACTTGAGCAATTTTACACTCCAAAGCAAAGAAATCTTCTTTCCTTGAGCACATTTATGCTGACTTGTTTTTTCCAGAGAAACTTTTTTTCTGAATGTTAAAGACTTGATACTGATTGTGATAACTATGCATTTTCTTGATAAGCAGCAGTGATGATTTACTTTAAGTAAACTCAGCATTCTGTTCACCACAAGTATAGTAAAGATTTGTAGGGGATCCTGTTATCAAGTTTTGCCTCACCACGTCATTCTTTACAAATTACCAAATGAACCAGGTTCAAATTTAAAGAATCTGTTAGAGGTTCATGCCCTGAAATATGTCTACTTTGTAGCCATTAGGGCAAAGCTCTTCATGAAATACTTCACTTTTGAATTAGAACTATTTTTCTTAACCTTAGAAATGAACAGATCTCTATCAACCACCTAATACAGATTTTAGCATTGGGTTGGAAAAATTTTCAACTACTTAACTCATTAAATGAGCTAAAAAAATAATCACCCTGTTTATAGACCGAGTTAAAACTAAAAAATGATATGCTGTTGAAGTCACCCTGAATAGGTATCTACAGTATAGATAGACAAAGCTTTATTCCTCCCAAAGCTGTAATTTGGCTTTTTAAAGAAGCACTTTAAGTAAATAAATACATAAATAGGTAGATAAATACAGAAATTAAATATGCACATACATTATGGCCTGAACACACACCAGAATTACTATGAAACAACAAAATTCAAAAGAATGAAAAGTTCTGACTTGGCCGTCACAGTCACAGTGAGGCATTATGCAGACGTATAGCTATTGGTATAAAGGAGCCCCTGCAGCATTTCTTGACAAACATCTGCTAAATAATTTGTTGGCTGAAAGTGCTCGGTTTTAGTGTGTCAGACAGTATGATCGTGTATGCAATCCTAAATGATGTTATTGAAGTAAATATGTAGTCCTTGGCTGTCTAAAATTGAGGTAAATCTCTAATAGCTGCAGATACAGTATTAAAACAAAATTAGTTCAGCTCCATACATGCAAGAGTCTGGTCACACCATGTTTGCATTTGGCCAAGTAAGGAACTCTCACAGCCTCAGGGAATGTCATATTCCTTGACACATAAATATAACTACTGTGAGCACTGGTTATTTTTCAAAGAAAATCAAAAAATTAAATTGACTGATTCAAATTTTTTTCTAGCAGATGTTGCCCTACTTCTTCCTGCTGTCCTAAAATTTTCACATTACCTCCACACATATATAATATTAGCCTGCTGCAAAATATCTTGCCTTTTCCTAGTGGTCACTATTATTGTTTTTCCTGTTTTAAGTACTTAAAGAACTGCATGTAA
The DNA here is from genome assembly GCA_026402145.1 of Polypterus bichir lapradei. Lineage (NCBI taxonomy): Eukaryota > Metazoa > Chordata > Cladistia > Polypteriformes > Polypteridae > Polypterus > Polypterus bichir. Next base: position 49,131,499 of record JANRMT010062808.1, read on the forward strand.
ATAAAAAACTGGAAAGTAATTTATGGTTTTGTGCAGCATGTCTTCTATATTGAGTGCAAAGACTGAAAATATCCATAGCAAATGCTAAAAGAAACATTTCATATACAATGGTTTATCTTTATTTTTGAGCTGTGTGTATGTTAGTGTGTCATTATCTCTCTCAGCCAGAAATGCAAACTATTCAAGCTGTTTATTGCATTTTAAATGTGCACAATACTTAAGAGAAAAATGACAACAGTTTACATTTATACACAAATTACTTTACTGTTTTATACTGAGCATTTTCCTTTGTAGAATGTTATATTAAAACTAGCTGTTCTACCCAGCTTTGCCTGGAAGATAATAAAAACAGATCTGATACTTATGACCTATGTATTGCAGCAGAAGGGCAGGTATCTTTTTGGTATTCTTTAGTATCTAGTGCTTCTGAGCTTATTAAGCACTTGTAAAAGTTTACTGTAAAATCAAGAGAAAGAGTTAGAGAAACTTGCAGAACAGTAATACAACAACAACAATTTTTTTTACTTGCGTAGCCCAAAATTACACGAGGAATGCCTCGATAGGCTTTAACAGGCTCTGTTTATTGACAACCCTGGCCTTGACTCCCTAAGAAGACAAGAAAAAAAACCCTTGTAGCCGGAGCAGGAACGCATTCGGATTGATAACGAAATGGAATTATAAATTAGTTGCTTATCTTCCGAGAAATTATTATCGGTGTAATGTTTATGTTTATTTTTGTTATTGCCTCATAAATTTCAACTGCTGTATCTGATGCCGTCACAGAAGGACAGTCTGAAAATTATTTTTGAAACATTTGTGGGTAAAAATCAGAAAATTTTAGTTTTTTCATTCATGATTGAAATTTTTCCGAACCCTACTGCTTACACACGAATTGTACTGAGCCTTTTGGCCAATAATGGTGCCCTCAAAATGTGCCGCCCGGGGCGGACCGCCCCCTCCGCCCGCCCCTAGCTACGCCACTGCTTGTAGGGAATAAATGGAAGAAATCTTGTGAAAGGTACTTCAGAGAGAGAATCCCTTCCAGGTAGATTGGGTGTGCAAAGGGTTAAATACAAAACAGAACACATGTAACCCTCTTCACAGTGCTAGATTGCCAATCTATCATTGCCACCTCAGAAATACAATACAACAATACAAACTACAAGGTAAAATGCAAGAATAGATTATACCACTCACTAAATACAGAGCTATCAAATATGATTTGCTCAAATATATCAAAAACAAAGTAGAAACTAATTAACAAAACTAATAAACAAAAATATCTTTCCATCATTTAATTGCAGAACCACTGCCTGATAGTAGAAAAAGAGTCAGAGAAGCCAGACACAGTCAGAGTCCTGGAGACCTCGGCCAATAAGCTGCCTCCCGTCTACTGGCCATTCTATAGCTGAGCCACTGCTGGGGCAGCAAATCCGATGAAATGACCTTCTACTCCAAGATTTCAGTGCTTCTTTAGTGACTTTTCCATAGGTAGGCATACAACATAAGTATGCCATATAAGTAAAACAGCAATTAATCTTAATTGTTCATTAATGATAGTGAAATGTTATTGAGAGTGTAGAATACACCAGAATCATAATATAAAACTCAATTGCTGAGTGACAAACGAGGATCAAGTGTAGGGTTGCCAGATTTGACAGACCCTTTAGAGTCCAATTACAGTCGGAAAAACCCCACCCAATTTTATAACATCTAGTCCAATATTGGTTAGTCCATTTGAAGCCAGCAAACTGCCACCCAGATACTCTCCACCACCCTAAAACTGCAAATATTTGTGAACATCACTCCTTTAATTGGCAAATTAGTACATAATATGCATGAACAGTTGAGGCTAGGTAGTTAAATTTCAGGAGTAATTGTCAGAGGCTAAAACCTACAGAGTGAAGCCTTTTGGATTCCATTAAATAAATATGATGACTGGTAGATAAAGAATTATGGCGAGAGCTCATTTTGCTTTATCTGTTGTATTTTCACATGAAACAACGTAACAGAAAGTTGGTGATTTTGTTAGCATGCATCTGCAAAAGATGAGTGTTAAATATTATTTCCACAATGAATATAAATAAAGGTAAGAAAGAACTTTTCAGCTGTATAGCCTTCATCAGGGTTGTCACAGAAATGTTCTGTCTCTTTATCTTCTTTCCTTTTCAACAAGGACATAACCTTTTACTTTTTTTCCAAGAGAATGTATGACACCTCTAACCCCAAATAACACAATTAAAGATGTCATGGTGAAATACAATGCATTTTGTTTACATAGAATCCATCCTTTGAATAATAAGCTTTCATAGTCTAATTTTTCATTTAATTGTGGCATTCAAATAAGGAAGGATTACTTAGCAACTGTGCCACAGCATTTAATCTTCATAGTGTTTCAAAGGAAAGAAACGATCATTTGCTTTAGATGAGGATTATCTTCTCACAATATTTGATACATTTTCTTAATTTTTAAAAAAATATTTAAAAACTTAACTGGTCCTCATTCATCTTGTACATGCTATATACAATTTCACATGAGTAAAACATTCTTGCCATAGATCAATTTTTGCCTTTCCTAGTGAGCTGGCTTTTCTTGATGGTAATTGCAAAACACAGTTTTACAGGAAAATGTATTCTTTTGAATTTAACCTGGTAATTAATATAAACAAAATATAATTTCACACTGTACATATTCTATGGCTTCAATCAAATTTGAATGCAATGCGTTGATCTGTAATCTTGTACAGAAACAAAGTTTTGAAGGGTTTAGTTTAAAAGTAATATACAAGGGATTATGGTTTTCTTTAACTTATTACATATGGCATTGGCATTTACTGGCTGCAAATTTACATGGCCCATGCAATGAGCTGAAGAACAGGTGAAAAGAAATAATATCATGAACTATTTACAGTGTCCACCTTCTCCTATGTTCTGTCCATGAAAGACCACTTTGCTGAGCTTCACAACCATTTAAACTGACCAAGGCATGCCATCACTTCTGGCTTGTGTTGAACCCTGAGCGTGCAGTGGACTGGCACTTTTCTGTTTCTACTTTGTGAATGAGAGTGTAGCAGTACACCATGGCCTGACCTTGAAATTCTCTGCAATATTGCATTTCTTTCACCTCCAGGGGGTCCCTCTGTCCCTTTCTTTGAAGTACAGTATATGTATATAAGTAAGCTTGACAACCCAGTCCAGTTTAAATTTCTATGTATTTTATATCTCAAGGAGTAAGAAGAAGCCAACAGAGTAAGGGAGTATGAATTGCAACCATAATTCCTCCACGTGATCAGTTTTCAATGCTAAGATGACAAAAGGATGTTGTGCCTAACAATTTCCCATTCCCTACAGCATTATTATCGAAAAAGACACAGGACAGCTAATCTTCTTTTCTTATATAATGTCACCAAATTTCAATCAAATCAGTTAAAGCTTTTTTGAGATTTTGAGGTATTATCCTAAATATTGATACAAAAAAGTGTCCTTTTCTAGAAAATGCCTACTGCCCTAAATGTACCATCCTGCTAAATTTCAGCTTTTTAACTAAATGCTAAATGTTTTGTTGATGACTGAGTGAGTGAGTGAGTGAGCTTTGCATTACGTATATCGATGGGTAGAAGCAGCTGTAACAGTAAGTTGTCTGGTTTAATGAATTGTAACGTATTTGTAAAATAGACAAGTTTTAAACTTTTAAATGAAGGGGCTTGTGTGACATTTCACTGTCATAGATGGGAAAGAATGATAGGCTAAACAGGGAATGAAATGCAAGCAGACATTTCTGTTTTTACAGAATCTCAAATCATTAATCTTTATTAGCTTATATTCTATGTTAGACTATACTGGAAATAAATGCAAAGTTATGTGGGGAATAGTGGTGTGATGGTTTTTGTGTGATGCTCCAACACATAGGCAATTACAAATTAAATTTTATACATAAAAAAATGAATAAGAATAAGATATATGATAAAATGGACAAATTCTAAATTAACAAAGTGCCATTTCTCCTGAGCAATTTCAATAAGGCACATTATTGACTTGTTGCTGCCGTCTAGCAAATATGTAATGATATTAATATAGTATTATTTCAGCTGATAATGGCAAGTTTTATTGACGCTGTCTCACTTTTTATTTTTTTCTATATACAGTATCTATATGTAGAAAATCTAAAATTTTATTACACTATATTCTAACTTACACTACATCAAAAGCACTGCAAAGTTTTATAGAAATGGGTGCCATAGTTTTTGTGTAATGCTGTAACAGATACATATATAGATTTACAGACATTTATATTGATGCCGTATTTGTGCACAGCTCCCATTCAAAGCAGAAAATGTAGAGCTTTCACATTTACCTGCTTCATTGAGCAACTTTCCTTTAAGTTGCTGAGAAAGAACGTAACTGAATTATGTCATTGAAGGTAAAACAAGTTCTGTTCCTGTCCTTCTCTCTTAATTAATAGCATGTTAGTGGCATTGGAAAGGATATGGCTTCACAAACTACATTCTCTCAGTCAACCTTTTTGCCTCAGGAAAGACAGAGGTTACATAACAGAATTTACTAATTTGCTCTTTAATTTGACGTTGCCTGGCTTAACGTAATATTAGTATTTAAATCTTTAGAAATTTTGTCAGAGTAATCACAGTAAAGCCTGTCCTGTTAAATCTTTATTACTTTAAGGAAAGAAATGGCATCATGTGGAAAGTCATTAATAATTAAGTTTACATACAGTACTGTATGTTCCTAGTATTCACCATCTGAAAAAGTGACTGTGGCACATCTTACCCCTTCCCAGTATCTCCACCGCTTCCTTAGTTTCCACCCCTTGTCTATTTTAAATGGACAGGTGTTATCAAACCTTGTTATTTCCCTATCATTTTGAACAAGAAATGGGATTTTGGTTTGTGTCAATGACTGTGGTAAGTAAGATGGAAGCAATTAGCTTCACCAAGAACAGTTAGCTGAGAACTTAACAAAGTGATAACGTCACTGCTTTATTTAGGCCACTACCTTAATAACTGCTCTATTAAGACATCAGTAGATTGTTCTCTCAGTGCACTGATTTGGTTAATAATTGGTTAATAGTAGAAGTGACAAGATAGAATGTTAAAAAATTAGCTTTTTAAAACATTGCTTTTCTGTTTTTGCTACATAATGAATCAATACTGATGCTCTGTGCAAGAGACGACAGAGCCAACTATACTTCCTTAGAAGGCTGGCATCCTTCAACATCTGCAATAAGATGCTGCAGATGTTCAATCAGACGGTTGTGGCGAGTGCCCTCTTTAACGTGGTGGTGTGTTGGGGAGGCAGCATAAAGAAGAGGGATGCCTCACGCCTGGACAAATTGGTGAGGAAGGCAGGCTCTATTGTAGGCACAGAGTTGGACAGGTTGACATCTGTGGCAGAGCGGCGGGTGCTGAGCAGGCTCCTGTCAATCAGGAATAATCCACTGCATCCACTGAACAGTATCATCTCCAGACAGAGAAGCAGCTTCAGCGACAGACTGCTATCACTGTCCTGCTCCACTGACAGACTGAGGAGATCGTTCCTCCCCCACACTATGCAACTCTTCTGTTCCACCCGGGGGTGGGGGCGGGGGGTAAACATTAACATTATACAATGATATTGTCTGTTATACCTGCCTTGCACTCTCCACCCTGCACTTTTTTAACTTGCACTACATTTTTATCACTATTTAATTAATATTGATTTTATCAGTATGTTGCTGCTGGAGTATTTGAATTTCCCCTTGGAGATTAATAAAGTATCTACTGTATCTATCTAAGTGTAAGAGAAGTGCCCTGAATCAGACTTTGTATTTCTTCAGCAGTGCCATGGGTTATGTGGGATGTAATTTTAATGCTTTGTACACCATAACAGTAGTTGTACATGAGAGTGAAATCTTGAGACAGAAAACAGAAATGTAATTTAAAATATCACCCCTCTTCATCAGAGTAGTGAGTGCACTAAAATAGTCAAAACAATTCAAATATTGCCAGGAAACAATCTTGTAACCACTTCCTTGCACTTTACACAACAAACGCAGAAGAATCAACACCTAATTTAAGGTTTAAAGCACTAAGCATCTGAAGGATGACCTGAGAAACATTTTTCTGGGATAGTAAGTTTGTGTGTAAGTAAGTTCTCCAATAAGTTTGGAGATATTTGAATCTTTTCAGATGACACCTTTCAGATAACAGACCAAAACCTGGAAATTTTGTCATACTGGACAGAAGTACAGCATATTCTGGGAAAGCTGAAATAGCAAAGCAGAATTCAGAGCATTTTGCTTAGTTAAAAAGTGTAGCTTTTGACTCCCATGGAAATCAACCTTGAGTTTATGTGATAATGACTAGTTACACTCTTTGTGTTTTGAGAAACTCCCCAAATGTGTATGCTTAATTTGGGTAAGAAAGGGGGAGGAAAATATTTGTTTTTATTAGACTTTTTCAAAAAGAGTGCTCTTAGTTCATTTACCGCTTTTTGCAAAAATTGAGTTTTTAGTTAGTTTTCTGCCACCTTTGTAACAAGCTCAGCTTATTAGTAAAAATGGACAATTAAAAGGATTCACTCAGCTAAAATGGACACTTTGAGAAGAGCCTTTGTAACTAAATGGCGCATTCTATTTTTTTGCTGCTGGTCACTTTTTTCTTTCCTTTTTTGTTTAAGGATACAGAATATACGTCCTGGGCGTCCAGGACCACCTAATTAAATATTTGGGCTCCTTGAAAACTTCAGAATCAAGATTGATGGAGGGTATTCCCTATAATAATTTTTATAAAAGTTTGTCCAGCAATTTCTTCACTTTGAACTAACTAAATTAACACACAATTAATTAACACATTTTTGAATATTTTTAAATATTCTAAATCTATTACAGTGTTGATGAGTTTAATTTCCAAGAGGTATAATCAGGGCTCCAGATTTGTCTTTAAAAAATACTTTTCTTAACTTTACAACTATAAAAGACTTCAAAAATTCTCTGAGATAAACAGTCTCTTTCTCATTTACCACGGAAACAACACGTTTATATTTTCTTGATGCTCTAGGGATTCCTTAGATTAATTTAGATTGTGCTAACTTTTCTATTGGTGATTGCAATATGTGTGCAAATTACACACATATTTTGGAAAACTAAAGTACACAGTGAAAACATCAACAGGACCTCACATATATAGTGACAGTTAGAGAATTAATGGGCAGTCATGTGAAAAAATAAGGCTGCAGTGCTAATTACAGTTCTGTAATTTAAAGTTTAATTCAATTTCTTATTCATTATAATTCTTTTTATAAAAGAAGTGAAATGAGCTTGCAAAGATTTACAAATATCATTTAAATATAAAACTATTCAAATCTTACATAAGCTTGTCTATTTAAACATGCAATAATACATTCATTCAAGTTAAATTTCATATATTGCCTTTTACCAAAAGGAGATATTTGGAAAAAAATTAGAAAACAGAAGTAAAACTAGACAACAGAAGAGAGAGTAAATGAACAGAAGATAATGGATGGAAGAGAGAATAAACTAACAGAAAATGTGACCTGTTGACAATGGCAGAAGTAGAACAGAAAAATTCCAGTTAATAAAACTGCTGGAGAGAATACTCCAGGCACTAATACAGTGCATGTGCATATTCCTCTCCTGTGTGTATAATTCATTTTATTGTGTTATCAAATCACTTGTGGTATGTACCTAACAAAAAAGGTACCAACTAACATCTTGGGCTTTTTTCTTAATGAGGTTTTGGAAGAAATGTCAAAACTAACTATACAACTGTCACACTGTAACCTTTGACCTGTCTCACTGTTTACGCTACACCCTCTGTGTTATGCTAGGGACCTCAATGACAGGCTGGTCACTGATAAGTGCTCTCTTTACTTTCATGCTTTATTTCAACCCATTTAATAGATAAAATATAGGGCTTCATAAAGGTCTCCTTATGTGTTGTTATGGGACTGAAGATATATTAATTATCAATCCAGCTCTCATCTCAATAATAGCAATGTCATAAACTGCAGTTTCCACCAAGGTGAAATGAGTAAGACCTCTAAAACAAGCTAGGAAGCAGGCTAGAATCTTACCTGGGGGGTATTTTCTGTACGTTGCTTAAATCATCCGAGATCAGATGCCTCATCTTGGATTAGTTAATGCCAGTGAAACTCATCCGGGATAAGTCGGTTTTTCAAATGCAGCCGTGTAGTAGATTAGTCTAGCTGGATCTAATCATCCGAGATGAACGCGTGCCCGCGCTGAGTGAAAAGCCCATATATGTTGAGTCTAGAAAACATGATCAGCAAGTCTTTGATAGGCTGTAACAAAATGACAAAAGAACAGGCGCATTTTTTTTTCCACACAAGTGGAGCAGGACCTTTTATTCGAAGGATATGAAGAATTTCAAGATTTAATATGCAAAAGGGGTAACAAAAGGAGCCCAAACCAGAAAAGATGGCTGGCAAAAAGTGGCCGACAAATTAAACGCTAAGTAGTGTGCATTGTACTTACTGAATGCAGCGTATCATTTCCTATGTGTCAGATTAATTATTATTTAATATGTCAGAATTCCAGATCAAACGTGAGCACAAGCAGAACATGGGAACAGGTTAAAGTGAAGTACAAGAATATACTTCAAACTGGTAAATATTGGTATATAACTATTTAAAGAAACATTAATTTTAAAGCTAATAAGAAGGCAGACAATCAAAAAACAGGTGGAGGTACACGCAGTCCAGACCTAACCCCTGCAGAACAGTTGGCTCTCCAGCAAAATGCTCATCGCCCTGTTTCTGAGGGCATTTTTTTTTTGTTGGATCAGTTGCAGGGAATGTCATATCCCTAGAACTTATGTCTGACCAATGAGATATTGACAAAGGTCAAATATTTAATTATTCTTCAGGAGAAGAGGTACATTTTCCAAATAATGTTTGATCAAACTCCACTCTGATCAGTCCCATGTGCCCCAATCACATTTGGAAATCCTGGGTAATGAGAATGTTAGGCTGATTGTGAGATTCTTTATGGAACTGTGGGTGTTTTTGCCTGTGTACCTGCAATGGCATGAAATACTTCTTTTATTGTCTGCACACGCAGGTCCAGGAAACACTATGAAAACCCGAAGGAAATATTTCGGAGCCAAACAGACTTTACAAATTGCCTGGCAAACTACACTTTTAGATAGATTTTCCGCATCGCCTACAATATATAAAAAAAGTGCCGCTTGCAAAAAAACTGAGAGCCCAACTTCGCTTAGTTTGACTTTGAATATAAGGTGCTAATAAATCTTTGAGGTACAATAATCCCCCTTGGCTAAAGTGGTATCTTTCAAAAAGAATTTCCTCCGGGAGCAATAAAGGATCTTGTCGATCTCGCAAAACCCTGTCTATATGAAATTCTCTTCTAATAATTTGCGCACCGTTATCAATTGATAGCTCATTCAAGAAAGGCAAAGCCATGACTGAATGAATTCCATGCACGGAAACTGATTGTGTGAGCTAATCCTTGTTTACATAGAACAAACCTGCTCCGAGTAGGTTTGAGGATTTGGATCTGCTGCTATGACAACACATCCAGCAAGAGTTTCGAAAAACCGACAGATCCAGGATCATGCCAAATCGTCAACAATTAAATCCGGCTAAACGAGTAATCCACATATGAAAAATACCCCCCTGTTCTGCCCAGCAGAGGCTCACCAAACGTCAGCCAGAATTCCAAGGCACCTGCTGGCCTCAGCTGGAGAAGACAACAAAAATGGGGCGCTTGCCAAAAAAGTATAAAAATCTCAAAATATAGACCAAAAATCTCACAAGGGAAAGGGTGACATGTTTTACTGTCTGTATTGTACACTGTGTATTCAACACTAGGAATCTCTATCGGCAGGCTCTCACACACTGGGACTGTCTTATTTTTTATTACTTTACTTCAATCCAGTTTACCACCAATCTAGGACTCCACAAAGCATCCTTTATGCCCTTAAGAGACCCCAGCTAGACGAGGATTAGATAATCTAGCTCTCAGCTCAGTAGTAAATCAGTCAGACAAAGACTTAATTTAAGCTTTAAGCTTTCACTTAAAAATTGTATTTATTTGCCTCAAAACCAATATCAGCAAGTGTAAGCAATATAAAGAATTATACATCCTGAATGGGGTCATGCAGTCTTCATTAAGTCCCAGATATTTATAAATATCCTTATTCAAAAATTTAAAAAAAGATTTTTCATTGGAAAGTGTCCTACAGCTAAGCAGTGTTCAGCAAACATTTATGTAATTGTTCTAAGTGACGACTGAACTGAGCTGAGAAAACTCTGTTTGAAAAAAGTCTAAATAAAAAGGCAGCCATTCTCTCCCACCACACACCCTCTACCCACTTCTTTTTTCTGCTGAGCGGATAGCAATTTGGCAGTTTTTCAAAATATCGGAATGTTACTAAATCATTATCACACAAGCTCAAGGTGGTATTCCCATGCAAATGAAAAGCTACTTGAATCTGTAAACAGACTGGCTATACAAAACATTCTAAAATCCAGCTTCCCTTGCTAACTGTTTAAAACACTCTGTATCCTACTTTACCTATCAGCTTTAACAAATTACTATATCATATTTGTTGCTGTTCTTTTGTTTATTTATGTATGGCTCCCTGCCTGTTTTTGACAGTTGTTTTAGATAAACATTGTTATTGTATTCATTCAATTTCAGGTGACATTTTCAAGATGGTCCAGTTCCTTAGATACAGATTATATATCCTTAAAAGGAAATTGAAAAGAAAAAAATCTTGTGAAACAGAGAGTGGTCCTTTCCAAGTGTCAAATTTTCATCTGTTGGCAGACGGATAAAGGGTTCCTTAAAAGTGTCTATGCCAACAAATGATCTTAAAGCTCTATTTTTGCAACAAGTGGCAGAAGTTTATACTTGACCAAAATCTACTCTCTCTCTGTAGTGTAGGGATTCATAAATTGTGTGAAGTAAAGAGGGGCAAATACAAGGACAGCTTTATTTGTTTAATTATTTCACATATACTGTTGTAAAAAATGCACAGGAAGAAAAGCAAAATATGTGATAGAAGGTTTCAATATGACTACCTGAATATATGTGTCTTTGTGAACATTTCAATAAAGGTGGAAGAGAAAGTTGCAGAATTCCAAGAGGATGGAATTGTTGTTACTTGGAACATGAAATAGGGGAAACTGAGTAACTGTGCCAATATGGGGATAATGCCAGTGCCAGTGCATTCCAGCTAAATTAGTACAGGGGTATTCTTTTTGCAAAATACAGGGGCACATAAGGAATATTCCTTTATTTGAGATTGTGTGGGCTACTGAACTAAAAGTACCTAAAGTTTGATTATTAACTCAAATATGTTTTATTTCTAAATAGCAGTGCCTGATTTACTATTTTCAGTGTGAAACTTTTTTATTTGAGGTTAAATGGAAAGTTGTGCTCTTTTAAAGAGTGAAGATTTTTTTATGATTTGGCAACACATTTATGGATTTGTACATATAATAATCTAATACATCTTGTGGCATCATGTCTACCAATGCTTAAGGTCCGAATTCTTACCTGAAGTGTCATTTTCAGTACAATCATCCTCAGTACAGTCTGTGACTTAGAAATATAAAAAAATAAGTAAAAAGAATTTTATCCTACACCTGACAGCAGACTGGAACAGATGAGCATAAAGATTGAAGTGATGAAATCTTATACCTCCTTTTGACTAGCATGCAGGACTAAAATCAATCTGACATGCTGGGTATCACCACTAAAAATAACACTGCAGATTCTTAATTCTTAAAGCTATAGACACTTAAAAATAAATCGGTTGCTTTTAAGACCTAAAACAATGCTCCAGAAGTGATATATTAATACTTAATACTGAAAATATGCAAAAATATTATTTATTTAATTGCAGTGTATATGTGGTTAATAAATAGATTTTTATTACATCTATAACAAAATTTACCACTATACCATATTTACAAATATTAATGTTTTATTAAAACATCTGTACAGAATTTAGTGTTTCTACAGCAGTTTCTCTACAAAGTTGTTCAGTACATTTTTGTGTATTTTGTAGTTAAACAATAAACATTTGTTATACTTCAGTTTGTCATTTTTGTTGACCTCTTCTTACATGAGGAATTGCATGAAATGTTATGTAGAATATGGGCTGCATATTTAATACTAGAATATTTTGAAGACTTGTGGGTGTCTTCTGGGGTTTGTTACAGCTCCTTGTAAAGAAATAGACAGGCACCGTATATTGATGGACAGATTATATTTTGAGATTTTGAATTAGGCAAACAGATACAGAGGAAAAATATATAATAAATTATGGTTACTAACCCTATGATTAATTATATAAGTTAAACACCAAATCACAGATAAAGATGTCTGTGAGCTTTGGGCAGCCCAAAATAAACTCTGATATAGGGATGGTCTATGAAATTTTTTGCTGTCTTTTTATATCTTATGCATGTATTGATTAGACACTTAATGCAATAGTGATAAAAGCATGTACTGGAAAAACAGGAAAGTTTAGAGTTAATTGTACTTTATCTAGCAATTCCTCTATTATAAGATGTATTGAGCTCTTTGGCTAGCTGCGTGACCTGCTAGAACCGATAAAGGGGGAGGTCAGCACGGGCCAAAGGTGTAAAAGCACAAGGCATGCCATGTGAGACTTTTATCATAGGTTAAACATTGACTAATGGAAGATTGGAGAAGAAAAGGAAAACCTGGATGGGATTGCTTGAGGGGCCAGAGGCTACCATGGGAAAGGTGTCAGTCCCTACTGCTTGAAGTGCCATTGACCCTAAAATACTGGATCGAAATGTAAAAAAGACATAAATACAAGGGTACTGCCAGAGTGACTCACTGGATAATTCAAGAAGACCTTCCACCTGAACAGTAGACACATTGGGTGTTTAGCAATAGAAAATAAATGCTGCTCTCCCGCCCGATTGTATTTCGGGATAAATGGTACATCCAAATGTAATAGATTTGCTTCAGCTTTAGGCACATTTAGGAATTAAGGACATTTACTGTATGCTTAAGACATATAATAAGTAAATAAAAAGATGTACCTGCTCCCTTTCTTGATTGCTGTACATTCTGTTTACTGTTTTCAGTTTTGTTAATGATTTATGACATGTGCAATCAGTCCTGCTTTGGTATCTCTGTGATCGGGGTCAGTGAAAGATATTGCAGTGTGACACTCAACTAAAAGATAAACAGTTTGAGGTTCATATTGGAGACATTATAGATAAGGTGGGTGTCCCTCTGTGACACCATCATGACAAAACAAACTCTGATTGAATATCCAACTACAATCACAAGAATAGTACCGCAGCCATATGATGGTGACCACCCAGTAATTTCTTCCCATGACCACGTGGGTAGTAGAAATAGTTAGATTAGTTAGTTAGACTAATCCAAATGGTTCATTAATGATTTTGTTCTCCCATGCTTCCCTGGCCTTGATATACTTCTTAATATTCATATTACTGGCTACTAGATATGCAGTATTAGGAAATTAATTCACTTGACTTTGCTAAACCTGGATGTCCTTCTTGTAGACAGTCATTCTCTCGTAGAAGGACATCACCATTGCAAAATTCTGGAACAAAGTTTAATTTGTCTGGAAATGTGCCAGGTATTATGCTCCCCTCTCCTGCTTTGCATACCTTCATCAATAAGTCATTAGGTTCTTTAACATCTATGGTCGCAAGATACTCTCCTCCAGGCAAAATATAATCTGGTTTGGAGGGTAATTTAGTATTCTTATTCTAACCCTCATCAGTTTTTAGATATGTGTTCCCTGTCTGATAAGAGAATACAAAATTAATGTAGTTGTGTGTCCTCAGTAGATAAGTTCTGTCTTGTATTTTTAGAAGAAGCACTGATGACGATTTCATATTATTATCTTGAGTCTGGAAAATTTGATTTCCTTCATTCATTTCACTACTATTTTTCACTACTATTGCTGTTATAAAATAAAGCATTTTTATTGCACATCATCTTGTTTAACATTTTTAAAGAATTTGATGCCCGCATAAAAGTAATAAATCAGTCATTAACACTCTGTTGCATATAACAACTTTTGCAGAGTATACTTTTACAAAGTACTTTATACAGCACACAAGAATTCAGTTCTTTACAATCTAATTTAACTGTTACGTTGCAGGGATCCACCACATTAATTCTGTTCATAATTTTAAACAATTCAGTCTTGACACTTTGCAACATCAGTTTGCTTAAAATGAAAGGGATCAACTTCTTCACTATTTGCTGCCACAAATCTGCCTATGCCAGTATTTGTTGTAGTAGTAGCTGTAGTATTAATATTGTCTTATGTGCAGAGTAGAGTGGAATTCTTACATACACGTCCAGCCAACAAGCAAGATGTTGCCACTCCCAGCGTCATCACAAATGTATTAAAATGAAGAACTTCATAGAGAATACACTAATTTTCTTACCTCATATTCTCCTTACTCTTGTTTCCATTATCTGAAACCTTGTGGAAAAAATCCTGACTCTTGCACATAACTAAATGGTCTTGAATAAGATTATAAATACCAAACTCAAGCTCAAGTTTGTTTATGATACTAAACTACAGTGATAGATCATGTAGTGTCAGATGAATCATTACAGTAAATAAAGTCTCAAGGCAGTGATATTTTGAATTGAAGACAGGACTCTTGACTAACAAATGAGGGGGAGAGTTGGGTCTTCAGTTGAAAAAGTCAGTCCCCTGAGACTTTAGTTTCAAATTTAGGATGTGTAATGATGATTCCAGAATTACTGTATATAGTTACCATTATATATTATATATTTATTAGTTTTGTGCATACAGTGGATTACTGACATGGATTATGCAACAGGAGTGATGTGATATTTTTTTTTCCATGGACATTTTTCATATTGTTTACTGTTGTACAGCATTGATAACTATTGGGTTCTTTGATATCATAACTTTCTTCTTTCCATTCCACATGAAATCAGGAGATTAAAACATTTTCTTGGCCATCACTACAAAATACATGAGGTAAGTAACATATAAAAAATATCATTTTTTGAATGAAGTATTCCTTTAACTTGGGGGATCTGTCTTTTACAGGAGGTCCAGAGTTAACACTGACTTCTAGTGACTTTGGGGTTTATGTAGGGAACATGGTGGAAGAGGTGGAGCTTCAATCCACGGTGTGTAAGTGACATCATTGCTCACTCAAAAAGTCCTCCTCCACTCTAGGGGAAACTACACAGAAGCCGTTATTGATTCTGCTCCATCATTATCTTTCCCTATCTTGACCTACTTGAAGCCCTGAAGCCACTCTTGTGACTACATGCGTGACGGTGGTTACTAATACACCTGCTCTTGACATGTGATGTTTGATCATTTTCTTTATAATTGATTCCATTGTTGTTTTTTTTTTTTTTGGTTAGGTTTACTGGCATATAATTTACTAGCAAAATACCCACGCTTCGCAGCGGCGAAGTACTGCCTTAAAATTTTTATTAAGAAGAAAATTAAACCTTTTTAAACTGAGGGAAAATATACCAATAATTATTTGTTAAGGATCTCTTTGTATTCCATATTGTCATTTCGGCCCTCCGGTCGTAATATGACCAACCTGTGCGCTGAGCTTACTCTTGAGCATGCAATGTACAGTTGGCCATGTGAAAAGTAATCTTGTTTCAAATCTCACAGCTTGGATTGCTGCTGTCATAATCGGTTTGAGTTTCATGGTTTGTTTCAATTACGACAGTATTTGCAGGACTTGTGTTGAAGTGACATTCTGCACCTGTCAAGCGTTGTAAGCATACAACCGGTTTCATCGATAACTTCACATCCAGCTTTTGAGAGTTTAAACATTCATAAACATTAAAGTGTCAACTATTGAAATCGTCACCTGTGAATCTAAGATATTTAGGAGGCATTGGTGGTAGTCCAAAGGTGTAAAATATTTGGCCATTTTGGTACACTTGAAAGCGACAACCGAACAATTCAGAGGCAGCCATCAACTCACATGCTGAACCATAGGTGAAGGGCTTAAGCATTTCACTCTTATAGCGCTCCTGTGTAGTATAATTATCTCCTGTACCATCATCAGTCCACACCTTGAACCTGTCCCAGTCATTTAATACATAAGACACAATGTTCCTCCGGGTATCAAGAGTGAGCCTGATATGGCCGTGCAATATGTAACAAAGAGAATGGAAAAGGTAGGTGCCATCTCCGGGCATGGAAACCACTCAGTAAGTGACAGTTCTTTGATTGATGGTGATCACCTCGATAGACATGTTAATGGGGGTACGGTTGGAATGATAAAGGAAATGGGTACCTGAACAATGTAAAGTAAGTCTAAAATACCTACACAATAACTATAATCGTAATAAATGAGCAATAAAACAGCGGAGAAGCCGTGGATTAAATAAAAAGGCTGTAGTTATCAGCAGGGAGACGTGAATCCCGTGGCGACGGATGGCCTTATATAGGCAGGCAGCCAACAATGTGGGAGGCGTCGGGGTGGGGGACCCAACGCCGCCTCACACGGTGACCGAGCTGCAGGCTATGGACGTATATATGTACGTAAGTAGGATTCAGTTAGCGTTGGGAACCCGCGTACCAAATTTCTTGAAGATGGGCCCATAAGTAACAAAGACTGTTGAAAAGTTCAATATGGCAGCCGACTGTGGCATCATACCACCGAAATAAGTACGTACATTGGTTTTGGTTAGCGCAGGGAAGCCGCCTACCAAATTTCGTGAAGATGGGGCCATAAATAAGAAAGTTCAACATGGCGGACGTTGTCGACCGTTATGACCGTTACGCGTAGAATTTCGAAATGAAACCTGCTTAACTTTTGTAAGTAATCTGTAAGGAATGAGCCTGCCAAATTTCAGCCTTCTACCTACACGCGAAGTTGGAGAATTAGTGACATTGGAAACTTCAATATGGTGGCCGACAGTGGCATCATACCACTGAAATAAGTACGTACATCAGTTTTGGTTAGCGCAGGGAAGCCACCTACCAAATTTCGTGAAGATGGGGCCATAAATAAGAAAGTTCAACATGGCG
>JANRMT010062808.1:49148673-49180625 GCA_026402145.1 Polypterus bichir lapradei
AAGTAAGCTGTAAGGAATGAGCCTGCCAAATGTCAGCCTTCTACCTACACGGGAAATTGGAGAATTAGTGACGTTGGAAAGTTCAATATGGCGGCTGACAGTGGCGTCATACCACTGAAATAAGTACGTACACTGGTTTTGGTTAGCGCAGGGAAGCCGCCTACCAAATTTCGTGAAGATGGGGCCATGAATAAGAAAGTTCAACATGGCGGACGTTGTTGACTGTTATGACCGTTACACGTAGAATTTCGAAATGAAACCTGCTTAACTTTTGTAAGTAAGCTGTAAGGAATGAGCCTGCCAAATCTCAGCCTTCTACCTACACGGGAAATTGGAGAATTAGTGACATTAGAAACTTCAATATGGCGGCCGACAGTGGCGTCATACCACCAAAATAAGTACATACATCGGTTTTGGTTAGCGCAGGGAAGCCACCTACTAAATTTCGTGAAGATGGGGTCAGCCTTCTACCTACACGGGAAGTTGGAAAATTAGTGACGTTGGAAAGTTCAATATGGCAGCCGACAGTGGCGTCATACCATCGAAATAAGTACGTACGTCGGTTTTGGTTAGTGCAGGGAAGCCGCCAGCCAAATTTCGTGAAGATGGGGCCATAAATAAGAAAGTTCAACATGGCGGACGTTGTCGACCGTTATCGACCGTTATGACTGTTACATGTAGAATTTCAAAACGAAACCAGCTTAACTTTTGTAAGTAAGCTGTAAGGAATAAGCCTGCCAAATTTCAGCCTTCTACCTACACGGGAAGTTGGAGAATTAGCGATGAGTGAGTGAGTGAGTGAGTGAGTGAGTGAGTGAGTGAGGGCTTTGCCTTTTATTAGTATAGATTGGATCAGTCTAATCTCCTGTAATGATTGTGGTTTGTTAAAAATCTTTGATTATTTTTTTTCTGAGCATTGTTCCTATCTTATTCTTTGTTTAGTTTATCAAGAAAAATTTGTTTGGTTATTTCCTTTTTGGTTATTTTGTTTTTGTTTTTGAAGAAATTCCTTTTACCTAAACTGTTGTTTTGGGAATACTGCAACACTGTTTTTGTTTTGTTATATACACCATCATTTTCAGGATCCATTGCCTTGATATGAAAGCTAGTTGTTAGAGGCATATCTTTAGAGATTACATAGCATGAATTCATACACTCTGTGTTTTATAAGTTAGTGCTGAACAAATGCAAACATCCAAGATTGCTGATAAAGATTCTAAAAGAAAAGGAGTTGCATGTGTTTCTAGTGTGCTAAACTTCATTAAACAAATGCTGACTGGTGTAAGAGAGAGTAAAAAGAGAGCGTCAGGGAGTTGAGGTGCTAATGGAGGAAGCTTAGTTATTGGCAGAAAAGAAATAAAGCAAAAAATATAGGGACCAGCAGACCTTCAACCATGTGGGTGGTAGTGCCTTTAAATTGGACAATCTGTCTTCTACAGGATCTGGGGCCAGAGTAAACGCTAAATTTGGGGGCCTCGAGGTTTATAGAAGGAACAAAGGGGAACATATGGAGCTTCAAATAGTGGTGTGGAAGTGACATCTTGCTTGCCTGACATATGCTCCTCCATTCTAAGGGAAACAACACAAAGGTTTCACCGTTATCCTTCCCTATCTTCACCTGCTCAAAACCAGTAAGCTGCTCCTGCATCTTACATGTGTGGCACTGGTTACTAATGCACTTTAACATATTTACAATGAACTGTCATCTATAACCGTCACTTTAAACGTTTTACTAAATTAAAAAAAATTAAAACAGTTTAACTTTCTTGATTA
Organism: Polypterus bichir lapradei; assembly: GCA_026402145.1. Lineage (NCBI taxonomy): Eukaryota > Metazoa > Chordata > Cladistia > Polypteriformes > Polypteridae > Polypterus > Polypterus bichir. Next base: position 49,150,447 of record JANRMT010062808.1, read on the forward strand.
GTACTACTACAATGATAAAGTCACACTATTGTGTCTTTATTTTTACTGCACTTTTCTTTACTCTTGTCTGCTTCCCCAGGTGGCTGTTTCTCTCTTCCTGTTTAGCTCAATGCCACTATTCTGACAAATTCTGTTTAAATACCTTCCACTCTTTTTAAATGCGCTCTTTACCCTTGCTTTCATCCTACCTTAAACACATGCCAGTTTTTGCTTGCAGAAACTGACTTAACTAGGGTTCTTTTTCTGTCCTTTAATTCCTTCCACTCCAATAATGTGTTTGCTGTGTTTCCAGGCTTCACCTGAGACATTTCATGAGTAAATGGGCCTCGGATATAGTGCTGTAATGTAATCAAGTGTATCAGAAGTACAATGCAACTAACTAATTATTTTTATGTAGGCAATATTTGTAGTTTTTTTTTTTTTTTAACAAAGGGCTAATATTATTAGCAGGCAGTATGATGTACTAGTTAAGGCTCGGGACTTGGAACCAACCCAGAGGCTGTGAGTTCAAATTCTGCTACTGACTCTGTGTGGTCACCAGCAAGTCAGTTCACCTGCCTGTACTCCAATTGGAAAAATAAAAGAAATCTCAATTGTTGTACGTCGCTTTGGGTAAAAACATGGACCAAATAAATAAATGTAAATAAGAATTAATAATAATATTATTAGGTCACTTGAGCTGTGCATTCTTAAGCATGCAACACCATTTCACATGAGTAAAACATTGCTGCATTAGACGAATTTCTGCTTTTCTCTTCTTTTGTCGATGATCATTACAAAACAAAAATTTAAAGGAATGTGTATTCACTTTATATTATCTTTATTAGGTGTTTATGATTTTCACTTGTGTATGTCGTTCACTCAACCATTTCTTTTCATGTTTTTCATTAGTTGCATGTTCAAGCATGTAAATGTAAATGATTATGGTCTCCTTAGATGCAATTGAATAGTACAATGGAGGAGCTTGTGGGTGACCCCCTAAGTTTATTGATGCTGTAGGCCCTGGCTTGTGTTGGATTGGAGACCACCACTTCCACCTCAGCCTCTTTATGTCCATGTCCATATGCAGTGTTCTGTGTTTTTTTGTGTTTGGTTCCCCAAGAGATGAAGCCAAATGACAATAACCATAAGGAACTGCTCACAGCCCTGTAAAGATGTGGTTCATCCAAATGCGCTTGGAGTTGATGAGTTATTCTTGTGGCTTCTGTGCTTTTGGTGAATTTCTGAATTTTTTGACCTTTTTGTGCTGTACATCGACTACTCTTTGGATCTGTGATTGAGACTTGCTTTTGGTATTGCCTTTTTTGAAGGCATTGCCTACTGTGCCTTCAAGCTCCTCTGAGATTATTTATGTTCCACAGAGCTTTTGAACAATAAAAGTTTTAATTATAAAAAATAAAAATGTTTTTGACGGGATTCCCCTGGGCCCCCCCAAGTGTCCATTTATTTGATATTTTGGGACTTTTTTTGCTTCACAATAGCTAGACACTTTTTATCAGTTACTCTTACTAAGTAAAAATATTTAGAGAAAAAAGGTTTATACATATAATTTGTTAAGCTCTAAAATATAGTAAAGCTCTAAATATAGTAGCAGAAAAGGAAAAAAAAAGTCACAGACATATTTAAACTTTCTGCAAAATTAATCAAAATTCAAATCACATGACCTGCTTCTTACATAATAATCTGTTTAACAATGTAGTTTAAATAGATTACAGTGGTTGGATTGTTTCATTGTCTGTGGCTTGTTTGCTATATAATCGCATTTTGCCTAAACACATGGACTACTGGTAATGGATATTGATTGGTTGTTTTAGCAACACTGTAACAGTTTCACTTTTAATGAATGTGTAATGACATCTTAATGGTTAGAGCTGTAAATAGAACATGTCCATTATTTTATATGTTGATCGGCAGGTAAAAGCCATTAGGGCATCACAAAGTGCTCAAAGTGATTGACATACAAATGGTAGTGTCATATAAAGGTGATGACTTTTACTTCTCCTAATTGTGTACTAAATTTGAATTGAAGCATTTTAAAGAAATGCTTAAGACGTGAATTTGTGCAAATTAGACTTTATATTACATAACAAGCTATATTTCAGCGAGAAATTCTGGACAAATGCTTTTTTTACCTCAATAGTAGGTAGTTTACAAAGATTTATTCTGGGGCAGATAATCGAGGCAAACTTTAAGAAAAAAATAGTTTGGTTCTTCGAAATAGGAAGATGCTCTTTAAAATGCTAAACATAACATTACAGTAGTTTTAGTACTTATTTAGAAACTATTACAATATACTTTCTTTTATAACCATAATTACCTAAGAAATCATACAGCTACAGCTCTTGACACTTCATAAAGATAAAGAAATGAGAGTGAAGGAAAGAGATGGGTATTTAATTGCAGTGTCAGCATACATTAAAAGTGGATATTGAGCTGAAAAATAATGAAAATTAGTTAAGGTGTACTACCTCCCCAATAAAATCTGATTTTTCACATAAAACTATAGTCATGAATCCTCAGACGCCCATAATTGAGTAGAGGGCATATCCCAGCAGAGTCATTCACAAGGTAAAAGTCAGCCCTGGGCAGAGTGTCAGTTCCCCTCACACACACACACACACTCACACTCACAGAAGGTCAATTTAGAATTGCCAAACACCTGATCTGCGTGTCCTTTGAGGATGTTGGTCTGTAAACAATCTCACATTAAAATATACTTTACAGGATGCAGTATTTGAATGTTAAGTTACAGTATGTAAAATTTAATGTACATAAGTTATATTGTCATTTTCTGTGATTGTGTTCAGAATATTAGCTGTAGTCTTAACAAGGCTAATGATATAGTTAAATGACCATTTATATTTAATTCTAAAGGCTATTTGCCTCTTCCTATGGACTCTTCCTGGAATGTTCAAAGAACTCTTTGTAGATAGATAGATAGATAGATACTTTATTAATCCCAAGGCGAAATTCACATAATCCAGCAGCAGCATACTGATACAAAAAACAATATTTGTAGACATCCATGATGAAACTGTAATGAGATTTACACCAGGACAAGGGAATAAATTGATGAATTTCTATGAATTTAAACCAGCCTAGTCTTTATACAAAATAAGTACCAGGGCTGTATTCTTCATTTTTAGTTAACTGTATTCTTCATTTTTAGTTAATAGGTTTTAGTTGCATATACGTTTCTGATTACTTACAGATGCAAAATGTCCAACGATGACAAACAGAAACTCTGATAAAATATTTTTATCGTTAGGCAAAGCTCAGAAGCAACTAGTACACGTCATTATATTTTAAAAGTGTTGAATAAAATGCAAGGATTGCTATGTTTAAACTACAACTCACTACTGTGTCCATATCTGGAGTACTATCCTTTCCTGGTTACTAAACAAACAGGAGAAGAGCATACAGACATTCTGTTGCTTGTATAATGTAATCACAAAATTGTTACTAATGTACAATGAAAGAAAAGGGCTATAAAAAGCTTCTGATAACCATCTTTCAGTCTGAAAGAGTAACTAACGCTGCTATCCTAAAAAAACGATTTCTGCAGCCTTTCTGTTCTTGTCATGCTGGAGTTTACAATGCAACTTTAACATTCTTCAATACCAATGCTATACATAATTAATGTGTGGTAAGAAGTAATTTGTTTCTGCCTCTGAACTGAATTCCTATTGCACGATTATAAACATGAAAAATACTGTAGATCAGATAAGCACATAATATCCTAAATAATTTTATTTGGAGGAGGGTTCATTCTAAATTCAGAACACACGAGCATTCTTTCACAAACCAAAAGAACAGTACTTTAAGTACTTTCTAAACTCTTTGTCCTGCAATGGGAGAATGTACAGAATTAAGTTAACAATTTGCAGATGAAATCATGAAAATATTGAAATATTTTACAAATGTCATAAATGGTACCTGCTTTTCTGATGTTAGTTTGTTGGGCTGAACATCCTATTCACATCAAAACTGTTCTGTTATCACATCTTTAATCGAAGAATCTGTTATTTTAATGTGATGTTATTCAACAGGAGTAAGTGTATTTGCCAATAATCTTTATATATAATACGTTACCGTGGCTGTCCGTTTGTCTGTCCAGGATTTTTAATCACCTGTAGCTTGCAAGCCGTTTCACCTATTGACCTGAAATTTCGTACACATATACTACGTGATGTCTACTATCTGCTTTCAGAGTGATGATTGACCTCCAAGGTTATTCCTCTGTTTATTTTTATTTTAGTTTATTGTAGAATCAACTCTCGGCAGCGGCTAGCAGGGCGGCCGTGTGGCGCATGCATACAGGCGCCATTCTCATCTCTACCACCGTTGCCATCGCTTCCCCTACCTTAAGTGCCAGCTTAAGTGAAAAATTAAAGAAAACGTACTAAGTAATTATAACACAAACACTGACTTAATCAGTTTTATCGCGAAAAGATGCAGACGAAAGAAGAGAAGAAGCAGGCCGCTAGGGTGGAGAAAAGAAGAGCTGCTCAGGAAGCAGCAAGTGAAATCAACCTCTGAGCAAATGAGTGCTAAATGTACAGAGAAAGAGTAAGAAAGCTATGAATACACGAATCAAGTGTATTCACTGCACATTATCGTGCAGTGAGCCGTTACTGGTGTTTGATATTCAAATTAGCAGTGTTTAACTAATTGAGGTTTGATTTGTGTATAAGTTCAATCCCCTGCCTTTCAAGAATCAATTTGCCTGTGCTTCTCACACATGCTTCTTTATATTGCTCTCCTTTACTTAATCTTTATTGTTAATATTTTAGATTGTCTGTTGTATTAACTTCAAGCCAGTTTCTACACTGTCTTTATCATTCTGTCTTTGGTTCACACACTGCTTTGATCACTTTTTATTAAATATTGTGATTTTTTTGGCCTGCAGATGAGTAGAGGAAGGGATTTTTGAATTTAATTTGAATAGGATATGGCATTGCACATCTGACAGACTTGTGTTTCATACATTGTATTCTGCAGTCATTTTTTATGACTAAAACCAACACCCCGTACATCCCTGTTTCATTGGGTTATCAGATCACTTAATGTCAGAAAGAACTACTGTATACACAGTACCTGTTATCTCTCTTACCTGTCCCACTGTTCATATTATATGCTGCATATTCAACAGTACGGACTTCTAATGGCAGCCTCCTTTCTATCTGGGACTGTCTTTTATTTTCAAACCTTTACTCCAAACCAGTTTTACCACCAATAGAGGGATTCACCTGATTGTCCTCAAGTACTCTTAAGGGGCCGCAGTTAGACACCTAGAACTCATCAATGACAGCAATAATTAAACAAAGGTATGAACTTTTCAGCTTTTACTTGCAGATTGTATTTTTTGCATTAAAGCCAATACACAGAATCACACAACCTGGGTGCCTTAAATCTCAGTTTAGTCCAAGCAGTAATAAGGTGCTGATGATCATTCCACTCCCAGGTGTCTTCTTTTCTTTCAGGTTGTGTATTTTCAAGCAAAGCAATGGATATAGCATGAGATAGAGAGAGATGTACAGATAAATAGTAACTTTGTGGTAGTTTTTAAAACAGCAGCTTAGGGTTTTACTTCTTAAGCATCATCTCCCCCTTATTGAAGAAATGGGAGAAAAATACACGCTGTTACCAGAGCATGTTGACATTATTTTTTACAGTTTGTCACAGCACAGAAAATGCATCAGACATTGTTATTAGAAAGCACAAGGTTGGATTTTTCAGCTTTGCATCTAAGTAAGCAGAAGTATATAATCATAATAATAAAAAAAACAATAAAAAAAAACTCTGAAGTGCTGCTTTGTGTTCCAACTTTTGCAACATGCACTACAATTCTGTTCAACTTCATAAGACCTCAGACTGGAAGCAAAAGAGCTCTTGACTCAACACTGTAAGTTGCTCCTATATAACCCCATAACCAATGCTGACCTGATATTGGGATTTTTGGTAGAAGAAATCATCCTCAAAGAGGATAAGATTAACTTAAAATCAGCATCATCACAATAGAATTCTATTCATATTTTAAAATATAAGGTCATTGGCAAAGACAAACCCCTTAATGTGTTTGTATATGGAATAGCTGGAGCTGTATGCTGTGTAAACTTTATGAAGCGTTCCAGTCTATATTGTCCTTCTAATTTTACTGTTGATATAAAAAGTACTTGTGATTCTAACATCAATTCAACTTGAGGAAACACATTAAATTTCTTTTGAAATGTATAGTCTTGTATACTACAGGGAATACACACACCCTGAAGACTGTTTTTCTTAACATATCTTATTACTAGCTCAAAAGCAAATTCATACTTCAAAACAGCTGGAAAAGGACAAGGCACTGAAACGTTAGTGAAAAGATAGCTCTTAGTCATCTGCCTTGGAATGCTGATTTAATTTTTTTTTAATATAAAAGCAGGATGGGAAGAACAATAGTCTTAGGCTCAACAGGAATGATGGGCAAGTGTCTTGTCTGTGGCTGAGACTGTGGCTTTTTAGCTCTGTTCAGGTGGCTTCATTTGGAGAAAATGCCTGAAGACTGGACATTTTGACTAATTCCATGGTACAGCATTCAGATATTAAATTATTGTGATAAACAGACAGCTAGGAGCAGAGTGTGTTCATTGCTGTTATATCAAAATCTGTCCAAGAAACAAATGAGTTATCTCAGACTCCATTTCTCTACTTCCTTTCTCTCTGTAATCAGAACATTCTGATAAGTTTGTGGTTATTTAAAAGATTTTCTGTGCCTTACCTTCTTCTCTGTATTGTTTCTGAAAGCTTACTCAGCATCTAATAAGTTACAACACTATTTTATGTCTCTATAAATAGTAGATAAGCCCTCTGTATAAAAACAGACATATATCTAAATTAAATATGCCCCTGTAATAATTCAAAGATAAACTATAATGACATACTAATTATTGATTATATTTTCTGCACACCACAGCTTGTTATTTAATTAAAATGATTTTGGATTTTCCATTTTGATGCTGTTTGTTATGGAAAGGATTCACTTATTTTATCCTACATATCCTTTAAATTACCATTCAAGCCTACTTAATTGTAGCAGTGGTTATCTAGTCTAACCTGCATTATGTAAATTAATCTGGATAGGTAAACAAAAGAAGTATTTTTACTTGTAGTGAGAGTTATTTTCTATGGGTGGAAGTCATAGATGCTTGGATGATCCATCTTTTTGTGACACAACATAAGTCAATGCAAAGAATTATGGCTCCCTTGGAGAAAGAAAATCTCTACTCTCCTACTGCAGCACACAGGTTGCATTTGGGCATCAGCAGAATCAGCTTAATGATTGTGTGGATGAATTCTACTTCTTTTCTAATACTTTTCGGATAAAAAAAAAACTATTATGAACATCTTTGTCTGATAGGAGTGCGACCACTGTTCTAACTTAACTTAATATAAATTTGACTTTTAAAGTTTTTTAAGGCTACAGCAAACATAACTATATTAATATTCAAAAAACGTAATAATTAAATCCTGCCTACCTCAAACAACTCTCTCATGCCTGTGTAGTGGCTTGCAGAGAATGGGCTTTGAATAGCCAAATTTGCAACTAATGATTGTTAATATTGGAGTCCTTCTATTGAGTATGATTACATTTAATACTCTTGTGGTAGCTCAGGTGGGAGCTTGCCTATATGTTCAAAGTTGTTAATGTACATTGTTGATAATTACGAAGAAGACAGCATCATTTTTGAAAAATTATAGTATGGATATAGTATAGAAAATGGCTGAAATTGAGGCCCCATTTCTTTAATTACCAACAAGACTGGAAAAGACTTTGCCTCTCCATGCACCCTTAATAGCAATAGTATACAACTAGTAAGTGGAAGGAAATTATTTAAGAACATTTTACTGAGAATGTTCAACTAAAAAATAAAAAATACAAAAAAATGCCTTATTCAGCCACATATGGTGAGCTGTTATTTTTGTCTCTCTCTTGGTTGCTTTGTGTATATACATTCCACTTCTACTGCAGGGTGTCTGTTGTTGCCTGCTTTGGTAATGCAGTGTTCTGTTTTTGACTGTGTGATTAATATAGTCTTTTCGATTTGATAAATATAATATTTGATTAACATGTGCTTACATTAAGCCTACAGCATCTATCATGGTGTTCAAAGTCTTAAATAGGTTTATTGGCTTGTTTTATCTCTGTTTTTATGGGCTTGGCTTATGTTACAGGTTGGAAAATGTAATTACTTGTAGGAACTATACATTTTGTTTGTGTCTCTAATCCAACTAGGGAGTTTTACACTTCTGAGTTTCTGAATTTCTTATTGTTCATTTTCACTCTAAAATAATGTACATTTTTTTGGATTTTATTGATTTTAATAACAAATAACATTCCATACAAATAAGTCAAGTTTTACAAGACTTGGTTCAAAACAAATCAACCCCCACCCATGAGAAAGAGAGCTAGGCCAGCAGGTTAAAACTTTAAGCTAGTAAAAATAAGTAAATTGATAAATGAATAAATAAAAAAAAGGTAAAAAAAAGTGGGGAGAGAATCTGTTTCCTCAATTAAAATTTTAATTTTTATTACCATTATATTTTGTTTATCATTCATGTTGTCATTTTGAGACACTGTTTCAATGGTGTGATGTTTCATTGCTATATTCTGGTTCCCCCTATTATACAGATTGAACATCAGGAATATGAGGTACAAAAAAATTAGGATTCTCGATGACAGTGTACCAGGATATACTATCTTATCCATTAGAAGAAGTATTTTCTGGAGGCTAGGTCTTGTGTATGCACTTCTGATATTTATGCACCTAACCTATTATGTTCTGCAGAAACCACCATAAAAAACCAGACACATTAATTGTTGTTGTGACTCTTGATTTTAGAGCGTAAAGATGTTTTTTTTTTTGCTCATTTTGGTGTCATATTTCTGCCACCCCGAATGGGTTGTTTGAATTCACCAGATTCCTATTTGGACTACATAGTGTGCCTTTAACTTTTCAGCATTTGATGTATCCTATTTTGAGACCCCCATTTCATGTATGCTGGAGCGTACCTAGATAATGTGGTCATTTTCAGTAATGATTAGCAGTCACATCTCAGCCATCTACAAGCAGTACTTGACAGCTTGAGACAGGCTGGGTTGACATCTAACCCTTAAAAGTGTAAATTGGGTAGGTTGGAAATGCATTATTTGGGTTATCATATGGGGAACGGTTTCATTAGACCTCTGTTGAACAAGGTGGGTGAGGTGCTTGCATATCCATGTCTGGAAATACCGCAGTAGGTTTGGACTTACCTTGGCCTTGCTGGTTATTATAGGTGGTTCATTCCAGATTTTGCACATAGAGCCACCGCTCTAACTGACCTGACGAAGGGCAACAAGAACTGCAGCTAGTCTAATGATTTTGAATGGTTCTTTTATGTCTCTCTTATGCTCTCTTGAAGACCGCTTTGTGGTCATACCCAGTTTTGAGGAATTCAGACTTTTCTAAGGAGTTTATTCTATAGATGGATGTGAGTACATTTGGTTTAGGGGCAGTCCTATCTCAGAGCTTCGATAGGGAAGAACATCCCATCATGTTTCTGAGCATAAAATTGCATCCCATGAAGCATCATTACTCAGCCATCGAGAAGGAATGTCTAGCAATTAAGTGGGCAGTGGAGGCACTCTGCTATTACTTTTGGGGTAGGTGGTTTACCTTGGTGACTGACCACACTCTACTCAGTGGCTGTACAGGCAGAAAGATATGAACTCCTGGCTTACTAGTTTGCTACTGTTTAATTTTTGATGTCCGCCATCATTCCGGTTCTGCACACATTAACGCCAATGTCCTCTTACATCTAGCCAAACTCAGCTTGGACTGTCGCTTTGTTCACATTGATGTGAGCAAAGCAGGGGGAGGGGGATGTGAGACCCTGGTACCCCCAACGGGTGCTCAACAAAGCCCTATCTGCGCAGGCAGGGAAGGATGTCTGTTGCCAGTTCAACTGTAAGTTCATAGGCTCTAACATTACACGTCTGTCACCAAGTGTTGCGGGAAACATTTAGAAACGGCCACTGACCTGGCCTTGCTCTGCTTTTTGGCTTCTCTCCTCCAGAATGAGCTTGTTCCAGCCACTGATCTGCAGCCACTGAAACTTCCTGACAAGGAAGGCTATCTGCTGAAAAAGGGAGCCAATGCAGGACAACTGACAACATCACTGCTTACTTGCTGTGTTTGTGTGTGCTGAAGTGACAGTTTGAATAAATGGTGAAACTATTCCTGTTTTCATTACAATAAAGCTGATTTTCTCAGAAACCTGCATTCACTTCTTTCTCTCTTGTGCAAGTTGATGACCTGCACATCACAAGACATGAGATCACACATGTGCATTTTTTAAAGTGGTGGAGCAATGAATACAGTATCATTTGGGACAATTCTAGAAACTTCACAGTGAATTTTCCAAAACCTCTCTAGTTTAGGACTTTAAAATTCAATGAGAGTGTTTAAGACCTTCTGTTAGCTTGATCAAGTATTTGTGTGCCAAAAAAACTAGCTTTGTTTCTACTCAAGGCCAGAGATTTCCTCTATGACATTTACTGTATTTTTTGATTAATCATTTCCCATGTGAGTTTTTTTTTTTAACACTTTGGCTGCCATTTTGGTTTATTATGGCCACTGCTATTTTATGTGACCATCATTTGAACAGCATCATGCCCTTGGAGGTCTTGATTTGTCGATCAACGTGATAGGTTTAAGGGTCAATGGAGTGCTCATTTCACTATCCGAACTGCAATTTCCAAACGCGAAACAAGTCTTTGCCTTTTTGATTTATATTGTTTATTTGGCTGTAAACGTTGCTGGTTTTTGACTTTGATTTTTGTCTCATCCTTTGCCATTGTTATATTTCAGCCAGGGTTCATCTCCTGGCTGGGGTTCAAATGCCATTTTATGTCTGTTTTTGATTCCTTTGTTTATGTTAAGATTCTTGGTTATTTAGTTTGCATATATTTGTTTATCTTCCTTTATGTCCCATGTGTTTTGTGAATGGTCCCCAAGAGGTGACGCCACTTGCACATCACTATCAAGGGATTGCCGTCAGCCCTATAAAGGAAGGGACAACCCACAGGTCCAGGCAGATCAAGGGTGTGATGAGTTCTTTTGATTTTTTTCTCTGCTTTTTGTGATTTCTGGATTTTTGAACCTGTGCTCTGTTTTTTGACCATTCATAGATTTCATAATTGGGACTTTGCTTGTTTTTGGGATTGCCTTTTGAAGTCATTGCCTTCTTTGCCTATTTTTACCACAGAGCATTTTTGTGAAAAGACATCTTTAATTTGTTACCCTTTTTACAACATTAGAACACTCTAGACGAGAACAGGCCATTCAGCCCAACAAATCTCACCAGTCCTATCCACTTATTTCTTCCAAAAAAGCTTCAAGTCGAGTTTTGAAAGTCCCTAAAGTCTTACTGTTGTTGTGGCGAAAAATTGTCAACAAAAGGTTTTTACCTGAAATGAAGGCTATTAGGACTCAGAGGATAGGCAAACAGAGTATATACCTTTATTGCAATAAAACAAAAACACAGACTCAACCCAATTCGGCCAAATCAGACTGAGCCCTGAACAGTTCAGAAATCAAAGTTTATATAATTATTTCTTATCATCCTGACCTTGCTCAAATTAGCTCATTCGCTATTCCCTCTGACTCCCCTCTGCACCTGTCCAGCCGGTATCCAGAGTTCTCATGGGAACCATTATTATCTCCTGAAATCCTTCTGTAGCTGGCCACCGGTATTTTTACTGTCTATTGTTCATCTTTATTTTCTGTTTTGCATATTTTGATTGGCATCAGCCGGGCAGATGTTCCCTTCTTCTGTTTTTGGGCTTTCTCTTATCATTTCCTCTTCCTTGGCCTTCAAGCTATTTTATATTTGGTGGCTAAAGCTAAGCTTTAATTAAAAAGAAATATGGCATGTGCCTTTATTTAACCATTTGCTTGGCAGTCCTGACTTGCATTAATATCTGCACTAAGGTTAATGCTTATATATTTTTCTATATTTATTTATGCTAATACTATACTAATTTTATTTTTCATATATTACATCATCTTGACCTCATTTATAGCAATGCCTTTGCTGTTTCTGCTGACTCACTATTCCAGCTGGCTTCTCACATGCCTACCATGACCATTTTTCTGTATTATGTCATTGGTATTGTTCCTTGATTCCTAGCCTTCAAACAACAGGTGTTCTTATTCCCCCTTCTTTTGTCCTCGATAGTTTCTGTGCGTCATTCTCTTCTTATTCTGTCCTTCCTTTCCCAATATTGGTAATTTTGCTTCAAGCCTAACTAGAAATGCAGTATGACAAATTTTTTTTATTTAACTATTTGCTTGACATATCTTATTTGCTTGATATTCTAATTTATGCTAAATCTAATGCTTCAGAAGCTGTTACTTTTATGCTAATACATATATTTGTATTTTCTATACTGTCTACCACACTACTTGGTAGCTTATTCCAAGTGTCAGTCATTCTTTTTTTAAAGAAAAACTTCCTAATGTTTGTGCGAAAATTACTCTTAACAAGTTTCCAACTGTGTCCCCGTGTTCTTGATGAACTCATTTTAAAACAACAGTCTCGATCCACTGTACTAATTCCCTTCATAATTTTAAACACTTCAATTATGTCACCTTTTAATCTTCTTTTGCTTAAACTGTATAGGCTCAGCTCTTTTAATCTTTCCTCATAATTCAACCCCTGTAGCCCTGGAATCAGCCTAGTCACTCTTCTCTGGACCTTTCCTAGCACTGCTATGTCCTTTTTGTAGCCTGGAGACCAAAACTGCACACAGTACTCAAGATGAGGCCTCACCAGTGCATTATAAAGGTTGCACATAACCTCCTTGGACTTGTACTCCACACATCGTGCTATATAACCTAACATTCTGTTAGCCTTCTTAATGGCTTCTGGACATTATCTGGAAGTCAATAGCTTAGAGACCACTGCAACTCCTAAATCCTTCTCATAAGGTGTACTCTCGATTTTCCAACCGCCCATTGTGTATTCAAATCTAACATTTTTACTTCCTATGTGTAATACTTTACATTTACTGACATTAAATTCCATCTGCCACAAATCTGCCCAAGCCTGTATGCTATCCAAGTTCTTCTGCAATGATATAACAGATTCCAAATTATTTGCTAATCCACCTATGTAGGTATCATCAGCAAACTTAACCTTGTTAAGCTTGTAACTTATATAAGCTTGTTACTTATATTCCTATCTAAATCAAAATAGCAGCAGCCCTAGCACTGATCCCTGTGGAACACCACTCTTAACATCAGCCAATTCTGATAAGGTTTCTCGCACCATCACCCTCTGCTTCCTGTGTCTGAGCCAATTCTGCACCCATCTAAAAACATCACCCTGAACTCCCACTTCTTTTAATTTGATGCCCAACCTCTCATGTGGCACCTTATCAAATGCTTTCTGAAAGTCAAGATAAATAATATCATAAGCTGCACTTTGATCGTATCCTTTTGTTGCCTCCTCATAGTATTCCAGCATGTTAGTAAAACACAACCTCCCTCTTCTGAACCCATGCTGACTGTTCAGAATAACTCCTGTCCTTGCTTAATCTTATCCTTAATAATTCCTTCTATTAATTTTCCTGTGATGCATGTTTTGTTTCTAGCTCTGTGTCTTGACAGTAAATATGGGTATTTTTAAATCAGTTGTGGAAGCCGGCCTGGAAACAGACAGGCAGACACGTTAATGTCACCCAACACACGTTTATTTACACGTGCCTTTATTTACAAAGGTGCCACAATCCCCAAAAGTCCCGGCCACAACACAGTTCCTCTTTCCTTCTTCAGGCCACCTCCACTTCTCTCCTCCAAGACCTTGTCTTTCTTCTCCCGACTCCAGCCATCATATGGAGGGAGGCAGCCCCTTTTATATGCACCTGGATGTGCTCCAGGTGATTCCCGACAATCTTCCACCGGCACTCCCCAGTGTGGTGGAAGTGCCAGCTGCATACCCGGAGACACTCCGGGTGTCCCTGCTTGTCTTCCCCCCGGCACTTTCGCCACACCCGGACTCCCAAGGCACGGGGCGCCCCCTGGCAGTGACCATGGGCCCCTACAGGGTAGAGCTTCAAAGCTCTGTACCCGTGGCCACCAAAGGAACCAGGGTGGTCGCCCCCATGTGGTCTGAGGTGAGCATAAGCCCTCTTCCGGTCTTCCTAGGCGTCCCGGCCAGGTTACCACCCCAGCCATCTCCGACACAGTGTTTAGGACTTTCATGCTTTGGGACTCGCCAGTTAATAACTGGTATTTTGCTCAGTACTCTTTGATCTCCCTGTTTTTGCTATTTTTATTTGATTACATGCATCTGCTGGTTTTCCTATTTGAACTTTCTTATCCGTTCACTGACATTACAACACTACCTTTTTAAAAGGACACCAGAAGAATTAGACTTTGTCTCCAGACCATCCAGCTGATGAAGAGATGTTTAATTACTTTTCTTTGTTTAATACAAGACTATAAAACACATGCAGCAAGACACAGTTCAATCAAACTGCATAAGTAATACAGCAACAAAGCCATCGTGTTCCATAAAAAAGGCAAAAAAGGCTCTGCAGGTTTGTTCTGAAAAGGCCTGTTGAAAGGAAACTAGGAAACAACAGAATTAAGAAAAAAGGATAAAATTGGGTTTGAATAATTCTAATGACTGTGAACTTAAAGCAAATCACAAGGAAAAAATCAGGGTCAACTTACTGGTAGCAAGAGTTAGAAAAATGCAAATAAGAGTTAAAATGCAAATAAAGCATGATCTGACAGGTTTGCTTAGATATTCAAAAAAAACTTGGACTTTAACTGTAACATACTGCCATCTTTTCTGCTTAACAGCATCATAATTTTTGTAGAAGAATAATTTTAGGGTAACATAACTTTCATCTTAAAGAAATAGCGTAAAGGGTTAACAAATGTCAGAAACCTTTGCAGGCACATCAGGAAATAAAGGTCAAGTGAACAACAAAATGTACTGAAAGATGACTAAGAAATGACTAAGAATTCAGCAGATGTCCTGTAAAGAACCAGATTGGACAGTTGTTATATGCACAGAAATTTCAAGGGTGGTGGCTCAACTAAAGGGTATAAAGAAGAACCAGAATATAATATAATAGACATTTATTTTATATAAATCATTAGGGTGTAAACCAACAAACCAACAGAATAAAATGTATGCATTGATTGACACTGCATGTAAATTAAGTAGTTTATAAAATGAACCTCTATTCTTTGTTTCTCAGATCATTCTGACCATGCTGTAACACACTGCTTTTGAAGAATGCTCACTCTAAGGCATTTTGCTGAGGAGTCATTAAAAGATACAATGAATAGCTTTTCTCCAGCCTGATAACTGATTTGTCCTGTTAGAGAATGTTTGTTTCTTTAATAAGATGTTACATTTCTATCAAACCTTACATGTTGCATGTAGTGAGTTACAAAACCAGGAGCCATAAACAATATAGCACAACCTGTTGTGAATCTAAATTGTATCATGGTTTTGACACAATCAAGAAAAAGTGAGTGAATGAGTTTAATCTGGCATAAGGAAGCATGCACTGGAAAAAGAAATTCTTGCTCAAATTGATTTTAAAACTCATTGGTTTTATGAAACTCACTTAATGGGCTTAATATAATTGGCAATGTTGAGATTATGTCCGAGACATAAGGCACCATATCATCAACGTACCAATATCAATAACAACCCTCTTGTTATTTTGCAAGCTGTCCCATCTGCCATCCAGTCTGCTTCCCTTTTAATGTCTCTCGTGAGCTGAGAATTTGTTTTTTGGGTTTGATTGGACTCCAGAATTCTGGTAACTCCTTGCTAGGTTGTAACCATAGTGCTTAAGTTACGAATAAAAGTCAACAAAGTGAAAGTTGAAGAACAACTCTTTTATTCTTCTTTTTGTTGCACTACAGTTCTGCTCTAGATTAAGCCTTACCCAACACCCCAGTTCAAAAGTGCAAAATATGGTCGATTCCATTTAAGTGCACAGCCTTTGGACAAGATTGCAGCGTGCGCTTAATAGGAATGCAACGTATCTGTCCTGAAATTTGACCATTCAGTTACCCCAACTACCAGCCTAGTCAAACACAATAAAACATTCATTAAAATAGACTGTGGTGAAGAATATAGTGGATACATGTATAATACATACGTTCAGATATACATGTACTGTACCTGTACTATACTGTACTGTACTGGCAATTTATAATACATGCGGTTGCTCGTGTCCAAGTGTCATTCAATTGGGCCTACATTTTACGAAAATAATCAGTCATTGTTTTCTGCACGCTGTTTGCATAATTCAGGTTGTGTATCTGATTACTGAGGCTGTAAAACTGTTGGTAGTCCTGACAGCCATTTATCTCCAGATAACAACACAGCATGCATAAGGACATCATCGCGTCCGTGAAGGAAACAGTCTCTGCAGGTGGCTCATTAATCACGCTGACAGCAGCAGTATCTTTGTCTGGGATTGGACATCAGCACCTGAATGATCTGCCTTCAGCTGGTACATCGTCACACAGTGATTACGTCATTTGAGCGTGTCAGTCAATATCGTTGTATGACTAGTGGATATGAAGAGACCATGTAGTTAACCGGTGTGAATTTGGCTGGAGAGAATAGCAATAGGATCAATAATATACGTGCGCTTATGCAGATTGTGAGCTTATCCAAAGTTATTGCCCATTTACTTGACATTATACGCTTAACTGACATTCACTTAAGTGGAGTCGACTGTACTGTACAAAGCCTTTCAAGAATTTGTTCTTTTTGGGTCCAATTGGATTCCATAATTGCAGTAACTACTTGCTAGACTGCAGCCATGAATGCTGTCATGTCTGACTTGTGATCTTAGTTGGACAGTTTGTAGCACTTATGAAGAAAAGCCAACAAAGCTTGAGTTAAGCAACCTCCTTATGATACAAGTGTTGCACTGCACTTCCATTCTCAATCAAGCCTCACCCAACAACCCCAAGCAAAAGTACATAATACTCCTTTTATATTACAGCAGATGGATGCAGCATGCGGTGTTTCATGGGTTATGTATTGTCAAGTCATTTCGTCTGTTGTGATGTTTCACTTGGTTTGAGCAGGCAGATGGCACTGGTCTGCAAACTGTAGCATACAGGAACACTGGGACCCCCAGGGCCAAAATGATTGGTTCCAAAGTAGTCGATTTTGTCTGTATAGTCCTAGAGTGCAACTAAGCAAAACATGCTCCACATCAGTCATACAGTGTAGAACTGTATAGGGAATATACAGACAAAGAAACAGTGAGACATTCTGTTTTATGTACTGTATATAGATTGCATCTGACATGAATGGTGAGGGGTTCATTAACAATTACATTTTTATAGAATTACCTGACTGTTAGAATATTTATGTATCAATTTCATGAGTTTATGAATTGGTACAACCTACTTTGAGAATACTTCAGGAAAAATGTATTTGTATTGAACGTGTTGCACTGCATATATATATATTTTTTGTATTTCAGTAGCTGTGCTGCTGTATGAAAGTGTCATAATTTTTTTATTAACTGAAGTGCCATGAATGTATAGATGCCATCAATGTGTAATTTTTAGCCTGCAGTATACAGCCTTATATATATAGCCTTATATATTCTTTAAAAAAAAATTACACAATATATTGTATGTGTTGTGTGGTGCTTTCAGGTGCTGACACGATTAATTTTTTTCTTATTTTATTACTCTTTTAGGAACTTCACTGCTTAGAAGGACTGCTGGCTTTAGCAGCGGTAGATATTGTAGGCTTGCCCTCTTTATAGGCTCCCCTGTGGCTGGCACTGAAACTACTCATTTAAATAATGGAATTACATCTTATACTGCTGCTGACCCAGCTCATATATAACAAATATCATTAAGGTCTGCTTATTAACCTATCTAGTTTGATTTCTTTTTAACTGGACATAATAAAGGTTTTATCAGTCTTGACATGTACTGATAAAGTTGTAACGGCCAACCCCTTACCCAGCCGGCAGCTGCACCTCCAAAACCTGTGGCCTGGATAAATTACTGAGGTGAATCTTATAAATCAAGCCGTACCTCTAACAAATACAATTTTCCCCACAATTGACGGATTAAACATAGGCACACAAAAGCAGATATGTAACAATAAGTGATTAATTATATTAAATGAAATAACAAAAAATACAAATTTCACACGGAGAAAATATATATGTATAAACCACCACCAAAACAATGTGACAACACCTTATATATATATATATATATATATATACTGTAGATATAGATATAGATACAGTGGTGTGAAAAACTATTTGCCCCCTTCCTGATTTCTTATTTTTTTGCATGTTTGTCACACAAAATGTTTCTGATCATCAAACACATTTAACCATTAGTCAAATATAACACAAGTAAACACAAAATGCAGTTTTTAAATGATGGTTTTTATTATTTAGGGAGAAAAAAAAATCCAAACCTACATGGCCCTGTGTGAAAAAGTAATTGCCCCCTGAACCTAATAACTGGTTGGGCCACCCTTAGCAGCAATAACTGCAATCAAGCGTTTGCGATAACTTGCAATGAGTCTTTTACAGCGCTCTGGAGGAATTTTGGCCCACTCATCTTTGCAGAATTGTTGTAATTCAGCTTTATTTGAGGGTTTTCTAGCATGAACTGCCTTTTTAAGGTCATGCCATAGCATCTCAATTGGATTCAGGTCAGGACTTTGACTAGGCCACTCCAAAGTCTTCATTTTGTTTTTCTTCAGCCATTCAGAGGTGGATTTGCTGGTGTGTTTTGGGTCATTGTCCTGTTGCAGCACCCAAGATCGCTTCAGCTTGAGTTGACGAACAGATGGCCGGACATTCTTCTTCAGGATTTTTTGGTAGACAGTAGAATTCATGGTTTCATCTATCACAGCAAGCCTTCCAGGTCCTGAAGCAGCAAAACAACCCCAGACCATCACACTACCACCACCATATTTTACTGTTGGTATGATGTTCTTTTTCTGAAATGCTGTGTTCCTTTTACGCCAGATGTAACGGGACATTTACCTTCCAAAAAGTTCAACTTTTGTCTCATCAGTCCACAAGGTATTTTCCCAAAAGTCTTGGCAATCATTGAGATGTTTCTTAGCAAAATTGCTTAACAGTGGTTTGCGTCTTGGAAATCTGCCATGCAGGCCGTTTTTGCCCAGTCTCTTTCTTATGGTGGAGTCGTGAACACTGACCTTAATTGAGGCAAGTGAGGCCTGCAGTTCTTTAGACGTTGTCCTGGGGTCTTTTGTGACCTCTCGGATGAGTCGTCTCTGCGCTCTTGGGGTAATTTTGGTCGGCCGGCCACTCCTGGGAAGGTTCACCACTGTTCCATGTTTTTGCAATTTGTGGATAATGGCTCTCACTGTGGTTCGCTGGAGTCCCAAAGCTTTAGAAATGGCTTTATAACCTTTACCAGACTGATAGATCTCAATTACTTCTGTTCTCATTTGTTCCTGAATTTCTTTGGATCTTGGCATGATGTCTAGCTTTTGAGGTGCTTGAGGTGGTCTACTTCTCTGTGTCAGGCAGCTCCTATTTAAGTGATTTCTTGATTGAAACAGGTGTGGCAGTAATCAGGCCTGGGGGTGTCTACGGTAATTGAACTCAGGTGTGATACACCACAGTTAGGTTATTTTTTAACAAGGGGGCAATTACTTTTTCACACAGGGCCATGTAGGTTTGGATTTTTTTTTCTCCTTAAATAATAAAAACCATCATTTAAAAACTGCATTTTGTGTTTACTTGTGTTATATTTGACTAATGGTTACATGTGCTTGATGATCAGAAACATTTTGTGTGACAAACATGCAAAAGAATAAGAAATCAGGAGGGGGGCAAATAGTTTTTCACACTGTATACACAATAACAAACCCTCCCTTGCCCCTGTAACATATAACAAACAACACGAACAACAACAATGAATGAATATGGAATGAATGATTGTGAACTTGAGTCCGAGTATATAACTGTCCTGAATGCAGATGACTGGTCAACAGATATGTGATGTGTTTGTATTTCCCGGAACAAATGGAACAACCTCACCGTGAATCCTCGGCGTGTGGTGGATAATGTAATCCAACCCCTGGGTCTCTGGCGATGAGGGAATTGAAGTAAGTCTGGCGGAATGAAAACAAACTAGATACAAAGCGCGATGTGGAAAACAGCAGGTAAACTTGGTTCATAGTTGTAAAGTGAAATCTCCGTCTTTCTCCTCTCCTCTTTTTTTTCTCTGTTCCCTCCTGATTGTTTAAATAGTTGAGAGCCAGATGTTACTGATTGTGTTTGAAAAACAGGTGCTTTCCATCTTGGGGCTAAGGTCTCTTCCCATCATCCGTCCCCCATGTATTTATGGGGACAACATTCACTGATGCACACATGATAAACAGCAAATGGGACGATGGAAACAAAATGCACTCAGCACAAACATTGACAACACTAATTCTATGTAGCCCGCTACAAAGTATAACTGGAAGTTTTCTTTTTTTTAAATAATATAATATTTTTCCAGCTCAAATATGTCCTGATATTCATGATAAAGCTCTTCTTTACAGTGTAAATGTGAGGAATATTTTTATAATTTTAAGATCACTTGAAATTTGTCATGATCTAGCCAACTGGTAAAAAAATGAAGCTGAATTTGTAAATGCTTGTTCTCCTGATTGCTAGCTTTGTTGTTGAGTGGAACGTAATATAAGTAAAGCTCAAGGTCACATTTTCTGTCAAGAACACATTCAGAATCAAGTTTTTAAACCAAAGCATGTAAAAGTCAAAAGCTTTTGCCAGACCAATTTATAATTGCTTTTCCTTTTTCACTTGTGTTCTTGAAATCAGTTTTTGTTTTTTTAAAGCACTTACCTACACCTCTTTCTTGTGACACCAGGTTTTCTTTATCTTCAAAATACTTTTGTCTTCTAAATGCTAGATTGTCTTCTTTTCAATTGTGAAGTCTGGACTTTTTGTTTCATTACACAGTGTACATACCTGTGCCTAGTCTTCTGTGAGTAAAGAATGTCAAACTCTTTAATTAATATATACGGACTTGTGTCTGTTTTGTTATGCACAAATACAAATGACACTATAATACCTGTCATTACTGACACATGATGTCATGAAAGCCAGGATACACAAATCTTAGTGAACTGAAAAATAATGTCCAAAATTGTCAGGAGCTAGTGTAACTTTACTAAATATTTGAGTTGTTTTTTAAATTTTGGCTCTAATTTTTGTACATTTAGTTGGCCCCTTCTGCTTCTCTCCATGTGTCTGGTCTCTCTCCAATGCCATTTTGTATAAAAGAAGTTAGCGAGCAGAGATCAGTTACCAAAGAGGAGATTCAAAATTTTGGCAAAAGTAAAAAAAAAAAACTTCTGTTGCTTGTTTCCTGTTATTAAAAAGTTTAAAAGGTTTTAATGATGTACTCCCATCAGTTGGCAGAACGAAGATATATTTCAAGGGAGCACGAAGTATGTACTTCAAGTCAAAAACCTGTGTATTTTGCTTTTAACCTTGACATATTTTGTATTCACCATTTCATCCAGCAGGAATAGCAACTCAGCTGTGAGCACAGAGAGGCATAGAGGAAAATGTAATAAGTTTCTTGTTGGAGTTAAGGACATTTAAAAACATCAGCGCTGAACTTTGAAACTGAGCTTCTCTTTATGTGATAAGATTCAGTTGGATAGCGGAAGTATTAGATCTTGTTTAAATTTTAACGTTAACCTTGCTCATCGTGCCCACAACATTTAAGATTTTGAAATTGCAGATGGCCAT
This sequence comes from Polypterus bichir lapradei, assembly GCA_026402145.1. NCBI lineage: Eukaryota > Metazoa > Chordata > Cladistia > Polypteriformes > Polypteridae > Polypterus > Polypterus bichir. The sequence continues at coordinate 49,172,309 of JANRMT010062808.1, forward strand.
GCAGGTGCCATAAATATTTTGTCATTTCTCAGTTTATCACTTTTAACAACTTGTGGTTAATTACTGCAGGAGACTTAATCCTTAGCCACCCATTAATATCTTAGCAGCTCTTGGGAGTTAATGACTGGCTACCAGAAAATTCTAGAAATAAGGCCATATAACATAAAGCCCAGGGCAGACAGTAACCAACAAGTCATGGCTTCAAGACAAAATGTCAATGTGAAAGTAATCAGAAATTCATGGAAATGCTCAAGGGGTATTCTCTGTGGGAGTCTTGTTATCTTGTGCATTTATCACAACCTGAATAGCCTCCACTATGTAGAATGTATGAACTGTAAATGTCACATGGGTTGGATGGGCATCCCGACCAAGAGATAGGAAGGAACCAGACCCGGAAGTTAATGGCCAGAGTGTATGGACAGACAGCCCAGCAGAAATTAAAGATGTTGCAGGGGACAGGTTATACCCCCAGGACACAAGATGGTAGCTGCCCTCCATATCGGCACCCATTTGGGAACAATACAATACAAAACAATACAATACAATTTATTTTTGTATATCCCAAAATCACTCAAGAAGTGCCGGAATGGGCTTTAACGGGCCCTCCCTCTTGACATCCCCCCAGCCTTGACTCTCATAGAAGACAAGGAAAAACTCCCAAAAACCCCTTTAGGGAAAAAATGGAAGAAACTTTGGGAAAGGCAGTTCAAAAAGAGACCCCTTTCCAGGTAGGTTGGGCGTACAGTGGGTGTCAAAAAGAAGGGGGTCAATAAAATACAATACAATACACAGATCAGAACAAGCAGGGAATGCTAGGAGATGTAGTCAGGCAAAACACAACCCTGCTAGGGACCATGGGTAATGCAAGAGGGTGCTGCAGGGAGATGCGCTCCCCAATAAGTGGGACTTCCATATAACCCGGAAGTACTTCCATCAAACAGTGGCCCTGGCACTAGAAGCACTCCTGGGTCCTTAATAAAAGGGACTGCACTCCCTTGTCCAGGCGAGGCAGAGGTGGGAAGACATGGAGCAGCACTTAACTGGAGAAGGGCAGTGTGGTGGTGAGAGGAAATGTGATTTATAGGGAGAGAGATATTACTTGTGTTTTGTTGTTCTTTTGCTACTTTGTGGAGGAATTTAGTTAATAAACCATCCTTTATTTGAACCCGGGACACTGTGTGTGATTGTGTTTTGGGGTTTGGAGCTCACTGACAGCTCGGTTCCATCACAGAACATAAGAAATTTGGCAAATGAGAGGAAACCATTCAGTTCATCAAGTAATAGCTAAGCTGTCCCAATATTTCATCCAGATTCTACTTAAAGGTTGTCAGGGTTTCTGCTTTAACTACACATCTCAGTAGCTTGTTCCAGAGTCCCACAACTCTTTGCGTAAACAAGTGCTTCCTGACTTCAGTCTTACACGCACTTCCTCTTAATTTCCACTGATGTTCTTGAGTACGTGATTCACCCTTAAGCTGAAAGAAAGTTGCTGGATCTACTTTATCAGTGCCTTTAAGAATTTTAAATACCTGGATTAGGTCCCTATGCAGTCTTCTCTACTCAAGACTAAACAGGTTTAGTTCTCTGAGTCTGGCCTAGTCCTTCAGTCCTGGAATGCACTTGGTTGCTCTCCTCTGCAAAGCTTCAAGTGTTGTTATGTCTTTCTTGTAACATGGTGACTGGAACTGCACAAAATACTCCGGTCTCACCACTGCATTATATAGTGCAATAATTGTTGCCCAGCAGTCACGTGATGGAGGGGAAGGGGACATATGCTGGAGATGCTCAGATGGTGCTTTTGCTTGACCGGTAGGTTTCACCAATCCAACAGACCATCTAGAGTTCTCTTTACTTTACTGATTCCTTTTCTAATATTTTTCAAGTGAAAGGTGCTTCTGACGTTTGGCTTTTATATTAGGATTTTAAACTTTGTATATTATTGTTCTCATTTTGATTCTTCTTTTGCAACCTTCTTTGCAAAGCAGTAAGTGAAAACAAATTGATTAAAATCATAGTTTTGTTGAGGGAATGATTTCACACATTTGCCTTTGCCTGTAAATTTTGTATCTAAAGTCTCTCAAATATGCTGGTATTGTCTGCATTAATTATATGCCTTGTCACAGCATTATATTTCTCTGTTGACTTGCTCCTTCTCAGCTTACATCCTTGCCAACTGTGGAACTTTTTTTGCATTGTCAGTTTGACATACTGTATGACACTGAAAAAAGTTTTAATAATGAACTAAAAAATCATTGAAGGGAACCAGTACTTATAAACACCTCAAAAGAAAAAAATAGTAAATATCACATAATAGTAGTTGCAGAATATACAAGTCTTGAAGTATGCTATGGATAGATAAACAGACAGTTTAATGCATTAGTCTGTCTCAAAAAATTCCTTTTAGCAAAAGAATTTAATATTTCTTATCACCTGATATTAACACACATATGAAGACAATGTATGCTGTCTAACAATTGATTAATACATACTGGATATGGTGTAGCTTTTCAGGTTATGCATCTAAAACATTTTGTTACTGTTTTTAAGAGATAATTAAACTGTTCTTGGCCTGACAGAGAAAAAATAAGATTCATGCAGATGAAACTATGAAACTCTTTTATCACAGTCCCTTGAGATGCTCTTGGTCTAAGCTGTAATCTATGCCTAGAAGAAATATCTTACTATTCTTTCCACTACTGCACACTGAATATCATTTTATTGTCACTTAGGAATGACTTTCTTTACAAGTTATTTCCTACATTCAAATCAATGTGGAAGTGACAACAATTTGAGTTTAGAAAACTGAGGGTAGAGTATGGCAATCCAGGTTAGCATTTATAGACATCTTTAAATGCCTTAAAGATACTGTATATTGAAACATTTAAGTTTATTTATAGTATTGCATTGGACACAAGGTAGGGACATTGCTAGGTGCACACAAACACATACATATCAGGACCAATTCAGCATTGTCAGTCCTTTGCACTGTAGGAGAAAACCCACAGGGAGATCATACAAACTCCACATGGGAAGTGGCAAGGACTTGAACCCTGGTCTCCATGTTGCAAAGCAACAGGGGTACCACCATGCTGCTCATTTCAAAAGAAATAAAAAAGAAAAATAAACAAAAAGAGACAATGTGAATTAGCACAAATAAAAAAATGCAATGGACAAATTCCTAATGAAATTACTGTATTACCTACACACAGTTTTTAACTGTGAATTTCCCCTTGGGGATTAATAAAGTATCTATCTATCTATCTATCTATCTATCTATCTATCTATCTATCTATCTATCTAACTCTGTACTAATTGAAATGGTAAAAGTCAGAATTTGATGCTAAAGAGAGAAGAGGAAAACAAAAGCTGGAAAAAAATGAAGTAAAGCTCTATGGGTTCCAAGGTCAAAAGACCAACCAGTCTCGCAAGGGCATTTTACAATTTTATATTTTATGTAAATAACAAACTTTTTCATTATTGGAATAATGCACCATGTCAGAAACTGTATTGCAGCATACTGTATCTCATCCATGGTTTGAATTATGTACATCCTTCCCAAAAATATGGCTGCACAATACTTTGATTGAGGGCTGGTGACACAGGATGACACCACTGAAATCTAGAAAAAGAATACATAGAAAAGTAGGGGGTTTTGACTTTTTATCACTCAATATTACAACACTTATTATAAACAATTAATATGGCACCAAAAAAGGATTTACAAAAAGGCCAATTTAAAGAGGTGGATTTTTAGAAGTTGTTAAAATGTTACACAGTATTAACCTAGTGGACTTCCATCCATAAAGCCTTCCAGAATTTTGGTGCATAAGAACAAAAGGCTGCCTTACCAGTTCTCCAATATTTGGCTCTCGGAATAATTAGCAAATCAGTGTTCAACGATCTAAAGTTATGATTATGAATACAGTGAGATAGACACTGCAAAATATAAGGCAAAAGACTGTTCAGAACCTTACATTAGATTAGATCAAATAAACTTTATTAATCCCAAGGGGATATTCACATGTATACACCAGCAGAAACATAAAAACAAGGATACTGACTCACAGGACAAATAATACAGCCAATCAATCAATCCAATAAAAATAAATAAGTATACATAAATAAAGAAATTTATATTGTTCACATATTTCAAAATGGTATTTCAAAATAAACTTAATGATTGCCCCGGGAGGAAGCATTGAAATACCTGATAGCACTGGGCAGAAAACACCCCCAGAGGTGCTAATTCTTAGCACATCATGGTGGGATGTGCCTGTGGCTAAAAGTAAGTACTCCAAGAGAGTGCCTTCTGGAGAGGATGGAGGGGATTTTTCATGATGGCATCCAATTTTACAACCATCAGCTTTTCTACAACAGCTTCCAGTGTGTCCAGAGTTAGTCCTGTGATAATTTAGGCATTGTATACAATTATATACAATTAGGAGCATTTTAACAGTAACTAAGATCAGCGAAATGTGCTCCAATTTTCTTTGTTTGTTTTTTGCTTAAGATTCTTGCTGCAGTTTTTTTAGTTAACTGCATCCAATTTTTGTCCTTCTTGCATAATACTGTTAGGAGTGCTTTACAGTAATCTAGTTGGCTAATAACAAACAAGGTCTAAATTTCACAATGTCTCTAAAATTAAAGTACACAGTCTTAGTAACATGATTAACATGTAATTTGAAGTTAAAACATTTGTCCATAACCATACCTATATTCTATTTATTGGGCTTAATTGGTAAGACTAGATGATCAAATTTGTTTCTGACACCCTCGCTTTCTTTATGTTTGCAACTAACATATCTGTTTTCTCCCTTTTTAGTTTTAGGAAATTACTACTTTTCAATTCTGTAAGACACTACATTAGGGCACTTGCAGCTTTAAGGTCATCTTGTGCTATTGATATGTAAACTCTATTTCATATTCATACCTTGCATTTCAAACTAATCTGGCCTAATGGGAAGATGTAGGTTGAGGAAAAACAGTGGGCCCAGAACTGATCCCTGTGGCCAACCATACACATTACTGTGGATCTTTGGTTTACAATCACCACAACTTGTGAAGAATGCTGCACTTGCTATAAAAGCCTGATACCAGTTTAAAGCACTACAGTGGTGAGGAAGGCAGGCTCTATTGTAGGCACGGAGTTGGACAGTTTGACATCCGTGGCAGAGCGACGGGCGCTGAGCAGGCTCCTGTCAATTATGGAGAATCCACTGCATCCACTGAACAGTATCATCTCCAGACAGAGGTGCAGCTTCAGCGACAGACTGCTGTCACTGTCCTGCTCCACTGACAGACTAAGGAGATCGTTCCTCCTCCACACTATGCGACTCTTCAGTTCCACCTGGGGGGGTGGGGTTAAATGTAAACATTATGCAAAGTTATTGTCTGTTTTACCTGCATTTTTATCACTCTTTAATATTGTTTTTTATGAGTATGCTGCTGCTGGAGTATGTGAATTTCCCCTTGGGATTAATAAAGTATCTATCTATCTATCTATCTATCTATCTATCTATCTATCTATCTATCTATCTATCTATCTATCTATCTATTTGTCTACAGTACAAAACCACAATGGGAATATTGTGATGTATGGTGACAAAAGTTGCACTTAAATTTAAAAGAAAAAGAGCAGATATGTTGTTGGTCTCAGCATTAAGCCGCAAGTCATTAATAACTTTAACCAAGGCATTTTCTGTACTATGATTTGATCTGAACCTTGACTTGACAATGTGTTAGTAACTGGGATTGAGCTTATGTAACTGGAAGATTGTTTAGTAATACAGAAAGGAGAACTGCCCAGTCTTAATTTTTCATTTTGTATAATTCTATTTAAATGAGAAGTTCAGTATTGTTCTAGTTGAAATTATCTTTCCACAATTGTGCTATAAAATTGATTAACTACAGGAAAATGTGTTCTAAAGTGGGGTATTTTTTTATAAATTTAAAATAATACCATGACTGTTCTGGCATTTTAAAATAAGGTCTATGGGGCATTGGTGTAAACATAAACAAAAGCCCTGAAATTTACCAATACATTCATTTTCAAGTCCAAGAATATCATAAAGTCTATTGATAAGCATATTAAGATTGCATTTATAATGTAAAAAACACATCTGTGTTGTTATCAGAAAAAAACAATTGTTAGATTCTACCATTTTAAAAGAAGTCTGACTGTGTTTTTCACCTCCCTCTGTGGCACCCTTTCACTCTTGGGACTTGTTTACTTAGCACTGCCATTTGTACTGAAAGTTAGCTGAGTGCTTAGAGTATAGCCACTGCTGATACAGACATGTTTGCCCCAGCACAATTTCTTAAAAAAACATATATATACAGTACATATATATATATTGTCAAAGAAGAGACAAGTGAGCCACAAAAAGAGTTGGGGCAGCCAACCATATATTTTTTTTCTGGCTGCAAAACAGTTAAGTGTTGTGTACAATTGAGTGCAGATTTGAGTCCAGCACAGAACTGTCTCATTGAGGCAAAGATGGCAGTTTTAAAGGAGAGGACAGGAAGTGATGTCATCAGGGCCGGAACCAGAAGTGACATCCTCAGAACCAGGTGGAATTTCCCATAATCAATCTGCAGTGGAAAGAGAGAAAGGGTCAGTACACTCTTCCACCCCCTGGTCTGGCATGGAATTACCCTCATTCAAGCCCTTTAACTTATACATACTGTATGTATTATACTTGCTGAAATACCCGGCGATGCCTGGGAGGAAATATTTTTTTTAAATTGGTTGAGAAAGATATAATTACGGAGCACACCAGAAATGTTCAGAGTGTCAACTGGATGATAACATACATACAAGACCTCAAGATTTTAACAAAAACAAACATTTAACGACAAATAATACTACTACAGATTTTTCATGATAAAACTGTCGGTTACTTTTATGGAGAATGCCTGAAACATTCCGAACGTTAACTGGATGATAAAAAATATAATAAAAAAAAAAAAACAACTTGACAGATTCATTTTTGTTTTGTGGTGTAGTAATAAGTTTTTACATGCAGAATTTTTGATGACGAAAAAAATAATGTAAATTAAATTAATAATATTTTTCCGGTTAATTCCATTACCACTACAACATTGTTACAGAATAAGGTAAAATGAAAATCTAGTTAACAAAAACAAATATTAAACGACAAACAAATAATACTACAGACTTTTCATGATAAAACTGTTGGTTGCTTTTACGGAGCACACCAGAAACATTCCAAGCATTAACTGGATGATAACATACATACAAGACATAAGATTGTTACAGTCTGCTTTATATATAAGATTGTGGCTAATTGTTGGAGAGTTGTTCATTGGACAGTGCTTTGTGGAATAAAAACTTTTATTGTATTTATATTCTTATATTGTGGATTGTATTGCTGTGTCTGAGGCTTTAAAGCGCCCCCTTCTGGTCACTAAGCGTCAACTGGATGATAACATACATGGTTACATTCTGCTTTATATATATATATCTATATAGGTGGGAAGCTGAAATTTTCCATGCTCATTCCTTGCAGTGTACTTACAAAAGTTAGGTATGTTTCGTGTCCTATTGCAACCCCTAAGGGGGGGAAACAGGTGTACCCCCTAAACTGTATATATAGATAGGGGAAACCCCTCTTCACTATTTCTATGACTTCTTCCCAAATTTCCCATGGTCATCCTTTACACTGTACTTACAAACGTTAAGTATGTTTCATTTTATGCTGTGCCCCGTAACGAACTTTCAAAAATAACGTCTTCTTTTTGGTGGTTCTTACCATTATCAATAAGGATCTTTTGGAACTGACATCTTCTTTTGACGGTTTCATTCCTTATTTCCATTAACAGACGATGTATTTCACGGCAGAGATGCACAAGGGCCACCGTGCTGTCCACGCACCTACCACGTGGTTGGCTCCCTGCCTATATACTTTAAAACATCCCGCACTCATGTGCCTCCTCAGACACTTACTTACTTTCCTCAGCTGTTTGTCGTGCTCACTGCTCCCTCCTTCTTTACTTCACCGCTTCAAGCCTTTCATTGTTGGGCTTCCCTACTTGCTCACGTACGTCTTCCTGGTGCTGACTTCTGCTTTTCATTCCCTGCTCCACCACTTCTCGCCTTCCTTTGTACTTTCTTTCTCAATGGGTGCAAGTCATCAAAGTCACTATCAATACTAAAATAAGCCTACAACAATTACATTGACAATCATGTTATGTTATTTTTAAAATGTTTCGTTTTCTTTTTCATAACTTCTTTAACACACTATTTCTCTGCTGCGAAGAGCGGGTATTTTGCTAGTATATATATATATATATATAT
>JANRMT010062808.1:49180725-49243944 GCA_026402145.1 Polypterus bichir lapradei
AGTATATATATATATATATATATATATATAGTATATGTTCTATATAATAAAAATTTACACAATATAAACATTTTTTTGTATGATCTTCCTTTATATGAAACGATATATTCAGTGCTGTGTGCTGGGTGTTCTGTATAGTATGTCTGTGTCACCTTACACGTTTGATTGATAGTCTTTGCTTGGCTTTGGGCTAGCCTAGTGTAAGGATTTCTTGGGATTTTGGCAAATAAGTTGTCATTTTGTGCTCACTCACTCACACACCCAACCACACTCCCATTTAGACTAGTTGGGTATTGTTAATTCACATGTGTTTATGGGGATGTGGAAGAAAACCCCAAATGGAGAAATGCAAAATCCACAAGAGTTTCAAACCCAGGATCCTAGATTCATAAATCTGCTGCGTCTCACTATGTTAGCACCACTCACACATAAAGTATTCAGTTTGCTAGTAAACAATATTTCCATTGCTAATATTATAAATCTCCTTTTTTCATTGCGCTAAACCCTTTCAGACACATTTGTTTACTCGTGCTGAAAGAGAGAGGGCTCAGCTGAAAACACCAAGAAGTGCTCTAGTTTTATTGTTAAGGGGTTGAACCTGAGGATCACCAGAATTCTCCCATTGCTCACGCTGTAAAGGAGCTGCTTCTGACAGCCTTTGTAATGAAGACCTCGTGAGTTTGCATTTGACCACTGGAAGTTACCACACTGCAAAATGTGAGACCTGGCATGGATTGTGGTTGATTGAGGATTACAAAATATTTTTCTGTAATTGTTAATTCTATTCCAGGTGTAAGCCATGTTGATGTTAAGCTTACGTGAGATGGAGTGAAGGTTTCCTTTTTTTGCTCCAGAAAAATCCTTTTATAGAACAGTTGATGTAAATTGTGTTAGATATGAGTTGGTCTCTGGGATTAGATATTAAGAACTGTAGAGGTCAGAGTTACAACAACACTACAGAAATGTCTGGGAGATACACAGATTTCTAAGCTAGACTTAAAATTAATGTTCCACAACTTTATATATTCCATTTTCAGTTCAGTAGAATGTTTTTGATGCAGTGATTTTTTTATTATTATTATTTAAATATTTACATACTTTTCTGTCTGCAATTACACATTGGAAGAACTTGTTGAAATCACATCCTTAGAAAAAGAAAATATGGAAAAGGATAAACAATAGAAGGTTGCCCATTAAAGCAGGGGCAGTCATTAAAAGTTGTTAAGAATTCCCTGTTTGAAATCACTATAGCCAAAAATGAAGAGAAAGTTTCAAAGGCAGAAGTGAAGTCCTAAAGGCTCCAGTGAGAAAGAGGAGATGATCCTGGCGCTTGCTGGGCTCTTTTAGCTGATCATTTTCTGCTAGGACAAAAATAAGTAAAAATGGATTTTTGTGATAAAGTTAAGTTTTTATGCTAATAATGCTCTTTGAAATGAATTAATATACATCTGATCACTCTGGACAAGGCTCAAATTTTGCAAAACACAACATTTGTGTCACTGCCAAAACTTTTGGCCACTATTGTTCCTATTACCCATAGCCTCTTACCTCTATCACAGTTCATATTGTACCCTGCATATTCAACCCTATGGACCTCTAAAGGATGGCTGCTTGTTGTCTAGGACTGTCATTTCTTCCAAGATTTTACTTCAATACAGTTTTACCACCAATAAAGGGAATTTCACTAGAGTACCCTCAGGTACACTTAAAGGACCACAGCTAGACAAGGAATGGACAATTTACTTCTTGGCTTTATTTTAATAACAAGCAAAGGCTTTGACTTTTAAGTTTTTTAATTAAAACTTGTATCTATTTGCATAAGAACCATTAACAGCAATATACAGTGATGCAAGGAGTGATACAACTCTTCATCCAGCCCAAGTAATAGCAAAAAGATGCAAATGACCATTCTGTAGGTGACTTCTTTTGTTGTAGGTTATGTCTTCTCAAGTAATATGGACACATAGCAAAAGAGAGATGGAAAGAACTGTTTCACCAAATGCACATTTATACCACAGCATTGACATTACTTTTGCAATGTTACCTAAAATGGAAGATTAATTCTTTAAGATTCACAGCTAAGTAAGCGGAAAGAATAAAAAATACTCTAAATTACAAATTTGTGTTTCAACTTCCCGGCAGGTACTGCACTTCTATTCAGATTGACATGTCTTCAAAGAAGAAGTAAAAGGCCTTTCACCTGAACAGTTTGTGCACCCCACTGGATTAAATTCTTGACATCCAAGTATTTAACTGCCATGATTGGTGTAACACTTGATGGGCCATTAGTTCTAAAGAACAGTCCATTGTGTTAAGCACAGTGTCATATCCTGCTCATCTGGAAGAATCTTAACCCATCTACAATAGCACAAAAAGCAAACACTAATTCCTAAAATTAAAATAAATTTAAAAAATTCAATTTGGCTGCACAGTGGTGCAGTGGTAGCGATGCTGCCTTGCAGCAAGTAGACCAGGATTTGTTTCCTGCATGGAGTTTGCATGTTCTCCCCATGTCTGTGTGGATTCCCTCTGAGTGCTTCGGTTTCGTCTCTCATTCCAAACATTTGAAGGTTAGATGAACTGGTGATGCAAAATTGGCTGTAGCATGTGATTGGTATTAAAAGGCTCTTTTCTAATCTATCACTAATTAATTCACAATGTCTCAATTAATACTATGCGGATATTAAGGATTCCAAGTACTTTCTCTGCAGTAGGGAGGGGATATCTTATTTAAACTTGCTATAGTACTATATAGTCTTACTTACATAATATAATTTACTCATTATGGTAAACATCTTAAATTAAAGTAATTTAAGGCAGAAAAGAGAAAATGACAAAAACAAACATTCAACATAACTGAAATTAAAACATATAATAGCATTTAAACTACCCTAGCTCTGTGTTAAAAATTCCATTGCTTTTCATTTTTATTATATTATATTAAATAAAATCATTATCCAAGAACATAAACACATTCCGGGGACAGTACTGTACAATTGTTCACATACCATTTTATTTTACAATAAATGTTGAATACATGATTTATAATCACACAGTGAGTCAAAGTTGTGAGTTGAACCGACAGCGTTAGATTTTAAAGTCCATGACCTCAGCCACTACTCCTTACTTCCTGCTTTTCTGCACTAGTGCACAGAAAAAAATAATCAATAATCTAATGCTTCATTCTTTGGAAATGTATTTATTTGTACTGAGGCCTAGTTCACATATAAGTGGTATCACTGAATGATAATATACGCTTTCCAAACTGTAAGGCTTCTTTTTCTCTTCTTGGCTTGAAGGCAAGCAATACAAAATGCTTGTACAAATTTAAGACGTCAGTGCTTTCTATTCATATTGATAGCAGTCTTTTAGAAAACTAGTTAGATAGGAAGTGTACATTTGATTATGTGCCACAAACATGTCATCTTCCTATTGCCAGTCAGTTAAAAAATGCTCAATTTATACCTACTAAAAATTGCATTTGAGATTTGTGTCTATACTTATTAAGTATTTAAGAATTACAGTAGGAAATGCACTAAAAGACTGACTAGGATAAGATTTTGTCCTGCCTTGTAACATTCACATTATTCATTACAAGTCCTGAAAGGTTCAAGAAGGCAGGTGAAGACACTTGGGGCATTAGATAAATCAGTTCTTTCAGAAGATACCTGGGGGATCACATAGAAAGGCCGATCATGTGACTTTGGAAGACAAACAATGGAAATGTGAAACTGCACCAGAATAGCTGTGCCTAGTTTCAGTAACTTCCATTTTATGTAGCGCTTCCCGTGAGCATCCCATAAAAGTATGGCTGTTCATCATTCATTGTTAAATAACCCCACCCCCGTGTTCTCGGGCTTAACTGTTATTTGGTGTGTTCTTCAGTCTTTCTGTCTCAGCGGTCATTACAATATTGATGCCCTGGGTCCTCTAATCCAATGTCTTAGTTGTATTTCTGAATGGATGAGTAGTATTTTCCTCAAGCTTAATAAGAAAAAAACTGAAATCTTACTTGTTGGTATAAATGGAAATTATGAGGGGCTTAGAAATAAACTTGATCACTTAGCATTAAAAGTCAAGGAAGAAGTAAACAATTTACATAATCATGAACTCTGACCTAAAATTTAAATTGCACATTAACCATTTTACTAGGACTGCATTTTTCCATTTAAGGAAGACTGCTAGAGTTAGGCATCTTATAACATTGCAAGATGCTGAGAAATTCATTCACACTTTTGTTTTCAGTTAACTAGGTTACTGTAATACACTTCTCATTTGAATACCTAAGACAGACATCAATCGTTTGCAGTAAGTTCAAAATGCAGCAGCAGGAATCTTAACCAGAAAAAAGAAAATCTGAGCACATTCCACCAGTCTTAGCATTGTTACTTTGGTTAACTTTGTCCTTTGGAACGGACTTTAAAATATTACAATTGTAAATAAAGCCTTAAATAATCTTCCTCCTTTCTATATTTTGGAGGTCCTGGCCCCCACATTCCACGTTGTAAACTTAGATCCTTTCTTGGCGGTCTCCTTATTATTTAGGAAACAAGTGTAAAAGAAGTGGTTGCTTTTTGCTGTTATGCACCAAAGTCTGTAATAATTTGCCAATAAATATTGGCCAGCCTAACGCAATGAATCATTTAAAAACCTTATAAAAACACACTGTTAATTTGGCTTTTCATAGCTATATTTTTGTACTACTCCTAATAAACTAAATATGCACAGAATTATGATTGCAGTCATATCTATTAATATCTATGTATTTTGATTTCTGTTCTGTTTTTTCTGTGGATACACCAACTTTCAAAGAGACCCACTGCATTAAATCCTCTAACATGAAGACAGGAAAACAATAAGGAATGACTTAAGAACATGTATGTTAAGTATAATGCCCACTGGGGGCTGGGTGGTCTTTTGGCCTGCAGATTTAGTTTTTTGGAGTTTTTTTTTTCTGGCTTCTCCGGCAATCTGACCTTCTCATCCGACTCTTCTTTAGACACTTAAAAACCTGATTCTAAGCATAAGGGCTCTTTTGAGAGAATAATTTGCAGTGCACACCGAACTATATAAGCTTTTGTTTTAGAAATGTTATTAAAAGATCTACTGAAATGGTTAAGTAAACAAAAGACAACAATAGACTAGGGGACTAGGGGAATGTCACATACACAAAGATTTTGATAGCTGAACCTAAGAGACCTATGAGAACAAGAATGTAGTAGAATAGACTTTTATTTGCATAAGATATTTGGGTGTGAAACAATGAACCAATCACAGTAAATGTGTCCATTAGCAGTACTGTTATGTTAATTCAGGTTTTCATAAAATGGACCTCTGCCCTTACTTTTTTTTGATCATTCTGTAACAGACTACTGTTATGAATGCTCCCTCTTCAGCATTTGCTAAAGAGTAATAAAAAATGCAATGGACAAGTTTCCTCCTGCCTGGTTTCTGTCTCAAAAGGTCCAAATTTGAGGACAAGATTTCTTTCTTTAATATATTTACAATTTAATTGTTACCCCACTCTGCTTTTCTTTTAATTATATATTGTGACAAAAGCAGTGAGTTCTTCACAGGTTTGAGTCCAAAACAGAACTGATTTGAGGGTGAGAATATGGCGGCTTTAAAGACAGGGACAGGAAGTGATGTCTTTGGGACAGGAGGTGATGTCATCAATAGTGCTGGGGCCGGGAGTGATGTTATCAATGGTGCCAGAAGTGACATCATCAATGGCGAGATTTCCCGTGAATGTTTTGCAGAGGATTGAGAGCGAAAGTAAGTGCAGCTCGCCACCCCCAGGTCTGGCGTGGTACTACTGTTATTCTGGCCCTTTAGCTGCCTCCCAATCGCACGTGTGTGACAATATCTACTGTATTTTATGTAAGTGTATATAATTATTTTTTTCATGTTATTTAGTCATTATTTTTCTTGTCTATGTTTTGCTTTGCTTGTAACTATTTCCTTGACATGTTGTAAAGCACTTTGAGCTACTGTACATCCTGTGTACAAAAATGTGCCATAGAAATAAATGTTGTGTATTGATATTGTGATATTGCTTGTGATTCACATATGCACACTCATCCACGTTTGGGTCATTGATCTTTATTTGCCTGCTTTCAGTCACACCAATAATTCCAGGAAAACCAGCAATTTGCATGAATGAAGCTTGCTTTAACATCACCTCGTGTGGAGTGGTGGGGAGATGTATAAATCTGCATATTGCCTCAGGCATTGTAAGTGCATTCAAAATTTGGTGTAATATTCAAGAAATGGTTTGTTGTGACATACCAAAATCATTGCTATTGTAAAGCTGCATTCCCCACTGGCCAAAAAACATAATGTTACCAACATTTTCATTATGGCAGCATATGGCATGGATTGAGCATTCACATGACATACAAGATTTGTTATGACTATTATTCCATCTTTGTCAAATCAATATTTTTTGCAATTAATTGTTGTTCAGTGTTTCCAAAACATATAGCCTTTTCAAAGATGTGCTTGTTGATCTCTGCCTGAACACAATCTCAGTCTGCCCCTAACAAATTAAGACAGCTCATGAGCTCTTCTAATTTCCAGTAAGGTTAGGAGTTGTTTCCTAAATTAGGAAAATAGATAATATGCTTTAACTGCAACTACTAAGAGTAGGACCAAATTTGTATCACTGTGACATTTTTAAGCAAGCTAAGACCGTTTGGGTACAGTACTTGTAAGAAAATAGTAATATATTTATGTAGTTAAATAATTATAGTAAAACCAAAAAATTCAGACATAAGCGTCAGTAGGCTTTGTGCCCTAGGAACCAAGATACCTGAACTATTCTATAATATTTCAGTAAATATTTACCACTCTGATGCTGATCTTTCTGAGCATAAAATAGATGAATTCATAATTAATTTTAGAATTATGGTATTTGAGGGTTCCGCTAGAGTGCCTCTTTCTCTTGCACAATTTTCCAAAAAATAGTTTGGTATTTTTCCATCCAGCTGTTTTGGCTGTAGACCGTCCTCAAGAAACTGTGATACACAGACACACACACACACACACACACACAGGCACACACCCATCATCAAGATATCAATGGTTTTGGTA
Source organism: Polypterus bichir lapradei (assembly GCA_026402145.1). NCBI lineage: Eukaryota > Metazoa > Chordata > Cladistia > Polypteriformes > Polypteridae > Polypterus > Polypterus bichir. Next base: position 49,187,818 of record JANRMT010062808.1, read on the forward strand.
TCGGGGAATCCTAAAACGTCGAGATCCGACGAAAACCGACATTGAAATTTTTGATAATTCTAAACCTTTCACTCCTCCCCCATAGATGGTTATGGTGGAGGAGGGCACAAAGCAAAATCTGGAAAAGGACAATTATAAAAATACACACAAAGAAAATACACATGCAAATGACATTACAATAAACAGCACAAAATTACAAAATGCAACCAATGTTAAGAATTTATAAAAATAAAAAATCTAATAAAGTGGACAAAAATACAAAACACAATAAATGAAGAAACTATAAAATACTAGCCTGTAAAAAGAATAAATAAAAAAAACTTGATATTTGATATCTCAAGCCTTATGTGTACCTTTAGCAATCCTTGTATTCTTTTCTTTTGTATCCATGTGTGCCTAAACGTCTCTTGACCGGCACTCCTTTAGACTCTGTAATTTCAAGGCACCTTGCTCACATCCTGTCCACTTTTATACATCCCATCTTTGAAGACAACTCTCAGTGTGCCTCCTACAGCTTCTCTTCACGTGTCTCATCCTCTCTTGCCCGACACTACCTTGTTCGATTATATCACCAAAGCTAAACTGACCAATCAGACCAAAGTCTCTCTTGCCCAGCAATTCCTCTTTTGATCACATCAGCAAAGCCAAACTGACCAATCAACAGCACCATTTCATTATATACTATATACTAAATTAGAAAATGAAGCAGAACAAGCAATTCTCACTATAACATAATGTTTTCTAAGCTGCTTTATTCAGTTTAAAGCGCAGGGAACCAAAACCTTTGTCAGCAGTACTGAATACAAGACAAGAAACAGCTCTGTACTGGGTGCCAGTCTATTGCATGACCAATTCACACCACACCAATTTGTCAATAAACGACTCTGCACAGCTTTGGTGATGGCAGGATGAAAACACATACAAACATAGGTAGTATACATGGACTATGACTGGACACAAGATTCTTAAGGTGCTTGATTGATGAGACTGCAGCACTAAACATTGTGCCACCACCCATATAGAATAAATACAAGAGTAAAAAAAAAAACTGACACAATAATAAACAAAGAAACAAACAAGAAAACTTACAGAATTATTCTACAAAAGACAATAATATACCATATAAATGCAAAAATATATTTGACTATCATTTGCTGACATTGCTTCCTCACTTTTTCAAAATAGCTACACAATGATGAGGCCAATGCATTTCGAAGTATTCCACTGCTTCTGCATTACAATTCTGTGGGAGAATACCACTAAAGCTGTGTATATTGCATTCATACGAACTTAAAAAAAACAAAGAGTGCTTTTATCCTCAGTAAAATCTTGTTTAGGCCTGAGGTGATGCCACAGGTCAAACTCCAGAGGAATTACACAACTGCTATGAGAACAATTATCCTGTTTTAGTAGGTTCCTTGCTAAATAAATGGCATTCTTCAAATGTCCTTATTCTAACTCCTTTTAACCAGAGATCAGAATTCTTCTCCTGATGTTTATAGCATTAGTAATTAAATTAAAACGAGTATGTAAAAATAGATGCGTCACTAAATCAAATTTAAATAAATAAACATCAAATGCCTGTTTTGATTTTCAAATAGTGTGTCACCTTATTCTGTGTTTAAGACGAGATCAAAAAAAATCATGGTGGGAATCTTAAGGAGATATGAAAGCAGTAAACTTAATAGATGAGTAGATATATTTTTTTGCCTAATATATTTTTACTTAGTCTAATATGAAATGAATCCATAGTCTTTCAAAATATTCTGTGTCAAAGTAAAAAGGAGCCTGAAGCAAAAGAGGATGATAAGGCAATTATTGTAGCTCTGATGACCTGAATAATGCTAATACAAACACAGCACAGAGTCATTTTAGTGGTAAAATTAAATATCACCGATCGCAAGGCACGTATGAAGCACAGTAATATACCAACTATAAAAGGAACACGGATGAACTACTGTAAGGTTGTATTGTCAATGCTGGAAGATCAACAGATTTGCTGCAAGGAAACAAGAAACATTAAGCAAAACTGAGTGAAAAAATTTCAGCTGGCAGAGTTCATTTTTTTATACCTCATAAATCAAATTGTTTTATTATATTTAAAATGAAAGAACAAAATCAAGAATGAACTAAAAGAAAGGGCTAAAGACAATTAAATACTGAAGAAGTAATAATAATAATAAAGTTGGAACATTTAAATGTATTTTATTAGGACACTCTAGAAAAATATACATTTGAACCCAGGGAGTGATGAGTTGTATTGATTACAACTGAGAGCATCAGCTTCTTCCATTGGGGTACTGCAATTGATTGGTTTGCTTTAGGCTAGAGAAATGGATTTCTGAAATAGAAAAACTGACATGAGTAACTGCATTTGAAATGTGAGTACATTTTTTAACAAAGTAATATGTAACTGAAAATCAAAAAAAAGTGCAATTTGCTTCATCATAGCAGGTCAATGGCCACCCAAAATTGTCAAATTAAAAGAAGTTCTGAATTCAAATGAGAGTTCTAGAGAAATTCTGAACAGCAGATAATTCAATGGAAGGAAAATATAAAAGAAGCAAGCATCTGTGACCACTGAATGTGAAAGAAAAAAAATTAGGTTTAGAAGAGATAAAGAAAGTCATTATAAAATAATAAGATATGGTTACACTGTTGTCAGAAAACTGTCGATCTCACAATTTTGCTTTTTACAGTGTTTTTAATTAAAAGCAATTTTATTTTGGCTATGTAGATAGGTTAAGGCTAAATAAAAAAAAGATCTGCTTTGAAAAAAAAACATGCACATGATGAAATTTAGATGTCAGGGTGTCATAATCTAGGGGACTTCTTGATGGTTTTTCAGAAGAATGTTTGATCAACATAGAAAAGGATTATCCTCATATTGTGGGTTTTTATAGCATTTAGTAAACATTTATATATAATATAAGCATTTTATATTTTTAATGTAATGTATGGGTGGCACGGTGGTGCAGTGGTAGCGCTGCTGTCTCGCTGTTAGGAGACTCAGGTTCACCTCCCGGGTCCTCCCTGCGTGGAGTTTGCATGTTCTTCCCGTGTCTGCGTGGGTTTCCTCCCACAGTCCAAAGACATGCAGGTTAGGTGGACTGGCAATTCTAAAGTGGCCCTAGTGTGTGCTTGGTGTGCTTGTGTGTGACCTGCCCGGGATTGGTTCCTGCCTTGTGCCCTGTGTTGACTGGGATTGGCTCCAGCAGACCCCCGTAACCCTGTGTTCAAATTCAGCTGGTTGGAAAATGGATGGATGGATGTAATGTATAACACTCATACAGTACCTTTTAAATTGTCAGCTTATTTATTTTCATGCTTACTACTTTCAGTACAATTAAAGCGTAACGGCTAACAATGGGCTGAAGATTGGATCCCACCCAGAGTTAGTCATAAACATTTCCACTATGACATTAATGTTTTTTTTTTTCTATATGTGTGGTCACTGTCATTCTGTATGTCATTCCTTGTATATGTACTGTGATCTAAAGACTGGCAAAATAGAAATGTAGCCCTCTTGTTTTGTGTTCTATAATTAAAAACGGAAACATTATATATGACACCAATACAAAAGTAAAGCAAATTTTAAAACCATATCCACAAAGCTTGAGGATGTTACAAACATCGTTCTTAAGCAGCAATAAACCATTCTTCTTCATTTTGCTTTCCTTATTATTGAATAATGTGTTTTGTATATAAGCCTGCCAAAAAGGTTTAAAAGAGCATTATATGATTTTTTTTCCCCATGTGCGATGTAAAAGTGTGACTTAACTGTGAAAAGGAGACCCCTTTTAGATGACTAAACAGCTATTTAGAAGACTTTAAATCAATGGCTATTTAACTTGAAATGATCTTAAACAGCAAGTGCTGAATGAAGACTTTGAAAGACATTTAAGAACCGCCTTTAGTGACAATCTGTCAAAACTGACAAAATGCCGAGACCACGGAATACTTTCATTATATTTTAACTGTGAATGTGAGAGTCAAGCAGCTGATCTTGGATGATATATTTACTGGCCTAGACTATTAAATAAAGAAAATTCAAAAAGGAATGCTGCTTGTCTTTTGCTTCTATACAGTTTTGTTACAATATACAGTATGCATCATGGAATGCTAAAAGCACTGTTCATTATGATTACTTAGCTGTTTATAGCTTCTTCATGTCTGAAATCCACAGTAATAACTTTTGAAATTCCAAATATGGTTGTAGCAGAAATTATAGAGAAAAATAACATTTACAGTATTTCTGGAATTATGTCTTCTTATTGACAAGTACACCTTTGATTACATTTTGCCACTGTTTAGCAGAGTATGATTACATAGAAAACTTCATCAAACCTTAAAACATATAGCATATTAAAGAATAAAGTTAGTAACTTTCATATTTGTATATTACTGCCATAACTTCTATACAGTAAGCATTACAATACTCAGATATTGTAAAGGCCAACAAAAGAACCTGGCATAGCTAGAATTAAAGTCTGATGTGACCAAACTCATACACATTTCACACAAATCCAGACAGATGACAGAACAAAGTTTGCCACCAAACAGAGAAGAACCTAGGGAGAAGTCCAGGGATGAGGATGATTAAACATTTAAGTTATCAGGAGGAGATTCCGGGCTGAAGTATTGGTTCTCTACTCGAGGTGTAAATCTGGAATCATTTTATTCCACAAATATACAAAATTCACAGTAAGTTAACTTTGCAGTTCAGCACAACATTCAACATATGCCTATGAGCATACCACATAAATGACCGACAAAACGTATCTCATACATCTAGATACTGATAATATAGAACATACTGTACATCTGAAAGGAAATATAATTTAACAAGACCAACAAAACAACAGAACACTAATAAATAAATTACAGGAAAGTCCAGTAACACTCAAATAACAACTATGTAAAGTATAATACTTTATTTAGTGTCAGGAGGTAAGTCATCTCATTACTGTAGATGATCAAACCAATGATGGTGGTGCCATTAGCACATAAATGATGGAGCTGGAGCCATGTTTGACCATGCTGTCATAGGTGAACAAGGAGTAAAGAAGGAGTCACAGCACAGGGGTGTGACCTGTTAGAAAGTTCAAATCCAACTGCAGTTTGAGAAGCTTGGTGAACAGCTGTAAAGGTACAGGAATAATAAACGCTGAGTTAAATAAACTCTGGCATTGCAGGTTTTCATTATTCTGGTGGACTAGGATGGTATGAAGTGCAAGACATATGGCATCTTTTTGGATTGGTTATGATGATATGCAAACTGGTGGTGATCATTGTTGTATTCCAGGACTAGTTCCTCAAAGCATTTTATGAAAATGAGAATGAGTGGTGCTGATGTGCAGTCAACAAGACAGTTCAATTTTATTTTGTTTGGCATATGGATAATTGACGTTTGAAGCATTTGACAGTCACAGAGTCTCTCTGTGAGATACTATAAGATGCCAATAAAATTATCTGCTAATTTGTTTCTATATACTTTCTGAAATTCCTTTAAGACTAGGTGGCTTTAGATGTTGACTCTTCATGTTTATGAAAACACAGTACGATGAATCACAAGATACTGAAAGAAATAATTTCCAGTAGAATCATTTATTCTTTCTAATATAGTCTACCTAACCACAAAAAATAATGCCATTTATGTTGTCACCAATAAGCATGGGAAAATAAACAAAATTAAAATAATAAAAAATATGTTGACAGTACGCTGTATGCATAAGGTAAAAAATTACTTTCAATAGATGAATCCCCCGTGACCCTGTAGTTAGGATATATCGGGTTGGATAATGGATGGATGGATAGATGAATCACCCATTTACCTGATTATGTTCAGTTTTCCTTGGTTAAAACAATAAAGTTTAAAGCCAATAAATGAAAATTTTGTTCCAGGGGGTGTTTCAATTTCTGTTACAACTATTTATTCCAATCTCTTATAGCGCAGTAAATACTATTTAAAAGTTTGCAAAAGAATATTCCATAAACAAAACATATTGGTATTACCTCCCAAAACCAACTAGCCATTAAACTGTCAAATTGATTATTATCTGGCCTATCTGATATATTGTCAAGGTACACATATATTCTCTGTACATTCAAGTATGGAGAAACCACAAACCACCAACAGGGTGTTAGATGGCCAACAATCAACAATGTGTGAAGTCAGAATGGTTGATACAAATGAGCAGAAGGGCTACTATGGAACAAATAGATAATTTTAATGATGGTTACAGGGGTAATGTGTCACAACACACAGTGCATTGAACACTGCTGCATATGGAACTGTGTAGCTGCAGAATAGTCAAAGTGCACTTGCTAACCCCTTTCCACCTTCATAAGAGCCTACAAAGAACACACAAGTATTGGAACTGGACCATGGATCGATGGAAGAGGGTCACCTGGTCCAACGAATTCCATTTTCTGTTGCGTCATGTGGGAGCCGGGTAAGTGTGCATCATTGACCTGGGGAAGAGATGGCACCAGAATGCACCACGGAAAGAAGATGTGCTGGTGGATGGAGTGTGATGCTTTGGGTAATTTTTGCTAAGGAAATCCTGGGTTCAGACATTCATGTGGATGTTAAATTGATGCATACCACCTGCCTAAGCAACACTGTACAACAGGTACAATCCTTCATGGCAATGGTATTCCCTGATGGAAGGGAAATTTTAAAATGGTAATTTGCCCTGCCACACGGAGCAAAATGGTTTTCAAAATATGTGGAAAAATTCAAGGTATTGCCTGGCCAATAAACTTCCCAGATCTCAATCTAATCACACATCTTTGATATGTATTTGAACATGGCTCCACCACTCTTTTACAGGAGCTTGAGGCTCAGTTGTTAATATCATGGTGCCAGATACAATTGAACAGCTTCAGAGATCCTGCAAAGTCCCTGCCCTGGCAGGTTGGACCTGTTTTGGTGGTACACAGAGGAGCAACAGTATATTAGGCATGTGGTCAAAATGTTCAGGCACATCAGTGTGTGTGTACTAACGTGGTTGTCACAGTTTAATCCAACAAAGGAAAATAAAGAAAAAAATAACAGAAAGTTCATAAATGAAAAAAAAAGTTATCAGGCTAGGTAACTAATGGATCACCAGATAGGATCTCAGTCCTGTGATGCATTCTGTTCAAAAAGGTGGCAGTGAGATTTTTTTAGCAGGGAAGCAGAAGGGGCGGAGTCAGTTGCCCTTACTGGACGTCTTCTTTCTGCTGTGGAGGAAATCGAAGAAGAGAAAAGGTTAGCTCCAGCACCCCCTGTCAATGGTACCAACAGTGGGTGTTAGTACACACCTCAGATGAGCCTGGAGAGTGATCCATAGACTTGCATGTGTGACAATATATATACTGCATATAAATATAGAATAATATGTTCGGATATATTTTCACCACTGGGCTGGAAGTGTTTCTGATTGGGGCAAGAATAATCATAGAAGTGCTAATATCCTTTGGTTTACATGGGCATGCTGACCGTAAGTCCAGGGTCCATGGTGTTGGGTGTTGAGTGTAATTGTTTGGTTGACAGGAAGGAGTCCAGGAGTGTTGAGTAAAAGTGAATGAAAAGGAGTTGTAAAGAAGTTTGTTGGATTTAGGTGGGAAAGGCACAATGGTGTGTAGATAGGATGCAGTCCTTGGGAAAGGTAGGTCTAGAAGGAAGCCAGGAATTTTGTTTTGTCTGCTAGTCTAATACTTTATTTTCGTCTTTTGTTTTAACTTCTTTTCCCCTTCCTTTTCATTATTACCTTTTAAATTTAAAACCATTGTGGAGTAGTTTGGCATATGTGGTAGTTTTGAGATTAATGTAGGAGTAGCCTAGTTATTTACAATGCATATTATATAGAATATACTGTACTGTATATATACAGCATACATAATTTCCCAATCAATAAAAGGCACTATCTGCAATAATGATAAGGTGACTGAAGTAACTCACATTTTATCAACTGCAAATACTGTGGTTAGATGTGGAAAGAAAACATAATAGAGAATTTATAGGTTTATGTAAAAACATGTAACATTCATAAAAATGTAAAATTGTCATTAGTAGCAAGCAGCAGTAATTTATATCTATTTAGAATGTATACTTTTTATATACAGTTTCACATATCTCTCTGTGCACTGTAAAATAAAAAGAATATTTTGCAAGCACAATATAAAGGTTAAAATTATGTGGACATTCTTTGATGATGCTACTTTTAAGAGAATATAATTTATATAATTTCAAGTGCTCTTTTTACCTCTAAACCAATCACACCCACACATCCAGTCCCCACACACATGCATAAAAGCATTTGCAGAGGACTAGAATAATCAGACGCAGCACAACCTACACACTGTAATTAACTGCATGAGATAAAGATGGAGTGCCTACTTTGTTAAAAAGTTGTCCTCCCCTCATCCTAAACTTATGCAATCTGTTTTTTCTGTAGTGCTCAACCCTGATCGCATTTAATTTTAGGTGATGTTTATTTGTTTTGTACATTTGTTTGAAATTTTTTTTGTGAAAATTTTATAGACCAGAATTTCTTCTTTTAATTTGGATAAATCTGGCCGTGATTAATGTTTTATCCAAAGCATTTTAAAGCCTTTCTGTTTAATTCACAATAAACGGATCAAGGAGAGCTGGAACTTATCTCGGGAGCACTGGACACAAAGCAGTAGCAAGCCGTTTACTGTTGCCAGTCGAAGGCAAAGTCATCCTTAAAGTCTATAGCACAGACACATATCACTCTGGGATAATAACAGCCTACCTAAACACTGGGGAGTTTGTTAAAAATATTATCATTAAGACATTTGACCATGTGCAATTTCAGGTTAACACACTGTATCAATTCTTGGAGTTTGAAAAAGAGACTTACATTTTTGTGCTTTTACCTCTCTCTGCTAAGGTAAGAGGAGATTTTAGTCTATTGTCAAAGAGAAGGCAGTGATCTTACTTGGAGAAAAAAAAAGTAATTAACCTCCCTATATGGCTTGTCTGCCAGTCACAAGGAAATCATAATGTCCATTTTGAGCTGGGGAAAGGGAGATAAGAGTTTGACCAGTTTAGTTATATTCCTGCGTTTGCATTTAAATCATTCCAATCCTCTGAGGCGTAACTTTCATCACAGCTGAAAGAAAATTGCTGGTGGAAAAAAACGAATTGACTTGGAATGAAACATTTGAAATGCACCTTACTGTGAAAATAGCAGAAAGCACTTCAACAGCAGTACAGCACGAGGAGCTTATTTCACAAAGATTCAGGGTTTCACTATAGGGAATGAGCATTTTGTTGAGCTTTAATTTTTTAAAGCCCTCTGGCAGAATCTCTATTGTGATAAATATGGCATTGTATGAAGATGTTGCCTAGGTAATGATCAGAGTTCTAAATAAACTGTCCTTCCTGCTTACGATGATCCTAGAAAATTTTCACATGGTTATGGCTCCATCTGAGGGCAGAGGGAAAAGCTGGAAATCTGAATTTCTACAACTGATTTGGACAGATGTGTTGCACACATTTTTTTCCATTCCTGATTATTTATTATGTTATTCATTAAAATAAATATTTTTTAGCTCAGCCTGAACTTGTATTTAGTCCAGGCGTACTGCTTAATGTACTTAGATGATTAAATCACTAAGTGTGCTTTACACATTTAGCTGCATGCAGCAATCCTCACTACTCCAAACATTTGTTATGCAAGTCTCAGTGAAGGCGAATTTAATTTCATGACTACTCCAAAATTCCTACTAGTTCTAACTTTCAAACTCCATCAGTGGTCACGCTTTAAGTGCAGTTGAAAGCCGGCATATTCTCAGACATACCTTTTCTGATGGAATCTTTGGACCTGCTGATCTGATTTTTGGTTTACGATCATTTTAGATCTACAGTATATACTGTCAGTTCGTTTTTATCTTGATTAATACAGTGACTGCTATTTATGATGTACTAGTCATTCTTATTTTTTTACTGGTTTATTGTATTTTAAATTGCACCAGTTTTCTAGTTAACACAGCTGCCTCTCAGATCAGTGTCCTGGGTTAGAACCCCATGCCTGGTGCATTTGTATTGTGTCTGCACATTCTCCTTTACCAGCATTGGGTTTCTTCTAGTGCTCATGTTGTATCAAGGGTCCAAAAATTAGCTTGTGACAACCATGGCACAGAGTAAATGTAGCAGGAAGCACCAAAGAATAATGTCTCACATAATTGCTAGTCCCTTCTATTTCCCCTACACAAATAATTACCATACATTTGCTTGTATTTAAAAAAAACATATATATATATAACAGAGAAAGGTTAAACTAAAAAACAGAAATTATATTAAAAACATTGACAATTCATTTCAAAGGGGGCATCAAAGAGTTCTTACCTTAATGCAAATTGCAGTTTGTTTCTGTAAATGTGATGTAATAGTACTCTAACCTGGCGTCCAGAAAATGGAAAACAGATTGGCCTCCCCATTGCAAACACAAACTAGTTTTGGTTGGGGGAAAGGGCTGTTGACACCTTTTACCATGTTTTTTTCTCCTAAATTAAAGCATAAATCTTTCTTCTAATCCGAGACAAATGAGTGAAACTGAGGCAAAAAATAATGACTTGGTGCACCTATTACTGTGACTTTTCTAGTAGTACTCAACACATAAGTCTAAAACCCATGGGTGAGCAGGTATTTTTACTCACTGTTTTATTTATCTTAGTAGAAAATAATATAGTCATTCTTGTAAAAAATGAATGACTCTACTTAAAGGAAATCAGATACAAGGTACGAATAATCCCTGGACAGGGTGCCACTGCCAACCTACCTCATGATGAACACACACACATCTAGAGCCATTTTAGTGTCACCAATCCACCTAACCTGCACTGGATTGTGGGAGGAAACTGGAGCACCTGGTGGAAACCCACTCAAACACAGGGAGCACCCAGGATTAGAACCTCAGTCACTTTGTTCCAAAGAAGTATTACTAACTGTCCTGTTGCAATCTCTCTGTCATTCCAAAAGATGGTGTATCACAAACATATTTGATAATACAATGCATTACGTTTGTTATTCCAATGGATGGTGTATTACAAACACTAACACTGCTTTTATGAACTCCATACCAAGCGGCATATAACAAAGACAAAGGTTTACTTTGATTATTTAGATTTTAACCAGGCTTAGATTGTTAGCAGAGATAATATATAAATAAAATTGAATGTAATATGTATGTGTGGTTGGTTTTTCTTTTGTTTGATTGTTTGTTTCTCAATAAAACAAAAATGGCTGAAGCAATTTTGAAAGACATTTTTGTTTCTATTAGCTGAACTTAAAATATAGACCGCAGTGCATATTGAATAGAGGGGTTATAATGGGGGTGGCAATTCAAACTCCAGTGCCGATGTGGGGACTGCAAATCCCTTCAGGTAGGGTTTTGTAATGTCTAAAGTGGGATTTCATTTAAGGCCACTGGTACAGCTTTTTCTGCTCAATTAATTTGGATAATACAGTAATTTCATTGCCTTGCTGGACTACAGTATTTGTCTACAGTGACTTACCATGTATTAAAACCTAGAACAGCAGGGTGACATCATATTAATCAATGATAAATCATTACCACTTATATCTACACCATCTGTACAGATATGGAAACCCCAAATGAATTTTCACAATTTCTTCATCAAATTTCTTCAGAAACATACAATACAGTAATGTACACATATCACTTCACAGTCTTCAATGATAATGGCCCAGGCTCAAACACGGGTCTGTTTAAAATCCAAGTGATACTAAGTTACTCTTTATTTATCAGGTGTTCAGCTGATAATAATGATGTTTTCATGCTGACACCTCATAGCTGCTTCCCAAAGAACAATAGACAATTCCTAAGAAAATACAGTCCTAAGCACAGATAAGGTAGACAATGACACATATTTCTAAAAAAATAAATTAACATGAACTTATAACGTTTAAAAGCAGGTATGCTACCCATTACATCACATATTGGTGCTAATATGCTTGAATAGATCACACCTTAATAATTCTTGCCACACCCAAACTGACCTCCACCTTCCCTCCAAATAGGTTGAAAGTGAGTTGAAGAATATGAGGTAATGTTACAAAATTAGATGCCAACTCCATTTCTGGTTCTTTGTTCAGTTACTACATTATGATGTACTGTATCAACTGTGAAAGGGAACAGGGAAGGTTCTAATGATGCTATAGTTGAAGCCCATCAACCTTAGGCCAGCACAAACAGCAAGTCTGAGCTCAGTTCCCATGCATGACCTTCAACTTTGCTTTAATGAAAAACAGTCTTCAATATCTTTGTCATTACTCCAAGATATTTCTTGTGGTATGTTCCACAATGCACACCTATGCAATCAGGACTTAGCTACATAAGTCTCACTTGAACAAGCTTCATTTTCCAGTTGGGGCTCAATTAGTTTCGCAAATGCAAACTGTTCCACTATTATGCACACACTCATGATGTTTACAGTGAGCCCCGAGACTCAATCATCAATAACATTTATCAAAGCATTACTTTCACTGTAGACAGTCTCATCACTAATTTAGATGTGCTGTATATATATATATATATATATATATATATACAGTGCATCCGGAAAGTATTCACAGCGCATCACTTTTTTCACATTTTGTTATGTTACAGCCTTATTCCAAAATGGATTAAATTCATTTTTTTCCTCAGAATTCTACACACAACACCCCATAATGACAATGTGAAAAAAAATTACTTGAGGTTTTTGCAAATTTATTAAAAATAAAAAAAACTGAGAAATCACATGTACGTAAGTATTCACAGCCTTTACTCAATACTTTGTCGATGCACCTTTGGTAGCAATTACAGCCTCAAGTCTTTTTGAATATGATGCCACAAGCTTGGCACACCTCTCCTTGGCCAGTTTCGCCCATTCCTCTTTGCAGCACCTCTCAAGCTCCATCAGGTTGGATGGGAAGCGTAGGTGCACAGCCATTTTAAGATCTCTCCAGAGATGTTCAATCAGATTCAAGTCTGGGCTTCTGGCTGGGCCACTCAAGGACATTCACAGAGTTGTCCTGAAGCCACTCCTTTTGATATTTTAGCTGTGTGCTTAGGGTCGTTGTCCTGCTGAAAGATGAACCGTCGCACCAGTCTGAGGTCAAGAGCGCTCTGGAGCAGGTTTTCATCCAGGATGTCTCTGTACATTGCTGCAGTCATCTTTCCCTTTATCCTGACTAGTCTCCCAGTTCCTACCGCTGAAAAACATCCCCACAGCATGATGTTGCCACCACCATGCTTCACTGTAGGGATGGTATTGGCCTGGTGTTGAGCGGTGCATGGTTTCCTCGAAAAAACGTGACACCTGGCATTCACACCAAAGAGTTCAATCTTTGTCTCATCAGACCAGAGAATTTTGTTTCTCATGGTCTGAGAGTCCTTCAGGTGCCTTTTGGCAAACTCCAGGCGGGCTGCCATGTGCCTTTTACTAAGGAGTGGCTTCCATTCCATTTAATCCATTTTGGAATAAGACTGTAACATAACAAAATGTGGAAAAAGTGATGCGTTGTGAATACTTTCCGGATGCACTGTATATATTGTAAGGTTTCTAAACTCTTTTGGGACTCCCCCCAACAGGGCAACACACCAAAGAGCGTCTGTGGAAGACAGCTTATTATTTGCCAGGGCAAATGCAGGCTCTCAGCGCTGCAGCAGCTTGTAGTAAAAGCAAACCCAAGTCAACTGCGTTCCTGCTATAAGCACTGTCATCGATGGGTGATGCAAGGAACATTGTAAATGCAGGGAACAGTATTACTTGGCCACAAACCTGGCCACGACCCTGCCTGACTGCTGTGTCTGTGTATAGAAGTGGTAGATTCTGCTACAATACAGTAAATAACCGTGCTGTTCTAGCTGAATAAAGCTGGTTTTGCTGCAGTACTGAGATTTAGCCTTGTGTTTTGGGGTGGAAGACATGAACTCACACATCACAATATATATATATATATATAGTATATGTGTAAAATATCTATAAATCTTTGTGAAGACATCTGGATTCGACCAGATAACATTAATTATAGATGCCTGATATTACTAGTTGGGGTATACAGTAATAGTCACAGGGGACAGCAGATCACAAGAATGTGAGTTTTTGGACATAATCAATAATTGTTTTTTTTAACACAGTATGTTAAACCACCATCTGGTGACCATAATACATTTCACAGTGCTTTGGCAGTGTGTATATTCAAAAATTAAAATAATTAACTTCATATTTTGAACAGATTTTGAAGAGATGATGAAAATTCTAACCAGAATAGACTTTTAAGTGGGCAGTGTTAGGGATTTTTCTGTACAATAACAGCATTACTCTGGTAATGTTTCCAATAGACATCTTTATTGAACAGGTCTAAGGGAGCACTGCCATAGGAACACCTCATTTAACTATGACAAATGCCAACACATATAGGAGAACTTGAAATGACGAAATCTAAGATAATTTGCATAACACAGCTGTATAACTATCTTACATCAGTTTACTTCACTTGCAGTATACCTTGTTTGGAGAGGAACTACTTATATACAGTACATAAAACAGTGAATGAAAGAGTGAACTACATTAGTAAAGCAACTGATTGTGCAATACCACTGTTTTCATCTTATAAGAAAATCTCCCTTACAATTTCATCCTTTTTTTCTGTTAGGACAACATAGTCAAATTATTTAACATTACTATGTCATAACTAGGCGGCACGTTGGCCGGTTTGCTTCCCGGGTCCTCCCTGCGTGGAGTTTGCATGTTCTCCCTGTGTCTGCATAGGTTTCCATTGGTTTCCTCCCACAGTCCAAAGACATCCAGATTAGGTGCATTGGTGATCCTAAATTGTCTGTAGTGTGTGCTTAGTGTGTGGTTGTGTGCGCCCTGCGGTGGGCTGGTGCCCTGCCTGGGGTTTGTTTCCTGCCTTGCGCCCTGTGTTGGCTGGGATTGTTTCCAGCAGACCCCCGTGACCCTGTTGTTAGGATATAGCAGGCTGGATAATGGATGGATGGATGTCATAACTATATGTTTTTTTGTGGCAGTTTTGGGGTTATTATTAATTTCTGTGTTGGTCTTTTAATATTTTTGAGAGTTTGGAATTTTATTTTTATGTTTGGAAGTTATTGTTTTATTTATTTTTGGAATATATTCTGTGAGTGACATGTCTCGTGATTGAGAGTTGTGTGTCACGTGACCCTGATTGTCGCACTTCTGAACTCATTTAACATCCAGTATAAATATTGCCATGATTCCAATTGTAAACATCACTTAGTTGGATGAAAAAAACGAATCTCTTAGTGATAGTTAGTGTCATTTTGTGGTCTTTGAATCTTTTTGCCTTTTCTTATGATTCCTGATTTGCCCCTGTTGTTTGGTTACCTATGCTCTCGTTTTTTATTATTATATTTTTATAAATTTTATTGCAATCCATACAAATCAATCAAGTTTTTAAAAAAAGAAAAATTGAGTTAAGGACAAATCGATCCCCACCACTGAGAGAGAGAGCAAGGCAAACGGTATGAAATTTAAGGCTTGTAACCATACCTAAATTAATAAATTCTTTGTGCTTTATGAGCTTATTTTAAAATATTACTGATTAGATCCTGACATGTTTTGAAAAAAGTCTGTACGGATCCTCTAACTGAGTATTTGATTTTTTCCAATTTCAAATAGTATAACACATCGGTTTCCCACTGACTTAAAAGAGGGAGTTAGGGTTCTTCCAGTTTATCAGAATAAGTCTGCGTGCCAAAAGTGTAGTGAATGTAATCACAATTTGTCTTTCTCCACTTTAAACCCATCTGGAAGAACCCCAAACACAGATGTTAATGGGTTAGGAGGGATTGTGAGACCAAGGCTGTCTGAAAGGTAATTAAAAATTTTGGTCCAGAATAATGTTAATTTGATGCAGGCCCAGAAAATATGACCCAGTGAGGCAGGGACTTGGTTGCAGCGTTCGCAGATTGGATCATGCTCTGGAAACATTTTGGAGAGTTTTAGACGAGACAGATGGGCTCGATATATAATTTTGAGTTGTATAATTGTATGTTTTGCACATATGGAGCTCGAATGAATTCTCTGCATTGCTACTTTCCACTCCTTTTCTGATATATTAATTGAGAGATCTTTGTCCTCTTGGATCTTTGAAAGGGAGGGATTGTAAAATGATTTTATATATTGTAGAAATGGTGTCTAAGTCCTTGAGATTGAGCAATATTTTTTCCCGCACGGATGAGGGTGCAAGATGAGAAAAATCGGGAAGGTTCTGTTTAACAAAGTTCCTGATTTGAAGATAGTGAAAGAAATGTGTAGCTGGAATGTTAAATTTGGAATGTAATTGTTCTTAGGATGCAAAGACGTTGTCTATATAAAGATCTCTAAGCAAGTTAATTCCAAATTTTTTTCAGATATTAAAAACTGCATATGTTTGCGAAGGTTGAAAGAGGTGGGTTCTCTTGCAGAGGTGCCACAGATAGAAGCTTCTCTGTCTTAAAATGCTTTCTATATTGGTTCCATATTCTAAGTGAGTGAAGCACAATTGGGTTATTAGTACATTGCCGATAATGTGTGTTTATTGGAGCACAGAGCAGGGAATACAAAGAAGTACTGCAGGATTTTACTTCTATTGCGGACCAAGTCTGTGTATGTTCTTCTATTTGTGTCCAGGTTCTTATCGCCTGTATATTTGCTGCCCAGTAATAAAACTGGAAGTTAGGTAGAGCCACGCCGCCTTCTGCCTTTTGTCTTTGTAGGGTCGCTCTTTGGATGCGTGGATGTTTTGAATTACAAATAAATGAGGTTATTGTTGAATCTAATTGCTTAAAGAATTATTTATTAATGTATATTGGAATGTTTTGGAATAAAAAAAGGAGCTTAGTAAGAATATTCATCTTAACAGTGTTAATTCTTCCAGCTAGTGTGAGATGAAGGGTTGACCATCTATGCAAGTCTTGCTTAATTTTTTCCATGCAAACGGTGAAATTTTGTTGATAAAGTGCTTTATGTTTACTTGTGATGTTTACCCCTAGGTATTTAAACTGTTCTGCAATGATAAAAGGTAGGGTATCTAATCTAATATTATATGCTTGAGAATTCACTGGAAAGAGTACACTTTTATTCAGATTAATTCTGAGACCAGTGGGGTATTGCACAAAAGTAGAATTAAGAAAGCCAGGATAACAGAACAGTCGCGGCTTGACCTAGTTTAATCAGTGCATCCTGGCTTAATCCGTTGCACGTTTGCTGAGCCAGGATGAGAACGCGCGGATATGTTAAGCCAGGTGTATATAGTTTGGATAAATGCGCGTTCATGGTATTCTTAAAAAGATCACGAAATCGATCACAGAATCACCGATGCAAAAATGGACAAAACCCGTGCGGCATACTTTTCGCCTAATGAGCAACAGCTTCTTATGGAAACGTATGAAGAAGTGAAACATATAATATGTAAAAAAGGCAATACAGCTGCTGTAATAAAGCAAAGAGAGAATGCCTGGCAAACAATAGCGGACCGATTGAATGCGTAAGTAGTCCAAATAACCAGTGCTCCACTGAAACCCTCATAATTACAATTCAAGGAGTTACTTGTCATTTTCAAAAATAATTGTATACTTTGCCTTAAATGTGTCCAGTGGACATGCATTTAACATGAAGAATAATTGCAAACACTTACCCACTATATGCATCTATTTGATATATTTAGTTTATTTTATGTCTCTAATGTGTTTAATCCTTTTACTCTTATCTATTTGTATGTAGGTTTTGTTTCTAATTAATTTGATGTAATCTATAATCAGATAATTTGCTCTATTTTTATCCATCTAATCTATTTTATCATTTGTATCTTTCTATTCCTGTTAAAGAACAAACATGTCTGGCCAAAAAAGGACTTGGCAGCAAGTCAAGATTAAATACAAGAATATTTTGCAGGCTGGTAAGTGACTTGTTTGCTGAGAACATAGGTGACATGTTTGCTGACATTTTATTATCTGTGCTGATTTTAGCCATAAAAAAGAAAAGTCATATTACTGGTACGGGGGGTGGCCCTCCAACCCAAGACTTCACCCCAGCAGAGGAGCTGGCCCTGGACTTAAATAAAGGGAAGCCAGTGATTGAAGGGATCCAGGGAGGGACAGCCACTGACTCTGGCCCAGCAAGGGATACTGGCCTCTTCATACAATGTACATTATTGCCATACTACTGCGCATGGAAAATATTAAAATCCATTTATATTTTGTTATGTGGACTGTGTGACTTTGCTTTACCTTGCAGTGGCTGGTAACACTCTTACACTTTTGGATCCCCCAGACTAAGATTTGCCGGTGAGTATTCTTTATTAAATCATTGGCTTTGCGTGTTCTGTCAAAAATATCAATACCAGTAATGAATATGGCAGAGGGAAGCCACATCTACAGCAGTGGAGTGCACTTCTGCCGATGATGAGACCGTGTCGTTGGACTCTAGAAGGCTCGAGGTATCATGTCAATTTTGTGGAAATGGACACATTTTTTAAGTTTATAATAGATAAGAAGTCAGGGAAGTGGTACTAATAGAAAATATCATTTGTTAAAGGATCCTGACATTGGGCAGTCTGATAAGCAGCCTGGTAACATAGTGAGTATTGCCTAAAGTAAATTTACATTATGCAAAAATTGTGCTATGCTAACAAAAAGGTGTTCACAGAATTCACAAACTGTCAGACATCTCTACACAACACATCTTAAGAGACAGATCGAGCTTTCAGAAGTCAAGATTGATGTGAACAAAAGAAAGCTGCAGGACATGGACCTTGACATGCAAATTAAACGCAAGACACTGAGGAAACTAGAACTGGAAATCCAGAAACTACAAACAGAAGTAAGTGACTTCAGTTCATACTGTAACCATGACTGTAACCCAATGTATTAATCATCATAATTTGTTCTGTCCACAGCTCCAAGCTGACAAGTGATAACAGCAAAATAATAAAAGAAAAATATTCCAAAACCATTGTGGTCTTCTACAATTTTTTTATGACTGTCAGGTACACTTTATAGTGATCGATCCAGTGAAGTGGAACTAGAATTTGGGAAGATAACCACAGTGTGTGCTACTGATGCCAAATAAAATGCATGTACACATGAAAAAGTTATATAGCCTACATTATCCTCTATTAAGGGATGGGCTAAATCAAAACTAAATTAACTGAAATAATTTGCAATGTATTGTTCTCTAACAAGTCTACCATTTCTGTTATCTGGGAATATGGCAGCATTGTCCCAATCAACATCCAAAGCAACTCTGGGAGCCCTTTATTTTCTTAGGCTGGCAATATTGTGCAGCACTGTGCAGGCAACAGTCACGTCGCATGCTCTGTCTGGGAAGACCCTCAGGTGGTGCAGGCACTGAAATCGGGATTTCAGGAGGCCGAAGGTCATTTCAATTCGAGCCCTGGTTTTGGCATGGGCATGGTTGTAAGCTTGCTGTGCTGGGGTTTGGGGGTCTGTAAGGGGAGTCATCAGAAATGTCTCACAGGCATAACCTTTGTCCCCCAGCAACACACCAGAGAACTCACCTGTGAATACAAAACATAATTCTTACAAGTACTGTACTCTTGCTGTTCAAGGTGCTTAAAAAAAATGGGGTGGTTTACCTAGAGAGAGTCTCTGGTAAATTCTACTGGCCCGAAAGATTCTGGAGTCGTGGACTGAGCCAGGCCACTTTGCCTCTAAATTTGTGATAAGGCAGTCAGCATCACAGATCATCTGTAACAATATATAGCCTATTAAGGTAATTTAATGCACAGAATAATTATGTAGCTGACAGTAACCATTACTTATTCTTACCTGAACATTGACACTGTGGAAGGATTTCCTGTTCACATAATCTCCCTCATGTGCCCCTGAGGGGCGTTGGATACGAATATGGGTGCAATCCACTGTACCAATTACATTAGGAAAAGCTATAACACAAAACAATGACTGTCATACTGTGACTGTGCTAATGTAACATTTTGTAGTAATCTGTTATTATTCATGTTACCTGCAATCTTGTAGAACTCCTCCTTGATGTGGATGAATCTTCTGTGGCCAGGGAAGGTGATAAATATGTGCACAAGAGATTTCAATGCCAGACTTACTTTTCTTATTGTGCGGCAAATAGTGGCTTTATTGAGGTTTTCTGCATCACCGACAGAATACAGAAACATGCCACTTGCAAAGAATCGCAGTGCTATGCAGACCATCTGTGGGACAGTGAGAGCATGGCTCCGTGCGGTCCTGTGCTGTATGTTTGGACCCAGCAGCCTACACAAATATCTGATGCCATCACTTGAGAATCTGTACCTCTCAGTCAGATATTCGTCTGGAAAGGCCAATGGGTCTGCCCTATCTCGGAAGACTCTTTCATGCCTGAATGCTCGTCTGAGTATTAAAACTTCCTCATCAACTACATCATTCAACAAAGGGCAAGCCATTGTGGATAGGAAACACAGAAATCTTTAGTCTATATATACTACGTATTGACCTCGTTACGGACTTAATTGAAACCACATTTGCAAATTGAGGAGCCATTTCTTATTATCTCATCAACTGCAATAAAATATAATATATTGATATTTTTTATCATTCAACAATACATTTCTACTGTATACTTGCATATATAGATATACATAGTCTATATTCTATTTCTCATATTGTATAGTATAGTTCTTTTGCACTGTGTTGGCATTCATTGTGGACAGCAAAGTAATAATTGCTCAGGAAAATGTGCTTTCCTCACTGGGTGTTTTAAATCTCTTTAAATCTCGAATAATATATATATTCATCAAACCTCTGACAGTGAAATGAACAGCAGTTTTCAATAATAACTAAAATAACAGTACGCATAAATAGATGAATGACAGTATATCTAGTTTTTTAATGCAGGACCATGAAATGACTAAAACACATTAATATCTAGTAGGATTTAGGGAGGAACTAGCCGATAAATCACTAAGATTAATCTTAGCCTGGTTGTTAGCCTGCTCTGGAGCAGGCTAGCTGCAAAGTGTAAATCTCCATAGTAACTTAATGTAGATTAATTTAGCCTCCCTTCATGCAACCGAGTCAGGGCTAAATTCAGCCCGGATAACCAGAAAATCCCAGCTTAATTCCTTATCTTGGTTTTGTGCAATACCCCGCAGAGATCTTTTGAAATTCTGTGAGTGCTGTTAAGACTGCAGGCACATAATTTTCTGGGTCTGATATATACAGTACCATATCATCTGCATATAATGAAATTTTCTGTTCCAGTCCTTCTCTGATAATCCCCTTTATCGGATCAGTATTTCGACAATGTATTGCCAGTGGTTCAATGGAAATTGCAAACAGTAGCGGTGACAAGGGGCATCCTTGTCTAGTACCACGTTCTAGTTTAAAGTAGTCTGAGCAAGTGTTGTTGATACAAACTGAAGCTTCTGGGTAAGTATACAGTAATTTGATCCATGCACAAATGTTCGGGCCAAACCCAAACTTCTCCAATGTAGTGAAAAGGTATTTCCATTCAATCATGTCAAATGCTTTTTCTGCATCCAATGATAATAATATTTCTGGGGTGTTTGATTTAGTTGGTGAGTATATTACATTAAACAGGCGTCAAAGATTTGAAGATAAGTGTCGGCCCCTAATAAATACAGCTTGATCTTGTGATATTACCAAGGGGAGCACTTTCTCCATCCTTCTAGCTATGATTTTAGAGAGTATTTTAATGTCATTATTCAGAAGTGAAATTGGTCTGTATGATGCACATTTTAATAAGTCCTTATTTTGTTTTGGAAAAACGGTGATTAGCGCTTGGCGAAAAGTTTGAGGAAGAGTTTGGTTATCTCTGGCTTCTGTAAATGTTGCTAATAGGAGGGGACCTAGCTGAGAATTTCTTGTAAAATTCTGCAGGGTAGCCATCAGGGCATGCTGCTTTCTCGCCTTGGAGTGACTTTATAGCATCTAGTAATTCTGATAATGCCAGAGGTTTATCAAGTTCCTCCGCACTAAAAGTTTCTATTTGTGGTATTTGTAATGTATCCAGAAATGCATTAGATTGTGTATTGTCTTCTTTAAACTCAGTAGTATATAGGGATTTATAGTAGTCTCTGAAAATGTGCATTATATTTTTGTGGTCGACGATTCTAACTCCGTTCGCGTTGGTGATTACTGAGATTGCGTTGCGAACTTCTTGCTTGTGAATTTGTTGAGCTAACAGCTTATTAGTTTTCTCTCCATGTTCATAGTAATGATGTCTGGATTTATAAATTAGTTTTTCAGTTTCTTTAGTTGTCAGGAGGTTTAGTTCTGAATGCAGAGCCTGCCTTTTCCTATGTAGAGTCTCGCTTGGTAGTCTAGCATGTTCTTCATCCATTCTAGTAATTTCGCTTTTTATCTCTGCTACTTTCTTGGTTTCTAATTTATTTTTGTGGGAAAGATATGAGATAATCTGTCCTCTTAAGAAGGCCTTAAGAGTTTCCCAGAGTGTTCCTGCAGAGATCTTTGAGGATGTATTTGTCTCTAGAAAGAATTTGATTTGTTTGGATATAAATTCTGTACAATTCTCCTCTGCTAATAGAAGCGGGTTGAGACGCCATCTGCGGGGTGAGTGTATGGGGCTTAGTAACTTTAGCTCCAAGATCATAGGTGCGTGGTCAGATATAACAATAGCATCGTATTTGCAAGATTTAATCATAGGCAAGAAGTTATTTTCTATAAAGAAATAATCAATCCTTGAGTAGCAATGATGTACTGGTGAGTAGAAAGAATATGTTCTTGAGTTTGGGTTTAAAAACCTCCAGGGGTCTGATAAGTTGTGATCAGTTATAAAGTTTGTAATTATCCTTGCGGTGTTAGATGCCGTTCCCCCTGTGGAAGAAGTCCTATCTAAGAGTGGATTTAGAACACAATTAAAGTCCCCAGCCATTATAATTTTATGAGTGTTCAGATTGGGAATGGATGCAAATAAATTTTGTATAAATTCCTTATCATCAACATTAGGTGCATAAACATTTATCAAGATCATTTTACGGTTAGATAAGTCTCCCATGACCATTACATATCTCCCTTCAGGATCCAATACTACATCTGATGCTACAAATGGGACTGTTCTATGCATAAGAATTCCCACACTTCTAATTTTCTTTGTAAAACTAGAATGGAACATTTGGCCATTCCAGTCTTTTTGCAGCCGGAACTGATCCTTACTTAGTAAATGGGTCTCCTGTAAAAATACTATTTTAACGTTTAGACCTGTTAGGTGAGAGAGTACTTTCTTTCTCTTTAATTCGTGATTCAGGCCTTTAACATTCCAGCTCAAAGTTAACTGTCCCATCATGGAGACACTGATTCTGAGTTTTTGATGTCATTTTATAGTCTTAACTGGAAGTGAGACAGCTTCGGCCTTAATTTCCTATTTCCCCTAGAGTTATTGCCATGCAGCCTATTATTACGTTGGTAGTTATAATTATAAAGATTAAAAGGATAGATTAGGTATAGATCAAGCCTGCTCTTTTTCTCTCCCCCCCTTAACCCCCCACCCTTCCTTTTTGCCTCCCCACGTGAGCTAGAACCCACTTCACACAGTCCCAGTCCTCTGACATACCCAGAGACAGAGCATGTCCAAAGCAAAACAAGCCCCCACGCAGCGGCGTTTTAGGGTTAAAAAATAGAGGTATCTATTACCAATATAGTCTAAAAAATTCTGCACTTAAAATATATATAATCTTCAGCAATCTTAGTGTATTAAGATAATACACCTGGATAATAAACCCAGGGAAAGGAGTTAGAAATTTGTCTAGAATCTATACTAATAAAAGGCAAAGCCCTCACTGACTGACTGACTGACTGACTGACTCGTGTAGGTAGAAGGCTGAAATTTGGCAGGCTTATTCCTTACAGCTCACTTACAAAAGTTAAGCAGGTTTCATTTCGAAATTCTACACGTAACGGTCATAACGGTCAATAATGTTCGACAATGTCCGCCATGTTGAACTTTCTTATTTATGGCCCCATCTTCACGAAATTTGGTAGGCGGCTTCCCTGCACTAACCGAAACCGACGTATGTACTTATTTCGATGGTATGACGCCACTGTCGGCCGCCATATTGAACTTTCCAACGTCACTAATTTTCCAACTTCCCGTGTAGGTAGAAGGCTGACCCCATCTTCATGAAATTTGGTAGGTGGCTTCCCTGCGCTAACCAAAACCGATGTACGTACTTATTTCGGTAGTATAATGCCACTGTTGGCCGCCATATTGAATTTTCCAAACATCACTAATTCTCCAACTTCCTGTGTAGGTAGAAGGCTGAAATTTGGCAGGGTCATTCCTTACAGCTTACTTACAAAAGTTAATCAGGTTTCATTTTGAAATTCTACACGTAACGGTCATAACGGTCAACAATGTCCGCCATGTTGAACTTTCTTATTTATGGCCCCATCTTCACGAAATTTGGTAGGCGGCTTCCCTGCTCTAACCGAAACCAATGTACATACTTATTTCGGTGGTATGATGCCACTGTCAGCCGCCATATTGAACTTTCCAATGTCACTAATTCTCCAACTTCCCGTGTAGGTAGAAGGCTGAAATTTGGCAGGCTCATTCCTTACAGCTTACTTACAAAAGTTAAGCAGGACTCATTTCGAAATTCTACGCGTAACGGTCATAACGGTCAACAACGTCCGCCATGTTGAACTTTCTTATTCATGGCCCCATCTTCACGAAATTTGGTAGGCGGCTTCCCTGCGCTAACCGAAACCAATGTACGTACATATTTCGGTGGTGTGACGCCACTGTCAGCCGCCATATTGAACTTTCCAACGTCACTAATTCTCCAACTTTCCATGTAGGTAGAATGCAGAAATTTGGTACTGATGTCGGTGATATGATGCCACTGTCGGCCGTCATATTGAACTTTTCAACGGTCTTTGTTACTTATGGGCCCATCTTCAAGAAATTTGGTATGCGGGTTCCCAACGCTAACTGAATCCTACTTACGTACATATATACGTCCATAGCCTGCAGCTCGGTCACCGTGTGAGGCGGCGTTGGGTCCCCCATCCCAACGCCTCCCACGTTGTTGGCTGCCTGCCTATATAAGGCCGTCTGTCACTCCAGTCTCTACATTCCCTTCCTTGCTTCACCATGGTATTCACGTCTCCCTGCTGATAACTACAGCCTTTTTATTTAATCCACGGCTTCTCCGCTGTTTTATTGTTCATTAATTACGATTATAGTTATTGTGTAGGTATTTTAGACTTACTTTACATTGTTCAGATACCCATTTCCTTTATCATTCCAACCGTACCCCCATTAACATGTCTATGGAGGTGATCACTATCGATCAAAGAACTGTCACTTACCAAGTGGTTTCCATGCCCGGAGATGGCACCTGCCTTTTCCATTCTCTTTGTTACATATTACACGGCCATATCAGGCTCACTCTTGATATCCGGAGGAACATTGTGTCTTATGTATTGAATGACTGGAACAGGTTCAAGGTGTGGACTGATGACGGTACAGGAGATAATTATACTAAACAGGAGCACTAGAAGAGTGAAATGCTTAAGTGTACCGAAATGGCCAAATATTTTACACCTTTGGACAACCGCCAATGCCTCTTAAACATCTTAGATTCACAGGTGACGATTTCAGTAGTGGACACTTTGATGTTTAGAAATGTTTAAACTCTCAAAAGCTGGATGTGAAGTTATCAATGAAACTGGTTGTATACTTACAACGCTTGACAGATGCCGAATGTCTCTTCAACACAAGTCCTACAAATACTGTCGTAATTGAAACAAACCATGAAACTCAAACCGATTATGACAGCAGCAATCCAAGCTGTGAGATTTGAAACAAGATTACTGTTCACGTGGCCAACTGTACGTTGCATGCTCAAGTGTAAGCTCAGCGCACTGCTACAGCTTGGTCATATTACAACTGGAGGGCCGAACTGACAACGTGGCATACAAAGAGATCCTTAACAAATAATTATTGGTATATTTTCCCTCAGTTTAAAAAGGTTTAATTTTCTCCTTAATAAAAATTTTAAGGCAGTACTTCGCCGCTGCGAAGCGCGGGTATTTTGCTAGTAAGCATAATAAGTCTTAATGCAATAATAGTAATAACAATAAACCAAGGGTATGATGTTGAACAGTCTCGTTTAGGGTAAAGAGAAAATAATTAGATAATAAAAAAAAAGAAAGAAAAGAAAAAAAAAGAAAAAAGAAAAAGCAATTAAGCACAATAAAACATAAACAGATAGCGCCCTAGTAATAATGAGTAATAATGAGAATATATGATGATAAAAACCCGTATTTTAAACAAATAGATCAGACAGTAGATTATTAATCCTTGCCATATTATTAAAGGCCATGACTCACTATTATGTATCAGAATAGTCCCGGGATCAGCTTTCTTAATTCCTTTTCTGCTTCTTCCTTGGTAGCGAAGACATAGAATTGACCCTGCAATTCCACTTTCATTTTGGCCGGATACAAGAGGCTGTATTTGACGTTGGCTTACCGTAACCACTGTTTAATGTTGTAGAAGGCTGCGCGTTTAGTAGCTGTTGCTGGAGAGAAGTCAGGGAAGATACGAATGTGGTTGTTTTCATATATAATCTCTGGCTTGTTTCTGAGGAGTGCTATCACCTCTAGCTTAAATGACAATCTTTCAAAGCGAATAATAAAAGATCTAGGTCTAACGGTATTTGATCCGCGTATGCAGTAAGCCGCTGCTATCTCAGAATCTGCTTTAAAGTCCTCCCCGAATATTTTAGAAAAAAGTTCAGCTGCGAATTTCACGGGTTTGGACGATTCTCAGGCAGACCTTCAGTTCTGACATTATTCCTTCTGCTTCCATCTTCCAAAGCAGCCAGTCTGTCTCCGAGTTTTTTGCATTTGGAGCTGACATTTACTGCTTTTTTTTCGGCACTGGCAGCTAAATTTTTGGCTATTTCAATCCGAGTCGTGAATGTCTCCTTGATATCCTCCAGTTGATCAGTAAGCATGCTCAGTTTAATCGAGTTATCCTGAATGTGCTCTTCAATTTCACCCAGCACCTGTCGCAGCTCCAGTTGCAGCTCCTGTCGCAGCCTTTCATTTGCCTGTTGCAGCTCCTGTCGCAGCCTTTCATTTGCCTGTTGCAACTCCTGTCTCAGTTTCTCATTTGCCTTTACCCTTCCCTTCTCTTTTGCCTTCTCGCTTTTCTTTATATCTTGCATGAGCTCTGCGAACATCACCTTCAGTTCAGACAGTTCAATTGTGCTTTCTTGTACCGCAGGTGAAGCGGCAGGCTCTACTGTCGCCGGTGTCCCCGCTGTTCCAGGTTCACGTGGAGTAATTGAAACTGTGGACTGCAAGGCCTTTTCCAGTTTCAGGTGATCTTCTCCGATCGGCGAGCTATCGAGACCTGCACGTACATTCGCTCCCCTTTTCGCTCTCAGCCGGCGACGATGTAGCGGACCGTGGTCCCGAGTAGTCTGTACTTTCGCCCATCTGATCCAGGTCTGTCTCTGAAAGGCCACATCTTGAACTAGGGCTTGCTGATCTTAGCTTGGGTGCAGCTTTAGTTTTCGATTCTTTCGGACCCCCTTTCTTGTTGGCCATTTTTATATATATGCTTACATATACTGTAGCAGTGCCCCTCGGGTTGAATAAATACAGGATATCTTAAGATAATAAGCAGATAATATAAAAAATAACACAGTTGCTAGCGGAGCTCCACTTCAGACGTCCATCTCTCGCATCGGACGAGACCAACTCCTATGCTCTTGTTTTGATCTTTAATTTTTTTTTTTACTTTAGCCTGGTACTGACTACAATTTCTAAATTATGTTTACATCTCTCTGTCTTTTTGTCCACTCAAAGTAATCCTCAGAGACTCAGTCTCATAACACACATATAGGAAAGAAAGAATATTCTGGTCCTGCTCTACATCTGTCTCATGTCTGTTAGTGAAGAATCAGCAGTCATATTACTAAGAATGATATTCTGGCACATGGCCATACAACACTTGGATATCATAAAGGAAACAACGATTACCAAAAAGTAATGAGGAGAAATTTTTGCAAATAGGTCATTCTCAGGCAATATATCCACATTTAGAATGCATCATGAGAGTCATGATAGAAAAGTAGCAAAGCCAGATAATATATCAGATTCATCTTCTGAGTAGCAGCTTATATTAGTTTTACCCACCTACTTCTGATTGTGACACCCACCCACCTCCAAAGGCAGAACTTCCAGTAAAAGCCAGAATCCCAGTAGCCATGGGTGTTCGGAAGGAGGTGGGGGCATGCAAATCATTGCATGCTCATTGGTCCATTGGCTGGGTTCTTATCACATTTTGAATACTGTAGTCTGATTGGCTGACTGCCAGTCTGACCGAGCATACCTTATATACTTCAAGTTGAAACATCACACTTGAAGTGACTGGGTGCAAGATTCAAAGCCAGAATGCTGAATTCAGGAGGTAGCAGCACCAAAAACTGCAAAATGGAGAATTAAATGTTAGATTGAATAAATCTACTGATCACAGATAAAACCTGTTAAACATCCTTTTATCACATTCTAATCTGCTTGTAAGTCATCAAAATACATTGCTAACAGACACATTAATTACACTCTGCTTTCTTATCATTGAGCCCATTTTCTTTTATTTCTTGTCATACTTATTTCGAATGAGTTCCATTCATATTCAGTTTGAACTTGACTCCTTTATTCTGAATTCGGGTGGATTCAGTGTCTCTGCATATTGAAAACAGCAGTTCAAATGTCGGGCACCTCCCGGGAGTGTTGTTTAAAGCTATAATAAAGAGGTGCGTGCCTTGTTCCGATCATTGAAATGGCCTCCATCTGCTTCTTTATTTATACTGCTTCAAAACCATGAGCATCAAATGTTTACTTTCAGTCTATTTGTGGCAAATGTACAATGCATGCTACAAAAATATGTAAAGTGTGTTTAAAAAATAAAGAAAGTACAGGAATTTTTTTTAATCTTTACAGTATGAAGTCATTTATATATATTCATTTTATTAAAAAATGATTATATTGGAAAAACTAAAATACACTGGATGCAAAATGTATCTTATACATTAAGAAATATGTTTAGAAAAAAGCATTCTTACCATATAAAATGTGCAGATCATTGGTGCTGCGAATAATTGCTTGAGCATTAATGCAAGTAAATCCATAATCATAGCAAGAAAATAATTGTTACTGTCCTGGTTACAAATGTTATTACATTTTGATAGAAAAAATATACTGTATATGTCCTGCATGATAAACAGTTTTCATTAAGCTGTTCAATGGGGCATTTAAAATTCAAAACTTCAAGATTTTCTGCAAACATTTAGATGAATCCAGTAAAGTACACTCTTCTGACACAAATTAATGTAAATGTGCTTAGCCGACAAAAAGAGAAAACAAACCAATTCAATAAGGTACAGTATGTTTTCTAGTTATACCTCTTGGTATTTTTTGCAATACAAACTATTGATGTGCTTTCTATCGTTATAATTTGGCACCCATCTATCTAAATTGCTGTTTTATTGACTGTTTCCTACAGTAAAATTTTGAAGTCCTAATCTATTTTCAATGAAGTGCTTGTTTTTTCTTACTCATTTTTGTATTTTGTAATGCCGTTCACTACATAAAGTGCACACTCTATAATTATATTGCAGCAATTTATGTTTGTCTTTTCTTTATGGACAACTTTGTCTTTCAAGCCAAACTAGAAATATGGCACACAATTACTCCTCACAACAAGTCAGCTTTTTGACGTACAATTTTCAGATTTGCCCGTTCAAAGATAGTTCAGTGTCAGACAACTTCAAACATTTTCTGCTGTATAACGTATCAATACAGAAGAAAAGCCATAATTCAGGTGTAATGGTTACCACACATAACCAAGAAATCCAGGTTCAGTTTTTGCTTGTTATATTTTACTTTTTCTTTTAGTCAAGCACTTCCATCGTTTTATATTTTTTTTGTCATGACACAAGCCATCTCCTAAAGCCATATTGTCACCAGAATTATTTATCGCAATTTGGGGTTGCAATATCCCCATCACAACTGCAGTGTTATATCTCTGGCATATCTCTAATTACATAAGTCAAAGTTTTTACATATAACTTTCAGATCTGCTCTCCCACCCCAGGGTGTTGGAGGTGTCTTGAAGTTGGAGCAAAGGGACATAACCCCACAACTTATACAAATCTCTAAACAAACTGGGATCATATTTAGTACAAACACAATTTTATACTTTAAATTTACATTCAGCTTTAGAACTCATACCCAGACAAAAATGGGAAAAAGAGCTACATTTTCAAAAATATTACAGTGTGTTGTATTGCCAAAGACCAGGGGCCTCATGTATAACGCCGTGCGTAGAATTCGCACTATAACATGGAGTAAGCACAAAAGCCGAAATGTGCTTATGCACAGAAAAATCCAGATGCAGGAATCTGTGCGTATTCCAACTTCCACGTTCTTCCGCTACATAAATCCCGGTCAGCGTGAAAAGTAACGCTCGTGCATGCGCTTTATGGAACGCCCCAACTCCTCCCAGAATTACACCTCTTTGAATATGCAAATCAATATAAATCGCCCTTAAGCTCAGCCTTCTGTGAAAAGACAATGAGAAAAACACGGGGGAAAATATAAAAATTTCAGCGAATACCAAGTGGAGGCAAAGGAAAAACATACTATTTGTTTAATGAAACCATGGTATAATCAACAAAAGGAAGTTGATCAAGTGACATAGCGTGTTGGAGAAACTTGAAAGCTCACGTTCACAAACTCGCACAGTGCCGGAAATAAAAAAAAAGTCACATATCAAAGTCGCCGTGAAGAGGCGAGTTGTAGCCCATCGTCTGAGTGTCATATGAAAGCTTATTAGGGTACAGAGAAAAAAAAGGCACACAGTGGGGAAAAAGCACGAAATGTCAACTTCAATCTCGAAATTTCCACTTTAATCATGTAGTTTATTTTGTCATTAAAGTAGAACATCATAAACTTCATCTTAAAATCGTTTAATTAACCAGTTTCTCAAATCACATCGTAATTAAAGTAGCACGTTAAATGCTTTGTTTTGTATGTGATCTTCTCTGTGCTCTATGTGTGTGAATCACTACTTGCTTCTTAAACCGGCTCTCTTCCTCCGACTGGACACAGAATCCATTACATTCGTGATATTACAACTCTCTGAATAACTAAAATACTGAGATGAATACGTGATATCATTTTCATGATGATAGGAGTTAAATTACATTATTAAACATGGGTTTCACAGCACAGTGATTGTGTGCGACGTTCGATGAAATAATTTATTGCAGCAGTACTCAGGGGCGGCTCTAGGCTTGTGGTGGCCCTGGGCAGAGGAAGAATCGGTGGCTCCTTTGCCCTCCAATGTCAATATGATATCTTATGCACGGCGGATGGCCACGTCCGTTGCGGACACTGCATAGCCGCCTCGTGCTCATGACACAAGCGTTTAACTTTTGCCGAAATTTGTCGCTATTTTCTCTTTCTGTTTTATATTCAATATATATTGGCGTAGCCGCCCCTGCAGTCCTTGCTTTTCTTTCTCCAAGTAACCGATCGCCACACAATCAGCTCTGTAATAGACGTTAAGCCATCTGTAAGCTTAAAGCGCCGATTCTTCAAAACGTTTAAGGAACATTGAAATATTTTCGTAGCACATGTTTAATTATTCTATCCTTCACGCCAGTCCCAGTGAAGAATATAGATTATTTAAATGAAGTTAAAGTTTTATCTGTATAATATAATCAACATATTTTGCTGCATTTCATCTTAAAATTGATATCGTCATCATATGTAAATACGCACTTTATAAAGTGGCTCAGGTTGTGTAATATTATAACTGTAGTGCAAGTTTACAGTGATTGTACTTATAAGTACAAACAGTCCTACAAGGAGCAATTGATTGAGTGCGTTTAAAGTTCTTGGGATAAAACTGTTTCTGAACCGCGAGGTCCATACAGGAAAGGCTTTGAAACATTTTGCCGTGGCTGAGGTAGCGTGTGCTTGAAGCGGTATACCGATAATTCTCTTTCCGATCAGCTGCTGCTGTGATTCACACTCAGATACAGTGATATAAATACTCTGAGTGGTGGAGTGAGAGTAATATGGAAAAAGATGATCCGCTGTGGCAACTCCTAACGGGGGCAGCTGAAAGAAGAAGAAGGTGCAGTGAGAGTAACAACGCTAAAGCAGTTATGGTATTTGGAATACTATGGCTATTCCTTGGACCATTATATTGTTACAAGTTAATTACAATCAGATGAATTACACTAATAAACAATATGCGGTTAGTTTCAGTGTATTTATAAAGCCGCGTCAGGAAAATAAGGTGCAACCACACAGGAACAGTAGCACGGCTTTGACGCTGGGTGCCGCCAGTCTGCAAAACCGAGCGGAGAACTTGAGTACGACAAGGTATGAGGTACCGTGGAAAAGTGCGTGACTTTACACCAAGTGTAGGTTTTATACATCGCAATTTGAATGTGGAAAAGTTCTTACGCAACATTTCTGTGCGTACTCACAGTTTATACATGAGGCCCCAGGAAATCCAGGCTTAATTCTCACAATTGCATTTAACTTTTTCTTACATGAGCATTTCCCCCTCTTTTTTGTTATAGCCCAAAGCTGCCGTGGGAGGGACCATATTGTCTCCAAAGTTAATAATTAAATCTAATTAAATGTGTGAATTTTTGCACCAGAAGGTAAAACTAGAAATATTATATAGAAAATAACTTTCCAAAACTAGCAATAGTTATCTACTAAATTCACCTTGTTTAACTGTAATAAAGTTTAATATATAATTTGCAATTCATTTTTAACTTAAAACCTTTTCACTTTCTGACCTGGACAATGCCAGCCAACTCAATAAGTATATATTAAAGATTTATTGTTTGCATCATGGATCACCAATTATCAGTCCATGGGTCGGTACAAGTTTTCTTTGTACTTTCAAATACTTATCTTGCATTGCTTAGTGCAGTATAAGCCCTCCAATTTAGCCTGACTTCATGCTTTATATCAGATGAATATGTAGCAGCCATCAGTAACAGTGGAGTTTGTCATCATTTTTGATTATTTTGTGTTTTCGTGAGCATGTGTCACTTAAAGCATCTGCAGTAAGCTCAGCCACAGATAAGCAACTCACTTGGTAACTAGCCATTTAGCTGAGTAGTAGAACTCAGTGCTTGAAATGAACCCCTCTCTAAGTATGCATTTCAGCTGGGCTGTCTCAGAAAGTATAGCTGCAGGGAGGGAGAGGTGACACTGGGCAGTATCTGTGTAATGAGGGCACCTGTAGCCTTACAATAAAAAGCAGTCCATTTGGCTGCTGGAAGGGGAAAGTGAGACTCCTAGCAAATTTTCAGGAAACACTGCACAGGAAAAACATTGTCATTATCAAAATCACAGAAAGTTTATGCATATAGTCAACATACTGTGCATAGCTATAGTTAATTTTAATTTAAATTACTTGTTTTGCGATTTAAAAGTACACTGATATTGCTTCACTATTGTTTTATTAAGTTTGAAACTTTTTTCTGTAAAATAAGTAATAAAGCAGGGAATGGGAACAGAGTTATAACAATTGTGTGATATGTTTTCATTTTGTATTCTATATTTCATACAAAAACTTAGAATGTCTTAAATAGTGCTATTTGATATGCTTCTTCTGCTAATAACAAAAATAGTCACAACTAATGAAAACACAAACTTTGGGTCTAAAGAGCAGCTCTGCTAGCACAGGCTGAAGACTGCAAGAAAGACAAGAGACTCAAGTTACTCTAGACCAAGACCATAGGTAGAAGAATACTAATTGGTAGAAAGTTTGAAAATCTAGGTTCGTGCCCAGCCAAGGTCTGTCCAGAGGCATATGGACAGAGGTTAGGAAGGGAGTTGGCCCCTACAATATGATGCTCCATTGGTTCAGGAGGTTCAGTATGGAGGAACATGGCTGGAATAAATCTTACGGCATGTCAGCAGTTGCTTGTCTATGTCCTTCTATCAGCATTCATCCAAAGACCATGCTGGATCAAAGACCTGTCAGCTCAGAAGCACAACGCAAGAATGAAAAAGCCACCAGGTATCTAAACACATTAGCTGCTTAGACTTTTAGTAAGTACAGCTTTTATTTGTCTAGGTTGTACTGTTATGATCACATTTGGTCTGCCTTCCACATTTGGCATATTAAAAATCTTAGTTTAGAACTATGTTATTCTAATTTGAGTGAATACAAGAATAAACCTTTTAGCCTGCTTCTCTGCAGTACTTTGCACTTTTTTGAATATTTCATCTTGGGGTCTAGAGATAATATAATGTGGGAAATGATTTAAACATAAATGCAATCAACCCTAATTCATCCTAAAAGTGGCCACTTGTGGCACTGCAGATTGCAGCTGCATCTCCAAGATATCCTAGTAAATGTGATTCAACAGAGCAAGAGTCAAAGGTTTGGGATACTCAGGTCTATATGAAATTCCCTAGGGTGAGAAGGGAGTCAGCATCACACCCTTTCATGACAAAACAAAGCATTATGCATTTTTCCAAAATTTCCATTAATAGACATTTTTAACACATGTTCTGACAGTCATACAAAATGTTGCAAATTTCAGCAGGAGGAGAGCTTTGTTCATTACTATGAGAAGCACTGTAGTGCAAAGTCTATAACCTGTAAGTGCTATAGTACAACTAAATACAGTATAATATATATATAATAAATATATCCTAATGTGTCAATGAAAAAAAAACTTTTTACATCCTTGCCCCCAAATCCTTTAACTTTTAGTTTAAAATGTAAATATAGAAGATGTTTTTGCAGAACAATACCTTTTACTGGTGGCTAATCACGACAAAATGAGTCCTTCAAATAGACACAAATTAAAGTGTTTATTATCTCCAGTAGCCACAAATGTGAAGACACACTACCTACAGTTTCAGTTTTTTTATACTGTGGTAGCTTTATTGGTGTTTGGAAAGTCCTGACAATGTTTTCTGAAAGATAAAATGCTTCAATTTTTCTGGGTTGCTCAGTATTACATTTAATGTCCCCATAAGCACAACGCCTTGTTCTGTAGAGTCGTTCACCACCTCCAGTCCAGTGACTCTCAGTATTACTTAGATGTAATCATTTGTTTGCCACAAACTAGCTTTTAGAATAAGGAAGATTTGGCTTATACCCAGAGCAACAGACAGTATTTTGTGTTTGATGATACAAAGTAATGCAGCTGCTTATTAAAGCTGCTTGTCAAAGAAGGCTAATCCATCCAAAGTTTCACTGAGGTACCACAAGTGTCCACCAAAACCTTTCAGCACTGATCAAGCAGCATTATTGTTAATTGCCTTATATGCCACAAGAGCACAAAGCAGTTCAAGGTCTTTTCACATTGAAGAAGTAGGAATCTGGCATAGATACCTTCAAGTACAAGCAAACTATGAAAACTTTAAACTGGAAGAAACTTGTTAGCTCTGTTGCATTGAGGTGGATCTTGCAAAAAAAGAAAGGTCTTTATAATATAGATCATTTTCCCCATCCAATGTGCATGGTGGCATGCCCCTGGTACATTAATGTGTACTTCAGTATCTCTGTTTGTATCAAGAAACGGCAATGCCAGGATCAACAGCTTCCTATAATTATCTCAGGTCTGAAATTATTCAGGTTTCTTGTTAAGAACTCAGCCAGGCTCTCTTGGAGTGGTCGTAACTCTGCTGAAACTATCTCATCTTCCATTCCACTGGAATTATTGCTTTTATCAAGATTATTCCTGGCAGATGTAAACCACTCAAAACTCTTGATATTTGGGCCTGATGACACTATCAGGAGTGTGTCAAACACTTTTGATATGATTAACTCCTGAATATTGCACCAGCAAGGAAAGCTCAAGGGATCTTTACTCATATTCTGCTGCAGCAGAACACATGCACTGGACTTTCTTCCTGTAATGCTAGGAGTTGTATCGAAAGATATGAGCTGTACCTGCTAAACATACAATACAATACAATACAATTTATTTTTGTATAGCCCAAAATCACACAAGGAGTGCCGCAATGGGCATTAACAGGCCCTGCCTCTTGACAGCCCCCCAGCCTTGACTCTCTAAGAAGACAAGGAAAAACTCCCAAAAAAAACCCCAGTAGGGAAATAAATGGAAGAAACCTCGGGAAAGGCAGTTCAAAGAGAGACCCCTTTCCAGGTAGGTTGGGCGTGCAGTGCGTGGCAAAAAGAAGGGGGTCAATACAATACAATACAATACAATACACAGAACAGAACAAATCCTCAATACAGTATCAAAATAAAAATTTTAGAAGTACGTAGCAGAATTTAACAGTGGATGACATCACATAATATGATTTGGAGTCCTGGAGACCTCATCCATTAAGCTGCCTCCACCATTTGGCCATTCCACGGCTGAAACAGTGCTGGGCCAGCCAATCTGATGAAAGGACCTCTCT
Source organism: Polypterus bichir lapradei (assembly GCA_026402145.1). NCBI lineage: Eukaryota > Metazoa > Chordata > Cladistia > Polypteriformes > Polypteridae > Polypterus > Polypterus bichir. The sequence continues at coordinate 49,224,324 of JANRMT010062808.1, forward strand.
TTCCCATGATTCCAGCGATCCTCCATCAAGGATAACTTTACCATAGGCAGGCACAACAACTTGGCAGGTGAGCCATGGCACCAAGTGCCACATTTGAGTACCGAGTAGAGAAACAGAATAGGTGAGGGTTAGTATCAAATTATAACTATCATGTTACTTATGTTTTACTGTTAATGACTGACAACAGAGTTGCAGTTTGTGCAGTTAATCAGCAGCTCTAGTCAGGATATTGTGGTCCTCCAGACCGTGAGGGGGCGTCCGTCCTGGTTCTCTTGGGGGCCACGGGTCGAGGGCATGGAAGCCCTACCCTGTAGGGGCCCGTGGTCACCGCCAGGCGGCGCCCCGATGCCGGTTTATCCCATGTGGTCCTCGGCCGGGGCTGGAGCCCGGTCGGAACGCCTTGGAGGACCAGAGGAGGGCGTGTGCCTCCTCCAGACCGAGTGGGGGCGTCCGTCCTGGTTATGCAGGGGGCCTCGGGTACAGGGCTTGGAAGCCCAGCCCTGTAGGGACCCGTGGCCTCCGCCAGGCGGCGCCCCAGTACCTAATTATCCCGGGAGCCCGGCACTTCCGCCACACCAGGAAGTGCCGGGGGGAAGACGACAGGGGATACACGGACGGCTTCCGGGTGCGCAGCCGGCACTTCCGCCACACAGGGGTGTGGCCAGCGTTAAGTGCCGGGAAGCAGCTGGAGCCCATCTCTCCAGTCGAAAGGTGGAAGTCGGGAGGCAGTAGACGGAACTGGAGAGAGAGGACGGGAGGCGGCCAGGAAGGCACAGAGACTGTGGGCCCTGGACATTGGGGAAATCGGTGCAAGAGGCACCGGGGTTCGTGAGTGCACGTGACTTTGTAAATATTGTAAATAGTATAAATAAACAGTGTGTTGGGTGCGAAAATGTTGTCCGTCTGTCTGTGCCGGGGCCAGCGTTCACAATATGCTAAACTGAAGTATTGAGTCTTCAGCCAGGATTTAAAAGCTGAGACCAAAGGGGCATCTCTTATAGTAGCAGGCAGACCATTCCACAGTTTAGGGGCCCTGTAACTAAAAGCTCAACCTCCCACTGTTATTTTATTAATTCTTGGAATCATAAGCAGACCGGCATCTTGAGATCTTAATGTGCGCTCTGGATTGTAAGTCATGATAAGTTCAGACAAGTAAGCCGGACCTTGGCCATTTAATGCTTTATATGTTAAAAGGAGGATTTTGAAATCTGCCCTAAACGTAACCGGGAGCCAGTGTAAGGGTTTAAGAACTGGAGTTATGTGTTCGTATTTTCTTGTTCTTGTAATAATTCTTACAGCAGCATTTTGGATTAACTGGAGGCTGTATAGAGAACAGTTTGAACATCCAGTGAACACCGCATTGCAGTAGTCAGTCCTACTAGAGATAAATGCATGAATTAATTTCTCAGAATCCTGTTTATTTACAAAGCGCCTAAATTTCCTAACATTTTTAAGATGGAAGAAACATGATTTGGACAACTTTGTAATGTGCGCTTTAAACGACATACTAGAGTCAAAGAGAACTCCAAGATTTCGGGCTGATTCAGTAAAATTAATGGTGATTCCAACTGAGTTAAATGATGACAGAATATTGCTGTGATCAACGTCATTCCCTCCAACAATTAACATCTTTGTTTTATCTGTATTTAAAGACAAGTAGTTCTCATCCATCCACTCCTTTAATTCACTAAAACAACTAATTAAAGACAACATCGGAGAAACTTCATTTGATCTAAATGAAAGGTATAACTGGGTGTCATCTGCATACGAGTGAAAATTAACATTGTTTCCTAATGAAAGATCCCAGTAGAAGCATGTAAAGTGAAAACAGTAAAGGTCCCAGTACTGAGCCCTGCGGGACACCATATCTGACTTCTGTTTATAATAATGGAAAACTGTCAGCACATTTCTGTACATATTGGAATCGATTTGATAAATAAGAACTAAACCAAGTGAGCACGGTGCCTGTAAGCCCAACATCATTTTCTAGCCTGTGCAGTAAATAGAATGGTCAATGGTGTCAAATGCTGCACTTAAGTCTAACAACATAATTACAGTGGAGTTTCCTTCATCAGAGGATATCAGAATGTCGTTTATAACCCACGTTAGTGCTGTTTCTGTACTATGACCAGTGTGGAAACCAGACTGGAATTTCTCAAATAAATTGTAATATGTAAGATGTGACTGAAGCTGATTGGCAACTACTTCTTCTAGTATTTTAGAGGGAAAGGGTAAATTTGAAATAGGCCTATAACTATTAAGTATGTGTGGGTCTAGGTCTGACTTTTTAAGTAATGGTTTAATGACTGACACTTTTAGTGCTTCAGATACTGTGCCATGCAATAATGAACTATTGATAATGTTTAGAATAGGCGCTGCAAGAACATCCATTGCACTTTTTACTAGTTTTGTTGGCACTGGATCTAGGGAACAAGTAGAGGGCTTCATTTTAGAAATTAAAGGTAAGACTTCCTGCTCAGTTACAGGATTAAAATGACTAAAGTGCTGAATGCAATGTGCGGCAGGGTCTGCTAAGCTAGTATTTGGTTTGTACTGTGATGCTGAGATCTGGTATCTTATATTTGTAATTTTCTCATTGAAGAAGTTCATAAAGTCTGTACTGCTAATGTCTGTTGGTATTTTGCACTGTAGATCTGAATTCCCATTTGTTAATTTAGCCACTGTTCTAAATAGTACCTGAGGATTTTTATTATTGCTATCTATTATTGTAGAATAGCATTCTGAGCAAGCTTTAAAGAGGGCTTTTTTATATTTATTAACACTCTCTGTCCATGCAATTTGAAAGACATGTAGTTTTGTTGTTCTCCATCTGCACTCCAGTTTTCAACACTCTAATTTAAGAATGCAAGTGTTTTCATTAAACCAGGGAGAGTTTCTATGTGCTTTGGTCACTTTTGTTTTAAGGGGAGCCACTGTGTCCAGAGCATCTCTCAAGGTCACATTATAATGTGATGTTAGCTGATCTAAATTGTATTCCACGTTTACATTTGATGTTAACTGATCTAAATGGTTTTCTACAATTACACTCGACTTACTCAAAGTATCTACAAATTTTGAAGCAGAATTACAATCTACATGTCGCACTGTCTTTGTTTTAATCTGTGAGTACATTGGCAAGGGCAGAACTAACTAACTAACTAAGGGCATAACTTCATTTAATGGAGTAATATTTAAATTTAGAATTTCAACTTTATAAGTTATAATTAAATCTAATGTGTGGTTATGATTTTGACAATCTGACAAAATCCTACTGAATTTAACAAATAAGTAAAACATTTGCTGAAAGTGTCAGTTTCCACATCAATGTGTACATTAAAATCCATCCATCCATCATCCAACCCGCTATATCCTAACTACAGGGTCACGGGGGTCTGCTGGAGCCAATCCCAGCCAACACAGGGCTCAAAGCAGGAAACAAACCCCAGGCAGCACACCAGCCCACCGCAGGGAACACACACACCAGGGACAATTTAGAATCGCCAGTGTACCTATCCTGCATGTCTTTGGATTGTGGTAGGAAACTGGAACACCCAGAGGAAACCCACGCAGACATGGAGAGAACATGCAAACTCCACGCAGGGAGGACCTGGGAAGCGAACCCGGGTCCCCTAACTGCAAGGCAGCAGCACTACCCACTGCGCCACCATGCCACCCACCTGCTGAACATTCTTGGTATAAATACTAAGTAAGCTGCTGTGAGCCATGTGAAAAGAACTTTTCCCACAAATGGAAATTAATGAGCATAAAAACTGACACTGACCCACATTTTAGACAAGATATATATATATATATTTTTTACTGGGGTTAGAGCTTGTTATATGGAACAGTTTGGGGGACCTGAGAAGTAAGGAAGTAAGTATCTGTAATTTTTTCCATTTACATCGCTGGCACTCTAATATACAAATTAGTGTCAGGATATAGAGGTGTTTATAACATTTTTGGAATTTTTAGATGTTTTTTGTTTGCATGTTCTTAGAATTAACATCAATTGAAAAAGTATTAATTAATCAATCAAATAATTAAAATATTAATGTTTTGTAGCGGGTGGCGCAGTGGTAGCACTGCTGCCTTGCAGTTAGGAGACCCAGGTTTGCTTCCCGGGTCATCCCTGCATGGAGTTTGCATGTTCTTTCTGTGTGGGTTTCCTCTGGGTGCTCTGGTTTCCTCCCACGGTCCAAAGACATGCAGGTTAGGTGGATTGGCGTTTCTAAATTGGCCCTGGTTTGTTTGTGTCCTGTGGTGGGTTGGCACCCTGCCTGGGATTGGTTCTTGCCGTGTGCCCTGTGTTGGCTGGGATTGGCTCCAGCAGACCCCTGTGTTCGGATTCAGCAGGTTGGAAAATGGGTGGATGGATGTTTTGTAGCATGATGTCATTCATTTTTGAGTCATGGTGGTTTCTGGGCAATATTTGTTGTTGCCATGGGGCAAATGAGCATGTGCAAGCTGGTGATGTGGCATTCATCAGAGTTACTTCAGAGTGACAGGCTGAGAATGCTGCCCACTCCATAGTTTAAAATATAGTCAAAGGAAAAAGTGGTCTCAGCTGAAGCTTCCAATGATTAAATTTTAAGAATTTCAGGATGCCAACTTTTGCTTCCTCACAAATTCTAATCTTGTTTTGCACCATGAAGAAAATGTACAAGCTTCATCACACTTTTTAGTTACAAATTTAGTCTAGAATTTCCAGCTTCTGTTACTCAATCACAGACTACATCACATTACTACAACGCACAAATGTTTACCTGGCCAGGTGTGTAAGAAAGGGGGGATGGAATAAGGAATTTGAGTCTTCTGTATATAATTGTATCGGTTTAAACATGCAGTTCCATTTCAACCTTGTTCTGGGACAATTTAGAACTAGTAGTGACATGTCTAAGCCCTTCAATTTCTGGAAACTAAGCACAATATATTCTAGAAAATTGCAGATTAATTTATATCTACAAACTAAATTTTAAGAGTATCATGCCTTGCTGGTATTTACTTAGTGTAGTTAAGTAGATTAATAGTCTACTAATAAATAATTCTAACATTCATTTTAAATACACTATATCAGCTTCTAATTTAAGATCATTTTAATATTCTTAGTACTTACTAGGCGCCTAACTAAAACATTTTTCCAGGACCCTGGTTTCAGTAAGTATTTTTAAATTTTTTCAAATAGTACACTTTGTCCAGTTAATTTTTCAATATTTTTCAAATATATTTTTCACGCAGATTTTCTTTGCACATTTTTTATACAAACCTTTTTTTCACAAATATTTTTTCATATACTCTCCCTTTCCCTCAGTACAATATTTTTTCATTTATAAATTCTTACCTGATTACTTACCTATAGATCCTGGGGCGTTGTCCATCATTCTAATATTTCTTTACACAAGTTCTCTTTACAAATTTTTTCACAAATATTTTTCAGTATAATATTATTTCATTTCTAAATACTTACCTGATTACATACCTGAAGATCCTGGGGCATTGTCCATCATCCTAGGCCTGAGTTTGATCCATCCTTTATTTCAAAGTCCTACTCAACACACCAGGATTATTTTTATCTTCTGTTCTAAAAACAGTAATAATTCTAAATAGTTGATCATCAATAGCTAAATTGAAGTAATTTGCAAAGCATATTTTTGGATGTTTTAAAGTCTTTGCTTGTGGAATACTGGACACATGGAGGGCAGAATTTGGGAAACATTTATTTAATGTTCTAATCATTGGAACTAGATGAAACTTGTTCCTCTGTGTCATAAGAGTGTCTATCATCCCCACTAGAACAGCCAAGTTCTTAATTTGGGGCTGGGCTTGAAAGTTCTTAGCCCAAGTAGTGAAGTTATCAATTGATATATTTTGAATTGTCTCTACTTGCCACCCACCAAATGCACAAGACTCCAACAAACAAAGATCTACATCCCTCAGGATCAAACCTTGTTGTTCAAATACAGGATTCCAATCTATAATTTATTTAATTAAATTATGATGAACAATCTGAAAGTATAGGTCTCCCCGAAGGTATTTGAAAGGGGACGGTTCAAGTCTCCGGGGATCTGTGTACTTTTGGTAACAGATAAAATTTACAAGTAGATGGAACCACAGGATGTAAAAAGTATTTTTTTCTGTTTCAAGGTTATAAACCCATCATTGAACACGTTTGAGACAATCGAGACAATCTTTTTTGGGATAGGGGTTTAAATAAGATTAGGGATCAGGTAAGTAAAGCACCTTACAAATACATTTTTAACATTAGGGTTTGGAAAGACTAGGGTTAAGATAAGGCTAGGAAAGGCAGGCCCTATAGACAAAATTTTAAGATTGGGGCTGGGGAAGGGGATAGGTTAAGATAAGGATTTGGGAAGGGTAAGGTGCTATAAATTTAACATTAGGGTTGGAAAAACTAGGGTTAAGATTAGGCTAGGGAAAGGACAGCCCTCTGAACAAAATTCTAAGATTAGGGCTAGGGATAGGTTAAGTTAAGGATTTGGGGAGGGAAAGGCGTTATAAAGTAAAAAGGATGCAAAAAAGGAAAATAACTAACACGTAGACAGCCACCATGTTATTAAATCTTTCACAGATTGTGGGGTCAACCTTTTAATGTTGACTTGTTCTCTTGTCAATTATATATCGGGACTTGACTGAGCATTAGGTATCTGTGAGATCTTTTTATTTAACATAGTGACACAATGGGCAATATGTTAGAGTAATTTTGAAAGAGCTGGAATCTGAGCAATATGAACTGTTGCCAAGGGAAATACTCTTTGGAATGCTTGAAACAACAGATCATGTTGTGGATGAAAAGATCCAGTTCAGCAGGAGTAGGTCACTCTTTAATACATAGTTTACAATTCTGCGTCAACTTATTCAATTACCCACTCAGAACAGAATTTTAACCATTGTCGCCTATTTTTTACCATTTTTAATGACATTGTTATACAAAATAGAAAGAATAGCTGATCTTGAAACTTTTAAAGGACTGTCATGAAATGTTAATGTTACCGGCCTCATGGTCTAGGGGAACCTGGGCCAGGTACAAGCCACTGTAGCTACAGGGTATAGCCACAGTGATATGGTGAAAAGCATAAAAGAAACAGGCAGCAGTCCCGAGTCTCAGACCATACTTCTCTGTTCTGCTTTATTCTTCTTTTGCCAGAAATATATATATGCTTCAGTTTCTACATACTGTAGATCAACTTGGCAATCAGTGAAACAATGGTGCAAGCCAATTTCCTCCTCTAGAACAAATAGTGTAAACACATTTACTTTGGTTCAGCAATGGTATTTTGGCCAGCCTTAAAAAAGTACTTGATTAGAAACCAATGTCCCCAGAACTCGTTAATTTTCAAAGGAAGCAGACAGTTCTGTTATCACCACATTGTGTGTGGATGAGATACTTAATCAAAGCAGGTGATAGGTAACCATCAACAATAACCTGTAGCAGAATTTTCTGCCTTTTCTTTAAAACGCTGGTTTATAGCCCATTACACTAAGCAACACACAGAAATGTAATTTTCTTTAGAATATCTCTTGCCTGAAGAAGGGGCCTGAGTTGCCTCGAAATCTTGCATATTGTAATCTGTTTAGTTAGCCAATTAAAGGTGTCATTTTGCTTGGCTTTTCTCTTTAGAATACTGAATTCTATCCCATTACATTAAGATGTTCTTTCTTTTTTAGGCAATGTGCCTTTTAAAGACACTTTCTAATTTGTTACAATCTAACTACCATTTGCTGACACATTTTCATCACCAGGGAACATACACTGTCAGCACAAAATGTGAGATAAGATAAACTGGTAGATAAGCTATACATTATTTTACTGGAATAAATATTGGTATTCTCCAACAGATCTGCATCGAATCTGGTCTCACATCCCATATCTCCCACCAGAACGTGAGATAAAGCATCTGCACCAAGAATATATCACAAGTACTATATAGCTCCAAATTTCTATATTCTAGATGGAAACTCTTCTGCCAACACGTTTATGATGTGTTTAGCTGGAAACACTTTTCTATAAGAAAATCTTTAAACCTCTGACACAGCCACATTTAGCGCTCTTTCTTATTGAGCTGCTGTTTTGTCTGAGTCAATGATCAAGGTGCATAGGCTACTGGCCTTTCTGAAGAGGGGCTAAATCAAAACCAAATAAAGATATGTCAGCTGAAATGTAAGTTGTTTGAATCTTAATAACTTCTCACTTTGGCAGGTGAAAGTTCAGTCTTTAACACTTTAAGCTCTTCTTCCTGAGTATACTCCCAATTCTTATAGAAAAGTGTTTTTTGTGTTCTAAATAGCACTTGTTTTCGCAAGAAAATGTAATCGTTCATTTGCTAAGTGTACTATTCTAGGTTTAAATTATACCTTTCTTTCTTTTGCTTAGCACCACATGTAGTGTCTCCTTATCTTCACACAGTATTGGAAACAGCATGAAAAATATTATAGACCACATCACACCATTATAGACCACTTGAAATAATTGTGAAAGATATTCTGTTAAAAAATATCTCTGAAAAAGAGTAATAAAAATTGTGCATGTAACAGAAATTGCCCAAAATTCATATTTTGAATCCAGTTTGCTGAATACCTGTGCAAGAGATAACATTCCCATTTTTGTTGTATGAAGTTTGTTCTAAGTAGATTCGCAGAGGCAGTGTAGTGACCCCAAATGAATGATGGTCATCTCTCAGACTGATGTTCTATGAATGCTTATTATTACTATGAATGCTTTTCTCAGTGGCTTTTTCAAAAACACACCATTGGAGTTTTTGTTTTCCTATTACTTTGAAGTTGTTTAGAGATTCATCTCTCTGTTTGTTAAAAATGTGTGGAATCTACATGACTTGTTGTTAATGTATCCTAAATTTAGATTGGATTCAGCCCAGAAGAACTCTTCAGTATCAGTATACTCAATTTCACTTTTTAAAAGATTACTACTTTTAACTTAGTTCACCGCAGCTGTCAGCTCTAACCTGGGAATGGTTGTGACCTGTGTAGAAGAGACAATTGACTTTCCCTTAACTACGGTATAATAACCATCTTCTACCTCACTACTGAGTGGCAGGAAGGAGCACAACTGTTTCATTGTGTTATCAGATCACCTATGATAAGCGCTTAACACAAAAGATAACTAATTTCGTAGGTTCTTTTCTTAATAGTAGACAGGAAGAAATGTCAGAACCAGCTATACGACTGTTACCTGTAACCTTCCTGACACACTCTCCACATTGCACCCCAAGTATTCAATCCTAGGATACTCTAATGGCAGGCTGCTTCACTGGCTGGGGCTCTCTTTTACTTTCACTCTTTTACTTCAACCAAGCTTGCCATCAATAGGAGACTTTCAAAGTTGTCCCCTTAAGCTTTTAAGAGACCGGAAATAGACAAAGAATGACAATGTTGTATTGGGCTCAATAGTAATAATCAGACAGAGACATTGATTTAAGATTTTGTCGCTCATGCTGCTCTCAAACTTTTCTATGCCTGCAGTAGTTCCAATTCACACTTGTGAGTCACTAGATTTGTTGTTAATCGAATTGCCATATTCTCTCCCTCTCTGTCTCACTGTTTGCTTTCAGTATAACTTCATTTTCCAATTACTTTGCTTCCAACTTTGCTGCAGCATCTGCACATATGGCTGTCAGGCAGGAGGTACAGTATTATTGACAATAAGTATTAGAGTGGATACTAAACTTTTTATTTAATCTTGAGAGTATAGATCCACAAATGGAGCAGGCATAATTGTGATACAGTAGCTGAAAGATCTCTTTCAGCATTAAAATCCCATTCAATACTGACTATCCTCTCATGCAATTTTGGGAATCTCAGCTGTCACTGCTTCATATGGATCTACTCTATCTCCTAAATCTCATGATGTAATCTTGAATTGCTTGAAAACTGTCTATGATATCTGTTAAAAGTCTTTTGGAGGTGCTGTTGAATGGTAGTCTGCATTTGTTCTCTATTTTGCATCAGCTCTTTTAAGCAGTCTCTTGGGGTAGCCTCTGTTTCATTTTGATGCACATCATCTGGCTGTAATATCTTTAACCTAACACTGTAGATCTACTCAACCAACTTTCTTATACTTAAAGGAATAGAGACTGGCTCTGTCATTTTGCACTCAGTGTGAAGAAACTAAGAAAAAAAATACATACAACAACAAACCTAATACAATAAAATATATATACTAGATATCAATAAATCTTAGTTATACTATTAAAGAATTATGTTACATTTTTAACCCTTTGAATCAGCAAAAATAGCAAATGTACAATAATTAATCTGATAATATATCACACTCCATTGGTATGTGCTAACATTAGTCTTTTAACAGTTATCAATTAATGAATTGTTGTTAAAGTCTTATACAATCAGAAAATTACAGATTTAAACCACTTTTATGTAAACATAAATATATACACTGCTATGTTTTTTTCTTTTAATCTTATTAATATACAGTAGATACACTATTTTTCTTTATTTTTAACCTTATTAGCAGTACACAGAGTAATCGTTTATAACAGTTTATGCCTGCATTAGACTATCACACTAAATCCATGGGTTAGTTGCCACTAAAAGTTCAGAATTCGTTAATAAAGCCTGTGTGTTGAAAACTGTAGACTGCACTCCCAAGTATGGATGACTGTTAAAATTTGTAAGGTATCCAAATGTTTTAATCTTTCATTAAACATTAGGAAATTGTTTGCTTTCAAGCATAAATCCCTCCTTTGTGATGTCAGAGGTTAAGTGACAAGCTGAGTGATTGAAGATGAGTGACTGGCCTGGAATAAAAAATGTGATGTCATTCTGAAACCCATACAAGCATGTTAACATGACTGTCTAATTAGCATCTGATGAAACATGTAGCATGTTTGATAGTCTAAATCTTTCCAGTCTTCTGATTTACATTTCCCATTCTTGAGGTTTTCCATAATGTAACATTTCTGCAAGTTGCTCTGCCAGACAGGTCTGCTTGTCTTGCCACAATATCTTTCATATCAATGTCACATTTCACAGAACCATAGCAACTGCCTTTGCATGTCCACAATACCTCTGACATGGTGTAATGTGTTAAGGATTCATTTCCATGGCGGGTTTAATCAAGCATTTAATCAAGTACATTTTCATTAACAGACCCTGATAACTATGTCCAGAACAATGTCTCCATTATTATATGTCATCAAGCCAGAAATTAAATTTAACTTAGCCCCTCCCCTAATACAGTGACCTTTAACATCTCTAGAGTACGAGAGTCTATATCCATCTCCTGAACCCTGAACAATATAAGTGTGTTGTGAATGAATCAGTTAGTAAGCATTTAGATTAATAATTATCATCTTAAAGAGACGTTAATAAATGGCTTTGACATACTATGAAAGGGACCGAAGAAGCATGTGTGGTGTAACGGGTCCACAGCTCAAGTTAACAGGGCCACTTTTTAAATAAATAATCGCCACACTCGCGGCTTAGCTAGGGGGCATGGTAGTGTGGCAGAAGCAGTTCCTGGGGAATTTGTGATGTGGGCAAACCTCGCTTACAGTAAATGCGCAGGTGAGGAGTTATCTCCATCCGTAATTGTTCCTGGGAGCTGCTGATTGCCACAGCTGATCCACATCCCCATGATAAATAGAGGCGGCTAGCAGGGGAGGAGGAAAAAGGAAAGAGATAAAAGACGGACGGAGGTTAGAAGAAGAAGAAGGCAGGAAACGGTGAGAGTGCGAGTGATTGCAGGCTTGCAGGAAGCTAGACAATGAGCCCAAGTGGGGTGTTTGGCCGGCACCCGGGCAGTCGGATGTGGTCGCTCCCGCTGAGCATTTTATGAAGAGCGGGAGTGACTGGAAGAATGATGGCTGGCCGCGTAAGGCCAAGAAGGCAGCGGGAGTCGGGACTTGGGACGTGGATTCCCCAGCGTGAGCACCCTGGTCGCTGGGGAGCCCAAGTCGTGGTTTGGTGGAACCTGCCGGAGCCAGGGATTGGTGAGGTGAATAAACCAGCAGGAGAAGACTGAGAGAAAGTCAGCTGCAGGTAGGGTGGCTCCCCTGGTGCATAGTCTGGACGGGAGAAGCAGGGGAGTCATGAGCAGTAGAAAGGCACCGGGCTTTGTTTTAAAGGGACAACTTCTGCATGTTTAGAGAATATCAGTCTGATACTATAGTGTAGTTAGCACTTGTTGTTGCAGTAGTTTTGGTGATCATGTCCTTGAAATAACTATAAATTACTTTGTTTAAAAACACCTACTAAATAAAAAAAAGGTAATAACATAAACTGACCTCAAAGAAATCAGTAATGTTAAAGCAATATAAGAAAATTATAAAATAAACATTGAACATTCTTTTAGCTTGTTGAATCTGAAAACAAAAATTGACATTTTAGGTTACCCCCGCCCTGTCTCCTCCCAGAATTGCGCCTCTTTGAATATGCAAATCAATATAAATAGCCCTTAAGCTCAGCGTTCTGTGAAAAGACAATGGCAAAAGCATGGGGGAAACAGAAAAATTTCAGTGAATACCAAGAGGAGGCAAGGAAAAACATACTATTTGTTGGTTTAAACAGTAGTATAAACAACAAAAGGAAGTTGATCTAGGGACACAGAGTGTTGGAGGAACTTGAAAGCTCAAGCTCACAAAGTCACACAGTGCCCGAAATAAAACATTATTGTCAGATGTCAAAGACGTCGTGAAAAGGCGAGTTGTAGCCCACCATCTGAGTGTCATATGAAAGCTTATTAGGGTACAGAGAAAAACATAGGCACACAGTGGGAAAAAAGCACGAAATGTTAACTTTAATCTCAAAATTTCCACTTTTTACAGCTCTCTGAATAATTAAAATACTGAGATGTATATTTGATATTGTCATGATGATAGGAGTTAAAGCATGTTATTAAACATGGGAACATGGTGGTGCAGTGATAGTGACAAGCTGGCGCCCTGTCCAGAGATTGTTCCTGCCTCCCACAAGATGCTTGCTGCACCATGCGCAACCTTCAATGAAATTTCTGTCCTTCCTTTTCTTTCTCCAATTACCCAATCACCTCACAATCAGCTCTGTAATAGATGTTAAGCCATCTGTAAACTTAGAACGCAGATTCTTCAAAACTTTTAAGGAATATTGAAATATCTTCACAGTACATGTTTAATTATTCTATCCATCTGTCGTTCCAGTGTCGCGCCAGCCCCAGCAACAATACAGCGCAAGGCAGGAACAATCCCTGAAGTAGCTAGCGCTGTGACACCATGTCCTCACATGTTTAATTATTAACAATATAGATTATTTAAATGATGTTAACATTTTATCTGTATAATGTAATAAAATATTTTGATGCATTTCATCTTAAAAATGATATCATCATCATATGTAAATACACGCTTTATAAAGTGGCTCAGGTTGTGCAATAATATAACTATCGCAAGTTTACAGTGAGGTGATTATACTTATAAGAACAAACAGTTCTACAAGGAGTACTTGATGGACTGATTGAGTGTGTTTATAGTTCTTGGGATGAAACTGTTTCTGAACCACGATGTCCCTACAAGAAAGGTTCTGAAGCATTTGTCATATGAGAGCAGTTCAAATAGTGCAGCATGGCTGAGGCAGTGTGTGCTTGATGCTGTATTCCGATAATTCTCTTTCCGATCAGCTGCTGTAGAGCTGTAATTCCACATTCAGATTACAGTGGGATGAATATTCGAGTGTATCAACGCTAAAGCAGCTATGGTATTTGGAATAGTTTGGCCATTCGGTGGACCATTATATTGTTACAGGTTAATTACAATCAGATGCCTTAAACTAATAAACAATATGTGGTTAATTTCAGTGTATTTGATAAAGCCGAGTCAGGGATGTGGATCTAAAAAAGAAAGGGAAACTACACTGGAAAAAACAAGCACTGCTTTGATGTTGGTTGCCGCCAGTTTGCAAAACTGATGGGAGAACTTGTGTACACAAAGCATTTAACTGGCATGAAAATGTGCGTGGCTTTAAGCCAAGTTTAGGTTTTATACATCACGATGTGAGCATGGAAACAAGCTTACGCAATATGTTTGTGCATACACACCATTTATACATGAGGTCCCTGGAATCCTCATGCAACAAGACAGCAATTTCATCCAGTAAACTGGACATTTGCTTTGGACTGTATTGATCTGTGTCCTGAAGTTTGTTGTGCGTTCTTTTTGGGTTTTTGCAAATAGTTTATATATATCTTTTTTTTTTGTTAAGTTGTTTAATAATACAAGAGCTTGGACTTTTATCCTAGTGTGGGGTGTCTCTGTGAGTGTGAGAAAGCCTGTCCTGTAACATTTCCCAAGATGTGTGATCAAACATAAATATGTATAGAGGGAACAAGTTGGGGAAAAAAAACAGATTAGCTAATATCTAAATGATGTTTATCATGTTTATTCTTAGTTATATATTACATTTAAAGCAAGTGTTCATTTACTACTTTAAACACTGTATGTGCAGTATTTGGGATAAGGCATTTCTTCAAGCTTCATGAGCAAATAAATGAGCAAATTAATGCAAATCATTTTATTACAGGTTTTGTTGACTGTTAAATTTCTTTTGCATTTCTCTTTCAGACTCGCTAAACTGGATCTATCTAAAGCACTCTCAAGATACTCTATTCATCCTTTGCTATGGTTTAACTCTTCTGTCTCCTTATTTATCTCTAGAGCACACATTCAACTAAATGCCATCAGAACAAAGAACTGGACTTCTGTGTCTGTAGAGAAGTAAGGGGACATGTAATACAATTGTCCTCTGTACTCTATTCTGTGACTCCCTGTCTCAAAGGATTATCAAACCACACATTCCAGAGGTCCTCACCTCTACTATAGTGGGAAAATTGTGTGCATTGGATCAGGGTGGTGTGCTGGCTTCTCTACATATAAATAAATAAATCTGTGATCAGCAATGTGAATCCTAGTGCCCCAGGGCTACTACAATATGACCATTTAGAAAATGATATTGTTTTAATGCAGTATTGTTGCTGCATATTGACATATTTAGAAAATTCTCTTAACATGATATGTTTTGAAAGGATAAATTAAAACTATCTGTGCCACCTTGGCGGTTGGGTAAAGAAATCACTGAAAGTTTTTCTTATAGATGAGATGTGTAAAACTAATTTGATTAATTTAAAGATATTCTAACAAGACCACTCTGATTACCAAGGATTGCATTTTCAGTTGTGTGCAGACTCCTCATTGAAGCTGCACATCAGCAGTTTGAAAGGAGCAACATATTGAATTCTGGCCCTTGGCTGAGGGCAGTGACTTCAGTTAACAGCATTTAATAAATTCTGTGGTACCTTAAATTGCTTTTTCTTGTGATGCTTTTTTTTTACATTTTAAAGTAGTGTGGACTTGAACCCGGACACAGACAGACGGACATCTTATGTTCACCCAACACACCCTTTATTTACAATATTTACAGTTATTTACGTGCGCTTCCCAGTGCCTCTTGCACTGTCCAGGCCTCACAGTCCTTGTGCCTTTCTCCTGGCCGCCTCCAGTCCTCTCTCCAGCTCCGTCTCTCTTCCACCCGACTTCCGCTACTCAATGAAGGGAGGCGGCCCCTTAAATAAGAACCCGGATGGGCTCCAGCTGCTTTCCGGCACTCCTTCGCAGACACGCCCCAGTGTGGCGGAAGTGCCGGCTGCGCACCCGGAAGCCCTCCGGGTGTCCCCTGTCTTCTTCCCCCCAGCACTTCCTGGTGTGGCGGAAGTGCCGGGCTCCAGGGTTGTTCAGGCACCAGGGCGCCGCCTGGCAGTGGCCACGGGTCCCTACAGGGCTGGGCTTCCAAGCCCTCTACCCGTGGCCCCCAATGTAACCAGGGCGGTCGCCCCCTCGCGGTCTGGAGGAGGTACAAGCCCTCCTCCAGTCCTCCTGGGCGTCCCGGCCGGGCTCCAGCCCCGGCCGGATGCCACAGTAGAAAGTTAAAATGCTAATATATATTTGAACCATATAATAAACACTGTAACTATCTTTATATATAATAATCTACTGTGGCTGTTCATTTGTCTGTCCAAGATTTTAAATCACCTGTAGCTCGCATACCGTTTGACCTATTGACCTGAAATATGGTACACATATACTACGTGACATCTACTATCTGCTTACGGGGTGATGATTGACCTCCAATGTCATTCCTCTTTTTATTTTTATTTTATTTTATTGTAGAATCAACTCTCATCAGCGGCCAGCAGGGCGGCGTATGCGACGCAAGTGTATGGGTCATGTTCTCATCCCTACCACCTTCGCTGTTACTTCCCCTGCCTCTTTATATCTTAAATCATTCTTGAGGCAGATTGAAGACTTAAGTGCCAGCTTAAGTGAAAAATTAAAGAAAACGTACTAAGTAATTGCAACACAAACACTGAGTTTAAACGCAAAAAGATACAGACAAAAGAAAAGAAGAAGCAGGCCGCTAGGGTGGAGAAAAGAAGAGCTGCTCAAGAAGCAGCAAGCGTATCAACCTCTGAGCAAATGAATGCTGAACGTACAGAGAAAGAGTATGAAAACCATGAATGCTCAAGTCAAGTGTATTCATTGCAAGTTATCGTGCAGTGTGCCGTTATTGGTTGAAAAATATAGTACAAACTAAAAATCTTACATTTTCAATTACTAACAACTTGCAAAATAACAAGACTATCTAGACAAGTACATTATTTTAAAGTGCATAAGAAATGAAATCAAAACAAGGAAAGTGAAATGAAATATTTATTAATCACCATTGGTATAATGTAGATGGACAAAACAGTAGATTTTTACCTTATTAAAATTAAACTTTACACAAGCTATTAGCAAGGAAATAATAAGAAATAAAGGAAAAGCATGCTAATATATCTATTAGCACTTTAAACTTTGGATTACAAATTAGACTAAACATTCAAAACATTTGTGGTCAGAACAATTACTGTATTGATATATCACACTGACTGTTTGTTACAGATGTTTGCAGGAATTCTTTGGATTTGTGAGAAAAAGTAATGATTAAATTTGTCATCAGTTTATATATGTATGCAAGAGAGTATATGAGGCTGAACAAAGCAGAAAAAGCTATAAGTGACTACATGGACTAAGCCATGCATAGCCAGTTCACCTCCATTTGCCACGCTGATTCATAGACCAGTGACAACATTGATATGCTCTTTTCTGGCAGTTCATATAGAAAATGATGCATTGTTTTATGTGGCAATTTTTTCAAAGTTCTTAAATGAAATAGGACAGAAAATTGTAACTGTTCCTCTTTAAAGACTACTCATAGCTGTCAAAACATATTTTAATAATTGCTCACTAAACTGAATTATACCATCTCAGTCCACATGGGTTATGTTTGAAAAGACCACTTTACACAAGGAACAGGCATGCAGAGAACCAACTACTGGATTCAGTCTAACCGATTTTCATTTAAAATGAGGCAAAAGGAAATGGCCAGGAGGAATGCAATCAAAGCAATTCCACTTATTTCAAAAGGGTTTCAAGTGCATGATGAGCATTTAGGCAAACTATGAATCATCTGAAATGTTGGTGAGCAACTAAGGGGTGCACACCACAGAATGTGGCTTAGCTTAAAAGAGGAGTGATGAGGGCATAGAAGATAATCTCTTCAGACAGTTGTATTATGAGAAGCAAGGCACCAGGGATTGTGGTAAATAAATAAACCAAGTGGAGAGGCAAAAAGGGAATACAATTTTTCTGCATATATTGCAGGACTGATGATGATTTCAAAATTACAGTCTCACCATCCTTAGAAAAAAGTAAAAATGAAGATATTGTCAAACGTTTTCACCATTTTGTTGAGTCTTTTATCCATGAATATCACGAAAGAAGACAAAGTAAATCACATCTTAGAGGAGTCAAGTGGCCACATTCCACAGAATGACTTTATGCTGTTTATAAACAACATTTTCACTCCACAATTGCAGATAAGTCACGACATGCTGCAGCAACCCTGAAGCCATGTGCCCTTGTAAATCCTTCCACAAGATATCACAGGATACAAACTATTTGCAAGACCGTGAAGCACATATTGATTGGATTGTGAATCTACTTGTTATATTTCTGCTATTTAAGGAAGATGTCATTCTCTTCACCTTATTAGTCTGTGACTCCTGGCATATAGCACACTAGTTGTGTTCTCGGAAATTTCATAAGACAATGAGCCTTGGTTACTGTGCTGTCAGTTAATGTATCTGAATTAATATGTAACTAAGTACTTTTCTGTATGCAATGTCTGTATAGCTTTTACCAAAGGCTAAAGATATTGGCAGGCAGTGTGGTGTAGTGGTTAAACATTTGCACTTTGAACTCTGAGGTTTTGGGTTCAAATCTTACAACTGAAACTATGTAACCCTGAGCACCTGCTTGTGCTCCAATTTGTAAAAACAAAAGAAACATGGCCAACTGTATCTCAAATGTTGTAAGTTGCCTTAGATAAAGGTGTCATTAAAATAATAAGTAACAACAATATGATTAGGTCACTGGAGCTCTTGAACCTGCTATATACACTTGCACAGGAGTCAAACATTCCAGCATTTGACCAATTCCTACTTTTCCTAGTCACTTGGCTCTTGTTGACAATCAATGCAAAATGCAATTTTGCAGAAAAGTATATTAATTTGAATTGAAATGGATAACCAGTGGGAATAATAGGAAATTGGAGAATGTATTATTATCATTATTAAATGTTTACGATTTTTAATTGTTTACATCGCTTGCTCAAGTATATCATTTTATGTTTTAAATCAATTGCATGTTCTAGCTTGTATTTTTTTTTTGGCCATAGCCATAGGCAGACAATAAAGTGCTAACACTGAATTGCGTTTTACTTTAACTTATTACAACTTATTTGCCGAACTTTCTCAATATCATTTCACACCTCTCTCAACACAGCAAACGTGATTATGTTCGGATCCACAGTGCCGTCTGTTTTTCAGTTGTCTGTCCGCTTTACTGGCTGGTGCTGCTGTTAATCGTTTCCGCAGCATCCTTCATTTGCCTAAAGCCCCCAGTCAATGCCATGCAGAACATGTAAGTTAACATAGTCTTAATAAACGTTGACAATAAAAAATTTATTGATTAATAAAAGTTACATGTTGTCTAATTTTGTTTTTTCTATAACATAACCAAATTGATATATGGAAATGTCTTTTTTTAGCAGTTACCCACTACCCTAGATATACAATCATGCCAATTTTTAGCTTTTTAACTCAGAAGGGAAACATTGTTTTTGTTGAGTGAGTGAGCGACTGAGTCAGTTAACTTAGCATTATATATTATATATATATATATATATTGGACGCTAGGGGTTGCTGCAGCCCCTTCAAACCCAACAGACAGACACACAGACACATTCTGTTCTGCTAAATAAACAGTGTTCCCTAAGCACCTCAGCCACAATAACAGGCAAGTAATTCACTAAATTCAATAATAAACACAATGCTCTTTCTCCTCCACACCTCCCAGCAAGCTTTGTCCACCTCCACCGGACTCTGGCTTGCTTGCTGTGTTTACAGCAGTCCTTTATATAATCCCTGACCTGGAGAACTTGCATTTTCTTCATCATGTGACGCCAAACTCCACATCCCATGGTGCTCTGTGGGAATCCGGGGCAC
>JANRMT010062808.1:49253944-49266500 GCA_026402145.1 Polypterus bichir lapradei
TTGCTATTGGATTGCCGCTGACGGACGGCCTTATATGGGCAGGCACTAAATTACAAACGCCAGCGGCAGCCTGTCTATGAACTTAATTTAAAGTGTAGGTTTACACTGTGCTTTGTTTCCGAAGTAGCAGAACTCATGAATATGGTTGTATATATCACTCGCTCGCTTCTTATTGTTTCGCTGCCTTCTCAATTATATAATGCATGTTTTCTTCAGCGCTTTTTGGGGCTCTTCCTGGTTTTCTACGTACTGCGTGATTACGTGGGAGGCGTGATGATGTCAAACTCCGCCCCCACGGGTTTCAAGCTCATCTCCATTACAGTAAATGGAGAAAAACATCTTCCAGTTATGACCATTACGCATAGAATTTCGAAATGAAACCTGCCCAACTTTTGTAAGGAAGCTGTAAGGAATAAGCCTGCCAAATTTCAGCCTTCTACCTACACGGGAAGTTGGAGAATTAGTGATGAGTGAGTGAGTGAGTGAGTGAGTGAGTGAATGAGTGAGTGAGTGAGTGAGTGAGTGAGGGCTTTGCCTTTTATTAGTATAGATATAGAGAGAGAGAGACAGAGAGAGTGAGTAAGAGTTTTTTTTGAGACCCCAGCAACTCCCAACAGTATGAAGTATGAAAGTAATGAAGAAATGTAAAAGTAACTGTAGGTATTAAATAATGCACTGTAATGCTCTTTAAGTATTTATTCCTCATTATAATGTTTATAAAGCAAAGTCTCTATTCACAGCAAATTAAAAATTCTTTAAAATGAGTTTGAATGTTTTCCTTGAAACGGCATAAGTTAGGAAATGATCAAAAGCAAAATTTTAAAGGAAACACAAGAGGCTTAGGATCAAGTTGGTTTAATAATAATAATAATAAATGCTGCTGATGCAATGTGGACAGAGTGTTTGAACCTAAGTTTGTAGTGCAGGATGAGTGCTATGGGAGGGAGTCAGCTGTCGAGGAATAACAGACATGATTATAATAAATTGACCTTTTTTCTAATTTGTAGATGCAGTAAAAATATAATATAGGAAGCCTAAACATTATTAATTATTCCTCATACTTTTAGGTATTATATGTCAAGCCAACAACCACACAAGATGGAAAGTAATTGTTGTTGCACCATGTTTTGATTGCACTAAACACTAAAAAAGCTGTTTAAAGATGGGATTTTAATGTCTTATAGTAATAAAAGGAAAATTTGAATTACCACAGTTATTTTCAATTTGTATTATTGAGAACCTCTTAGCAGAAAACAGCAGTCAGGGATCTCATGTTTTGAATTGAATTGGAATAGGATCAAAAATATGTTCTGAGCACAAAAAACTGATTGATGAGGTAGAAATAACTGTGTTGTGAAAGGATTGGGCTGCAAGTTTTACTTGTGAATATAACAAGATAACAATTACACAAAAAGGCTTATTGTGTAACTGCTGTGGAAAAGTGCTCTGTAAAAAATAGCATTATTGCAGAGTGTGTTTGGAGTAACACAATGCTAAAATTATTGCATGGTGAAACAAATAACCATTCCTTCACAATCAAATGTCAGCCTCTGACTTTGAATAAGTGCTGTTTGAAATTAATGAATGTTTTATTCAATTAATACCATTTGATCTGACAGTACTACAGTACAATGAAATGTTTGCATCTAACTTAGATGCAACTAGAATAAGAATTAGCACCTCTAAATCTTAGGTAATGATCCTCTACAAGTAGAAAACCACTTGTTTCTTATAGGTAAGGAGCAAGGAGCTCAGTGAACTGGAGGAATTTAAGTACCATATATACTCGCGTTTAAGTATTCCGGCAGATAAGTTGAGGCTTGATTTCACCGTATAATTTCCAGTATTTTAAATGTTGGTTGTATAAGTTGAATGCGGAAAACTCATGCTATTGGTCCAAGAGATTATGATATGCTAACGCCCACCTTAGAGAGTAACCACGGAGCACACTGCCTTTTTTTCTATGTATTGTGCGCACCCTCATTTATCGTAACAGCATCCCTTATCTACGATGTAGTTTTCGATCAGAAGAAAATATGAAGCTGGTTGTAAATTAAAAGCCGTTGAAGTGGCGAAAGAAATTGGTAACTGCGCTGCTGCAACAAAATTCGATGTATCTGAGAAACTGGTGCGAGACTGGCGAAAGCAGAAAGATGAAAAAAAAAAATTAAGTGTCATATTGAACGGGCATATAAGTCGAGGTCTGATTTTATGATTGATTTTTCGGGTTTCAAGACCCCAACTTATACGTGAATATATACGGTATGTTAATGTCGTGTTGACAAGTGAGTGTAGAGGTGATCGTGAGATCGGCCAATGAATCTGTAGAGGAGCAGCACTTTTGTGGACTTTAACCTCAGATCAAGTTTATGATTAACCACTCAACCTACATCTACCTTCTTGGCTATTGTCAAGAGCCCTCAATAATAATAATAATAATAATAATAATAATAATAATAATAAAATATTTTATTTGCATAGCATATTTGCTGTGTAATGGATGAAACAAACAGATTGAAAATCTGTACAAATGAGGCTCATATGCAGGGTTGCTGACATTTGAAAGTGTGAGATACTGGAGAAGAAATTTAATTTCTCCAAATTGGGAGCAGCCATTGGAGGTATTTGAGGTACGTAGTTAAAGTGCCCTCTGTGCATCCCACAGGTACACTGGAAGAAGATCTGTGGGGTTTATATCTTTTGACTAGCCTGGCACCATCTGATAGGAGGATAAAAATGTGAAGATAAGGCTCCTTTGTCTTTGAAACTCCACATGTTATCAACAGAACTCTCATCAGGAGAAGTAGAATAAAATTAAAGTCTTTTGTAACCAGTATAATATGATGCTCTGAATTTCAACTATATTTCTTCTAATGAATTATCACTTTCCTTTCAGATAATCTCATACGCAACAAGAAAAAAAGAGACTGGAGGTCAGAAAGAAAATGTTGTTTGATACTGTAAAACAGTGTATGTGGTGAGTGGAGATCATGTCTACATCACAGATTGTATGTTTGATAATTATTTTACAATTGCTCAAAGAAAACCTCACTATTTTACTATTATTTTACATAAGCATAGATAATGAACCAAAGTCAGAGAATAGCTTACCTTTACTAATAAGATACTGATGCCCAATCTACTACCTTGACCTAGTCTTCTTCTGTGATTCTGTTTTATTTTTCCTGTCAGTGCAATAGACCTGGTTATATATGTTTCAATCAGGAGAGGAACTGTATGATAACTCTGTCTAATGGACAGAACGTGTACACTGAAGAATAAAGTTATCATACTAGTGTAATCTGCTGAATTTGAGTGTCTTGTGCTCTAAGGAAAGACTATTTTAATTTCTGCAGTCCTGCCTTTAGAGTGTAATTTAGTTATAATGTGATAATAAATAAATAATAAATAATGGTTTATATGTAATTGTGTGTAGCACAGTATCATGCATTTAAATGTGCATAATAAAGCCAATATTCAGCTCTGGTCTAGATTAAATTATTTGTTTTTATTTGGTTCATAAATAAGTATTAATACATTTGTTTCTTTCTAAATATGCATTATTTCACTTTTAAGCCTCAATTAACTGGATACATACACTCAATGAGCAAAGTATTAAGAATGTCTATAAACCTGCTCATCCATGCTCTTATCTAATCAACCAATCATGTGGCAGCAGTGCAATGCATAAAATCATGCAGATGCAGGTCATGAGTTTCAGTAAATGTTCATATCAAACATGGGCACAGAGAAAAAATGTGATCTCATGACTGGTGGTCCCAGAATAGCTGGTTTGAGTATTTTTTGTAACTGCTGATCTCCTGGGTTATCACACACAACAGTCTTGAGAGTTTACTCAGAATGGAGAGAAAACAAAAACACATCCAGTGAGCAGCCTTTCTATGAACTGGAATGCCTGGTTGATGAGAGAGGTCAGAGGAGAATTGCCAGACTAGTTGTAGCTGACAGATAGGCTACAGTAACTCACTTAACCACTCTGTACAACTGTGTAGAGCAGAAAAGTATCTCAGAATGTACAACATGTTAAAACATGGGGCGGATGGGCTACAACAGGAGAAGGTCACATCAAGTTCCACTTCTGTCAGCCAAGAACAGTTCAGGTTCACCAAAACTGTACCAGCGAAGACTAGAAAAATGTAACCTGGTGTGATGAATCTCGATTTCTGCAAAAGCCCACAGGTCACTCAGAATTTTGTGCTAACAGCATGAATTCATGTACCCAACCTGCCTTGTGTTAACAGACCTGGCTAGTGGTGTTGGTGGTAGTATAACAGTGTGGGGAATGTTTTCTTGGCACACTTTGGGCCTGTGAATACCAATCAATCATTTCTTGAATACCACGGCCTATCTGAGAATTGTTGCTGACCATGTGCATGACCACAATTTACCTATCTTTTAATGGGTACTTCCAGAGTGATAATGTACCATGTCACAAAGTAAAAGACATCTCAAATTGGTGCCTTTTTTTTTGAGATGTGGAAGAACAAGTTATTCTGAGCATGAATGTGCAGCTGACAAATCTGCAGGAAGTGTGTGATGCAGTTATGGCAACATGGACCAGAATGTCAAACATTTCCTCCAACATCATGTGGAATCAATGTCACAAAGAACAGGCTATTTTGAGAGCAAAAGGAGGCCCTACCCAGTAGTAGAATAGTGTGCTTAAGAATTTGCTCAGTGAGTGTATATGTATATTTATTTTAGTTTCTTCCATCCATCCATCCATTATCCAACCCGTTATATCCTAAGTACAGGGTCACGGGGGTCTGCTGGAGCTAATCCCAGCCAACACAGGGTGCAAGGCAGAAAACAAACCCCGGGCAGCACGCCAGCCCACCACAGGGCGCACACACCCACACACACACACCAAGCACACACTAGGGACAATTTAGAATCACCAAGGCACCTAACCTGCATGTCTTTGGACTGTGTGAGGAAACCAGAGTACCTGGAGGTCTTAGTTTCTTACAATTGGTTTATCATTGGTTAAAAACACAGAATAACAGTCATGTCCCTTATTTATCAATGGAGGAATAATTAAGAGTGTCAACACTGCGTGCTTTAGATAGCCAGGCTTAGTGTTTAACATTGTTTCTGAGTTTAGCTAATCACAGTTTAAAATCTCCCATGATAAGACATTCAGTATTAGGCTGACAATCAAGGTGATTTGTTTAACACTAGTTATATGTATTAGGGGGACCCTCAGAGCAAAAACTGTCATATAAATTGGCTTTTAAAGCAAGACACTCACTACTCATCCGTGAAATAAATTGAATGCCACATTTTATTTTTCCTTGTTAAAGCCTTGGCCATAATTATTATCTTCTCAGTGCTGGGAAACCTATAATTTAGTGCTGAAGTTAGAAAAAAAACTGTATACTGAGTCAATGAAAAAATCAAGCTTTAATCCATAAAACCTAAACATTTTGTCTCTCCTGAAAGAAGAATATGTTATTTGAAATGCTACTTCTGAATTTTCAGTAAGATACTAATGGTATCAGATAGCTAAAAGGCTCACTTTCTTAAACATGCTGCCAGATGTGGTAAATCCAATATTAAACAAAGGTTAGCCATAAATGCTTACAGATTTGGATGATGCTTATGATGTCACACAATGGCCCATCACACTAATGTAGAACTGCCAAGCAGTCAAACATAATCATTTTGGTTGACAGAACAATGAAAAATGTAACCCAACAAATAGATATTGGATTAAATATTTTGAGCATGCATTCATAGTGTAGTTGTAGTAACATCAGTATAGTTCACCCAATCAGATTTATACTAATTTTTGCATATCATGTAACAGTAGCTAATGCACATGGAATGTTAGTGGTTAGAGAGATGTCATGAGAGGCAAAAGTGGGGTATTGTCACTACAAATGAACTGTCCTATGCTCCTCCGTTTTTGACAAAAGGAATTTTTTTAACAATTTTGCCTATTTAATTTATTCCCTAAAAATAGCTTTATTTTGTCACTGGCCTGAAAAATGCCACTAACTCACATGAAAAGTGTCATGTAATTGCAGCATAGGCACATATCCATTGTGATGGACAGCAGGCAGCTTATCCCAGCCGACACATCCAATTTGCTAGATGGCGTCCTCCCTGCAGCATGGAGGTGCCCCGGATTCCCACAGGGCACCATGGAGGATGGAGTTCGGCTTCACAGCCCTGCTGGGTGCTGTGGGTGCCATTGTGGGACGCTGCAGGAAGACGTGGGAATTTCTATTTTCCCGGTAGCCGGGCTGAAGAAAAACACAAGTCTTCGTCTGACCTGGAATTGCTATGGAATCACATGGACAAAAGAACAGGAGCACTTCTGGGTCAAGTACTATTTAAAGGACTGGTTCAAACCCCGCAAGCTGAGAGGGAATGTGACAGAGCTGCTGGGAGGAGAGGAGGATTTAGTATTTGTGATTATTGATTATTGATTTGTTAATTGTGGTGAGTGTGGTGCTTAATGCACTGTATTTAAGAAAATAATTAAAAATCAACTTCTGGGTGATTTTAACCCATGTCCTGCGTACTGTCTGTTGGGAAAAAAGGTGGGCAATAGCGCCAACAAGCGTCCACGTATTTACATTATCTAGTTCACATTGACTATACTCTTTATCTAAACATTACAAGCAGGAATTAAAATAGCAGCCTATTTAGTTTTCACACAATATTTTGCAATTTAGGTGTATATCAGTTATGGGATAATTTCAATAGCAGTCAACTTACCATATATAACATGTTTATTTTGCATTAATGTTTATAAATGCATTGTCCTGAGAATTGATTAATCTGAATCTGTTCATTTAGACTTATGTTGGAGGAAGTCAAAGGCACAACCATGTTATTCTCTTAAGTGGAGATTATTGATAGGATAATGAAATGAAAATCTGACAGATTTTTATACCAGATTTTAGTAGGGAGTATACATGTTACTTTACCTTCACTTTCAGTCCCAATAAACACTAAAGTTTCACCTGGAAAGTTGTAACCGTTCCAATTTTAACCAAAATATGCCTGCCTCTTCAGAATTTCAGACTCTCACTCTACAGATGTTTCCTTTCCACTGGTCGTGCATTAGCGGTAATGGTAGGAGGTTTAGGGAGATGGTTAAAAACTGATTTATTTACAAAATAAACAAGCTGTTAACATACATTACTAACTTAAATTTGATTTAACTTCTCAAACTTCTGGATTGTATACTGAGACAACAACCTATGGGAATTCTCTTCCATGTTTTTCATTTTACTATATCTGGTAGATAATTAATAGAAATCCAAAAACTTTAACTCCAACACCACCAACTCCGCTACCATATTAAACAGCTTTGGCTTGATGAACTCATTCAAAAGAACTTTCATTCTTCGTATGGTAACAAGGCACCATTGCCATTAACTTCATAACTATGGACATTCATAAATACATAATATATTGGTATCCACAATAAAAAACATAATAGAAAAATTGTGGCATGATGTTGTGATTGCAGGGCTCACTAAACTCAAAGGCTTCAAATTACCAAGTAGACCTGACTTTGAAGCTCCTAGTCACAAAATCCTAAAACACAAATACAATCCGAGGATTGGAGCCAAACAGTATGAATAGGAACTAATGTCTCAGGACCTGGCTGAAGCCTCTCAGGCCTTTCTCTAGGCTCTGTGTAGTCCCCATAGCTGCAATGTCAGGGGGCCTCATCCCCTTGGGTTCTAAATATTAAAGACCAGTTAAATTAGAAACTAAATGTGATGACTTAATGGGTGGACCAATTCAAGGATGACTTCACTATGGAATTATTTCTTGTCAGGGAGAACTCAACTGCTGGATCATTTCTGGGCAGAGACAATAACTCATCTCCTCAAAAGAGTGACTCGACTTTAAAACAAAAACTAAATGGTATATTTAGTGCTTTAGCACAATGTTGCGAAACTGTGCTTAGACAAAATGGCCTCTGGTTGAGGCACAGGCAACAATACAGAAAACCATGGATGAATTCCTCTCTGAACCATAGCACATGAAAACCACACAAAAATTATGATATAAAAATAGCATTCTTAAAATGAAGTTATCAATACAAAATACTTGGAGAAATTAATTATGTGCATTCTAGAACCCTTAAATATTAACAGAGCCCTACACCAGAGGGATCTATTGACAATGTTTCCTGCAAATTGAAAATATAATGGCAGGTCACTGCAGCAAAATTTTCTGCCTCCGCCACTGCTCTATAAAATTCTAATAAAATATAATAAAAATCCATAACCATTTCCTACCCTGCACAATGCTTTTCAAAATGTATGCCATGAAATCTAGGTGGACAGCCATGTGATTGCTGGGCAAATCATTTGGCCATTCATGGAAACCAATAAGCAAGCATTTAAGTGACACTTGTGCTAGTGCTCCACCCCCATGTTTTAATTCCTTCAGAGATACATTGTTAGCAATTTAGTGGTGACTAAAAATCGAACATCTCGGTAATAATTAAAAAAAAAAGCCTTGAAATATTTTTCAAAGAACAGAAAGACAATCGAGCATTTTGTGGTATCACTTACAGTCAACCCACAGCTTTTGCAGGGGTAACATTGCTAGAAAATGGCATGAAAGTCAGATGGTAATGTCAATAAACTAAACCTATGGGAAACAGGTGGTTAGGTTCCAACAACCACAAAAAAAAGTAAACCTTTGCTACAGAATGCTCAAAATGCTCTTTACTACATAGAAACCTTTGTAACAAAAAATTATTTCTGATAATATGCACTTTTCATAACATTTTAGTCATGATATAACCTATAAAATGTAGTACACAAAATAAAATTGGTAACATGCAAAACATTTTTTTTGCTAGTCATTCCCTAGATTCCCTACAGCTAACATGTCAATACAATAAAACTTTAGTCGCTGCTCGTGGAAGACATACAGACTGGAGAGGTCTCGACCTCAGTTCCGATACTCCATCCTTCATGGCTGGAATATGGCATTGGTGATTGTGAAGGATGCACCAGCTTGACATAATGCATCAGCATAATCTGCTTCATGTGCCATTTGAGATCCTTAAAGGTCTTGGTGTATGGAAGCATAGCAGAGGCAAGTTAACATTTAATCTTGAGGCTGCGATCAATGATGGGATTGGCAGTCTCAATGTCTCTAGCCAGTCTCTGTTTTCTTCCTTTTTTTTAATAACACAAAAATCATGGCCGAGAGTGGCTGCTAACATCCCAGCACAAAGTTTATCTAACACCTTTATTTTCTCACTAAGCCACATCACTGACTTTGCAAAGTTGGGCTTAGAGCCTGGAGGACTTGCACTATGCTAAGAGGGCATAATTGCAACACAAAACTTGATTTTTTAAGCACAACAATGAAAATATGCAACAAATGCATGGGAAACTCTTTACTCAACAATAGTAGGGTGAACAAGACAGATGAAGCGCCTGTAGGATACTAACCTCTCTCTAAACTTACTGCATTGCTCCTCTCATTTTTTTCTCTACTGCATGTAGCCATGAAGTACAAACAAGGTTATTAATAAAATCACATAAATACTTGAAGTTGCAAAAGTTAAACGTGCAAATGTTGTGGATAGACTATACACAGGAGAGTAGTTTTATTGAACTACTTTGTTAAAACATAATGAAAAGGTTATTTTTATTTAATTTTTTGGAACCTTTAAAATGCTGACTAGCTACTTTGGGTGTTTAAGCAGTCCATGTAAAATCAATTTAAGACCATAAGCCATTTTACTGTATATACATATATATTATCTATGTATTGTCATGTGAACTGTATAATTACATAGTAACCAGTTTTCCTAGCGAGGGTAAATATCATAAATGTGTTTTAACCACTTCAACCCACATTGTCCCACTGGTGGGACACTGCCATATTTTAAAGTTGTTTGTGCAGTAAACACACAAGATAATCAATAGAAATAATGGTATTTTTACATATCCAAGAGTGTGTTCTTTCAAATAAATCATGTTTCCATGTTGTCAGCTCTTTCATTAGTAAAATATGCAAATTGCACACTTATATGCTAAGGCAAGCAGAGCATAACAGCAAAGTGAATCTGCTTTAATTCTACCTGCGTTGAGATGCATAAAGTGAAAGATGAGACTCAGACCATTCCAATGATGTATAGTTGTCTGTAATTGCTCATTTATACTGCCTGTCATAGCTGTGAGTAAAAGGCATGAAATACATTGAGTGTGCGAGAGTTCAGCATTACACACTGTTACACATGCTTCACACTAAGCTTCTGTAGGAATGCAGTAGTGAGAACTGAGTGATTGTTTGGTTGACACTGAATAAGACATGAAGTTCGTACTAGGGACAAAAAAGAAAACATACAGTAGAGGAATTCCTACAAAAGTTACAAAATGCACGTTATACTGAATTTGAAGAAGCCAAGTTAGACTCTGATCACAGTTTTGACTCTATTGAGAACAGCGAGTTTCCTGAAAGACTTGATGCTACGCTTGATTTGTAAGTATTGTTTGTAGCATAACTTTGAATCATTGTGGCGTTCAGTTCTGCAGTTCAGGTGTCATGGGTTCAGTTACCATGAAAGGATGCTGTTTGTCTGCTGCACATGGTTCAAATGTTAGTTATTTGAGCAGTACTCTTCCAGTTTCAGGTTAGCACTGTTACAAAGTAGTGCGGCGTTTGAAAATTCACAAGCAACTCACACAGCCACCCATCTGATCAAATGTCACTGTATTTTGTGCCACTTATAATTTCAGGGGTGTCACTCTTCTATTGAACATACTTGTTTTGCAGAACGTGAAGTTTAACAGAGACACAAACTCCCAAACTTGTGCTCTTTCATCGAATGCTAGTGTATTAGCATAAAAATTAAAACAAGAACCATCTGTAATTTGGTTCCACTTCAAGCACTGTTCCTCATTATGCCAGTTTCTTCCTTCATGCCAAACTCATGTTGTTTAGGGTGACTGGTTACTCTATATTGGCCTCTGTTTAAATGCTTTAGGTGCGTGTGTGAATAGCTCTGGAGCTCTGTCAAAGGCAATTTTCTGCCCTGTCACAGGGTTGTCAAGAAAGACATGCGCCTAGCACTGGAAGAAGCTTGTATGAGAATGTACAGTATGCATATACTTAGATTATTCTAGATGTGAAATGGAAAAAAAAGCAAAAAAAAAAACAAAACATAAAATGAAAACACACTAAGCTCTTGTGGGACAACTGCAAGAGAAGGTAAAATAAGATGTGTGAAATGAAGCGGAAAAACCCCAGTCTATTGTACAAAATATGTTCTGAGTTATAACAGAAACTGTTTGAAGGACTAGCATGAAAGACAATTTTAAACGTAAAACTATCAATAAGAATTATTTGGTAATTATAATATTAGCATACTCATAGTTACAAATTGTTTACTTCTGAGATATACTGTATATATACAGTATATATATATATATATTATAAACTTATATTATAAGTTTAAGGGGGGCTCTGGGGCCATAGTTCCCCCAAGTGGTGGCACTGTTACTAATGTGGACTATTTTAAAGACCGACCTCAGCAGGTGCGTCTCGGGAACTGCAGGTCTGACTTTGTGGTCAGCAGCACAGGAGTGCCGCAGGTGACTGTACTTTCTCCGGTCCTGTTCAGTTTATATACATCGGACTTCCAATACAACTCGGAGTCCTGCCATGTGCAAAAGTTTGCAGATGTCACTGCTATCGTGGGCTGCATCAGGAGTGGGCAGGAGGAGGAGTATAGGAAACTAATCAAGGACTTTTTTAAATGGTGCGACTCAAACCACCTACAACTGAACACCAGCAAAACCAAGGAGCTGGTGGTGGATTTTAGGAGGCCCAGGCCCCTCAAGGACCCCTTGATCATCAGAGGTGACTGTGTACAGAGGGTACAGACCTATAAATACCTGGGAGTGCAGCTGGATGATAAACTGGACTGGACTGCCAATACTGATGCTCTGTGCAAGAGAGGACAGAGCTGACTATACTTCTTTAGAAGGCTGGCGTCCTTCAACATCTGCAATAAGATGCTGCAGATATTCTATCAGACAGTTGTGGCGAGCGCCCTCTTCTACGCGGTGGTGTGCTGGGGAGGCAACATAAAGAAGAGGGATGCCTCACGCCTGGACAAACTGGTGAGAAAGGCAGGCTCTATTGTAGACACGGAGCTGGACAGTTTGACATCCATGGCAGAGCGACGGGCACTGAGCAGGCTCCTGTCAGTCATGGAAAATCCACTGCATCCACTGAACAGGATCATCTCCAGACAGAGGAGCAGCTTCAGCGACAGACTGCTGTCACTGTCCTGCTCCACTGACAGACTGAGGAGATCGTTCCTCCCCCACGCTATGCGACTCTTCAATTCCACCCGGGTTAAACGTTAACACTATACAAAGTTATTGTCTGTCTGTTATACCTTTATTGTTATCACTCTTTAATTTAATACTGTTCTTTATCAGTATGCTGCTGCTGGAGTATGTGAATTTCCCCTTGGGATTAATAAACTATCTATCTATCTATCTATCTATCTATCTATCTATCTATCTATCTA
>JANRMT010062808.1:49266510-49289377 GCA_026402145.1 Polypterus bichir lapradei
CTATCTATCTATCTATCTATCTATCTATCTATCTATCTATCTATCTAAAGTTTATTCCTCAAATGTTTATATATTACTTTAATGCCACAGCTAATGCAAGTATGTTGGTAATCAAATGAATATCATAATTATATCCATCCTAATCAACTCTCATTTACACCTTGCCTATCATTAAAACAAAGAAAGATTCTATACTACATAAATCACAGACTAGTTCACTGTTTCTAACTTAGCTTGAGAGAGGTCACTTCATCTTGAATATTTTGTATTTGATGTTTTACTGTTTTACATAGAGGAAGGTTGTAGTATTGATGATTGAGGTGAAAAAGGAAGTGATCGCAAAGCTTGTTTA
This sequence comes from Polypterus bichir lapradei, assembly GCA_026402145.1. NCBI lineage: Eukaryota > Metazoa > Chordata > Cladistia > Polypteriformes > Polypteridae > Polypterus > Polypterus bichir. The sequence continues at coordinate 49,266,863 of JANRMT010062808.1, forward strand.
TGGAAGGTGACTACCTTCAAAACAGTAACATTTCTCTTCCTCTCCACCAACCACACAGGACATTATCACTCCTCACTAAAGTACAATAAATGCAATTTTCATTTTATTGTACAGTATGTACTTATTTTATTTTTTGTTTTCATGTTTTAATTTGTTATTAGGGATATTTAAATGTGTCATTTTTGAATTAAATAATGTGTTTTTGCTGTTTATTGAAATGGGTATTGGTTAGGGTCTGGGAACAGATTACTTTACTTCCCAATATTTCTAATGGGGAAAATTGATTCAGACTTTGAACAATTCTATATATATATATATATATATTTGGACTGGAAATGAATACTTATTTTGAGAGATTGCTTAAGTGCAAGAAACTGAAAGTTTCCAAAAAGAGAGACATTTTGTACCAAACTATATAACTTTGTAATGCTATGGAATATGAAATCTAAACTTGGTACAATGTTGACTGACAGATTGAGGTACAAAAGAAAATTAATTCCAGGGTTGTACATAATTTTTTTAGAGAAATCCCTAAGATTATTCATTTTTTGCAGGCATTTAAATTACATCATAGCTTTGTGTTCAGATAGAGGCTCAACTGAAAGTCTGCTGTGGTAGAACTGGTGTACACTGAGTGTAAGAATGATGTAAAGAAAAAAACATCTTGCAGCTAATTTCCAGGAAGTAACCTTCTAACAAATAACATCTAGGATGGCTGGCCTGTTCCGTCTCATCAATCTAAATGGGGTGGGATCAAGTCTGAAAAGAAAGCCAACACTATAATTTCATTTTATCCCCTTAAGAAGATTCACTTATGGCACTATCAGGAAGGAAAACAAGGAAAGTAACACAAATTAACATATAAAATCAACATGAAAAAACACAGACAATACACTTTCCACATGCTCCATTTTACTGTATTTATTAATAATGTGAAAAATCACATGTACAGTACCTGTAATTTCAATTATATGGCAGTTTCAGAAATAAACAGAAAAGCCCAGATTAAACCAAAATAGGGGTAAATGGAAGGTTTTACAGGATGACAATTTAGGCAGATGAGACAAATAAAACCGGATCACTCTCATCATGTTTCACAATAGGGAGCTTCTGTTCACTGCTGTTTAATGTGATCCTGATTCTCTGCTAAACTCTCTGTTGAAGGTAGCCACATATCTGATGATTAGCCTCCCAGCTGTTGTTCTTCCAATTCTTAATAACTCTCAGCAGTTGCCGCTCAAAACCCTGCAGTTTCTATTCACTAATACAGTTAAGTGACAAAAATTATTTGCATTGTTCTTCTTGTGTTGATGGCACCCTACATACATCAAACGATCACACCGAATACCTGTTGAAAGACACACCTCATTGCCCTGAAATCCACAGAAAGCATGAAACAATCAAGACAGCATGGGTGAACAGAAACAATGATGGCATGATGTCAGAGAGCTATGAAGTTTTATTTATATTTTTGGAGGCTTTCTAAGTGGTATAAAATGATTATGGTTTTCAAATCTGAGCTTTTTATACACAGAGAAATTATTTTTTTGATTGGAGCCCTTGTTTAAAAGCTGAATTTTATTTAATGACTTTTTGGATGCCTTTTTGTTTTGACAATGGGAGTCACCATTATGTGGATTCCATCATCAGAATGTGGATCATGGTTGCTAGGGACATGGCCTCAAGCATCATGTCATTGAGGGATCGTTGGTGAAGGGTTAAAAGGTCATCATGGCTGCTGTTTTGAATTTGAGATTGGAATGAAATACTACGATTTTGATTCTCTTTACTTTTAATCTCTGCCTCTTGAAATTGCTTTGTTCCTTGACTTTGATTTTTAGTTTGCAATTTTGTCTTTTAAACATCCGGTTTTGACCTTCAATTTGTTTTTTATTCAGTTCTTTCTGCTGTTCATCACTCTACCTTTTTTTGATTGGTTCAGTCATTATATTGTTCATGTGATCTCACTGCATCTTGGACTCAAAGTCTTTACAGACAATTTCCCTTACAGTTTAATCTTTTTTGTTCTGTTAGGACAACATATTCAAATTATTTAACATTACCATAGTAAGGGAAGAATAAAAGAGAACTCTGTCCCTAGTGAATATACAGCAGCCATATTGCTAACAAGAGTTTTTGGGCACATTGATGTATAACAGTTTAAAATCATAAAGGAAAAACAAACAAAAAGGGGTAATGAAGAAGATAAAAAAAACAGAATCCCAATAGCTGTGGATGTTATGAATGGGTAGGGGACATTAAAATCTTTGCTTACTAATAGGTCAAAAATGGGGAGGGCACTTGTCACTTTTTTGAACGCTCCCTCCAACCTGCAGGGAAAAACCTGGGGGGTTGTGGCAGAATTGGCATTCCAGCCACCATAAAAAACCTTACATTGGTTCCATTCCATCTGAACTAGTGTGGTGCTGAGGTGTCACCCATCGCATCGCTGCACTCTCGTCCTAATCTGCGATCCTGAGTTGGTTTGCCATGTAATGGTTGCGGCAATGTACTGTATCAGCACCTGCCCCTAACCATTCTCTCTCTGTTCTGATTGGCTGACTGTCACTCTGACATAGTATATCTTATATACTACTGGTGGCTCATTTTCCTTCTTGACTTCTGGTTTAGACCCCCTTTTTGTTTTCTAAGTCCATTATTTCTCCTGTTCCACATTCTACCTCTCCTTGACTACTTGATTAAGTAATCACACCTGGAAGAGGGGATTAAAATATGGCTTAATGCTTGCCACATGCATGCCACCTATCGTAGCTTTTTCACTTGTGAAAATTGTTTATTCTGAGTTATTTTAATAGTGTATCTGGTCCTATTCATTTATGTGCACGCTTGGTGGAGAATTTTCATGAAACAGCATAGAGATGGTGAGTCCTAGTGCAAACCAGACCTCTCGCAACATAGTGCACTTTCTGCCATTGATGTCACACTCTCCAACCTTACCTAAACATTCCTGCTTTGCCATCGATTATGGATGTTTTAATATGCAGGAACTCTAAGACCAACTTCTTCCACTCCAGATGGCAATCACTCATATAGGAAAAAATCATTGTCATCAGTGTCCTGTTCACACTTTCCTTTAGGATACACTGGCAATGATGAGCTGTGTTTAGTTTCTAATTCACTTCACATGTGACATGAAAACTTTTGAGGACAGAGCTAGTGATTTCATTTTTCAAGAGGGAGCAGATCTTCTTGGTTTTCACACCTGAGAAAGTAAAAAACTCAATCAACTTTGAAAAGTAGTCAACTTCATACATCAGAATGGTCTTCATAGTATTAGTAGAAGACCTAAAATCTACCAAGGTCTGGACTCAATATATTATTGTAGTTCAACACATAATTTGCTCGGTGCAACCTTGAGTTACTAGCAGTTGTTACACCTTGTCCTATGGTTCCACACGTTCTTACAACCAGTAAGCTACCGCGTAACCTCTAGCAACTTCAAAATGATCTTCATACTTCAATAGTCTTGAATGAAAGGGCTATTATGGTAGTAGGAGAGGAGGACCATGAGCTGGACTTTAATTACCTCTGAGTTTTGTTGGATTGGACTAGCACAAAACACTCTAAACTTCCTCATAGTGTATGCATTTATTCCAGTGATACTGGGGTCCTGCCTCAACTTCTGCCATGTACAATAAGTATTTTGGGCCTGGGCAATATTCTGCATGCTGAGAGTCCAATGGCCATGGGTCATGGCTACACATATCATGTCTGATGTTTTGAGTTTGATACAAATATGTCCAAAACTGTAATGCTGCAGCACCTTGACAGTAAATGCCTGGAAGAACAACATCTATCTGGTTATCCATGAGGATGTCTTTGGTTGACTGAAGACTACACACCTCACACCCAGCCCCCTTTAAGAAAAGGTCCCATTTTTTCCATTGCATAAGAAAAAAAAAAAACAACTAGCAACACAGAGGGCCCCTAAGAATATTTTAAAATAAAAAGACTGAATTATCAAAAGAATTCTTTGACCAAAAAGCAAGCTCTGTGCATCACAAAAAGGCAAAAGGAGGTGCCTGAAACACAAGACAATCCAAGCAAACTAAGTCCCAATATGGGATTCAGAAACAAAGTCAAAAACAGAGCATAAAGTCAAAAATCCAATAATCATAAGACGCATAAGCAAAGGACACAATGAACTCTCAGTGACTCCTTAGCGCATTTGAATGAACTTCCAGAAGTTCTGGGAAACCTTCTGCTTTTACAGGACTGAAGGCAATGCCAGACGGTGATGAGCAAGTGATCCTGCCTCCTAACTATCCATAAAACACAAGTCACATAAAAAAAGCTTAGAGTTATATTTAAAAACAAAGAATAATGCAAATAATTAGCAAAGGTAACATTAACATAAATAAAATAATTAAAAATGAACAAAACAATCATAAAACAATAATTTAAACCCTGGCTAAATTAGAGCAATTTTATCATTTTAATGCCACCATTTTGTGTTCTGTTTGTTAGATGGGTACTGCCACTTTGTAGTTATTTCTGCACTGCTGTGACCATATTGCTTACAATCATTATGCCTATTGCCAGTCATGTGACCTGGAAGTTACATGGCAGTCTGTGTCATCATGCCCACCCTATAAAACATGGCAGTACACAGCTCCTGGTATCAATTGCTCCTTTTTATGGGGAAAAAAAGAAAAAAACATACACACACAACCTTTAACCTTGTTTGTTAGTGGTAGTGTCAATAGAAGCTAAAAAGCTATTCTGTACAGATTTCAGTGTTAGGACTTCTTGCTCTCTTCCTTTCACTTTGATTCAGGTATAGTCTTGGACTTTGCTTACTTATGTCCTTTGTCTCCCAGTTTTGATCTTTGCCTGTTGCTTAACCACATCATGGCCAAATGCTTTACATGTTAATTTCCTAGTTGCAAACTAATATTACCATTATATTGATCTCACCTGGATCACTGCACATGGAGAGCACCTTTTTTGGCATAACAAAATACACCTAAATATGAATGAAAACATTTCTTGATTTCTCTCTTAAATTTCTTTTCTTTTTTGCCACTATAGATAAGATGACTGTTAAGGCAACTTGTACAACAGTGAATAGCAATACTTGCCTACTCCATAATCTGTGATTGCTCCTCAAAGAATTAACATTTAATTTACTTAATGTTTTTCTATTACTGAGTTAATATTTTAGAAATAAAAATATATTGCAGTTTTGTTATGATAGGATCCTAGGGTGATCCTAGGGTATTCTCCCCTTTATACTCTTTATTACACAGAACATAACAGAAGGCCACAATCTCCTATCCATGCCACACTATCCGGGTTGACTGCTACTGTAATTCAACATATTCCCCTTTCTTTTATACCCATAACTCCAGGCAGTTAGAGAGAGTACTAGAACTGACAGGAGGGAAATTTACACATGCATTATATACGAGGTGTGGCAGAAAAGTAATGAGACTGATTTTTTATTTACCAAAGTTTTTATTTTTTTCAAACATCAATGTTATCCCCTTCAAAGTAGTTCCCTTGGGCAGCTACACACCAATGGAGACGTTGTTCCCACTGTTGGTAGCAGTGCTGGAAGTCTTCAACCGGTATGGTCTTCAGCATGTCCGTTCTCCACTCTTTTGGATGTTTTCTAAAGTCCCGAAATGACGTCCTTTGAGGACATTTTTCAGTTTAGGAAAAAGGAAAAAGTCACACGGACTGAGGTCAGGTGAATAAGGGGGCTGGGGAACAACAGGAATGCGTTTTTTCGATTGTCCTTCTGCTCAATTGTGAGGTTTTTCGGCACCATTTTGGCACAGACCTTTCGCATGTGCAAATGTTCAGTCAAAATTTGATGAACGGTAAATCTGTTCAAATTTAATTGTTCACTCAACATTCTTAATGTTAAACGACGGTCTGATCTCATAAGAGTGTTCACAAGTTCGATGTTTTCATTGGTTTTCGAAGTTGAAGGCCTCCCTGAAAAACTTGAGCTCGGGATAAAGAATGTTCCCCATAGGCCTGTTTTAACTTTTCAAACGTCACACTTGCCGATTCTCCAAGCTTAACACAAAATTTAATGGCACAACGTTGCTCCAAATTCCGCTGTTCCATTTTGCATGACGCACAACCAAAAACACAACTTCGCTAATAGCAGTCACAAAAATCACGTACTTAACGGAAGGAGTTGAAACTCGCACTGAGCTATGGGAGGTACTGATACACGTGCTCTATCAAGGACAACAGCGCAGCGTTGCCAGATCGCTTGCAGTGTTGCCAGTCTCATTACTTTTCTGCCACACCTCGTATAATATGCCCAAAATGGCAGAGAACAATAAGTATTCTGAAAAAGTACTGGTAAAATAACATAGCTTTATAATAGACTGCTGGGTGTCTCTCAGTCTTATTATGCTGATTGGTCCCTGTTCTGATGTGGTCTGGGATGGCAGGAAGCATGGCCTTTCTTAATATGGCCACCAAAAGAGCTATATGGATGGAACAGCGAGAGACGGAATATGGCAGAGACAGAGAGCAGTATGCAAGCCTCTACTTATTATGACTCAACAGCTCCTGACAAACTTCCTGGACCAGCAGCATTCACCAATGAAACAGCTCAGGCAGTTCAGCTGTTTTGTCACAGCTCAGGCAGTTCAGCTGTTTTGTCACTGCATGTAAGGATCCTCTCCCATTTCAGATAAACAAGATAGAAAGGATACACCAGTAATTAGGTCTTAAACTGCCTTCTCAAATCTTCTTCACTTCCAATGTCAGACATTTACTTGTCTTTTCTAGTTCAGGCTTTATTCTTGGGAGGATGACCTGCCTCTGATATTGGAGCTCATACAATCTTAAGCAATTCTTCTGACTTACCCACCCTTGCTTCACACCCACTTTGGTCAATTCTTCCCCTCCCTACCTTTCAAAATATTTAACAGAAGCGTTTAACAGAGGTTGTTATCTGATATAGTAGAGTCATAAATGTACCAGATAACAATTGGCTTATCCATCTTCCTTGCATTTAAAAATGAGATATTCTTAGACAGTAACTTCCCTGCCTGTTTAAAAATGTGTATTGTTAGACATTAATAATAAAAAAATTATCAAAATATATAATGTAATGTATATATATAAATTATATCAAAATATATAAATAATTCTCTGTTGTAACTGCTAATCACTTGAGAAATATACCTTATTCTTCTTTTTCTTTTTATATGGGGGTCACTATTTTTTGCCTGATTTTAATGGCCATATGTCTTTACTGATGCCATACCTCCCCATTTATCCAGGCTTGGAAATGGCTCCAAAATAGACTCTGGGTTGCTGGAGAGATATACCTCTTTGGGTTTTATGGGACTGAATTAAAGTTAACACTTATAAAAAGCACTTATAGGAAAGCAGAAAGCCACCGGATGTCCCAGGCCAAAAAGACAGGAACTGTCTTGTATACACTATAACATCTGCTCCTTCCTGTCCTGGATCTACATAACCTCATTTTTTCATTCCTGGACTAATTTGCTCCAAATATGATTGCTGCAGAATTCTGAACTGGTGTACTGGTGCATGTTCAGAGGCACTTTCTCTCACCAACACAACCCATGATAACAAAAAAATGGTTATATCCTCTCAAGGACCCCCAAACTTCTTTTACCACTCTTCTGTGTTTTGTTTATAACTGTTAGATTCAATAAGCAAAAAACTGTGATGTGGTATGTAATTGAGACTCATCTAATTAAAATCAAAACAAACATATTCAGTATTGTGGTTTATGAATATAATGTTACGCTCATGTTTATTAAAAGTAAATAGATTTTTATTCTAACAGTGAAAGAACCTTTAATATCAAATAATGTATATTTTATTAGAAAGCATATAAAGCTTACATTATGATTTTTAAACTAACCTTTGTTCTATGTAAACTTGCTATATCCATCTTCTCTTAAATCACAGTTTTGGGGAGCTTAATGTAGAAACTTGTCAAGCACAGCACATATTTCATATTAGAAATGAAAGGCTTAAATGGTCCAGATTTAAAAAATGTATGCATAGTGATAGCAGTTCTGTACCGCTGCAGAACAGAGCACGGATTAACACATACTGTATCTTCAACCATAGTTCATTACCTAAAGCTTCTAATCACAGCACCTGCATGCCACAGATAATCTGTGGGGACTTTTTACTTAAATTTAATTTTACTGTTAAACTGAGGAAAAATATTTAAGTGACTAGATTTTTATTCTTAATATTTTTAAACATTTCCAATATTTTTTTTAGCTCTAATTACTCCACTAATCATATAAATAAGCATAAAAATATCCTACTGTGAAGTGTGAACCATAAAAGAATTTTGTCAGTTTCTATAGGATAAATATTTGTGTACAAAAGATCTTAATTAGATGCATTTAATTGTTTTAATTGTAGAACAGCTATGTCAATAACCCAGCATGACATTAATTTAGTGAAGAAATTATAAATCAATAAATATAGACATGAAAATAAAACACATACATATATAATTTAGGGCACCATGGTGTCAGATAGCCTCATTCAGATATACTGTAAGCGCTATTTGCAAATGTTTTCTTATGTTGACTTGAGTTTTCTCTTGATTCCTCCATTGCCTCTTCCATCTAAAAAACGATGACACTTAAGTTGATTTTCAACTTTGAATAATTCTAGTATGAGAGAGTATAGGTGTGCCAGTTGGTGTCCCCTATGATTAGCTGATACCCAGTTTACAGCTCGTTTCTTCCTTGTGCCAAATACTGTTTGGAAAGTGAGGTTAAAAAAAGGGAAATAAACAGTGAAATACTAAGAGACAAAAGTTAATAAGTACATACATGCTGTTGTAGTTTACTGTTTCTCAAAAATTAGGTTCTTTATTTACTGTATATAGGCTACTAACCCTTTTGTGTTCACATGTTTGAAAAACCCATCTTTGGCATATAATTTCGTCATAAAATCATCATCAAGGTTGGAGCAATGATGATCAGATTTAAATTACCTATACAGTTTTATTTTTATACTGTGTCAGTCACTTTTTTGCACCTGAGAGAAGACTCCCAGTCCAAAGGTTTCCAGAAAACCAACATTATTCCAATCAAAGCAGGAACAGTAAGGGTATTTATTCAAATGGGAGCTGCTACTTCAATACGCACAGACAAAGCAAATAAGCAGTGATGGGGCCAGAACAGTGAGCAGGTTAGAATGTTTCCCACATCAACCATCAGGCAACAGACATGTTACACAGGGAGTCTGCAAACTTGCAGAACCCACGGTTGCCTTGGCAACAGACAAGCAACACTCGACAGGCGCATCAACCGTGTTTCGGTGTGCACAGCTGGGGAGTGTCTTTAAAGAGCTTTAAAATCTCATAACATGGACATGTCAATATTGCTGCACATTGCTAGATATTTGATAGCAAATGAACTGAAGAGGAGCTATCAAAAGGAATGGTTTTACCTAATCATACCCATTTTCATTAAACTCATTTTGGACCTAGGCAATTATGAAAGCAATTGCAAATGTTATTATGTTAATCTGGGGTACATTTCAGATAGTTTAATATTAATCATAAAGTACAGAACATTTATAAGAAAGTGACTTAGAAAGGAAGGCATTTTGCTTTGCATTTTGCTTACATTGGTTACTATAATCATTTAAATGTCATATTGTCATTGTTGTTAGCTGTGATGTTGCTTTCAAAATGATGATGAGTAAAATATCATGTTTGTATATTAAACTAGGTAATGGCAGAGAAGAGTCACTGCAAAGGGCTTGAATTCAGATCCTTCTGTCCAACTCAGATATACAAATGGTTTCTAATAGTACTGTACAGAAAACAATTTTTCTTCATGTTTATTCTTTTGGGGCCTTTAAAGGAAATAGGATTTTAAAGAGTATAAAAAACTGACAGTTTTGCATTTGTGCGTCATGTTGAAGATACCATAAAAGTTATATTTAGGGCTTAATTGCTTGCTTGCTTATGGCAGTCTATCATGAACAATAATGACTGTGATATTGAACCTTTATTGGCGCAAACCCGACACAGACTGACACCAGAGGCAAGGGAAAAATTAACAAAAAGCCTTTATTTTCTTCAGCCGTGGGGCACGTCTTCCCCATGTCCCACTGACCCTACACAATCCCGAAACACAAATAAAACACCCCAAATCACACCCTCCTTTCCTCCACTCCTCCCAGGGCAGCTTCGTCCTCCTCCTCCTGACTCTGGCACCCTGAGTTGTGGCTGCAGGCTCCCTTTATAGCCCACCCGGAAGTGGTTCAGGTAGTAATTAACCTCAATTAGCCCTCAATTAGGGTGTGGCTGTGTTGCCGCCCACATGGGGTCAGGAAGCCTTGCAGCTCCCCCTGGCGGTGGCCACAGAGCCCAACCAGGATGAGCTCCAGTGTTCCATATTACCGGCCCCAATGCAACCCAGGGGGCATGCCACCAAGTGTTCTGGGGGATGTAGCGTGCATCCCATGGCTGCTCCCCCGGATCCAGTGTTGAAGGGGCATCCCAGCTGGGCATGGGCCCCGGCCATCCACCACATGACTTTACTTCCCTTCTCAAATTAGAACCTGGTGGTTATACCAACATATGTGGTTGGAAAGGCCAATGCATGACCCACAACATTTTTTCATATGGGTTGATGTAGGCCACATCAGTAAAAGATGCCACTGTTGACTTATTGTGCACTTTTTCCCTTCTCTCTGTTCAGTTTCTCAATAACTCCTACTGTAGGTGCATTTTACCATAAGGGATGGCAGAATGCCACTTGTGTCTGACCTCAGCTAGGAATTCCGGCTGGATGCCACACAGTTTCAGAAGGGTATTCACATGGTCCTTTTCTAGGCCTCCAACACTGTACCACCCCATGTCTCAGGTTTGCATAAAGATATAGATAGATTTTTTTGTTGATCTATCAAGACTATGAGTCTTTAACTTAGTTGAAAATTTCAAATTATCAGCTTGTCAGGTTTCTGGTGCCATATTGCTTTTCTGTGTATGCAGCTGAGCTCGTTGCGTGTGAGACTTAAAAGAGAGTCAGGATGCTCACCCTATTTTGCTATTAATATGTTTTACTTTGAAATGTGTTTTATCATGGAAAGGTGTTGGAGCAACCCCTTGTAAAACATAAATCCTTTGTCTAAAACTATAGACTCTTCCTGTAGACCCACAATTAAATGTTGTCTTCCTTCTCTCATTGTCTGGCCTAATAAAGCTGGCCTCAGGTGTGGTCCTACCCTGAGACAACACACTTATCTCCTTTATTATTAATTGTATTATTTGTGATCTGTTTGGATCCAAGCCATGATTCTCATGAGTCATGCGGTAGTCGCTGTTATATTACCATGTTTGGTGTTTGTATAACTAGGTAAACATACATGCTAGTCAAGCAATTCTACTTAATCAGCTTTTTCTAACTGTTCTTACCTTAACAATGTACTCAAGTGGTAAGAACACACTCTACAAAATCTCAAAATACATTAGCAGTGAGGGCTTATTTCTGTATGTCCTACTTAATACTAGGGCGGAGTGGTGGCTCTGAGGTAGGGATCTGTACTGGTAATCGAAAGTTTGCTGGTTCAAATCCCATAGACACCTGAAGTGACTCTACTCTGTTAGGCTCCTGAACAAGGCCCTTAACCTGCAATTGCTCTGTCCTGGGTATGACGTTAATCTGCATCCAGCCCTGCAGGTAGGCCCTCCAACCTGCAAGGAAAAACCGGGGGGTCTGTGGCAGAATTGGCACTCCAGCCAACATAAAAAACCTCACACTGTTCCATTCCATCTGAACTAGCGTGGTTCTGAGGTGTCACCCATTGCATGGCTCTAATGTGGGGATCCTAAATTGATTAGTCACGTGGTGGGTGCGGCAATGCACAGCGTGTGCACCTAACCTCCTCTACTTAATACAAACTAATTGTCTTAATACATTTAACATTGTAAATCTGAAAGGAAACATATTGTATTCTCCAAGAAAATGAAACAAAAAAATAATCCAGTATGAAAGAAAGGCTAATGGTAGGTTTTGAGTGTTGCTGATAATGATAGTGGCAATGAAAGAGTGACTGCTATAATACTTGTTGTAAGACTGAAGAATATTGAAGGTCTTTCAAAATGTATTTTATAAGCTCCGCAGCCATGAGTGTTTATAGTGAAAAGGAGGTTTAATGAATATGCTGAGGCTGAGGTTTCATGAACTATTATCATATTCAGTGAAGCATCTCTTAATTAACCTCTTCAAAATACAAAAGTTAGGACTTAAAAGTTAGGTCTTCAGTAATATTTCATAAGAGCAATTCTGATTCCCAGACTAAAGAAAGTAAAGCTCAATATGCATAATATCTTGATGTGACAGACACCAAATGTATATGAATATACAATATATTGATATTCTAAAAGAAAATTTAAAAATTGTGGAATCAATTTATTTCGATTTATGAATGAACAGAAGGTAATGCACCTTAGCAAAAGGGAATGCTGGAATCTTAGCCAAGGACCACGCAAAGTTCATTGGCAAAAATTCAGTGAGTTCACTACTAAAGAGTTTCACAAGATTAGCATTTGAGATGAGAATAGAGAAGCAGAGGCTGATCCCAAATTGGCAGGAAAGCTACTAAACAAAATAATATAGTTGCCAATTTATTTTTAGTTGTCTGACTATGCAAACAAAACAGTGTGGAAGCAACTTCTGGCTTGTTTCTACTGCAACAACAATCAATACAAATATAGACACTAAGAGCCTAACTGACATGTTAAGGTAAATGGCAACTGAGACTGGCACATGCATAGCCATCAGGGTTTAGCGTCACTGGAACAACATCAAATATCGTTGTTGCCTTAGATGAGCAACTGAAGAAAAACATAAACCTCTTGCAAAACACACTAAGTTAACAGAAATGGGCAGTTGTCTCTTAAAAACACGCATTGCCCAAAGGAAGCACGGATACATTTTAGGTGGCAAGAATAAAAAAGGGCAAGCTATAAACATGTCACTAAGCCTCCTAATTTTTATAATGATAGGGAGACTCAAGAAATAGGCTGAGTCTGAGGTATACCAAACTATTATCATATTCAATGAAGTATCTTCTAATTAACCTCTCCAATAATACAAAAGATATGGCCAAGGTCTTCACTAATAATCCATAACAGTAACATACAAATTTCAAACCTACCTCTTTTCTGAAGGACACAATGCTAATAAAAAGTATTTGCATAATCTCCCCTGACTATTCTCTTAATGAGATTATCTATAAGGAAAGCAACCTTCATAGCCCAAAGAAGGACAATGAAAACAGGATTTTCAACAGCTATTTCTGATGAGCTGTATTAGAGCAATGCAAATATACTAACTGGTGCTTTGGTGAAAGTCATATTTGCTGGGCAGTAAAAAAAAAAGGCTGTTGTTTTAACTGTTAGCCCCAATGAGCGGGTGTTTTACTAAGAGTGGCCTAAAGTTAAGCAGGAATTGGTAATAATTTTCAGAAACCATAAATCATGTAGTGCACTTGGGATCAAAACTAGAATCAAACCTAGAAGTTCAAGTTATAGAGTAGAAATTACAGAACTCTAAATGTGGAGAGGTGCCAGGTAAAAATCAGGAATTCTTTTACAAATATGACATATAAGGAACAATGGTCTTCTGAGATCAGTTGTCCTAAAAAATTCCACCTTTATTTTGTCACTACCATTAAAGAAAACTCTGCCTGGACAGAGGAAAGACAGCCAGTGTCTAAATGATGGACAAGAGAGAAAACAGCAAATACCACCATCCACCTGGAAAGAGCAAGATGCGGTTCTTCTAAATTTAATACATGGACAAAAATAAATAGCTTCCTTTTGCTTTATAAACATGAAAAGAAAACAGGATGGCCAGCTGGAGGAGGGCAACGTCTGCTTTTATTTAACAAACTTATGCATAAAACTGTCTGATCTTTGCCATCAAAGAAAAACTATTTTCTCTTATAATCAAAAAATAAAAGAAATATAAATTCAATCCAGTACCTTGTAGTTTTGGACTATTCTCTATATGGAATTTGCTTTTCTTCTGGAAGTTTTAGAATATTGGTTTCCTGAGCTTTACTTTTTTCTGCCTAAGACTTGGACGTGTTTATCTTATTATTTTTCTTAAGTACCTATTACATACAACTTATAATATTGATAATAGTTACATTAAAGTGGTACAATAGAAGCACATGCTGTCATGAGGTGAAATAAAGCACTACCATTTTAAGAGAAGGTATAATTTCCATTTCATTGTTAGGATCCAGGGCTACTTAAACACATTAATTAGCTGGTTTCACTGGGTTTTTCTTCATTGAAACAGCTGGGATCATTCCTAGAAAGAAAATTTAGATAATCCTGGATCTCAGGACAAATTCTGGCTTACTCTAGCACAATTTCACACCGGCAAATTAGCTGGTTCCAGGATTTCAATTTGCTCAAACAATCCCGGATAGGCTGATCTGGATTTTTGCACATTCATGGCAAAATTTACAAGTCCCTATGAAATGAGCGCTGAACAGCCGTTCAACCGCAGACTGCAAGTCTGAGAAACAGAAAGAACAGCATTCACGACAGATGAGCAAGAGGTACTGGAGGCAGTGCATGAACATAATTGGCATATCTGACAAAACAGGAGCAGCACAATGGTAGCAAACCAAAAGTTAGTTGTTTCCATGTACAAATCTGCAACTGAAGACTCACAGTACACACTCTTAAAATGATCTTACCCTGTTTAAACCTGAGACCCTGGATATTTGACTTAAACATTTGTACAGTAATTACGTGTGTGGGATGTCATATTATTTTAAGAACAGATAGGACAATATATTGATAGTTGTACTGAGTATTTGATATGCATACTTGCACTTCATTCGTAAAACCCATCAGCCAAAGTTATTAGCCATTTGAAAACCCAGAAGTGAAACTGCGTTACTAAGCCTATTGGGCATAGGTATCTGCTGAAGAGGAGAGTCTTTAAAGGTGTTTCTTTGAAAGGCATGGGACTCCTCAGAAGGGATGATTGTGGCAGCTTGTTCCTCAAGTCAGTCTGTTATCAGTTATTATTGCTCAGAAATGCATAGTTGTTTAAATCCCCTACCTGCAACTCTTTGGAATTCCTCTTTAATGGTGGCTGTTTATTTCTCTTTCAGGAAGACAGTCCATGTGTCTCAGTGTGTGTGTTTACATGTGTGTGACTGTGTGCAGATGTCGCTTTAAAGTTTGGTACACTTTTTTGATCACTTTATGTGTGCGATATTCAATGTTGTTGAGAAACCTGATTACTTTTCTTCAGGCTGAATTTGGCAAAAGAGTTGTACTTCTGTTTCATTGTTTGTTCAAGAAGGGGCAAGACATTTTCAACATTTCACCAACTTTTTTCTGCTTCTTAAAAAATGCATCTGGTATAAACATTGGTGATATGACATTTACAACCTTTGATCTTATGACTGGATACTCTACTCTTTAATTATTGAGCCTGCTAAGTATTAATAACTCATGCTAAACTTGCTCTTTTTCAAGTGAGTTTCAGAGCATTGGTTGCACCATTAACTGAGCCGGATAAGATCTTTCTTTCTGGAACAAGCAAAACTTGATCCCGTTCCAAAAAGCCAGATAAACAGGTTATCAGTATCTTTGGCACCACACATCACATACATGTAATTCTGGCTTAATCTGTTCTAGAAATGCAGGTTTGGCTAAATCCAGGTTTTCTGGAACAGAATTAGCCCAATTTAAGCCTTATTTAAGTGCTAAGTTTGCTGCTCACAATGTCCCATATGATAAGTTATTTTACTTACAAAAAAGTCATATTCACCGGAAAGAGCAATTAATATTGTTTTTCATGTTGTTGTTCAAATATGTTATCATTGATGGGGCCTTATTGTTTCGTCTACTAAGGGTTGTTCCTACCATGTGACCACCATGTTACATGCGTGACATTAATGGATTTCTGCTATAAAGTTATGGTGTCCATTGTTGTTGGTATTCTTCAGTTGACCAAAGAAACATCCAAAAAAAAGCTTCTGTGTTAATTAGGTGAAAAAATCCAAAGTCAGTACTAGTTCTTTTGGAAATTTTATTTTGCTTTGACTTTTGAATTCAAGATTTCTTTTGAAATTTTGTATCTGATGATTTTTTCCCTCTGGACTTTTCTGGTTTTAACCTTTATCCTTCTAATGAAATGATCTTGTCCAATCTTTTAAAATACCCTTTGTTCATTTCCCGACCAGATGTTCTTTCGTGTCACAACTAGCGGCATGGAAATGTGCACTAATGTGTAAAATCATATGTGCCATTTTTATATAAGCAAGTGTCAAGTAAAACTCACATCAAGATCTTTGAAATGAGAGAAGCATGATTTAATATTTGGCTTTTGCCTTTGGCTTTCTTGTGTTTATACATCTCAGTTCCATCAATTTATTTTTGGTTCTGAGGTTGGAGTGATGTTATGCTTTAGCCAAGGTTCTTTCCCTGGCTTATATTTATATTCCTCTTCCTTATCTTTATATTCATATTTCAGTTTGAATAATTTATTGTGATTATTTCTGTTAACATTATTGATGCTTTTCCAACAAGCCGAGCAGCCTTTTGAAGGACAGCAAGTCACCTCAAAGCGTCATGTAAAGGGTAGAGAATCCATCCATTGTGGAGCTCTGCGCCAACTCCTCATTGGTGTCAGAAGCAGGTAGAGAAGACTTACAGTCCAAATGAGCAGAGTGTTGAGTACCTTGGAGACCAAATATAGACCTGCTTGGCTCTTCAGAGGAGATGCTTGAGAGTCCCAAGGCTTAAATCCATAATGTGTAGTGCCATTTGCAGCAGCTGTATAGGGAGGAAGACAGCTGAGAGACTGCCATCTCAGCAGTTCCACCACTGCTTCACTATCTGCTAAGGTCCTTTAGCCTGGTTGCGTGGATGCTGGTGGAGCTTCAGGCTCATGTAGATAAGGAAAAGTGTGGAAGGTTTAATTGCCACTGACCCCAAGTGAGCTGTGAGAAACTGGTCTGGTGGTGAAAGTGATAAAAGTTCACAGGCAAAGGACAAGGCAAATCATAGTGGCGTTGTCAAACGGTGGTGGCGGGAGAGTCCCAAAGCTGAGATACAGACCTGGAATGCAGTTTACAGCTCCAGTTCAGTGAAGAAAAAGACCCAAGAAACTGGTACATCTTAATCTCCACCAAAAGAGGTTTGCCTGCTTGCTTACAACTGACCATTGTTGCACGCCTCTGCTGCAACGCATGACAGCACAGCACTGAACAAACCAGCTGTTTAATTTTAAATCACAGTCCTCATAATACCTGCTGATGTGCCCTCGTCACCAGCTGCACAACTGAAGCGAGAGAAACGACAATGCTTCTGTTTCGGGAGGGCTATGTAATGGCGCTGACGAGCAACATCAGCCAGAGATGAGTGGCATAAACAGAAACTGGTGGCTTAACTGAAGAGCTAGTAGTCATTGGAAGGTATAGCTTCATGGGGACATCAGCAAAAAACTAAGGTTGGTGGCTTAACAGAGGCAGCTACATAAGCAGTAGTGGATGGCTTAATAGTCTGAGACTTGGACATGGGTTCGAGGATTGAAAAGTGGAGATTCAAAGAAAGCAGACTTGAGCCAGGAATAAAACTGTGGCTGAACTATAAGAAATTGTAGCAACAGTATTGCTAAATCTTTATAGTGCAGTGAACTTCTTACTTGTACATCTGACTAACATGCAACACATAGCCACTCTCTGGTGGTCTACTACATTATGACAGTCATCACATTAGTTAAATATTGACTTAAGCTGTTCAGCTTATCAGCATCAGACACAAAGCACCTGCAAACAGTAATTGTTTTGACCTGCAGAGTACAATACCAAGCAATGTGATAACATCTGACTTTCCTACATGGGATCAACAGTAAAAAGATGAAGCAATATCCATTTTTTATAAACATGATCTACTAAATAAAAACGAGATATAATTAAAACAATGTTGTGTGACACATTTGTGAATAAACTGCAAACATTTCCAGTTGATGAAGAAATCACTCATTCACCTGGCTTAAAAATTTACAGTCGACAGGCAAAAAACAATGATAATACTTTCATTAAGCCTAACAGACCAGCAAGAAGGACAACCTTTTAATTAACACAATATGATTTACTCATAGGGTCACTCCTCTCCATTCTCATTATTTTTGTAATTACAAAAAAACTATTCACATACTCAAACATATTGCTAGCTTGAACATTTTGTGGACTCAGTATCATATTATTTCTTAACAGGTAAAGCCATGAAAGTCTGCAACATTTATGCTGCATATTTAATAATTTACAGCCAAAAGCTTTGCTGCTTGTGTATTTATCAAAAATAAATTGTAGCATGGCACAATTACCTCTAACCACTTTAGCAATGCCTTCTTTCTTTGCAAAAAAGGGTCACTGCCCCAGTACTGATTGTTTCTCATGTGATAATATGTATAATAATATTTGACATGTCCTTGATTAAAACTGCAATTTAAATTTGCAGCCATCCAGATTGGATATCAGAGTGTTTCATGGTTTCAGCATGCTGGATTTGAATTCTGCACCTGGTTTCTTCTTCTTGACTCATGCTGCCAGGATAGGCTATGGCTTCTTGTAACCCTGAATTGGATAAATTCCATTACATATAGTGTTCATAATGTCAGTGTTCATGTCTGCTACAAGCATTGTATACTTTAAATGAGGGTAAAAAGAGAAACTCAAGGTAATTTTCCATATAGAAGCTTAACTGGTGTTTCAGGCTACACAGATGAATAGCTATCACCGTGGCAACAAGCATGACAAGTAAGACATAACAGCTAATACCACATGTTCCAATAACAGACACAACTTACACAATGTTGGGATTGCCCATCTCTACAACGGGACAGAGCAGTAGCTGGTTTGTTTGTTTGTTTGGCTCACTGCACAGAAAAATTATACATATGAAACACAGCTTCTAGATTATGTTAACATAAGATAAGATGAAACAGAAATATAAAATGCATAAGTCGAAAATAAAATCTGATAGGTTGCAAGATATTCGACGTATGTCAGATGCTTAAAGATTTGTTGAGGAGTCCTGCAGACAAAGCACAAGGAGGGGACAAGAAATGGGATTCAGGATTTTGTTGTTTGAGGGAACATTTTTGTCCCGTGTTTGTGTCTTAAAATCCTATGTATTGTTATCTTCATTTTTGTCCTTTTGTTATTTTCCATTTTTTTCTTTGGTGTTTTGGACCTTTATGGCCTTGCATATCAATGATATTATTATTATGGCTGTATTTCCCACATGCACATAATATCACACATAGCATTACACACATTTAATTGTTACTGTGGTCACTGGCTGCTTGCACACGCCTGGGACAGGAGTCCTCGGTTGGCAAGTCTAGCTAGGCACATGTAAACCCAATGCATAATTCTCACTTCTCCCAATACTTTAAGTCATAACAGATAAGTTAAATGATCTTACTTACCATAAAAGTACAAAATGGAAGCAAAGAAAACAGGGTTACCTGAATTAAGTACCCTGAGGCATGTAAGCCATGGTGGACAGAGCAAACAAACAAGAAAGATTCATTGCTGGAGAAAGAGCTCCTTTCCAGTTGTCCAGTAGATAAACTGAACATACAGTATAAAGCTCCATGAAAGTGTCTGTTTATAGTCAGCAAAAGGCTCCTTAAAAGTATATATTTTTGCAAATGAGCTGAGCTCTTTGTAAAAATGTCAGAAAAAAACGGCAACTGAAAAAAGCTCCATGAAAGTGTCCATGTCTACAACTGAACTAAGAGAAAGCTCAGTTTTTACACACGCAGAAACTGAGAGAACTCTTTTTTGAAGTCCCATTCTCTCTCTCCCACTTTGTACTCAAAATGTGCACATGGCTTACTTGTTTCTTTCTTGTCAACAGAGCGTGACATGACACTTATCAGTTTCTTAAAACACAAAAATGTTACTAAATCATTATCAAAAGCTCAAAATTATTTTCCCATTGGAATCAAAAGCTGCATTTTCTAACTAAGCAAAATACTATGAATCCTGCTTTGCCTTTCAGCTTTCCCAAAGTATACTTTACTTCTGATCAGCTTGAAGGCCTCCTACTTTAAATTTGTTAACTGAAAATGCTAAAGAATTTGTAATACAGTTAGTTGAATATTTGTCAAAGCGAGATTCTTGCGACCACCTCCCTTTATGTCAGGTCAGGTAGGGGAGCATGCACTGGTACAATGAATTGCCGCACTCACTGTACAACAAAACAGCTCAGAATCCTGACTGGCAACCCCCCAGGTAGACACGTGATCCAGTCCACCGCCCCCCCAGCCAGAAATGACTATCATACTACCTCAGCCTAATGTTATGTGGGTAACCCCTTGGGCCAGCTGCTCAGGTCCCGCGAGCCAGAACATTTTCGGGAATCGCTTCATATGGCCATTGTGCCGTAACTGACGTTCCTTCACAATGCAGGTAATGTGTCTCATTCAGGAATCCATGAGCAACCATTCATTCAACACAAAGTCAAACCAGAGATACCCAAGGATTCTCTGAAGAGACACAGTACTGAAGTAGTCCTGTCTTTGTCTTAGGTCACTGTCTCACAACCATGTTTTTCTTTGGCTTTTAAAGGTGGTGATCAGCATGAGCTCAAGCGTGTGCAGAAGGAACTCCGAGTCCAACTCAGGGCGGCGAAAGAGCAGTACAGGAGAAAGCTGGAGCAGAAGTTGCAGAACAACAGCATGAAGGAAGTGTGGGATGGAATGAAGATTATCACTGGCTGCAGCTCGAAGCGGTGTGCCGCCATCGAGACAGACGTGGAGAGAGCAAACCAAATGAACAACTTCTTTAATAGGTTTGATCACCCTAACCAACTCTCACCTTGGAGTACTGCATCCTCCAACCATCCTTCTGCTGATACCAGCATAGGTGAGACATCCCCACCCACAATTACAGCAGCCCATGTGAGCAGAGAGCTGAAAAGACTTTGTGCCAGCAAAGCAGCGGGTCCAGATGGTGTATCGCCACGACTGCTGAAGGCCTGTGCATTGGAACTGGGGAGTCCTCTACAGTGCATCTTCAACCTGAGCCTGGAACAGGGGAGAGTCCCAAGGCTTTGGAAAACATCTTGTATCACCCCTGTCCCAAAGGTATCACGTCCTAGTGAGCTGAATGACTTTCGGCCTGTTGCTCTGACGTCACATCTGATGAAGACCATGGAGCGGCTGCTGCTTCACCACCTGAGGTCACAGGTCCGCCACGCCCTCGACCCTCTGCAGTTCGCATACCAGGAGAAGGTGGGAGCGGAGGATGCCATCATCTATATGCTACACTGATCCCTCTCCCACCTGGACAGAGGCAGTGTTGCTGTAAGAATTATGTTTTTGGACTTCTCTAGCGCCTTCAACACCATCCAACCTCTGCTCCTTAGAGACAAGCTGACTGAGATGGGAGTAGACTCACACCTGGTGGCATGGATTGTGGACTATCTTACAGACAGACCTCAATATGTGCGTCTTGGGAACTGCAGGTCTGACATTGTGTTCAGCAATACAGGGGCACCGCAGGGGACTGTACTTTCTCCGGTCCTGTTCAATCTATATACATCAGACTTCCAATATGACTCGGAGTCCTGTCACGTGCAAATGTTCGCTGATGACACTGCTATTGTGGGCTGCATCAGGAGTGGGCAGGAGGAGGAGTACAGGAAGCTAATCAAAGACTTTGTTAAATGGTGCGACTCAAACCACTTACATCTTAACACCAGCAAAACCAAGGAGCTGGTGGTGGATTTTAGGAGGCCCAGGCCCCTCATGGACCCTGTGATCATCAGAGGTGACTGTGTGCAGAGGGTGCAGACCTATAAATACCTGGGAGTGCAGCTTGATGATAAATTGGACTGGACTGCCAATACTGATGCTCTATGTAAGAAAGGTCAGAGCAGACTATACTTTCTGAGAAGGTTGGCATCGTTCAACATCTGCAGTAAGATGCTGCAGATGTTCTACCAGACGGTTGTGGCGAGTGCCCTCTTCTACGCGGTGGTGTGCTGGGGTGGCAGCATAAAGATGAAAGACGCCTCACGCCTGGACAAACTTGTTAAGAAGGCAGGCTCCATTGTAGGAGTAAAGTTGGACAGTTTAACATCTGTAGCAGAGCGACGGGCATTAAGCAAACTCCTGTCAATCATGAATAATCCACTGCATCCACTGAACAGTGTCATCTCCAGGCAGAGGAGTAGCTTTAGTGACAGACTTTTGTCACTGTCCTGCTCCACTGACAGACTGAGGAGATCGTTCCTCCCCCACACTATGCGACTCTTCAATTCCACTCGGGGAATTGAACTTTTTTCATTTTTATTACTATTTAATTTAATATTGTTTCTTTGTATCAGTATACTGCTGCTGGATTATGTGAATTTCCCCTTGGGATTAATAAAGTATCTATCTATCTATCTATCTATCTATCTATCTATCTATCTATCTATCTATCTATCTATCTATCTATCTATCTATC
>JANRMT010062808.1:49291798-49322551 GCA_026402145.1 Polypterus bichir lapradei
CTATCTATCTATCTATCTATCTATCTATCTATCTATCTATCTATCTAGCTATCTATCTAGCTATCTATCTGAGAAAAAGAACCTGCAAATCTTTGGACAGTAAGGACAAGGCTAACAAAGTATCTTTATGAATGCAAGAATTTATTTAGATATAACAAAAAGAACAAAAAAGGCAAAAAATACTTGCCTTAAAGGGCAATGCAAGGTGAATAACGATCAAAAATTAACAACAGAAGGAAATAATTAAAAACAATTCACAATAAATATGCACTCAATAGAACTTCAGCGAATCGCTTTGGGATTCACTCTCAGCTTAGGATAAAGTTTGAGTGTGGTCCTTCTACAGTGACTTTAGGGTTGTTCCACCCTTTTATGGTTTGACCCACAAAGCACAATTCATTACATATAGATAGTAAACCAATATTGACAAAAACACCAAATTGCAATAAATATATGAAAAATAAATATTTAAAGTTAACAAAAAACAGCAAATCAGAAATTAAATACAAGCCAGAGAATAAACCCTGGATGTAATATAATAATACCAATAATTATATTATTTGCCATGGCAAAATTTAACCAGCCAAGCAGCACAACACACCCGCAATAAGAGCTTAAGTCAAATCTTAGGAGTCTATTTAACAAGCTCCACTTTCTCTAAGACAGAGTTTTAAATTCTGTGAGAAGACTGTCTTATGGATTTAAACAGAGCAAATTAAGAAAAATATATACGAAGAAATGCATAAGAAGAGTGCTTGTTTTAAATTTTAATTCTATTATCAGAATATCTGCATTTCCAAAGAAAGGCAATGTGATTTGTTTTCACTCATCTGCAGTTGATGGGAAGTATACTGCCTAACAGTATCAAAATCAGAAAAAAAGCACAGATTTTAATATGTGGAAAGTGCCTGAAGGGAATAATAAACCACTGCAAGGTACCTTTGAGCTCACCCTAAATGTAATCATAATGGAGACCTCATTACTTTGTAATATGCTTTCTAATTGTGCTCAGTGTGAAAGGTGATACATAAAATGCAATTACTTGATTGAGGTGAATTCAGGTGAGAGAATATCACTTATACTGGTGTTTATCATATAACCGGTTTAAAGATCATCCTGAACAAAGACAATAAACACATTCTCAGTCATAGTGGAATATGTCAGATATATTTACAGTGTAAGAATGACGCTATATAGCGCCCAACCCGACACAGATTGGACACGGGAAGCACATGTAAAATGAATAAACTATTAATTTTCTTCCTATGTGGGTGCACGTCTTCCCCATGTCCCACAGGCAATACACAGTCCCAAGCACATTAAATCACAGCAAGCACTTTCTTCTTTTTTCACCACCACTCCTCCCATGCAACCTTGTCCTCCTCCACCCGACTCTGGCTTCCGAGTGGTGGTCGCTGGCTCCCTTTTATTGGGTACCTGGCGAAACCAGTGCCCAAAAGGGGCCAGCAGCGCCTGCTGTAGCACCCCCTGGTGGCGTCTGCGGAACCCCACAGAGCTGCACAGAATTACAACCCCCATGCAGCCTTGGGGGAATCTGAGGCACCGCTGCAACCCAGGAAGACTGCCATCTAGTGTCCAGGTGGAGATACTGGGCTTCCCACCCTTGTCCCCCTGCCAGATGCGGTGAAGGGGTGTCCCGGCCAGGCATGTACCCCGGCCATCCGTCACAACAGACAAAAGACTTATACTTCTTAGGAATTCATTTAACTGAAATCTGCATTATGTAGAAAACATGAACTCTATTCCTTGAAAATTAATGTTAAAAAAAAAACATTATAAGTAATTCAATCAGAATAAGGCAGTTAAATATTAAATAACACTAATTTAATGATTTTTGTTGGCCTAAACCAAGTGATTGGCTAAAAGAAATAGTCAGAAATTACTGATAGGAGATGCATTAGTGCATTGTAACCTGGAATCACGCCAGAAGCCATCTCAGTTTACCAATTTGCACTGTGGTAACTGCCAGTGGCCAGCCATAAATCTGCAACGTCTGGCTTACAACAGCCTTCAGAAGCAGACTCTTATCCACCTGAGCTAATAGGAGACTCCCTGCATTGGCCGAGAAGATATGGCTTCAAAACACTGTGAGCAGAGCCCTTTCTGGTGACATCAGCTGAGCTCTCTCACTGTCTCCCTCAGTCCCCACCTTCCTGCACAGCGCCACCTTGCTAGCAGATTTGACTAGATTAATATACTGATCTACATGTGAATGATTTGTAGGGTGTAAAATAACATTTTTATCTCCTTTTGCATTTTTTGTATGTATAATATTTAAAAATACAAGCAAATAAATGTGTTCAGGTATTGTCAAATGTATATGCATAGGACACAGCTTAAGGGCTCTGGTAATTATGATTTCCTAATGCTCCACAGATTAGCACAGTGTCCTAACACATTTTCTCTTCCTCCCTCTGCAGACCAGAAGACTGTCAGCTGTAACACCACTGATGTTACTTCTGGTGTCCATCCACCTGGACCCATCTCTTCCTCTCGGAAGGACCTAAGACTAAAAGATCCATCTTCTTGAAGTGGGTTTGTCCTAAACACAACAATGGTTGTGAATATTCTTCTGTTTGCTTTCGCTTTAATTATACTGGGTTACCAGGCTTGTACCTCAACTCTTTATCTTTCTCTTAAAGTATATAAATGTTGTATGGTTTCATATTTGTCACTTTATCCTTGAAACTCAATGTCAGAATTTTAAGCTTGCCTTCTGAGATGATTATTATAGACAGTAACACAGGCAGGCAGTGTGGCATGGTGGATAAGGCACTGACCTCTAAACAAGTAAGCTGTGAGGTGTAGCGGGTCCACAGCTCACGTCAAAAAGGCCACTTTTTAAATAAATAATCGCCACCCTCGCGGCTTAGAGAGGGGGCGTGGTAGTGTGGTGGCAGTGGTTCCCGGGGGAATTCGTGATACGAGCGGTCCTCATTTAAGTACACAGCATCCGTAATTGTTGCCGGGAGCTGCTAATTGCCACACCTGATCCACGTCACCATAATAAATACAAGCACGAGGTGGCTAGGGAGAAAGAGGAAAAAACAGATGGTTGAGAAGGAGAGAAGGCAGGAAGTAGGGAGGAGAAAGCTGGTGAATGAGCAAGCGAGAGAAGGTGTTCGTAGTTCAGAACACCTGCAGCTGAACAGTCCGCCTGGGTGTTTGACCGGCACCCTGGGAGCAGATTGGTAGTTGTCTCTCCTGCTGAGCATTATTGAGGAGCGGGAGTGACCGGAAGGAGGATGGCTCACCGCATAAGGCTGGGAAGGAGCAGGAGTCGGGACTTGGGATGTGAAAGCCCCATCGTGAGCACCCTGGTCGCTGGGGAGCCCAAGTCACGGTCAGGTGAAGCCCACCGGTGTTTAAAGGCATTTTATTCATAAACATAGAGAGAAGAAACACTGCAGCAGCGCAAATCTATCTACCAATATATATAAAATCCAACATTTGTCTATCTGAATGTCCTTCAGCTTTTCATGAGAGAACTACTTAACAGATTTAGATCGGGTTTTTTTCTATAATTCGCTTGAACATTATAGTTGATTTTGTGATTTCTGTCATCGCGCTAAACATCATAGTTCACTTGGGGCAACGATTTATTTGCGCAAATCTGAGAGACAGGCTGTGGGCCAAAGGGAGGAGGGCATGGCCCTCTTCACTTACATGCCAGCCTTCTGTTTGAGTCGCTTTTCCTCTTCCCACATGTTGGAGTGTACCTTGCCTCTGCTTAGCTAGCGATACTTGTTTATTCAGCAGACATTATCATCTGCAGATTATTAAGAAGTAATGTTTGACATTTTTGAGAGAAACATCAGAGCTACGTGTGTTTTTTTAGAGGGTAGCTGCTGATTGCCAGAGATTTCACTGCCACTTGCTTTTCTCCCCACGCGGGGGGACACTCTCCTGTCAGAGCTGAACACGATCAGATACAGTGCCAACATTTGACATTGGGGCGAATTACATTTTTTTTTTAATTGATTTTTGAAGTTTGTCCTGTTTCACTACTATGTGGGCGGAGCCACAAGGGACAGCTAGTGGCTCTATGAAGTTAATCTCAAGATAGAATCTTATTCCATCAAAACAATGATTATGAAGTTAAAAAATTCCTAAACTATAACGAATCAAAAGGTTGTCCCCAGGCAATCACCACCACTTTACAAAACACACATTTATTGTAAGTGAAAGTCCCACGCAGCACACGGTGCTCCCGCACCAATCACTCCCAACACGGGCCTTTCCCAATGTCCATGGGCTTCCTTTCTTCCTCCTGTTACTGAAGCTTCGTCCTGCTCCAGCTCCCGACTAGAGCACCCCGACTGTAGGAAGGCGGCCCCTTTTACTTTCACTCAGATTTGCTCCAGGTGCTTGTTGATAACCTTCTGGTAGCACTTCCTGGTGTGGCAGAAGTGTTGCACTAGCACCCAGAAGCACTCTGGGCATCCCTGGAAGGTTCTTCCTCCACCTACTCGGGTGTGGCAGAAGTGCAGGTTTCCCGGGCTCCACGACACTCGGGGCACCCCCTGGCGATGGCCACGGGCCCCAATGGGTTTGAGCCTCCTGGCTCCATCCCCGTGGTCCCCTCCTTATCCAGGGTGGTTGCCCCCTCATGGTCCTTCCAGGCATTTGGCTGGGTCTGCCCCCCAGCCTCCTGCCACACCATATACTGTATGTCCATATTATGTAGCCTTGTGCGGGCACCAAGTAGGTTATACATAAAAATTGTAGCTGTATAATGTACTTATAAAAAGGTGTTATATTAAAAAATGGTGGTTGTGAGAAGAATACAGTGATTCAAAAGATTGTTTGTTTAATATTAGAAGAGCATGGTAATTGAGAAATTTACATTGCCCTGTGTGAGAGTATATGCAATGTGATGGTCTGGCACCAACTGACAGGTTCTAGAAATAATTATTTTAATTTTTTGCATTTTTATTTATGGAACAAGCAAGGCCTTTATCCTGAAAATTGCTGCAGAGGTGCTGTACTCTGACCTCCAAAGGTCAAGGAAAAAAACAATTCCCCCGTGAATTATTAAATTACATCAAAATCAAAAAATAAAAGCTGCCCAAATTCACCCATTCTACAGAGTCCCTTGGCTTTTATAGAAACACCTTTGAAGACTCACCTCTTCTACAAATATAAGTACCTACATACTTATTCATGCAATTTCAATTCAGGTTTCTATAATGGAATTAGGCAATGATATTACTACTGAACTGAAGTAATCCATGCAGTTTTAAAGGAGGGTTGTTGCCCTCTGTTTTTCAGACTCATAGTTCATGATTGATCATTTTGCCATTGATTTTTGTAATTCCATACCTACCAATCTGGGATTGCAATGACTCTGCTGCAATCTGCCATTTTGGCACCGGATAATCAGATGGCGCAAAATCACACAATAGGAAGACAGAATTCATTTCAAGATCCAGGAATATCTAAACTGTCTTTCCGGAACAGAACCCTGCTGTTTTTCTCTCTTCGAAAACATTAAAGCTTTTTCTCATGGCATCACTCAAGAAAGGCTTGATTTAGTCTTATTAAACTTAGGGTTGCCAACCATCCTCATTTTCTTTGACGTTTTCAGTTTAAGTCAAAGAAAAGGACAGTCTGGGATGAATTTCTAAGATGTTCATAATGTTCATAATTTTGTCAATTAAAATTTGAAAACTTTCTGAACCTTACCATTGTTAAAATTTGCAATGCATCTATTTGTCAGCATTTGTCAGCATTGCTTTGTACAGTAGAATGTGACTGTAGAATGTCATTAAATGTGATTTACTATTTTATTTATAGTAACAGCATAGTGTGTTCATATTACAGTTCAGTTACTTACTGATTGGGGTAGCGAGCCCTTTAAATATGGAGTGAGCCGTAGGGCTGTAGGTTTTTATTCTAGCCCAATTGCTTCATGATTCATTTTACTGTAGTTCTCTCACTTGTTTGAACCCTGTAAAAAAACATGCAAAGATAAAGTCAAAGGGTTGGGGACTGTCCCCATTTAGCATTGTTGACTGACGAAATGAATAGGTCTTTACAGACTTGAGTCCAGAAGAGATTTGACTAATACAGAATTCTTTGGCATATATATAACTAGCCATCTCCCGTGGCTTCGCCCATGTAGAAGTGAAACAGGGCAGCGCGGAGGGCCCTGCCTGGCTCCCTACTCCTGACGTCACGTTTCCCCTTCCCCTCGGGCCGTAGCCTCTGTCTCGGATTAGTGCAAATATATATCACTCCTCCCAATGAACTATAATTCTAAGTGCGATGAGAGAAGTCGCAAAATCAACTGGAATGTTCAAGCAAATTTTAGAAAAAAGCCCTATCTAAATCCGTTAAGTAGTTCTCTCGTTCGCTAGCTAAGTGGATGTAAGATACGCATTAAGGCTGGTGCATGAGTGAGGAGGGCCCCTCCCGCCGGCCTGCTGCATCTCTCTCTGATTCGCACAAATAAATTGGTACTGCAAGCAAACTATGATACTTAGCATGATGAGAGAGGTTGCAAAATCAGCTGGAATGTTCAAGCAAATTACAGAAAAAAACCCGATCTAAATCCGTTAAGTAGTTCTCTCGGACAGACATATAGTGGACAGACATACAGACAGACAGACGTTGGATTTTATATAGAGAGAGATGAAACAGCAGGAAGTGATGTAACAAGAAAGTGGCCTTCTGGGATTGGAGTGACATTATCTGGAGGTGGGACCTTGAGGGGTGGAACCAGAAGCGACATCATAAGGTGTTCCTTTAGCTGGAAGTGATTCTTGGACTGGTTCTTCAGTTGTTCTGCAGGTAAAAGAGGAGAAAGAGTTATACAGTGCCAACCCCTGGTCTGGTGGGAACATACAATTATTAGAGCCCAACGTATGCGACAACCCTCAATTGCTTATTTTAGTCTTCAAAAGCCACAGTTACTGTATTTGATTGCTCCTCATTAGCAAATCACAAAGGAAGTAACAGTTCTCCATCTTGCTTGTTTTTATTTACACCAGAGTATATTCATTATGCACTATTTGGCTTAATAAAATACTCTGAAGGAAACTGAAGGGAAATTAAAAAACTGAAAATTATGCATCTGTTTTAGGCTTCAAATCAATAGAAAGGAAAAAATCGATGTAAGTATGATCTGACATTGCAGATTTAAAGCATTAACAAGTCATATTATTAAATAAGAACTGCAAGGATTGTTCTCTAATTAAGTAACTGTGGTGGAAAAAAAAACCTGCAGCTACTGCAGATCCCCAAGACTGACATCGATCAGCCTTGGTTTAGGAAATAAACAGTGCTCTTTGTAGTATGAGGGTGTCAATTTTTAACACTTTTGTATGTAGAACCTTTTTTTTGTAGCCAGTAAAAAACAATTTATTTTTTATATTGACTGCAGTATGTAACTGTATACATTAGGTTGCCTGCTTGGCAAAGCTAATCCTTTTCTGAAAAACACCCTTGTAAGATGTATTTTTGTAACACGAACACATAATTATCATTAATTTAAATGGAAAAATAAATTAAGCATTTATGGTGCCAAAAAATGAGCACCATTTTTCTTTAAATGACACCTAAATGCATAAAAATTGGCAGAAATAGTTTAATGCTGTTTTTATTCAAAACCAATCACTTCAGGTTTCACATCGAAAGGAATGTCCTTTCGGTCTTGTTTGAACTTTTCCAACTATTTTATTATCTTTTTTTCGAGCCTGGATGGTGGTCTGTGTACTTTTTGGTATTTGAAATTTCATTTTAGAAGCAAAACAAAAAACGAAAATGAAAGGAATTTTCACATTTAGATTTTTGATTAAGGAATAAAATGAGGGAAAATAAGGTATTTTTTTAATTCTATGGTAACAAATAGCAGTCATAAACTTAAAATTACACATACTTTTCTGGATTTATTTGTGATTCAAATAATGAAAGTGCAATAGCTCAAAAACAACAAAACAGACACATTTTCGTTGTCTGAAACTGGAAGTACTTCTTCTTCTGCACGATTTTTGACGACACGTGCGAACAGTCCTCCTCACAACACATTGATTGATGGCCTTGAAGTTACACTGGCATCAGCAGAGGATGGACCATTATGTTGTTTTTCGGAACAGTAAAAGAGTGACACTCTGGGACGAGGACATGACTGCAGAAAAAGTCACATTTTTCAGGTAAAAATACAAGCTTTGCAAACTTTGCTTCGTTGATGTAGCAGTTCTTTTATGAATGTTATTGTTGTTACTGCGAAGTAAAGGGTGTTTTCTCATTTCTTGCATTTTACTTTTCTGATGTGCTAAAGAACAAAAGGGAAAAGTTATTGTTTTGCGTTTTTCATTTTTCCCATTTAAGTTGAAAATCAAATAAGTGTCTCTTTTTCTTTTTTAAATGATATTTTCGGAAACAAAATTTCAAATACCAAAAAGTACATGGGCCGATGGTAATGCCAGAAACAAACATGAACAACAGAAGTGACAAGATGACTAAATCACTGCATCTGAACAAATCATTACAATAAACACCTATCTTAGCCATACAGCCACACAACAAACGCACAACTTGCTCCATGGCACAGACTGCAGCGAGGTGCATTTAGAATGACTGTGAACATAGCTTTATTAGCGTGCGTTTCAACATCGTCCCAAACTTGCACTTCACAACCATGAAAACTTCATTGTGGTTTGTTAAAATGAAACAGGGTATTTACAAGCATTTACAAAAGTAGCAAGTAAAACGTATGTCTGATTATACCCCACAATGGACCAGCACACCATTCCCACCACATCTCTGAAGAAGTTCAAGTTTGATTAGCGATTCCAAATTGGCCCAGAGTGTGTATTGATGTATGCATGAACGGGTGCTGTGATAAACTGCTGTTCTGTCTGTGGTGGGTTCCTGCCTTGCACCTGATACTCTTAGGAATAGTCTGTTGCCCACTACGTCCCTTCCTGGAGCAAGATTAACCAGGCTTGCAACTGTTATGTTGTAAGTTGCCAAGATATATGACTAGAACAACAGATTGTCATAACCACTGCAAGAGCATTGTTTAATGGGCTATATTTACAATTGGCCAAAGAGCAAAAAAGAAGCGTTAAACACTTTACATTGTCATTCGGCACCCATAACAGTGAATCCTTAATGAACATAATAAAATCAATTTAATTCTGACTGCTTTGCTCATGTAGGCTGTAATTATTCCTAAACATTTATGTATAAAGCTACAAAAGCAACTTCTTTAAACCAGGAAATTCAAACTTAAGGCATAAAGCAATAAAACAAATTAACATACAGTACTACAGGTGCAATCTGCATTTAAAATCTGAAAACAAATCTGTTTTCTTACACGTGAAATGCACAGAGTAATGAAGCATTGCTTAAAACAAACTGCTGGGTAGATGGCAGTTTGCTTAACCTAACGGTAAAAACTGAGTTCTGCAGATTTTAGGATAACATGGCTATTAAATCTTTCTCAGTGTCCTCTAACTCAGAGGATTGTAGTTTGTTATGTACCATGTCCATTGTATTGTGATTTGTATTTAGTTTTAATTATTGTGTTTGTAAATGTCGTTGGCTCAGCATGTCTAATTTTAAGTGTACAATATGTGAATAAAGGAATTAACTGAAAAATTTCCATTAACCTTTCCTGTGTGGAAACCTAGATATTGGACTGCAGAAAGCGGTACAATTAAAGTACACAAAAATGAATTATAGTTCACAACTGAAAGTAAACGTAAAGAGAGAGTAGTATACTAGAAGTAATGTGTTGACAAACATGAAAACCAGAAATGAGCCTTTGCTTTTTCCAGTGAGCTTGAAGTCATTTATCTAATATGATAAAACTTACCCACATGTTTTCCAGAAAGGGCACAGGTTTCTGTTGCATTACATAAAGACAGGACTCTCATATTTACTGTAAAAGTGTATCGTGACAAACAATAGACTGAAGCAATGCAACACACAGGATTTTCATGAAGTCCCAAGGGCATTTTCCCCTGCAGTCTGGATCCTTGCAGTCCTGCTGGTTGAGGCTGTAGTAGACATCTTTTTTGGTAGGCATTTTAGCCCTAATTTTACACCTGTCCCTGCCCTCTCCTACTATGCTCTTGGTCTCCACCTCTGGCCCTCTCATCTTTCCTTCAGACATCCTTCACAAGACCACACAT
Source organism: Polypterus bichir lapradei (assembly GCA_026402145.1). Classification (NCBI taxonomy): domain Eukaryota; kingdom Metazoa; phylum Chordata; class Cladistia; order Polypteriformes; family Polypteridae; genus Polypterus; species Polypterus bichir. Next base: position 49,301,962 of record JANRMT010062808.1, read on the forward strand.
CAGGCACTAAGCTGCCAGTTTTTCTTCACTCTATGATATCATCCCCGGGCACAGGACTCAAGTATTTCCACATCTTCTGTGCATTTGGTTGACACATTGCAATATTTTATAGAATAACTTTTCCTTATTGGTAAGACAATATAAAAATTAGGTTCTGATAATTTAGTAGAAATTATTATTCATACTGTATATGTCTGCTTATACTCAGAGAATAAAAAAAAAAATGAAAATCATTCTTGAGTGAAAACCTCATTCAGGCCTAATCCCATGAATCCTATTAGATCCTAAAAGAAAGAAACAGGCAGGCCATGCCAATAAATATTATCCTTATCACCAAAGGAGGCCTGTATTTCCCCATGTGTTATGCGAATTATCATTATTTACAGAACGGATGTTGCCAAGTGCAGTATCAGACCAAGAGAAAATCAAACATGACTGTGTCAGCATATGAACTCTCGATATTACGGAGCTCATCACACACATGGCAGCAGAGGAAAGCTGACAGTTTGATAATCGCGTACTGTATGCTATGCTACAACACAACTGATATGAGCAAATACTGGTGGCAGCTATATAACTGGAGCCAGTGTAAGAATTCAGCTGAGCACAGAGTAGCAGAGTAAGGGTTAGCACTGCAGGGAGTTCTTTATTTGTGCAGAATAAAGTAGAATAATGAAGTCAGCCTCTGAATGATGATTCATTGTTAGATGCAAGGCTGTGCTGCTCCACAGCGAGCAATACAAGTTGAGGCCCATGATAAATTGAATGAAAAAGGCCATAACTTTTGCTTATTATGCTTTGAAACATCTGAAAGAGGGATTATTCTTTTAAACTAGGGATGAACACATAAAACACTGAAATTGCAAAATGTAGTATGACAAAACTGCTACAAAAATGCTTGACAATCCAGCTTCTTACATGTTCACCCACATATAACTCAAATACATCCCTGAACATGCTTATATAACAATGTCATTAAGTCAACGTGTAAATCTATCATTTTGCCACTTGTTTGTTTATCACAATCGTAATTCCCACAATCAGCTTATTTTCAAGAAACTAGTAGCTGCAGAAAAAGTCTCATAAAACTTCAGATTTTATTTGGAATAGATCACACTTTTGGAGCTCTCTAAAACTTGACTGTTTTGTTATTTTAGTTTAATCTTGCACGTGGTTACAGCTAACTGAAGTCATTATTGAATGATGGCCTTTCGTGAACTGCTTAGTTGCTACATGTACAAGCAAAATATAGTTAGAATTTTACTCCCAATTGCTTGGGCAAAATGAGACATCCTTCTCATTTTAGCAAGCTTCTACATGAGCACAAACAGATATTAGAAGATGTCAAAATTGCTGGTTTATCATTTTATCAGACTACCTGTGACATGCACCTTACACAAAAGATACCTACTAACCTCTTAGACTCCGTTTCCTAATGGGGGAGAAAAAGAAATGTCAAAACCCAATACAACTGTTATCTGTAACCTCTTACCTGTCCCACTCTCCAATATGTACCCTGTGTATTGAACCCAAGGGACCTTGACCAGCACGTTGCTTCACTGACTGGGACTGTCTTTTATTTTCACTCCTTTACTTCAATCCAATGTTGCAAAAACATCGTTTTCAGCCCTTAAGAGTCCGCAGCTAGATAAGAAATGATCAGTCGTAGTTCTCGGCTTGCTAGTAATCAATCAGACAGAGATTGGCTTCAAGCTTTTACTTAAAGATCATATTTATTTGAATAACAAAAAGCAGAAAATACAAGCAATACAAAGAATTATACAACCTGCACTCTTAAAAATACTGGTTCTTTAATGGTACTTTAGGATTCTTTACTGGGTTGCATGATTCCTCGTAGCTCCATTGCTTGACAAAGCACCATTTCATTTTGGGATGGGTTCTTTACATATGGTGTGCTTTGAAACATTTACTAATATTAGGGGGCTCTTCCCCCTGCTCACTTCGCTCGCCTACCCCCGTGTTTGGTATACCGGATATACAATACAATACAATTTATTTTTTGTATAGCTCAATGATGGCTCACTGCCTGGTCTCGCGTGACATTGTAAAAACAATTCTTGACCTTTATTTTCGGCCCCTGGCTTGGTTAAATTATTTCTTGCAGCGGGTAGAGCGTTGCGGGCATTGTCGGGTTGGGGGGCTGCTGTCATGCTGCCCTTCGATCCTGTCCAGCCGCTGTCCTTTTTGCTACTTTGTGTCTCTGCTGCTTGCGTTGTGGTTGCTTCTCTGTGATCATAAATATACACCTGACCAAATTGTGTTTTCTTTGAAATTAAACTTGTCATTGCTTTAACTGTTGCGGGTCCACAGATTGTCATAGTGTATGTTCCATTATTGTGTAAATCAAAGTTTTGTGCATTGAATGATGCGAATACGAAAATACTTTTCTGCTCTTTTCCTCTTATTTCTGACCTCGCTTTGTCCTGCTATTTTTTCAATTACACCTGGTCCTGATGATTAATTTCCTTTTTTTTGCGATAATGCGATCTTTTATTCGTCAACGTTTCATTTATAACGTATTGTCCTTTATATGCTTTATATGCACTGAGACACCTGTATCTGTGTGTGCTGCTTCCCTTTACGCTACTGATTTTTTTTTTGCCCATTCTCTTTCGTCTCGCGGTTTTTTTATTTGTCTTTCGTGATCTTAACGTGAAGGTCACGTATCGTCTATTAGTCATTCATTCCACAGGATTTTTTTTTTTATAATAGAGAGATGTGGGAAAACAACTGAAATCATTAATGTATTGTAAGCTACCAAGCAGGTCACTAATATTACAAAAACCTGCACTTGGCCAGTTATTGTATGCAGCAAGAGTCTTTTTAAAATCATGACTCACTGGAATTTCCCAAATCTGCTACTATCTATCCTTGATTATTTACTATAAGGAGCCTGTTTTGGATCTAAATAGATAAATGCTCTTTCTGCAACCTTCATTTGTTTGGGTCTTTTGGGAACCAAAATGTCTTCCCTATGGCATCACTCTGACACTTTTATTTTTAAGAGTGTAGGTGGATTCATGCAATCTTCATTCAGTCCCAGATGACAGTTCCCAAATGGCTCACTTCCTTAGTTACAGATTTTATATCCTTAATCAAAAATTTTGCCACAGCTCTTTTTCTGGTATCCATGAAAGTGTCCATAGCTCCTCTCAAAAGTGTACATGTTAGCATTGAAGTTAATAAACATTTCACAAAGAAACTGAAAGCTTTATTCATTGCATCAAATCACAAACTGAACTCAGTGTATGAACTGAGAGAACTCTTTTTGAAAGAACTATAAAAAAGGCAGCCACTCACTCTATCAACTTCTATCCCAAATAAGCATACATACCTGGTTTCTTTTCACAAGCAGAGCAAACAGTTTTATCACACAAGCTCATTTTCTAAGGGAATCAAAAGCTGCTCAAAGTTGTAAAGTAGCTAGTGTGATAGGCAGCACCTTTGGGCTGGTATCCCTTCTACAATGGGTAATCATCCATTACATGGCCGGGAGGCCAGGATAAAGAGAGGGTAGAACAATTCCTGTCTTTGGCAGGGAGTTGCCAGAAGATGCCAATAATATGATGAGTGGGTTGGCATCCCAGCTAGGATGGAACAAAGATTTTTATCAGGCCAGGAGACCAATACAATGGAGGACAGGGGGAGACAATTGATTGTGGTTTTAGTCTCCCTCAATATGCGTGATAGCGGTATCCTTGGGCTTTGGGACCCTATATGGACTCTTGCAGTGTGTCCTGGGAACTTTAGTGCCGTGTAACAGCCTTTTTGGGTTCTGTGGGTGTCCCCAGGGGGTGCTGTATGGTTCCCTTTTTTGCAAGGCTTTCCTCCTGACCTGGAAGTGCTTCCTATAGGCAATGCCCTGGCACTGGAAGTACTCCCTGGTCTTCCATAAAAGGAGCTGCTTTGCCTCAACCAGGAGAGTTGGAGTTGGGTGTGGAGTATGGACAAATCTCACTGGGAGGAAGGTATGGAGAGGAAAGGATAAAGAGTGAACTGTATGGTACTTGTGCAATTGTTGAAGGGAAGCCTGTGTAAGATATTTTATTGTATCAAAGCCTGCATTTAAACTTGTATCTATGCTGTTGTGTCTGGTCTCCAGTCCTGCTTCACTTTCTAGCCATGTAAATTATTTTGAACGCAGCTTTACCTTTCAACTTTTTCAAAAAATACTTTGCAGTTCTGTTCAGAATGTAAAATCCATTGGCTGCTCAGGTTAAAGTAATGGTATTTTAAAATTTTATGAAGTTGTTTTTACCTTCTGAGGCTTGATTAAATTGTCTTGATTAAATATGTTTTCACTTTAGAAACAATCACTGTCTATAGGGAAACTATTATATGGTGTTTGCTGAGTAACAAAAAAAACACAGGCAGAAATTGAAGGAGATGTGGTCTGAAAGCAACTGCACCTTTATAAGAAGGAATAAGTCAAAAGGTCTAGATCTGTTTACTTTGTTTTATCTTGGACAGCTGGCAAAGCAAAAGTTTGCACCCATCTTAAAGTAATGGTTCCGCTGCAGTAGCAGGAGCTACAAGTAAACCTCACTGTCTTTTTATAATGTAGCATACATTTACATTATCTCTTTCCTGTCTTGACATCTTAAAAACCAGAGTTTCATTTATGAGGCAGTTAGGTAGATCTGTATCTTTTTCCATATAGTCTGAATAGCGATTATCACAAGCTCATGTCAGCCTGCAGTCCACAATTTGCTGCTTCTTCTTAATGTGCCCCCACTACAATATAGTTTTTGAGATCTCTGTAGTTTCCAAAACATAACTGAGAGCATAATGTTCAAAATGACCTTATATAGTTTAAGATATGCAGTGTACCACTTTCTTAAATATGTGGCACCTGATCAATGTGTTTGTATTCCAACGTATTTGTATTTTGCCAAACAGATTTAATATTACCAATAAATAACAGTCAGTCAGTCATTGTCCAACCCGCTATATCCTAACACAGGGTCACGGGGGTCTGCTGGAGCCAATCCCAGCCAGCACAGGGTGCACACACCAAGGACAATTTAGGATCGGCAATGCACCTAACCTGCATGTCTTTGGACTGTGGGAGGAAACCTGGAGCACCCGGAGGAAACCCACGCAGACACGGGGAGAACATGCAAACTCCACGCAGGGAGGACCCGGGAAGCGAACCCAGGTCTCCTTACTGCAAGGCAGCAGCGCTACCAATGTGCCACCCCCAATAAATAACACAATCACAAAAATGAACCAAATAAAATGTACAGTTTTCTATTTTACAGGAGGCATATTATTCATAAATCTGATAATTTCTCTGAAGTGCATGAAATAAGGTTACAGGGAAACTATAAAGTAGTAATGCTTCATTACATATTAAAAAAAATTATTGAAATAAATGTTTATATGCTGAACAGCTGGTTAACTATTGTAATACCTCAATTAACAAAATAGATGCACTTCAAGACTTTAGCCCATAATAAGAAACTTTATTACCAGAAATAAAATTATGTAACATAGGACATATTTAGATATTTATATTTTAACAGGAAGAATAAACAAGCATTTCAGACACTGTTGGTTGTATGTGTCTCTTAAAAAGACCATTGTGTATTGCATTGTCAAAACCACTGTCATCTTTCTTGGCTGACCACCAACACTGATGTCATTGTCCCAGTCTTCCACAGCTCCTTCAATGCAACTCCTCTTTTTCTCTGCCATCTGCCTGGACCATTGCATGTTCATGCCACCAGAACTGCCTCATATCTTCCTTGAGGTCAAAGGCATCAACTCCTTGTGATGATCCAAGCCAGGTTCTTTAAGGAAGCCCCTATGCGCTGGTTCCTTTCATGACTGGATGCTAATACGAATGATCCTGCTATGTGGTATTTATTTCCTTCAGCTTCTGCACCCTTTAAAATCTTCATTTTAGTTTCTAAAGATATTGTTTTAAGTGCTCTTAACATTCTGAGTAAATTTATTACATTATAAATATATTAACTTAACTATACTACACATGAAATTACTAAGCCCTGCCATATAATTAATTTGTGGTTTACAGTGTAACTTCCATGGCACCATAACAGACTGGTAGGTGCATGCTATGACAACTTTGTTATGAAGAGGTTTCATTCTCAGGTTATTTGTTAACTGAGGTATTAATTTAGTTTAGTTTATATTTGCTTAAACACACCATAAAACAAAGCAGTTCCAAATTGATTAACCTAAATGGAATCTTGCAATACCTGGCTATTAACATTGTAATTGATTTATGGCCAGATAACAGTGGAGGAGAGGAAAACAAAAACTGTTGTCAGCAAATCTCTGGAAAAAATAAACCTCTAGAGATCCGCAGTCAGTTATATCAGACAAAGTCAAAAGACAAAGTTAGACTCAGTCACAGTCCCCGAGACCTTTTGCAATTGCCTGCCCATCTCATCCTGGGCTTTCAACAATATAAGTATGTAATGGATTGTGTGGTAATAGAACCCTTTCGTTGTTAGATTCAACGGCTCCCAGTATCTCTGGTGTCTTTTTCATATAAGCAGGTTATTGGAACTGCTCAATTTTGTTAACAAACAGAAACACATGTACACACAAACCCTATCTGCTTAGATTGAGCATGCATCACTTATAGCTAGAACTTATTACTCCTCACTCCTAGTATCAACTGCTCACAGGTATTCCTGGATATAAATTATACCAGGGGTCCCCAACTCCGGTCCTGGAGGGCCACAGTGGCTGCAGGTTTTCATTCTAACCCTTTAATTGATTAGCGATCCATTTTTGCTGCTAACTTCTTTTCAATTCATTTTATTGACTTGCTCTTGAAGACCCAGCCCCTTAATTGTTTCTTTTTCTTTAATTAGCAGGTAAACAATATTGAGATACAAAATGAGCCAAAACATGACCAGCAAACTGTGACCATTATACAATATCTGAAAAAAGATGAAGGTCTCAGGAATGTTAATCAGCTCATGTCTCCAAAAAATTTTTAATAGTGCTCTTAGAAAAGAGAAAATCAACAATTTTGGAAATGTATGCTATTACACAATGAGAGCAGCAACAGGCCATGGAATTAAAGAACGGGTTTAATTAACAATGAGAATTGGCAACTAATTAAATAGCTGGTTGTAGTAAAATTAGTTGCTGTTTGAGGCCCTGACTTAGTTTGTCTTCTGTTGGCTCACTCACTTCACATTTCATTTCTATTTGGATGCCATTTAAGAAAAGAAATGTAGCAATTCAGAGGAATGATGAAGAAATTCAGGGGAACAAATCTTAAAAAACAAGTCAATTAAAATGAATTCAAAAGCAGTTAATTAACAGGTCACTAATTAAGAAAAGGGTTAGAATGAAAATCTGCAGCCCTGCAGGACTGTAGTTGGGGACCTCTGACCTGCACCTAAAGGCTACCTTGGTCCCTGACAATGGCCTAGACACATAAAGGCATACACACCTTCACAGTATCCCAACATATACAGTAACCTAAACCTAAAATACTAATACACTTTGATCCCCAGAAATAACCTAGACACATAGAGGCCGATACACCTTGGGCAATGCCACTTACCAGCTAATCATGTTTAAATCCCTCTTTTGGGACATCTCCATAAGCCTGCTTACCCTGAAAAGACAAAGTGGCAATTTTGCCACACTGGGGTTCCCCATATTTACTTAGCAGTTAATTCTATCAAGATATGCAGACAAAGAATAAAAATTTAAAAGCAAAGCAATATTGATTAAGAATAGAATACTAGCAAATTAACTAAATAAAATAAATGATAGAAAATAGTGGATAAAAGTAGAGTCTGGATATAAAGCCCTGAAACAACCTTGCTTAAAAATCAGAAAACATGAACAATACTTTCCATAAAGATAAAGGTAACATCTGTTTCAGAAGAGGAGTTACATTCAGCAGTAGGGCAGATGCATGGATAGCGTCTTCAACGTTCAGGTGAATGAAACCCCTCTGAAGAAATGGAGAGTCTCTCTTTGATGTCAATGTGTCTGTTTTTGCCTCTTTCGCGGACCCTTTTTATGCCATAAAAGGAACACAGATAACTAACTGGCTATGCTAATGAAGGGCAGCTCAATCTAAAATCTTTGATCACAAAAGTATGTGAAAACACTTTATTTTGTCAAATGTGCTTTATCTGACTTTTTTTTTCTCCAGTTGCCTTGATGTTTCTTTTTAGTCGTTCTAATCTGTCATTGTTGATCCAATGTAGATAACAATTAAAGAAGCCTTAAAAAGAAAATATAGACAATCAATTGAATAAAAACTGTTTTTTCTTACAATGCCACTCACAGCTTTTCTCTTCACTGAGTTTTACAGTACTGTTGTGTGTCCAGAGAGTTCAGATCATTGCAATCCATCTGAGCACAAACTTGTAAATGAAGTATTGTGCAGCTTGCTTTTAATATAGCCATGATAAAAATAAACTGCAGAAATGAAAAAGGCAGATTACACGACATAGCTAAACCAAGACAAAACAGATTACAATTAAGTAAAAGTAATTAGTAACTTTTCAGTGTTTCTTCTTGCTAGACTGGAGGACACTTTTAGATTTGTCTACAATCTTCATCACAAGTAGTGACTGTCAATGAGTATGTGTGACATTTTTTCGATGAGTGTTGTCTAGCTATCTATAGAATAGAGACAGCAATTAATGCCTGGGCAGCAGCTTTCAATAATGTTAAATATATCAGTGGCAGTAGAAGAATCCCTGATGTTAAATGGATATGCTAGAGGAAACCATGCCTCTGGGACTAAAAGGTGGCCACAGTGGAAGATGATGAGTGAAGTGGAGTGCTAGTCTTCTTTTAAAATGCCTGTATCTACAATTTTTTTTCCGATAATGACAATGATACACTGTTTTCCAGTACGTTTGCAATCTCAAGACAAGGATCAGCACTCAATAACATTCCAGGCTTGAAAAAATTATGCATTCGGTAATATTGTGCATTTTAATATTTGATTTATTTAGATTTTTACACCACTCTCTTACAGTGTTACAGAATTTACAAAATACCTGTAACTGCAAAGGAAAGAAATGTGATCAAACTTTATCTCGCTTGACTGTCAGTGTGTAAAGGCAGCAGGCCAAAAATCAAACAAGAGAGTAGGAATTGCAAGATGAAGCAAAGAATGTGGTCTGTGATGAGCAAGTGTTAAAAGACAGAAAATTTAAAAGAAACCAAATGCACCAATGCCCAGTTCAAAATCCAAAAATGAAAGTACATGCAATCTCATGTCTCCCTAAATAGCTTTTTCACTAGGTAAACACAAAAAAAGTTTATTTTGTTTGATACTAAAATCTTCTCCACAACTCATTGTGTGTCATTGTTTAAAAGTCTTCAATAAGATGGCATCTGTTCTGCCTGAATGAATGTTGTACCAGTCATGAAAAAACATGAAGCGACTTGGCTGGACTGCAATATGGACACTACAGTAAATACCTGCCTTTGTATCTCCAGCTGAGCCCCTTCGAAATATCTTTGGAATAAAAAAGACAGAAGGAGAGAGCAACTATTAAGATATTTGTGTGTGTCTTTTCACAATGAAACTTAAAAACAAAACATGTTTCTGAAGAGACAATGATTTGCTTTGAAAAAAGAATGCTAAACTGTTATTGTACTTGGATATGAATGAGAAGGAGTCATTGACTAGTACTACTATTCAGCTGGAACCAAATCACTAAGACAGAGAATGGAGTTGAGATGTAAGAAATACAAATTGTAAAATAGAATATCAGAACCTAAATCACTAAGTCACCTGCACTCATGTCAGATCCATAATCTTGGACAAAGGGCTACAAGGTACTGTGCTGAAATTTATAAATGAGTCTTTGTGAAGCAAATCGTGGTGCCTCTTGAAAGGCAGATCTTAGCAATCCGACAAGGTCTCCTTGCAACCTATTATACATCCACAGACATACCAAAATAGTGGTATGATGCACTTAAAAATGAAAGAGAATAAAACAAAATCATTCTCAGGCAAGGTCATAAAAGTAAGACACACATGAAAATAAAGCCTCAACATTCACCTTTCAAAACATTAAGGTCTCATTAACTGAAACAATAAAATAAAAAAAAAATTGGCCTTTTCTTATTCCTAAGAATGAAAATGCAAAAAAAAAAAAAAAAAGTAAAGTCCTAATTCAAACAAAAAGGTGCAAAAACAAAATTTCCAAATCAAAACAATTTGGTGTCATTAAATAAGACAATGACAAACACACAGAGCAAAAAAATAATAAAAATAACAAAGAGCAAATACTGTATTTACAAAAATGCAGTCCTTTCTATTCATCCCGTGCCAGCCAAAAATCACGATAGGAAAAGAAAAATAATTATAAACTCCTATTCAAAAACACTATTTACACAATTAGAACTTTATCTTCTTCCTCTTTCCTCAAAAGCAATAATCAAGGGGAAAGAATAAAAAATATATACAGTATATACAGAACAAATGTCCTTCTTTTGTCTCCCTTTTTAAATTATCTGTTAAAAGTATTCAAAAGCTATTTACATTAAAGAAAAAAACAATGCTAAAGTCCCCTGTCGATATACGAGGGCTTTAACACTCGCTCACTACTCTATCTCTCTTTGGTTTGGTCTGAAGGTTAGCCAGACACCCAACCCGGTCAAAGGACAACCTCTAGTGTCCATTCTCCAGATTTACATGTTAAAGGCGGGATTTTGACACCCAATCCTCGCCAATGCACTCTCATTTCTCCAATCAGGGAGCATGTAGCAATGCTGCACACGCTGTGCTTCCTCCTCCTTCTGGAACTCTGCCATTTACCAAGGTTTTTGCCAGTATGCAATCCCTAAGGAACTGCCTCTATCTCTCTTTCTGTCTCTCATGCAGTTGCACTCACTTGTAAGTAGTACTTCACTCTAAAGTTTTGCTAAGCTCATATGGCTTCTTTTTAACTAAGCAATGCACCCCACTTTTCCCTTTTTCAAGAGTGGCAGAATGCGACAGGCAGCAGATCTTGCCCATCCAGATGTTATCTGATTCCCACAAAGGTGCGTGAATCAGACACACGTGCTGTGGGCACATAACTTCTCCCTCAGGGTAAGAATGCCCATTTTCTCGATAGCCATTTTAAAAACATAGGTAATGCTATAAATAGGTATACTGTGACAAGCAATTATCACTTTCCGTGGTGAGGTGCACCACACACCATAACTAATGTTGAGTGTTTTTTTTCTTTAATATGCAGACACTTTTTTCTTTTCTACTAATAATACTCCACCACTGCCGAGATTTAGTAGTGTTTAATAATTTTCATGTAAAATGCGCTAAGGCCTATTTCTGTTTTGTGCTGCAAAGTTGAATGACTGCTGCAGCTGGAGATAAGAACGTAAGTACCTCCAAACTAAAGTATGTCAATATAGATTAATGGTTTGTTTGCTGGCAGCACTTGATGAGCTTCATTTCTTCTGTTGCAACAGTGAACAAATGAAATCCTCAATGCCACTTCCCATACTTTAGGGAAAAAAATGATTGCATCGGTGTGTAACTAAGCAGAAAATGAAAATAAAGGTTAGAATTTCACATGTGGCTGCTTCAACTGCTGTTAGATAACTAAAAAACAAAAAAAAAAAACAAATAAGCTGAATTCTGCCTTGTATATTTTAAATATCCTACCCTACCCGCAGACGAGTCCACCATATCTGTATATGCAGCATGTATAAAAAATGTCAATTGAAAATATAAAAGCATTGCGTTAAAAGTAAAAGTATTCCTCATTCAGAAACTTCAGATTTACTGTCAGTTATGTAGAACACAGGACATTATAAACTTGTAAGATTAGCCAAGTGCAAGGAACAGAATACACAAAAGGTAGAAGTCTACTGTGGATGAGACAAAAAAATTGGAGACTGTCTACTCACACAAATGTCTAATCTCACTCTCAGAAGGGTTCTATGGCATTGCCATTCAGTTTTAAAATTTAGGATGCTGGAATGAGAGAGGAAACTTGTTTTGTATTATTACTGTCCTAGGATAACCCTATTCCCTTTTAATCTCTTATTATGAAGACCTTAAAAGAATGCCTCAAGCCCATACTCTTACCACTGTAAGGTACTGTAGTTCAGCAGTCCCCTCTTCCTTTTACATCTGTAACCCCACCCAAACAGGAAGGAGAGAAAATGTGTGTCTTTATGTATTATAGAAATAAACCCAGGGTCCTAGAAACTATTGAAATCATCACATAATAAACTGAAATGTAGAGATGTCAGGCAATTGAAAGGAATTACTCTGGGCATCTCTCTCCTAGGAGGATTCAATTTGCTGACATGCAATGCATTAGTGGCAGGAGGAAAAGTAAAAGGGATAACACCTTGCCGATGTTAGCGGCTAAGCAACTTTGTCTTTCTTCTGAGGTTTAGTTTTGCTAACGTGCTCGCCCCACTTTTGTTATTAGCGGCTAAGCGAGTTTTCTGTTTCCTCGCAGGTGCAGCCCTAACCCCGACTCCACCTCTCACTTCTGGGCCAGACAGACACTTCCACGCGTAAATGTTTATATATAAGATATGCCCAAAATATAAGCAGATGTCAAAAGAGTGTTGCCAAAATAATAATAATACACCCTGGGCAATAAGCAGTTCATCTTGCTTAGACTATCAGGTGGCTCTTATATTCTGGTCCGGCTTGGTCCTTGATTGACCATGCCGTCTGCATAGGGTAAGGTGGCGTACCCTGTCTGAATATAGTTGCCAAGAGGACAATGGTCTTCTTCTCCTACCAATTGATGGAAATGGCAGATAGCAGGGCCTTCTACATGGACGAAAAACAGATGACTCAACTTCTTTGTTACTTCTGTCTTTATCTTAGTCCAGCTTCCTTGATGCGCCTTCCAGGCCAATGGGACATCATAGCACAAAGTAACTCTGTACTTAATTCCATTCTATTTTGAGCACAACTCAGCTCCATTCCATATCCAGCCAGACTTCCCTTTCATGTCAGCCCACATGTATTCCCCAGACTAGCAGACCTGCCAGTTTCTGAGATTTCATTAGTTTAAATCTGTAGTAAGTTCTGAAGTTTGTTTTTCTCTTCCCCCCAAGTACAGTTCAACCATCACTAATCCAGCGTTGTGGGGATTAGTGGGGTGCTGGATTAATGAGTTTCCTGCAACATCAGTAGTTAGATTTGCACATACAGTTTACCCAAACACTATAAAAATTCTATATATTGGAGTACATTTCCAAAACAAGGCCATTTCATCAACACTGCAGACCTGCTCAGGACTTAATTTTTCATCAGAAAATACTTGGCGATACGCTAGCAACTACTTCATTTCTGCTGAAATTTTTTTGCCACAAACTGCATGAAATGTTTAAGCCACAGCACTGTTTGAAATATAGGGAATTTTCCCTATAATAATGCAGGCAATCTGGTCCCAGTTCCAGTGGCATAGCTAGGGGTGGGTGGAGGGGACAGTTCACCCCGGGTGGCACGTTTTTTGGGGTGGCATTATTAGCCAAAAGGCTCAGTACAATTCGTGTGTAAGCACCAGGGTTTGGAAAAATATCACTCATGAATGAAAAAAGTAAAATTCTCTGATTTTTATCCACAAATGCTTCAAAAATAACTTTCAGGCTGTCCTTCTGTGATGGCATCAGACACAACAGTTGAAATTTTTGAGGCAATAACAAAAATAAACATAAACATCACAAAGATAATAATTTCTAGGAAGACGAATAACTAATTTTCAATTTATAATTTCATTATCTATCCAAATGCGTTCTTGCTCTGCGCAGAAAACATCCCCACCTATCATTTGTACACTACACTGGTTCTAGTTTTCGCAGAGTAATTATATTAAACTAATAATTAGAACACAGCTTATCAGTGCGTCTGTACTATATTCGTGTCTAGATAATGCTTATAAATAATTATATGTGAAAAATTATTGTTATTTCTCTATATATGAATAAATCTATGCAAAATGTATCTTAATTTTTCTCTATATGTTATTTTAATTTTCTATTTAAATAGGTTAACTTATTCAGATATGTTGGAGGGCGGCAAATTGAAGCACCACCCCACCCCGAGCAGCACAAACTCTAGTTACACCACTGCCTATATCTTCATGAAAGATTGTAGCTTGTTCCTTCACCAGATCCCCAGACAGCTGAACACATTCACTTGTGCAGAGTTCAAACCACATTATCAGCACTTTATCCTGAACTTTTTTCTTCTTTCATGATTTTCCTTATGCCCATCTATTTCTTTGATCCACTGTTAGCAAAGAACTGGAATAATTTATCTTTCTACTTCTTTTTGTCACACATTGTTCAAGAGCCAGTGTTGTATAATTCACAGACACATAGATAATGAGTTTTTTCAGAAGTTCATCTTTATCTATTATGGACAAAGTACAGTGTTTGCACTTTACACTATGAGAAGAATTTACTTTATGCACTGGAACCATGGCTGGGGCTTAATGTGAGCAAGTTATAATAATACATGCAGAACTACAAGTAGGAATGGCTTGCCAGTGTTCACGAGCTAATGTTGCAACCAAAGCCACCACAACAGTAGCTGCAGGTTGGTGCGCCAACCAGGAAATGTTAAATTATACTCAAGGAAATTATGCCTGAATTAACAGTGGAACAGGATTGGCGATGGTTGACCTGTGCATATTTTTAACATATTATTATTACACTGTCCTCATAGAAAATCTATACTACTGAGAGTCAATAATAAACAGAAGATCTAAACCAAAAATCCCAAACATTCCAAATCAGCAGACAGAGCATGCATACTCAATAGTCGCTTCTTGTGAGTTGCCACATTACACAGATTAGATAAGAGCAAAGCCTTTCACCCAGGGTGGGAATCAGGCAGATGCACAGTAATGCAAAATGTAGGTGTTATGACCAGCAAGCCCAATCATAAAAAAATTACAAAATATGTCACTGAAGCACCAAGTTTTTAGGCTGCAGAGGAACACAAAACACAGAAATGCGTGCATGATATAAAAGGCCCAAACAAGCTAAAGAGCAGCAAGTAAGGGTTTGCTTAACCCCCAGGCTCTGTGCAGTCAGAGGTGCACCTTCTATTTAAACTAAACTGTAATGAGCATAAACACTACAGTATTGAAAAAAAGTTCAGTTTCCTCAAATAAATAAAAGCATATAAATGCTTTACAAACAGAGAGAAAATAACATCCGGAATTTGCAGACACAGATGGTAAATGTGCTTAAATATTTTAAGTAAATGTTGGTATGTGAGTGCTCTGGGACACCAAACAGCAGACAAAATTCTGAACAGACTCTGTCTCTAAAAAGCAGAGATGTCTTTAATCAAAAACTCCAAAGTATACACATGCAAATAGTAATTTATTTCAAGGAATAAAACAGAGTCTTAGGCTCTTTTCGCCCAGTCCACATAAAGAATCCTGAGGATAAAACATAGTTATGGGTATTTCATAGCTTTTTTTATTCTTCTGACTTAGTTAAAAGATTTAGGAACTTCTTTCATAGGGTCATAAAAAGGCCAACAAGACCAGACAACCATACCTGAATGAGATAACACATCCTTAACCACACCTTGTAAAATCATGATGAGGAGTACATTTTGGACCCCTGAAAAACGCCAACAAAACAAGAACAAAGTGAATTTCAATAATAGAAAAGACACCTAATGATGCAAAAAACACACTCATCAGCTGACAGTAGCAGCTCCTGATTGATGTTAAAGTGGTACGGTGAAAGGAGGGGGTACACTGGAACCTCTGATGAACACAAACTATTAAGGCAGGTTAGGTGGCAAATGACTCAAGAAAATGAAAAAATCTTTTGGCTAGTTCACTAGGATTGAATAAGTGTTAGTCAGTGACATTGATGACATGGTTGTCTATTCCAGCATCTGGGAGGCAAGCAGATAAGCTGGTAAGCAGATCCTTGTCGTCCTCTACACTATTTGTTATGTTGGTCTGCGGATCAACTCCAAGAAATGTTACTTTGGGCTGACCAAGGCCAAGTATTTAGGGTAAGTGGTTGGCGGTGGAAGGATAAATTTGCAGTGCTCCAAGGTTACAGCCATTCAAGACTGGCCCTGGTCACAAATCAAAATGCAAGTGCAAGCTTTTCTGGCACTCATCTGGTACTATCGAGGGTTTGTACCCTCATTCTGAGAGTGCTGTGCCGTTGACAGACCTCACAAGGAAGTGAGCCACTTACATTGAGAATTTGTTGAATTGCCAGGAAACTGTTAAACAAGATACACAGTTATTGAGCAAGAGGCCCTGACCATTAAGTTGGCTATAACTCAGTTCAGGTATTACCTTTTGAGGTGAGAGTTTATCGTCGTGACCACCTATGTCAACCTATAGTGGCTGTGTTCTCACAAGGACTCCAACCTATGGGTTACCTTCTGGCTTCTTATCCTTTAACAGCAAAAGTATGTGGTCCAAAATAGATAGGGAATGCTCCACACTAATGCTGATGCTCTCTTCCAGGGACACAACCTCTTGGCTACTTCCACCCACCCCTCTGAGTCTGAATGCTGCGTGTAGTATGTGGGCCAGGGGATCACTGCCCTGGCTCAGCTAAGGTAAGCAGTACCACTTCAGGATGAGAGTGAAAGTTGATGCTGTTTCTTCTCTTCTCTTCCACACACAGCTCCAGAAGATGAGTGCAGCTAAGCCCCACCCTCAGTGCCCAGAGCAGGCCCCACCCCTGCTGGTTGGGTGTCTATAAAACCAGACAGCCCTGGAAGATGGCCTCTCATATTGCACCCAGATCTCAGCATGGAAAGAGCTCCTGCATGATTTCTCTTTAAAATGATTGGAAGACCATTTGCTGGGCAACACAGCCTTGTTTTACATTGTGCGCTTTTTGTGTTTATGTTGTTATTTTAAAATTGGACACCCAGTTAACACGACAATTCTCACTGGGATGTTTTTGTGGTCTGTCACCCTGGACACAGTGTATACTGTCAAAAATCTGTACATCTATATAAAAATTATGCCCACACCTTCATTGTCTGCAGAGGCAGTTGGTAAGAAATTTAGAGAGTGAGAAAAGGAGAAAGAAAGAAGTCAATAAAGCAAAACACAGATCAAATAGTCAAAGTAATAAGAATCAGAAATCATAAACAGATTGAGAGGCGTATATTATTGTTGTTGAATACTATGTAAATCACGGATAGAAAGAAACAGTCCAGGAGAACTTTAATTAGACGTGCTGAAGACGTCACTGCTGTGCTGTCCCAATGAATCCTGTAGTGTAAAAGTACCACGCGAAGCCCACAGCATAGTGGCACCTAAAGACAAAACAAAATGGTGTCAAAAAAGATCTGACATAAAATTAAAATTTTGAACAGAGACTGTAATCCAGAAAATAATAAGAGAATTAAATTACCCAGGTATAAAAACACCACAAACAAAACCAAAAACATTTATATACAGTGGAATCTCGGTTCACAGCCATAATTCGTTCCAAAACTCGTCGTGAACCGAAGTAATTTCCCCCATAGGATTGTATGTAAATACAATTAATCCGTTCCAGACCGTATGAACTGTATGTAAATATATTTTTTAAGCTTTTAAGCACAAATATAGTTAATTATACCATAGAATGCACAGCGTAATAGTAAACTAAATGTAAAAACATTGAATAACAATGAGAAAACCTTGAACAACAGAGAAAAATAACACTACAAGAGTTTGCGCTATAGCGCTACGAACTGCTCGCTAAAAACACTTTTTTTTAATGAGTTTTAAGCACAGGGAAAAAAATGAACATTTGAAAAATCCGTAATTTAATAAACTACCAAGAAAAGTAACATTGCAACGATGCACGCTACAAACCGATCGCTGTAAACAGAAGTAAAGTGGAGGTTAAAATCCAACAGAAAAAAGTCTTCATTAAATACGAGGTTAAAACAATGCTCGGATCTGTCTCTTTAAAAGCAAGCCTGGTGCATTCTGTAACTGCCTTCTTGGCCTTATGCGTCCAGCCGTCTCTCTCTCGTGTGTGTGTCTCTCTCTCGCATGCGTGTGTCTCTCTCTTTCTCTCTCGCTGCACAGGGAATTCACAGGGAGAGACTGAACACATGTGGAAATTATCAGCGCGCACAAACCTAAAGGGAAACTGGCTTGTTCGTATACCGAGTCTGTGGTCGTGAACAGATTCAAATGTTTGGCGAACTTTTTAGTCGTAAACCGATTTGTACGTGTTCCGAGACGTTCGTGAACCGAGGTTCCAGTGTACCTCACGGAAAGAGCAGAAAAAAAAATAAAAAGCTAAACTCATAGCAACATTTAGCAAAATATGTTAACAGCAATCTCCAAAGCAGCAAACACAAAACACAAAACAAAAGAAAATCAGAAACCAAACAAACAGCTCAAAAATATGCACCCAATATCCTGATGGCACTTGTCTGTTTCTGCAAAGCTTTCAGTTCATTCCTATCACTCTTACAGCAGGATAATAATTTAAAAATGTTAAGTGGGTGAGCTATATGTAGCTTCCAACCGCACAATATTTAGTTTTTATAGCCCATTTGTTTAGCTTGGTAGGTAACACAAGGGAGACCCCAACCTCAGATGAAAAAAATTTCACTAGTGTTACAGAGATGTTACATTGTCTGATCCAGCTGCTTTATTTTTTAAAATCTCATTATCTATGAGGACACTGGGCATGGGAAGGATTCTCAATTATTTTTCTTTCTGACATATGACTACATTTAACTGTTTGCTGAAGTTCTCTCGTATGTATGTGACCGTCAGTAGGTTTGCATCCTAGGAACCAAGTTGCCCAAACTATTCTATAACATTTCAGTAATTATTTAACACTCTGATGTTGATCTTTCTGATCATACAATAGGTCATTATGATAGAAATTGATGAGAAGAATTCATAATTAATTGCAGAATTATGGTCTTTGGCATAATTCTCGTGATATTATTAAAAAATAATTTGAGGGTTCCTCTAGAGTACCTCTTTCTTTGCATGACTTCGCTCAAAAACTAATCAGCAAATTGTCATCTTATAACAGGCTTAAGTTTCGAGTTTGGTATTTTTCCATCCAGCCATTCTAACTCTAGACTGTCCTCAAGAAACTATGACACACAGACTCGCACCCATCATCAAGATATTGATGTTTTCACTATCAGTGACTCTAAAACGTTGAGATCCATTGAAAACCGGAGATCGAAATTTTTGACAAATATAAATCTTTCATTTCTCCCCCATAGATGATAGCCTATAGTGGTGGAGGGTGCACAGGAAAAGACACTTATTAAAATGTTTATGTAATAATAGAGAGCTTAGGGCTGAGAGGACCAGAGTGAGTGCATTAGCTGTTTGTGAGATGTAACCTCTTCAGCAAAATGAGATGGTTAATGCTAGATGGGTACTTGAAGTGAAAAAAACACGAGACTGATAGTCACATTTCGTGGTTACACTATCATACAAGGGGCATTCAATGATTTATCTACTTCAATAGGAAAGAAAAGAGTTTTCAAAAAAATGTTTGTTTTATTTTTCAATAAAATCCCCTGATAGCTCCATACACTTTGTCTACTTTTCCTGCAATAACTTTAACCCCTTTGAATAAAAAGTTTCTGTTTAACCCTCATACCAGGATGTCACAGCTATCTTGACGTCTTCATCACTTGAAAACCGCAGTCCACTGTTAGAATTTGACAAAACTCAGAACAGGAAATAATCTGAGGGAGCCAGGTCAGGACTGTAGCGTGGATGGTTCAGCACTGGAGCCCACATTCTTGGACGGCAGCCAGTGATTGACGTGACATGTGAACCAGTGCATTGTGAAGAGGCAACACACATGCTGTAAGTTTTTCTCATCTTTTCTCCTTGATTGACTCCCGCAAAGCAATCATTATGTTGGCGTAACTCTACCTGTTTAAGGTTGTCTTGTGTGGCATGAGCTCCTTAAGCAAAAGTCCTTCAATATCTCAGAAAAACAGTTGCCATGACTTTTCCTGCAGGATCTCATCTCCAGTCACCAAATGATGAAAAAAATTCACTTGGTCTTCATGGAGCATCTCCAAATTCTCTTGACAGCATTGGAGCCTTGTGGCCTTCTGACATGGCATCAACCTTCTTGGAACTCATCTTGCACTGACCTTTGACATGCCCAACTTTTCATGAATTATTTTCCAAACTGTATCTGCCAAGATTCCCATTTCTTCAGCTATTTGCAAAACCTTAATTCCTCTGTCTGACAAAATTAAATCCTTGACTTTCTTGCACATTTCTGTGGAAGTTGCTTCCACAGGCCATACAGTGTGAGGGTCAACTTCAATGGATTCTCTACCCCACTTAAACTTCTTGCTCCACAATTTGTAGGATGATGGGGCAAATTCACCATAAACTGCAGTCATGTGTTCAAGGATCTCCTTTGGCTTTTTCCCTTGTTTTGTGAGAAACTTTATCACTGAACATTGCTCCAAATCTATCATTTTTTTACTTGATCCACTCAAGGACTCTCCTGATTTTCTCTCTGTCTCTTTGAATGTTAGACTTGAACTGAGCTACAACTGTGCAAGAGTAACCTTGATATATATATATATATATATATATATATATATATATATATATAT
>JANRMT010062808.1:49322651-49362575 GCA_026402145.1 Polypterus bichir lapradei
ATATATATATATATATATATATATATATATATATTGTCAGGGATGCCAGGGGCCATGACCCGGCCGGGATGCCATGAGGGACCGGATGTGGGTCTGTGCCCACCCTGGATCACGTGGGGAACGCCTTCCTGGTTGCTTTGGGGGCCACGGGTACAGGGCATGGAAGCTCCACCCTGTAGGGGCCCGTGGTCACCGCCAGGAGGCGCCCCAATGCCTTGGGGACCTGTTACCCCAGCACTTCCGCCACACCAGGAAGTGCTGGGGGGAAGACTTTGGACGTTACCCGGAGAGCTGCCGGGAGGACAGCCGGCACTTCCGCCACGCTGGGGCGTGGCCAAGGGAGGAATGCCGGGAACACCTGGTGCTCATCCGGGTACTGAATAAAAGGGGCCGTCTCCATTCATTCGAGGCTAGAGTCGGGTAGAAGGAGGACGAGGCAAGAGAGGAGAGTGGAGGCGGCCCGAAGAAAGGCATTGTGGCCAGGACTGTGACTTTGGGGTTTGTGCACTTGACTTTTGTAAATAGTTATTATTGTAAATAAACGTGTTTGTGGGTGACATGAACGTGTCTGCCTGTTTGTGTCCGGGTCAACTTCCACAATATATATACAGTGGAACCTCTAGATACGAGTTTAGTTCGTTCCAGCACTGAGCTTGTATAGCGAATTTCTCGTATCTAGAACAAACTTCCCCATTGAAAATAATGGAAATCCAGTTAATCTGTTCCGCACCCCCAAAAATATCAACATAAAAATCAATTTTCCTAACAAATAACACTGATAAATAATATACACAAGTGGAACCTTGGTTTGCAAGTAACTTGGTTTACGAGTGTTTTGCAAGACGAGCTAAATTTTTTAATTAATTTTGACTTGATAAAACGTGCGATATCTTGCAATATGAGTAGTATGGATACACTTTGTCTGCTGAGCATCATGTGATCATAACTGAGCTGATGGTTCTTCTCTCTCGTGCGCGTCTCTCTCTCCTTATCTCTCTTGCTCGCGCACGCATCTCTCTCTCTCTCTCTCCTTATCTCGCTCGCTCGCACGCGCGCATCTCTCTCTCTCTCTCCTCTTGAGGGCAATCGTCTCCTATTCTCCGTCTGCATGTCCGCGATATTTGTGGATACGCTTATACGGCGAACTGCTACAGCGAAACAATGAAATCACAAGCGCACAAATGAGTAGATCCTCACGCTACGGGAGAACAAGGAACACTGAGTGAGCTGACGGGCTGGCAGCGTCAGCTTGGGTGAATCTCCGAGTCGAGGCGGATTGGGAAACGCGTCACGCATACCCACAGCCTGGCTCGTGGCTCGTTACACGAGCCAATGCTCGTATTTAGATCAGAATTTTTCGCTCATACTTTCCTCGTATCTTGAATTTCTTGTATACAGAGGTGTTCGTATATAGAGGTTCCACTGTATATATATTGTGATATAAACACAGACCAGACATCATAAAAAGGTTTGGGGCAGACATCCGTATAATATCCCTAGCTACAAAAGGTTTGTAGAATTGAACAGAGATGTTCACAACACTGAGTCCAAAACAGAACTGATTCCATGGTGGTAAAATGGCGGCTTTAAAGGCCCATACCGGAAGTGACGTCATCAAAGGGGCGGGTTCTGGAAGTGATGTCGTCTGGACCGGAAGTGATGTCATCGAAGGCCCGGGACCTGGAAGTGACGTCATCGAAGGCCCGGGACCCGGAAGTGACGTCTTCTAAGTTACCGGAACCTGGTAGGATTTCTCGGGAAAGGTCTGCAGGGAACTGAGAAAGACAGTCAGTGCACCCTGCCCTCCCCAGGTTAGATGTGGTATTGACATTACTTAAGCCCTTCAGCTGTCTCCTACTCGCACGTGTGTGACAATATATATATATATATATATATATATATATATATATATATATATATATATACAATAGATGTAATATGTATTTAAGGCATCTTTGATTTGCCAATTGGTAGCCTTGCAAGTAGCCAACTGGCTCACGAGAAGAAAATAAATATGATGTAGCTTAATTTCTGCAAAACAGCTTTGTGTGTGTGAGTGTTTAGAAACTAAAAAAAAAGTTTTAAACATGATTAAAACTCTACTACTCAGCTAACATCCCAATGTATAAGTATCTACTGAAGACTGAAGGCTGCACAACCCAAGAAGAAAAGCAAGAAATCTTTCAGCTCTCGGAAATAACAGAATTATGTTTTGGATTGACTTCTCTTAAAATATTTATTCATCTTCTTTCAGCTGCTCCCGTTAGGGGTTGCCACAGCGGATCATCTTCTTCCATATCTTTCTGTCCTCTGCACCTTGTTCTGTTACACCCATCACCTGCATGTCGTCTCTCACCACATCCATAAACCTCCTCTTAGGCCTTCTTCTTACCTTGCAGCTCTATCCTTAGGATCCTTCTCCCAATATACTCAACATCTCTGTTCTGCACATGTCCAAATGAATGCAATCTTGCCTCTCTGAATTTGTCTCCCAAAATATTTATGATAACTATTGTTATTTTTAATAAGAATTGTATGACAAATACTTGGGACATTAAGTACAAAGAGCATTTCCTGAAGAAGAACATTGTGTTGACTCTTGAGGTGTGTTATTTAGATGTTTAAATGCCTGTTTTTATTAAATGTTCTTTAGGTATTTAGTTGACAATAAAACTGAGATGTTAGAAAACGGAACATAGAAATTTAAGAAACAGCAAGAGACCATTCAATTTATCAGGCTTTGTTTGTATAGCTAACAGCTAAGCTGTTTCAATATCTCATTCAGATATTTCTTAAAGGTTGTCAAGGTTCCTGCTTCAACTACATGACTCAATAGTTTGTTCCAGAGTCCTACAACTCTTTGCATAAAGAAGTATTTCCTGACCAGTCCTAAATGCACCTCCCCTTAATTTCCAATGGTGTCTTCAAGTATGTGATTCACCATTTAGTTGAAAAAAACTCTGCTTTGTTTTTTTTTTTATCAATGTCTTTGAGAATTTTCAAGTCTTAAGTTAGGTCCCCAAACAGTCTCCTCTGCTTGAGACTAAACTTGTTTGATTCTCAGAGTCTGTCAGGGAATTGGGTTTTGGTACCTGTTGCTAAAAGTTTCTGCTTGTCTATACACCTTCTAAAAGTTATTTTTTTCAAAAAGGAGAGAAGAAGGAAAAAGAAAGTAATTATGTGTATGGGGACATTGACACCTTTGAATTTTAGAGCCACAGTTTAAGCCAAGAGCCAAAAAATGAGTTGTTTTTTGCCATGTTGATATTTGTTTATTACAACAGTTCAAAAATAGAGCATGTTATTATGCCATGTTCAATGTTATGTTCTCTCTTTGTTTTGGTTTGTTCATTTGCTAATGGTTGACTGACATCATGCTGTGGATGTTGTGCACTGTTTTGCACCTAATGTCATAGGTGTATTTTTGAGAGGTATGACACTCTTGTTGGTGGAAAAAACATAAAATGTCTGCTATATCATATAATTAACCTCCTTAGCATTAGGCCCAAGGCTGTAAAAACAGTGTTAAAAGCAATAGTCCCAAATGTCACTCAGGCAACAGTATAGACGCGCCTCATGTAAGACCTAAGGTTTACTCGGGCTGTAAAATTGCCAACAGCATTAATGCCGAGCATTACCCGAGCAACGGTATAGGCGTGTCTTGTGTACGCATCATGCCCGAGCATTACCTGGGCAATAGTGTAGACTTATCTTCTCCTAGCCTCATAATGGCATCTCGTAAGAAACATCTCTCATTCAGTGATGACAAAGTGAATCTGTCTTCAGGCCAAAAAAATACAAGACTTTTTACATGTTGTTTTGAGAAAAAAACGTAGTGCTAAGCAGAATAAAAAAGAAAAAAAAATTATGTTTTTCTTTAGGAGCTAAGGAAAATACAAAATCTTTTTCTTTAGTTTATGTTCGGTTTCAAAAACAATTTTACAACTTTATAGTTTTTCTTACTTTTGGGGTTTGAAACTCTGGATTAAGTATGGACCAAAGGAAAAATATATAAAAATATATCAAATTAAAAAATATATATATATATATATATATATAAATAATAATATATAAAAAACAGTTTTAGGGATCTTTGGAAACTGCCCACATTTTTACCTCTCTGAGTGACAAGTGCAATGTTTTCTTTTGTTTTTGGCTGTGTGCCATGATGCCATCAACCTGCCTCATACGTATGCAGTAGTTCAGGAAGGAGCGCTTATTTTCAGTTTGTTTGTTAGTTACATCATTCACTGTTTTAAAGTTTGGCAATTGTTGTTTTTAGTGACTACTCATGCTGCAATTTGTCAGTTTGCCTTTGTCCAACCAGCAACACTTCTTTGCCTGTTCAGCTGCCCATTTGACCATCTCTGCCTTACTTGTGCCAATTACTGGCCACTCCGGCCCTATTTGTTTGAGACAGCTCATCAATTCCATCTTAATGTCATTTGCCTTGAGTGTCTCCCATCTCAATATCTTCCCACTCTTATGTTTCGGCTCATATATGTTCTTTTTTTTCTCTCAAGTTCTTTGAGAGCTGTATGTAAATATACATATTTTTTAAGTTTTTAAGCACAAATATAGTTAATTAAACATAGTTTAATATAGTTAATTAAACCATAGAATGCACAGCGTAATAGTAAACTAAACGTAAAAACATTGAATAACACTGAGAAAACCTTGAACAACACAGAAAACTAACACTGCAATAGTTCACGCTATAGCGCTACCAACCACTGGCTAAAAGCACTTTTTTAATGAGTTTTAAGCACAGGGAAAAAAATGAACATTTGAAAAAATCCGTAACTTAATAAACCACCAAGAAAAATAACATTGCAACAATGCACACTATGAACAGATTGCTGGAAACAGAAGTAAAAACAAAATCAAGCCCAGTGCATTCTTTAACTGCCTTCCAACTTAATGCATCCAGCTCTCTCTCACGCTGCCTGTGTGTCTGCATCTCGGGCTGCCTCTGTGTGTGTGTGCTTGTCGCGATCTCTCTCGCGCTGCCTCTATGTGTGTGTGTGTGTGTGTCATGCTCTCTCTGGCGCTGCCTCTGTGTGTGTGTGTGCGCGTGCGTGCGTCTCTCTCGCGCTGCCTGTGTGTGTGCATGCGCGCCTCTCTCGCCTGCCTGTGTGTGTGCGCACGCGCGCCTCTCTCGCGCTGCCTGTGTGTGTGTGTGTTGCACTCTCTCTCTCTCTCATTTGCTAGCTGTACAGGAAATGCACAAGGAGAGACTGAACATGTACAAACCGAAAGGGAAACTGGCTTGTTCGTATACCGAGCGTGTGGTTGTGAACCGAGGCAAACGTTTGGCAAACTTTTTGATCGTAAACCGAGTTGTTCTATTCTTTGTTTTTGATATTTGGATTGTGTATTGGTATTTGTTCACTTAGCCTTTCTACCATTTTGAGATTTTCTTAATATTCTCTTTTATAAAAATTCTGTTCCACGACTAGTCTTTTTACGAACTATGACACACTCTTAATTGTCAACGACTTTAACTTTTATATCGATAATCAATGTGACCTAAAAGTAAAGGAATTCATGAAACTCCTGGACTCTTTTGATTTGAGACAGCTCATTAATCAACCTACACATAAAGCAGGTCATACGTTAGACTTAATAATTACCAAAGGACTAAAAGTTGATGTGAAGCAGATCATTCATATTGGTCTATCAGACTACTTTCTTCTACTATTTAATATTGACATAATGATAGAAAGCATTCATGAGAAGCATATTGTTAAAAAACGCTTCTTTGACTCCTCAGCAGCTTTAAAACTTATAAACATTCTAAGCAATCAGTCCGTTTATAGTGCCAACTATAATAGTGAGGATAGTGTAAATAGTAAGGTGGAAAGATTTAATACTAAAGTGAGAGCTGCTGTTGACATAGTTGCACCTGAAAAGACAGTTAAAAAATCTTCTAACATTGTTATTCCATGGAAGACCCAAAGAGTGTCTGATTTAAAAAGAACATGTCGTAGAGCTGAGCGTTAAATGGAGGAAAACTAAACTAACTATCCATTATGAGATATTGAAGGTTAAAATAACAGAATACAATAACACAGTCCGTCTTGAGAGGCGCTGCTATTTCTCTAAGATTATAAATAACAATGCTAATAATCCCAGAGTCTTATTTTCTACAATTGATCGTCTGTTAAACAAGGCAACACAAAGGAATGCCCCCAAAATAGTTCCAGTGAAACCTGTGAGAACACTGCTGTATTTTTCAATCACAAAATTAATGATATTAGAAATAACATAGTACATCTCCCCAACACTACGGAACCTCCTAAGCCCCAGTACTCCATTATAAACAAATTAAATTCTTTCACCAGGATAGATTTACCTGATTTACATAGAATAATCTCTCAACTGAAAACCTTCCACCTGCGTCCTTGACACGATACCAACAAGGTTTTTCAAGGAAGTATCAGGCGTGATAATATTCTTGATATAGTAAATTTGTCATTAAATACGGGGGTCTTCCCAGACTGTCTTAAGACTGCTGTAGTTAAACCCCTACTCAAGAAAAATAATCTTGACCCCTCTGCTTTTGAAAATTTTAGACCCATCTCTATCCAGCCCTTCTTAAGTAAAATTCTAGAGAAGGCAGTCATTATACAGTTAAATGACCACCTCAATAAACATGCTATTCTTGATAAATTTCATTCAGGATTTAGAACAAATCACAGCACAGAAACTGCACTTGTTAAAGTAGTAAATGACTTGCGAGTAAATGCAGACAGAGGCCATTTATCTGTTCTCATCCTCCTCAATCTGAGTGCCGCATTTGACACCATTGATCACAATATTCTTAGAAATCGCCTTAGTCAATGGGTGGGCCTCTCAGGCAGTATCTTAAATTGGTTTGAATCCTACCTGGCAGGGAGAAAATTCTTTGTTAGTTGTGGTAATCACAACTCAAAGACACATGATATTCAATATGGTGTTCCACAAGGCTCTATCCTGGGTCCGCTGCTCTTCTCAATCTATATGCTTCCGTTAGGTCAGATTATCTCAGGTTACAACGTAAGCTACCATAGCTATGCTGATGACACACAGCTGTACTTATCAATAGCACCTGATGACACCGACTCTCTCGATTCACTAACACAATGTCTTACTGGTATTTCTGAATGGATGAATAGTAATTTTCTCAAGCTAAATAAAGAGAAAACTGAAATTTTAGTGATTGGCAAAAATGGATTCAATGAGGTTATCAGAAATAAACTTGATGCATTAGGATTAAAAGTTAAGATGGAAGTTAAAAAAAGTAAAAAAGGGGTAACTGTTGACTGTAACCTGAATTTTAAATCGCATATTCATCAGACCACTAGGACAGCATTTTTTCACTTAAGAAACATAGGAAAAGTTAGACCTCTTATATCATTGAAAGATACTGAGAAATTAATTCACGCTTTTGTTTTCAGTCACCTAGATTACTGTAACGCACTCCTCTCAGGACTACCCAAAAAATACATAAATCATTTGCAACGAGTGCAGAATGCAGCTGCTAGAATCCGAACTAGGAAAAGAAAATCCGAACACATTTCTCCAGTGTTGATGTCACTACACTGGTTATCTGTGTCTTTCAGAATTAACTTTAAAATTCTGCTTATGGTTTATAAAACCTTAAATAATCTCGCCCCATTTTATATATCGGAATGTCTGACACCTTATATTCCAAATCGTAACCTTAGATCCTCAAATGAGTGTCTCCTTACAATTCCAAAAGCTAAACTTAAAAGAAGTGGTGAGACGGCCTTCTGCTGTTATGCACCTAAAATCTGGAATAGCCCGCCAATAGGAATTCGGCAGGCTAATACAGTAGAGCACTTTAAAAAACTGCTGAAAACACATTACTTTAACATGGCGTTTTCATAACTTCACTTTAACTTAATTCGATACTCTGTATGTTCAATTCATCATAATAACTATTCATGGTGGCTCTAAATTCCGTACTAACCTCTACTCTCTCTTCTGTTTCTTTTTCCGGTTTCTTTGTGGTGGCGGCCTGCGCCACCACCACCTACTCAAAGCATCATGATGCTCCAACATTGATGGACTAAAAGCCAGAAGTCTACGTGACCATCATCATCGAGTCCTTCCGTGAGAACCCTAAATACAAAGAGGACTGTTTCATTTATGTTAGGTAGATTGCCCAGAGGGGACTGGGCAGTCTCATGGTCTGGAATCCCTGCAGATTTTTTTTTTCTCCAGCCGTCTGGAGTTTTTTTTTTGTTTTTTCTGTCCACCCTGGCCATCGGACCTTACTCTTATTCTATGGTAAGTAATGTTGACTTATTAATGTTGACTTATTTTATTTTCTTACTGTGTCTTTTATTTTTCTATTCTTCATTTTGTAAAGCATGTTGAGCTACATTTTTTGTGTGAAAATGTGCTATATAAATAAATGTTGTTGTTGTTGTTGTTTTCACCAAAGGTTTTACGCTTACTTTCCATAGAAGGACAGTTTTTTGGGTATTTCATAGTTTAGGGATATTTAAGAGATTGTTTTTAAACTTTAAAAGCCAGTTTTTTTTTTATTTTCAGCCTAAGTAGGCCAAAGTCTCCCCATGGAATTGAGAGCTCTGACTGATTGAGGTGAGACCAATTCTAGGCAGGCTGTGAAGGCCTGGACTAAATTGCACAACCTTAAGGATACTCCACACCCTTTATGCTTTAGAATGATACTTGAATCATAACAGCAATGTTGCCCACAGCTGTTTGAGAAAACCTGAAGATGAGTTTGGGAGAAATAGCATTTTTGGTTCTTCCTTTATAAAAAGATTTTCAATTCACTGGACACAACTCACAGTTTGGTTTTGATATTCATCATGATGAATGTTGATGAACTTGATCTTAGGTGCTTGAAAAATAACACAAATTATTCATCTTCAATAAGGAAAATATGCAATGCTGCCTCCATTTGTATGGAGTGGTTTGTTTATCTGTTTAAACCACTCTGTGATTTTTTGTTTGTTTTGCTTTGGTATTTTATAATTTTCTCTATTTTTTGTGTTTTGGAATATGCTAATTTAATTGACACGCACAACATCTCAGGTGCTAATATCATAGATATATAAAGCTTTATTCTTCTTGTTGTAAATGCCTCTCTTCTACCTTTTAATACATCCATCCATCCATTATCCAACCTGCTATATCCTAACTACATTGTCACAGGGGTCTGCTGGAGCCAATCCCAGCCAACACACGCTGCAAGGCAGAAAACAAGCCCCAGGCAAGGCGCCAGCCCACCACAGGACACACACTCACCCCCACACACTAGGGACAATTTAGGATTGCCAATGCACCTAACCTGCATGTCTTTGG
Source organism: Polypterus bichir lapradei (assembly GCA_026402145.1). Lineage (NCBI taxonomy): Eukaryota > Metazoa > Chordata > Cladistia > Polypteriformes > Polypteridae > Polypterus > Polypterus bichir. The sequence goes on from JANRMT010062808.1 coordinate 49,331,994, forward strand.
ACTGTGGGAGAAAACCGGAGCACTTGGAGGAAACCCACACAGATACGGGGAGAACATGCAAACTCCATGCAGGAAGGACCTGGGAAGTGAACCCAGGTCTCCTTACTGCGAGGCAGCAGTGTTACCACTGCACCACCATGCCGCCCCCTTTTAATACAATCAAACAGTATTACACTGTTTAAGAAAAAGACTTGCGGGTTTTAGGTGATCAGACAGAAATACATATGGATTGTGGCTCTAAAAGACACAAATATACTGTTACAGTCACTTGTTGCTTGTTAAAAATATAAATAAAGCATTAGCCATCACATTGTTAAAGAACAATACACCATCTTTAAAAGTTGTGTTTTATCTTACTGTTAAATCCCTTGTGATGTGCACCTAATGTAAAAGGCACCTACTAACCTTGTGTATTCTTTTCTTAATGAAGAATAGGAAGAAACATCAAAACTAGCTGTACAACTGTTGCCAGTAACCTCTTACCAGACACACTCCACATATTTTATCCCTTGTATTCAATCTTTGGGACCTTATCAGCAGGCTGCTTTGCTGACAGGGGCTGTCTTTTATTTTCACTCCTTTACTTCAACCCAGTTTGCCACCAATAGAGGACTTCACAAAGTGCCCTTTGTACCTGTAAGGGTCTACAAGTAAGAATTTAACTGTACTCTTTACATGTGAAAATAATGACAATATAATAACTATTAAAAATCAAAATCGGTCACCAATTCAAGGATTAGTTTAAGAAAATAATCTGCTGCCTTCTTTATTAATAGAGCAAGTAAAGAATGAAATACTCAGAAAAATCCCTTCAAATATTATAAAGTACTGTCATCTGTTGAGCTTTCTTTTTTAATTAAAAAAAGTTAAAAATAACTAAGTATGCCATAGCTTTGACTTACATTAATAAATTTACTTAAATGCAAACATGTAGCGTATCCAGTATAATTTACTTTAAACAGTTCAGTTCATTCAGGAAAAGTAAGAAGGCCATAACAACCTCTGACACTTGTCCAGATTGCACAATAAATACTGCAGAGAAGTCTCCTCAAGCAATCTGGATTTGTACACTTTTAATAGCAATTTTGGCAGACAGTCATTCACAAATTGTCTCTTCATATTAAGCGTAGCATTTCTTTATGTCCATCTCTTGGGGAACTTTTATAATTTAATCCACCTATTCAAGATCCTCAAACAAATTTTATCACTTTAACTATCGGCAAGGTTATTTTTTTAAACTGGTAATACAAAAATATGCATATCAGTTAAATCTTCTGATAGATCATAGACTATATTAATAGAGAAACTGACACCATCTGTATAAAATGAAAACGCACAATTCAAATAAATGTAGGCTTCATTAATTACTAATTTATGACTATCAATAAAAAAGCTTAATTGTACTCATCATATCCCCTTTCTGTTTAATACCAGAATATGATATTTTTTCTCTTTATTAACTAAAGTGTGATTATTTTATGATAGGACTGACAAACACATACAAAAGCTCTCATTTTGATTATGGTTTATAAGTGAGATGGTTGAATAGCTAAATCTGTCCAAGAAATAAGACTAGGCACATCTATGCTTCTGCAGGCAAATTAAATATTGTGTGCACATTCACTTGAATGTGGTGAGGTGGTGGAGGTGGCTGGCTTATGAAAGTATTTGTAGGGGTTCAGTCAGTCAGTCATTTTCCAACCCACTATATCCTAACACAGGAGTCTGCTGAAGCCAGTCCCAGCCAGCAAAGGGCGCAAGGCAGGAACAAATCCCTGGGCATTGAGCCAGCCCACCGCAGGGCACACCAACACACACACCCACACACCAAGCATACACTAGGGACAATTTAGAATCGCCAGTGCACCTAACCTGTATGTCTTTGGACGGTGGGAGGAAACTGGCGCACCCGGAGGAAACCCACGCAGACACGGGGAGAACATGCAAACTCCACACAGGGAGGACCCGGGAAGCGAACGCAGGTCTCCTTACTGCGAGGCAGCAGCGCTACCACTGCACCACCGTGCTGCCCGCAGGGGTTCATAATTTGGTAAAACAACTGTTATATCAGACTCCTCTGAAAAACTTACATAGTGACTGCAGATTATCCCTGTGTAAGTGAGCAGGTTAATTCCATGACTTCAGCTATTCCTTACCTTCAAAAATAAATTAATGCATAGAGATTTCTCTATTCGCAGTAATAATCATTTATCTTGGTTGAATCTATCTCATTGTACATTGTAAGACAAAGTGGGAATTGCCCATTCTGTTAGGCTTTAGTGGCACACCAGGCCTTATAAGAAAACAGATTTAACAGGGATGCAGGCATCCAATTGTGCCTTCCCCCACTTGCATTTCAAACTAAGTGACTGAACTCTAGCTTGTACAAGGATCTGTCTGGACTTCATATGATGACAAAGGTATAAATCAGAGTTGCACTGACATTTCTCTAGAGGCACCTCTGTAGACGGCTTGAGCCAGAAGGAGCGAAATGAACTCAAGCAAGAACAAAAAGGAATGACAACTCTGATGGACAGAAGAACTCGCCTATGAGAACACATTGACTTTGTAACTGGAAATTACTTTAATCCAATCAGTTATATATTCCCTTAAAACTAGTTACACTCATTCCATCTGAGATATTTTTGTAGGGACACTTTCACTGAACTCCCTGGGGATTATTTTATGGCACCCCCTCTGTGATTCCCTGAGGAAGGGGGGAATCAGCAAAATAAACTTCTCTTTGAAACTAAAATCTGACGAGTCATTCTGGCAGAGAACTGACAATCTCTTTCTCTATGTGGATCAGATCTAACAGTCCATGATAACAGTGAGACTATTTTATAACTGGCTTTATTAATAACTAACAAAATACCCGTGCTTCGCAGCAGAGAAGTAGTGTGTTAAAGAAGTTATGAAAAAGAAAAGGAAACATTTTAAAAATAACGTAACATGATTGTCAATGTAATTGTTTTGTCACTGTTATGAGTGTTGCTGTCATCAAGGATTTGATTATCATTATTTCTTTCAATCAGGTTCGTATTTGGAGGATGTGTTGTGTTCAAGTTATATTCCGTGTTTGTCAACCGTTGTAAAGACAACAGGTTTCTGCGATGTTGCAATGTCCATGGCTTTATTTAATGTTAGCTCAGACCCGGCACTTAAAAGTTTCTCTCACACTTTTGCTGAGTTTGTGCCAAACACTATTCTATCCCTCACCATCTCATTTTCGTTTGCATAAGTACAGTCCTCACCAGCAATTTTAACTCCATTACAAAGTGATGAAAAGTCTGGTTTATACCCTGCGTCCTCTCATTAAACTTGTATCTCACAAATATCGTATTCGTCTTAGGCATGACAAATGCCAGCAGCAGCGTGTCTGTGAACCTAATTTAAAGTTAAGCTTTACACCTTGCTTTCCTTTTCGTTTGCATAAGCACAGTCCTTCACCAGCAATTTTAACTTTGTTGCAAAGTGATCAAAAGTCTCGTTTATACCATGCGTCTTCTCATTAAACTTGTACCTCGTGAATATCGTATTCGTCGTAGGCATGACAAACGCCAGAGGCAGCCTGTCTATGAACTTAATTTAAACTTAAGGTTTACACCGTGCTTTGTTTCCGCAGTAGCTGTGTTTATGAATATGCTTGTATGCGTCACTCGCTTCATATTCTTTTGCTACCTTCTCAATTGTGTAATGCGTTTTTTGTTCAGCGCTCTTTGGAGCTGTTCCTTGTTCTCTGCATACTTCGTTCACAGTCAGTTCACGTGAGCCGCTCGGAGTACATGCATCGAAGGTTCTCAGCTGTGCTTGTGCTATCTCGTGCGATCTTGCCATGTCCATGGCTTTATTTAATGTTAGCTAAGACCCGGCACTTAAAAGTTTCTCTCGCACTTTCGCTGAGTTTGTGCCAAACACAAGTCTCTCCCTAACTATCTCATCTTCGTTTGCATAAGCACAGTCCTTCACCCGCGAATATATAGCAGGAGCGTGTCTATTGGACTGCTGTCAACGGAAAGCCTTATATGGGCAGGTACTCAATTACGTGGGAGGTGTGACGATGAGGGACGCAACTCCGCCTCACACGGCGACCGAGCTGCAGGCTATGGCCGTATATATGTACATAAGTAGGTTCCAGTTATGACCATTACACGTAGAATTTCGAAATGAAACCTGCCTAACTTTTGTAAGTAAGCTGTAAGGAATGAGCCTGCCAAATTTCAGCCTTCTACCTACATGGGAAGTTGGAGAATTAGTGATGAATGAGTGAGTGAGTGAGCCAGTCAGACAGTCAGTGAGAGTTGATCAAGCCTGTAAAGAGTAATCTTTTTGCCTGGGTACACGGCTGCCAGCAGTCTTGGGAATCTTTGGAAGGATTCTGACTTGGATTTACTGATAGAGTTAAGTGAAATTTGTGAGGCAGAGCTTGTGAGATGTATGATCCAGCTGTGGACGTTATAGCAGCGTTGGTGAACATCCGAGGAGCAGGACAGTCTCCAGTAAACCTCGCTCAAAGGTGAAAGGAATGGACACTGTGTTTCCCAATACACTAGACTATGAGCACCAGTGAGAATATACTTTTAGTCAAATAATGCCAAAAATATCACATAAAGTGAAGATCTATCAACATATTTTCTCATAAAGTATGACCACCAAAGGACAGTATTAAAAAAAACTCAACATGAGATACTGAACACCAAGGCAGAAATACAAATTAATATTTATAAATGTCCAATTTTTGTTTAATGGGCAAAAGGGTAATTGTTATTATACATAACTAATCGATATGATTAAAATAACAACAAAGACGTTAATCACTTAACGGGGCTCTATCCTTTAGGCCATACACACATGGGCAATGGTATGACTAGAACAAAGCAGGAAACAAGCTAGCAGTGCTAGTCAGAAAACATATTTCACATACTAGAAAAAAACTGGAAAAATTTCTTTATTATGACTAAGTTGACTTTACCTTAAATTGTTTGGCACTACGTGAAAAAATGAAGATGATTTTATTACTTGTTTAATTTTTACAGGACAGCCCTGTTAGGAGATGGAGGGGTCAGTGCCCCAGTTACCCACAATGGAGAGATACCACTACATGTAAATATGATTTTAAAAAGTTCAGTTTACTATTCTCTGCTTATCTAATTCACTTAAATTAGATAGATGTTCTAATTAAGAGAATGTTTGTCTCCATATTTAATATCTGAAATAAAAATGTAAAAAGCAATAGGTGTTAGCTCTGATCAATATGTTAATACTATATAGAGAAAGCTGTTTAAGAAGTGATTTTACCATCCATGGCATGGGCAGATTGTTGAAGGTATATTGTTTACAAAAGAAATAAAATAACATTTTAGGCTTAATTATCACTGAAAATCTCCAATAAAGTTAAGTACAGTGTGATACATATTTATTCCTAAATGTGCAATCTTTTGAGACATTAACCTCATAAACATGAAGATTGCACACATTTTTAAAACTTGCATTAGGTTGGCTTTTTACTTAAAAATAACTTCAGTTGTGTCTCTTGCACATATGTTCCATCGAAGACACACTGACTCTATTTGAGGGGTTTACTGGGTAAGGTATAGCATTAGTGTGGGTAAAAACACGCTCTAATTATTATTATTTATCCAGAAATAATACTTGCACTCTGGATAGGCAAAGGGTTAAAAAAAATAATAGCGTTACATTTCCCTTCTTAATCTTCTTAGTTTTTCAGCCTACAGAATCACAGTAATGCAGTTATTACTCAAGTTCGTTTTTTACGGCTCATTGTTTTTAATTGCTTTGTTTTGTATCTATAACCACAATCTAGCTTCACCACATCTGCTTTTCCAAGCTTTGTAGTACAGCACGAGCAATATAGCATGCAAATTGTGGAAACAAAACATTAAGGTGACACCTGCTGGAGGTTAACATACTGCAATTAGTTTAATTGGTTTATTTGTGCTTAGATATAATATCAAATGGCATTTTATTTGACTAGGAAGCTTAAGAACACAAAGTGCCTCCAACAAAGATGATCAAGGGCAAAAATAGAACTGGGTATAATCTTATCTGTCCTTCATTTATATCCCCAAGGCAGCTGTCACACTGCATAGAAAGTGAAAGCTGGTATCTTTCATTGTCAGTTCCCAAAGTAAGTCAGCTGTTGAATTTTTAGGAGGCAAAATTAAAGTGACCTGCCAGAAAGATCTTATGAAATAAATATGCTGTGTTGTATAGTAAGATAAGTGCAAATAAGTATTGAAGATGGTTGATTGTAAATTGCTTTTAAAAATATAGTATACTTAATTACATAAACATGATGGCTATTAAATGTTGAACAGATATTGTAGTTATTTTATACAGTTATTAATATTTATATTTAAAATATGTATTTAATACAGCAAAAACATGCAACAACACAGTGCAATCAAAAACACTCTCATATAAATAATAGAGCAATACAGTCATCGTGCTCCAAAAAAAAAAATTAGTCAAAGTAAAAAAATAGAGTTGACTGTCAAAATTCGCCAAAACATTTTTCACATTAAATATGCTGTGTTTGCTGGTGACTTTGTTCATCAAATATTTTCCTGGAAAATTTGCCCATGCAGCTGGCAATGAGGGATTTTTTTTTCTCCATCGCCTCATGATGAATTGTGAGGTCTAGCGTGACATCACAGAGCTGCAGCACCCAATGTTAGAAATTGCTCTGATCCTACTAGTGGGCTAATGGAAAACTTGTGAATACATTTAAACACAAAACGTGCACACAGAAGGAAACTGGAAATGTGTTAGTGTATTCATTTCTTAAAGGTAATGTCTTTTTGTATGGACTTATATGTGATGTATGAAAAAGCTGAGTCTATCCCTTTCATACTTTTACCTAGAGTGCTGTGCAGTTGATGCAAACAGGAAGGAGTGAAGAATACACTTGCTTCAGAATTGGGTTTATTTGGTATGAAGTGGCACTGAACTAGAAAAGTCATCAGGAAAAAAAACCCAAACTGTACTTTTTGGTTCTAGAGAGATGCATACTTGCTATCAAATCTTTTGAGGGCAATCCTTCATGAATTCATCCTTCCTGTCTGTCACTGTCTGCAAGAAATATTACCGCTGTGCTAATCATTTCTGTTAATTTTGTCTCATGGAGGTGGCACAGTGGTTAGCTCTGCTACCTCACAGCTCAAGTCACATTTGTGTCCACAATAATCAACCCAGTACAAAAGGCATATTTAAAAGACCATTGTGCCATTATAATCTATTCAAGACTAACTGAGATTCTCCTACCCTGTTTGCTTCAATGCATTTTGCCAAATGTGGCAAATAATTCCATGATTTTGCTAAATTCGAGGTGAAGCAAATTTAGCTGGGTTTGCTCATCACTATAGGCAAACACTAATTTTTACATCATACTTACAAGAGCCAAAGATTTCAATTTTCAGAATTGTAAATCCTTATTAAGTTAGAAACGAGAAATCCTACATCGTGTAAGCCTTGTAAATTAAATATCAGATTATTTTTATATAGCATTCTTCACTGAGTGTAGGCTCAAGTGCAAATGACTAACAAACAGAGCTGTAATATAAACAGCTCTGATCAGTGCACGCAGATGTAACTAATGAGTCTGGAGCTTGGATTTAATTGGTATCAGAGTTAATGCGTAATATGCATGTGTGATTCAGTAAAACTAATATTCTACCAATAAATATAACTTTAATGCCTACTTAGGAACAGTGATGTAGTCATATTGTTTTCTGTATCATTTCCACTAATGATTATTTTGTTTTTGTCATACATTCTTTTAACTGATTGACACAATTAAGGGCCCAATAAAAGAATTACAATTACAGCTTGCAGAATATGCAGTCACCAAAGAGGAGGATTGTCCAAAAGTACAGAAACAAGTAATGTGGCAGCTGTTGATTACATACAACTATTGTCTTGGAGAAAAAAAGATTGTTCAGCAACATGCTTACAGAAAACAAAACAGACACTTTCAAAGGGAATAAGGGCAACTGAGAGGAGCAAACCAGCTGTAGCTTTGTATGATGAACAGCTAAACATGACTAGCACAGCTGTTGTTTCGGTGAACTATCTGCCTGACGGGAAGAATAAATTATATAAAATTAAAAAAAAGCTCTGCACTAGACATTACTTGTAGTTTTTCCAGTCCAGATGTGAAGGTCCTTTGTACAAAGAATAAAAAAAACAGGCAAAAATATAAAAAAAACTTAGAGTCAAAAACTATTAAAAACACCATGCATATTACCCAAATTTATAAAATATTTCCATCTCATCTCTTCATTTATGGAAACTTATCCAAATTTTGTGGCAGTATAGCACCTCCACACCATCACAGATAGCACTACTATGTTTGACTTTTGGTATCATGCTCTTACTGTAAATTGCTGTATTTGCTTCACACTGTACATCAGCGTTTCTCAACCTTTAAGTATTTGCAACCCGTGTTTTCATAACAGTTTTAATCGCGCCCCCCCCTGACATTTTTTTGAAATGTAGATGCATATTTTATTATACCTACTTAACTTTTATCGACATTTATCTATCTCTATATTTATTGTTCTAGTATCAGAATGTAGTTTAAGTTAATTTGTTTTGGTTTCAACAGATTTTTTTCATATTTTTGATTCTTGTTTTCTTTTTTCACATCTTCACGGCCCCCTTTGCGTTACTTCGCGCCCCCCTAGAGGGGCCCGCCCCACAGGTTGAGAACCACTGCTGTACATAATATAATTGGGATTGATACTGTTCAAAACTTCTACTTTTGTCTGATCTGTCCATATAACATTCTGATTGTGGAGTTATGTACAGTTAGTTTCATAAATATTTTGGACAGAGACAACGTTTTTCTAATTTTGGTTCTGTATACTACCAATTTTAAATGAAACAACTCAGATGCAGTTGAAGTGAAGACTTTCAGCTTTAATTCAGTGGGTTGAACAAAACAATTGCATAAAAATGTGAGGCAACTAAAGCATTTTTTAACACAATCCCTTTATTTCAGGGGCTCAAAAGTAATTGGACAAATTAAATAACTGCAAATAAAATGTTCATTTCTAATACTTGTTTGAAAACCCTTTGCTGGCAATGACAGCCTGAAGTCTTGAACTCAAGGACATCACCAGATGCTGAGTTTCCTCCTTTTTAATGCTCTGCCAGGCCTTTACTGCAGCGGCTTTCAGTTGTTGTTTGTTTGTGGGCCTTTCTGTCTGAAGTTTAGTCTTCAATAAGTGAAATGCATGCTCAATTGGGTTAAGATCAGGTGACTGACTTGGCTATTCAAGAATTTTCCACTTCTTTGCTTTAATAAACTCCTGGGTTGCTTTGGCTGTATGTTTTGGGTCATTGTCCATCTGTATCATGAAACGCCGCCCAATCAATTTGACTGCATTTAGCTGGATTTAAGTAGACAGTATGTCTCTGAACACCTCAGAATTCATTCGGCTGCTTCTGTCCTGTGTCACATCATCAATAAACACTAGTGTCCCAGTGCCACTGGCAGCCATGCACGCCCAAGCCATCACACTGCCTCCACCGTGTTTTACAGATGATGTGGTATGCTTTGGATAATGAGCTGTTCCACGCCTTCTCCATACTTTTTTCTTGCCATTATTCTGGTAGAGGTTAATCTTGGTTTTATCCGTCCAAAGAATGTTTTTCCAGAACTGTGCTGGCTTTTTTAGATGTTCTTTAGCCAAAGTCCAATCTAGCCTTTCTATTCGTGAGGCTTATGAGTGGCTTGCACCTTGCAGTGCATCCTCTGTATTTACTTTCATGCAGTCTTCTCTTTATGGTAGACTTGGATATCGATATGCCTACCCCCTGGAGAGTGTTGTTCACTTGGTTGGCTGTTGTGAAGGGGTTTCTCTTCACCATGGAAATGATTCTGCGATCATCCACCACTGATGTCTTCCGTGGACGTCCAGGTCTTTTTGTGTTGCTGAGTTCACCAGTGCTTGCTTTCTTTCTCAGGATGTACCAAACTGTAGATTTTGCCACTCATAATATTGTACCAATTTCTCAGATTTTTTTTTCTGTTTTCGCAGCTTAAGGATGGCTTCTTTCACCTGCATGGAGAGCTCCTTTGACCGCATGTTGTCTGTTCACAGCAAAATCTTCCACATGCAAGTACCACACCTCAAATCAACTCCAGGCCTTTTATCTGCTTAATTGATAATGACATAACGACGGACCTGCCCATGAAATAGCCTTTGAGTCAATTGTCCAATTACTTTTGAGCCCCTGAAATGAAGGGATTGTGTTAAAAAAATGCTTTAGTTACCTCACATTTTTATGCAATCATTTTGTTCAACCCACTGAATTAAAGCTGAAAGTCCGCACTTCAACTGCATCTGAGTTGTTTCATTTAAAATTCATTGTGATAATGTACAGAACCAAAATTAGAAAAAAGTTGTCTCTGTCCAAATATTTATGGACCTAACTGTACACTGACATTTGCTTACATTTCATTGAATGTTCAACAAGAACAGTTTTTATGACTTTCTGCATGATGTTACACTGCACAAAGCATTGTAAGTTTTGTTTTTCTGACTTTCCTTTGATTGCGTCATGTGTGCCTGTTAAATCTTTATGCTGGCAACTTGACCTTGATAATAAGGGTTAAAATATATGAGGTTTATACTTAGCAGGGCTGGCCATGATCAAGCCTGGTTATGTTCGGTCCACTCACTTTAATTCTCCCTTCAAATGGGTTGACTCATTGTATCTAGAGGGCAATTACTTTTTCATGCAGTGCCAGTTAGTACTGGACAACTTTGTTCATTAGGTAAATTCAACAAGCTGAAAAAGCTTGTTATGTACTTTATTTAATATTAGATGTTGGTTAGAAAAAATAAAAATATCCATTGTCTAAAATGTGCAATTATGGAGGAAATCAGGAAAGGGCATATACTTGTTCAGACCACTATGTTAGACTGAACCTTTAGGATAAAGAACTGAAGAAACAGTGGCTGCCTGCATTTGTATTCCTTTGACCTCAAACCATATTATCTTCAGTGTTTACTAAGTGTAATGTTAATGAAAAGTCTTTATTAGTTATATATAAATTTATGTTCTTCCACAGTTACTAGTGATCAGAGCTTAAGGAGACGGGGTTCATATTTCAGTCTGGGCTCTGCCTGAGTGGAGTTTGTAAATTTGTTTTGGTGTAGAGTTTCAAACTTGCATAGATTGATAGATGGATAGATAGTACTTTATTACCAATGGGCAAAATTTGCTGAGGCTAAATAAATAAATATAACAACAAGCTCAAGCCTGAATGAGAAAGGAGTGTTTGCTGTCAGGTTAGTAACCAGGCCCACTACAAACTTTACTACTATGGAAGCAAGAAGAAACCAAAGATTTTATAAAAATAACAGCCCTCCTCAAATCACACCACAATTACTAAAATGAACAAAGAAACTTCTGACTTGACTAAATATAATAAAGGGGAAGTCACAGAAACAGTAGGGGATTATGTAAGCGTATTGCCGTTGGTATAAATGAGCCGCAGTTGCGTTTCATGACACACTTCTGCTGAATAACTCATTGGCTGAAAGTAATCCGTGTTAGTGTGTCAGATCACAGCATTGTTCATAATAGCACTCAGTTTTGTCTTCTTTCTTACTATGACCTACAGGAGGGGTTGAGAGTGCATCCCATAATTGAGCCAGCTTGTTTTAATTCAGCCGATTGATTTTGTTAGCCTCTCTTAAAGCCTCTCTCACACTGGCTATCACAGAACTGTAGAACATGTAAAGGATGTCACTATCCATATTAAAGGAGTGCAGTCTACAAAGAACAAAAGGTCTGCTCTGCCCTTTCTTACATAGTTTCTATGTGTTATGAGATAAGTCCAACCTATTCATTAATGTGGACTCCCAAGAACTTGCAGCAGTGCACCACATCCACATCCACCCCTTGACTTGGGACTTCGTGTAGACTTTGGTGTGACGGAAGTCAATAAACACTTCCTTGGCTTTGCTGATGTTAAGTTGTAGACAATTTTCTTGGCAGCAAGAAACAAATTTCTCCACCCAACTCTTATGCTGTGTCTCATCCACATTATCAATACACCCAATTAGTGAAGAATAATATGAGAATTTCTGCCAGCTTTGTCCAGGTGAGAATATGCCTTGTGGAGCAGATGGATAGTTACATTTTGCACTCCAATCTTTATCTGATAGGCGCACTGCAGTGTATTCAAGTTGCTTATCATGGGATGACTTGTAGTCAAGGACCAGCCTCTGAAAAGTGCTTGTGATGTATGTAATAAGTGCCACTGTTCCGCAGTCATGAAGTGAAGAGGCACCTGCCTTCTTTGGAACAGGAATAATGGAGGATGTTTTCCACAACAGCAGCAATTTATGGATAACCAAAAGTCAATAATAAGTTAAGAGTTTTTTTTCCCAAAAGAATAAGTACCTTATTTTCTATAACAAATACCCTCAGAATCTACGTCATAAATACAGATTTACAATGCAATTGTTTACATATATCTTTTTACAAATTGATCACAAGGCATTCAGTCATCTGGTTCAAAATTTGCACAAAGAGCCATTATGAGGGATTGGACTTGTGGTCCTTTGGTTTACAGGTCAGGGATATAGCCACTGTGCCACGCCACATTACTTTCAGCTAAAAGAAAAAAAAGATGATGTGACTTTTTATTTCTGATATGTCAAACACGTTTATGGTATGTATGTAAATCTGTCGATTTTTTTATACTTTTATAGTACACTACAGTACATAAGGCAATATCATTCACACACTAGTTTATTTAACTCTTTCAGGGCTGATGTTGACTTTTGTCAAAATTCACAAGTAGAGGACGGTAATCAGCTATAAACTGCAACAAAACTCACCCTTATGTTTTAGTTTGACTCTTTTTGCTAGAAGGAAAGTTACATAGCTTTGTTGATTGAACCTCAATTCCCTACACGTGCAGGAGTAGCGAAGAGTATACAGCCTGTAAAATGGCACCGACATCTGGCGAGAGACCAAAGCGAACGTGCAAAGCAAAATACTCGGTGGACGTTTTACGTAATTTTGTTGAATAGGACTTTGACCTGTCAGACTCTGATCTGGAGATGGATATCAAAAACAAAAGTGAGGTACCAGCATCATCTCGATCGGTCCCCAGCTGATCGTGGTGCTGAACACTTTCGTGTAGCTGATGCACCTACAGCAGCGTTTACCTGAGAGGACCACCACTTATGATGATAAGAGGTGCAAACCATATTGCATCACACTGTCACCACCACCCACCTGCTGTGTGAAGACAGCCAGGCAGCTGGCCCACCATGCATTCCTGTTGGCCAACAAGGTGCCCCCACGCAGCCAATGTTGCCAGAGATGCTGAACTTGCGCCAACAGCAGCCACAGCACATAGCAACAGATGTATAATGTTGACGTATGTGTGAGGCCATTGCTTTGTGTGCTTTCCACGGAAAAATATTCAGCCCTCAAAGAGTTAAGGAGAAAGTAAAAAAGCTGAATTAAGTTTGCATTATCTTCCATTCCCTTTAATTTATGATTACATTGCTGGCATGAATCTTAAATCCAGTAAATATGTTTTACACAATGTTTGTAATGCAACTCGAATTATCTTGAATTATTACACAGGTTGGATTTTATCAACTACTTTAATAGAAAATACACTTTTTTCATATTCATAATTTCTCACATTTACCTGCTGTGTTTATTTGTTCTATGTGTCTGCTGTTGAAACCAATAAAGAAGGCAGCCTGGGCACTGAACATGAATCACAGAAAGGTAAGCATTGTAAGCTGCATAAAATAATCACTCTAGATGAGACAGAGCAAAAAAGGCCATTGGCTGTATGAGGATAACAGTAAGATGTAGTAAGCAGGAATTAGTGACGAAAGCAGAAGAGTCATTATTGGCATGAAAATTCTGACCTGGGATAGAGATGGTGTCAGAAGTGGCAGAGCCATCCTGAGAAGTCATGCAGAGGGGTTGTATGTGTGTGAGTGAGAGAGAAAGAAATAGAGAAAGATGATCAAGCACTACAACAGAAGAACATACAAGACCAGCTCCTGTGCATTAATACATTGGGCCAGGTACATGGTTGTGGATGATTTTGGAAAGCATCTTGGCTTCAATCCGCTCTAGGAAATGGCAAAAGTGAGTGCAGATAGTGTGACCTCTGATAACAAGTGGGCCATTTGAGGTGAAGCAGGCAGTGATAATTTACTGGCAGTGGATGTGACAGAGAAAAGATGATTGGAGCCACATAGAAGGAGCTGCGGAAGAATGCATTAGAGGATGTCTGAGAAAGGATGTGGTCTCCAGGTAAACCTCACATGAAGAAGTAAGGCAGTGCAATGTTATGGAGATGGAAACAAGTCACAGTAAATAAGTCTCCACAACCATGAGTTGTGAAAAAAGCTGTACTAAAGATTATTAAAATAAGTACACAAAAAAGCTGCAGTTTACTTGTGTTGAAATCTTTGCTGATATGAACTTTGCAACGTTTAGTTTATTATTTATCAGCCTGAGGTAAATAAAGTTTGGCATGGTCAGCAACCTAGGAAAAGAACACAGTTTTTCAATATCAACGTGACCAGTGGTTTTAATATCATCATGCATTTATTATTCTTAACCCCACATGAGAAGAGGCCTTTAAATTTGGGATGCATGCTGCACAGAAGACAGAAAATATTCAATGCCACCTTGACAAAACATCTACACACTGAAACTGGCAAGATAAAAGACCGCTTTGCACCCAGGCATCATTTGTATCCTTGAAGAAAGTATGTTCTAAAATACGAGTTTTCTAAAATATGCTTACTACTTTTTGCTACTACTGATTTTAAAATGTTTTATTAATTTTACTTTATTTCAACAGTAAACACATATTGTTGATTTGGACCAAGGTAAAAATGCTAAACGTGGTGTGGGTGAGAAGGCACACCTTCAGTAGGAAGAAATGCGGTAAGTGGGCACCTGCTTTGGTAAGTGGCGCAGTTGTTGAATGACTCTTTTGGTATGAAGAAGACTGTTTGGATTGCTCATGCCAAGCTAGTAAGCCTTTTTGCTTTTAGCAGCTGTCCACATGGGATTCTTTAAAGCAGCTATACATAGCATTCACACATAAACACACACCAAACCTATGTGTACTGAAATATTGAACAGGTAAACTTCCATGATAATACAGTTTTTCCTCAATGCATTAGGCTACCAGCACCAGTGATGATAAAATGTCATAACAAAACCATTCAATATGAAGATCTATCTGGATATTATCTTGTCATACAATTAAATAGATAATATTATCTCAATATCAACATCATATACTCATCACCAAACATAAATAAATATTTATAAACTTCCAATTTTTGTTCAATGGGCAAAGTGTACATAATTACCTTACATGATTCAGTAAATGCTGATGACAACTACATCAAATACGAGAGATGTGCAAGATCATACATATTTCAATTGTGTCACAAAAAATCAATTGATAGGTTGCTTAAAGGGCTCTAGCCTTCAAGCCCCAAGGCAGAACAGACATGTTTAGGCTGCACATTTGCGTCCCTGCTGCTCACATTGTGAAGAAGGGAGCTGAACGCACCCCAAGGAGACACAGTCATTCCTTCGAAACCCCCTCTTAAATGGCTATACAATGGGAAACAAATACAGTTTTTTTTTTTACCTCCACTTTGCTCGATCACTTGCTGGCTTGCTGCTGCTGCACGCCATGTGATCTGCATCTTGTGTGATACTTCGAACATTTAAAAGCATGTACAGTAGCTGTCCTACTCTTTGTCGTTTATTTTCGGCCCTGGGCATTGTTAAATCTCTTGGCACAAAGTCTTGTCTTGTGGGATGTGAGTTCTTGATATTTTTTAGTTCATAGTTTAAAAATGGAATAAGAATCTGAAGATCTAACAACATCACATTAAAGTTTGATAAAGTCTGAAAAGAATGATACCAAACATATACACTGTATGTAGGTTTTAAAATAAGCCTGATTTAAAGCATGACAAAAAACATGACATAAAAACATAACATAAAATTTGTTGCAGGCTTAGGATCTTATATATATAGAGTAGATTTATGACTCTTTGGGGAACTATCAAGATGCAAATTTTTTAATTCTGTGATTGCCATTAAGGCACAACATCAAACATACTGGTGTGATTGGTTTACTTAAAAACTATGAAATGCAGCTACCTAGCCTATAGCATAACTGAAGATGTTACAGCAGAAGAAATGATTTTGGGTGTGTGATGTTAGACTGTGTATAAAAAAAGTAGAATAAACTGCTCATTAATTGGCAATGTGACATCTCATGGTCACATCTGCAGCTATTTTCATAGTTTTCATCAGTTCTGGCAAAACTAAATGCATAAAATCACTACTGCTTTGAGTTACGCAAATCGTAATCAAGCCAATTCTTTTTCATAGTTGTACTTGAGGCTGGTCAGGAGGCAGTTGGTTGTGCAGTGATATGTAAAGGTGGATATTTTTATCCCCTTTTGGTTATTTTTTTAAATTGCAGTTTACTAAGGTTACTTAAAACATAAAAGGAATTTTAATATTATAAATGCACATCTTCTAATGTAACTCACAGACAAGCACTCATTTTGAGTGTTTTTATGTGCAGCATAATTATTAGGTTTGTTGATAAAATAACAAGTACATCATTAATGTATGATTACAAAATAAAACTTTTCTCTACTACTCCCATCTTCAGAAATGCTTAAAAAGTACCAACGTTATGCTACATCATGAGGTCTGCTGGAAAATAATTTTCGGATTACTGATGAAATCTGCATCAATGCTGTCTCAGTTCTCAGAGATCAGTTTTCCAGCACAACCTTAGTGAGCTCCAAAGGCAGGCTGCTCGCTGAGTGAAACTGTCTTTTATGTCCACTCTTTTACTTCAACACAGTTTCATGGCCAATAGAGGGCAGTACAAGAGCATCCTCAAGTGCCTTTGAGGGACTGCAGTTAGACAAGGAATGGTTAATCTAAACTCTCTGCTCTCTGGAAAATAATTAGACAAAGGCACTGACTTTTGAGATTTTACTTTTAAATTATATTTTTTTGGTTTAAAACCAGTAGCAGCAGATATAAGGCAATACACAGAACCATACAGCCTGGGTGCTTTAAATCTTCATTCAGTCCTAGTAGAAGTGGTAAGATGCTAATGACCATTCAACTTCCAGTTGTCCTATTTTCTGTAGGTTATGTGTTCTCAAGCAAATCAAGGATATACTGAGTGAGAGATGGCTCATTAACAGTTTTTAAAACAGCAGCTGAGAGCAGAGGTGGAAGAGGAACCCCTCCAATATCAGCTCCTCCCTTCTTGCTCAAACAATAAAATGCACTTGCCTGTAGCTGAGCATGTTGACTTTATCTTTTGCAGTTTCTCACAGCACAGCGAATGCTTTGGAAATTGTTATCAATTCAGGGTCAATTCTCTGTGATATCCAGCTAACTAAGCAAAAGTATGCAATGTGGAAGTAACCCCCGAGGAAGACAGGAATAGTTCAATAAATCAGTCTTTAATCAGGCACCGGTGAGTACATAGGATTCATGCGTTGCAAGGCAGAAAAGTGAAATTCCACTTTTCAGTCGGCTTTTTTATATTTTCTCTCTCCCCCTTCCCATAATTAAAAAAAAGGATTTATTTTGTTTACCTAAACATTTCATCTTGTATTACGCAAATGGGCCAACCGTTTCTGTTTTGTGTATGTGTCAGAGGGGCCCTAAAGAAAGAAAGGTCATCTTTCTAACAGATGCGTTTCTAAAGAGGAAGTTGTCCTAGGTCATCTTACTGCAACCTGTCTTATGACAGATGCCTGTATGAATATCCTGCCATTATAGCAAAACAGCTTTGTCAGCTTTTAACCCTTAGTAGCTTGCAAACAGTTAAATTTTCTTTCACAACAATAATAAAAAAAAATACTTTAAAATCCTTTTTCACGTTCCAACTTTCCCGGCACGTACTGCACTTCTATTCACCTTGACAAAACCTCACACTAAGAAATCAAAAGGCTTCTTAACCTGAAGAGTTTAAAGCATTACCTTATACAATGTCCGACCTCATACTTTTAAGAAGTGTGTTGTGGTCAGTTTAACAAGATGGGCTCATTTTTCATTTACTAGAAAAACAAATTTTCATTGATGTTAGGACTTCAGTCCAGTTGTACCATCTTTTTGTTCTGTATTGATAAGAAAATTTCACAACACGAAATGTAATAGCCCATTTTTTACAATTAATATTTCATTTTTTACTCTAAAAATAAGGCTATTGACTGCATAAAGACAATTTTCTTAATTGTAAATGGAAATTAGTACCTGATTACAGATACAAAAAATATAGAAATTTAGCTAAAATAATTAAATGATAAAAATGAATGCTTCAAAATATTTTATTTAAAAAAATTCTTTTCATTAGCCATTCTGATTTCCAGGAGGTATAAGTGTGAAGTTGTTGTGTAAGGTTTACATTTTGTTTTGTTAATTTAAGCATTAAATAGTTAGGTCCAGATGGTGATTCAGTGTTTAGTAGTAGTGGTTTACAGCTTGAAAAGCCCACAGATTTGAGGCTCAGCTTCATCATTGTCAGAGTGACGTTTGCCCTACTTGTACATGAATTTTCTCCTGCCAAATTTTGGGTCCATCCAGCATTTTAAGATATAAGCTGGTAAATTTAAATTGACATAGTTTAAGTGAGTGTCTGTCTGTAATCTGTGTGCCCTGATAACAAATCCAGTTATTGTAATATCCAAGTTGTGCCTAAGCTTAGAAACTTAGGGAAAGTATTAAACTATTCACGTCTTTTAATTTTGATTTCATAGAATGAATTATGGTTGGCACCCTGCCCGGGATTGGTTCCTGCCTTGTGCTCTGTGTTGGCTGGGATTGGCTCCAGCAGACCCCCGTGACCCTGTGTTCAGATTCAGCGGGTTGGATGATGGATGGATGGATAGAATGAATTATAAAATTCTTAGTTCAGCTAGCTGTTAAGCATTAGAGACACAAGTATGGTGACAGAGAAGTGAAGCGTCCCAAAAAGAACCAAAAACAGGCAAGGACCTTCACCAGCTTGCCCAGATAATGCTTCACCCAGGGCAGTCAGTTCCCAACTACTACTGGAAGGCCCAACATTGGAGTTCTGACTTAAATGTTCAAAATACTTCTAAATAGTCTCAAAAATGTAAAAAAAAAAAAAGCCTCTCTATGGAGAGGAATTATAAACACTATTGCTAGAAGGTACTACGTTAAATCAAAGTATCTTTACAAATCAGAATTTTTATGAACAAGACAGAAAACAAGCAAAAATCAAAGGCAAAAAGGGTTTTCCTAGAAAGGCTACAGTCAAACAGAAATGAAACCACCCAGTAAACCAAAAGAAACAAAAGAAAGCAACTCTGCCACAAGAACTTTGACAAACACAATGAACCTTTGCTGAGGCTTTCTTTCTGACCTAAATATAAAGGCAGATGATGGACTCAACAGTAGTGACATGAAAGTGGTCTTGCCTCCTATGGTTCCACCCAAAAAAAAACACAGAATGGTGGAACATTTAAAGATAAAGTAATTTTTTGTTATGCTCTTTAGTCACACAATTTTTTATAAACTCCAGTGTGGTGCCCCTCTCTCCCACCACCTATTTTGCTGCAGCATCAGTTTCGTCAAGGCAAAAGTTATTGATAGACAGGCCTTCAACAATTTTTCATTCTTTCTTTATTCTTGATAAGAACGGGAAATGAGTAGATTAGGCCCTCAGGAAAGTCATCGAAATTTCATTCTAAAACTCCCCTGGAGACAAACCCACCCTCAGGAGTACAATATCAGATGTCTCACATGTGGTCAGAGATTGCTTTGAGGGCAAACATTGCACCAGACAGTTTCTGTGCTTTGATTACAGCAGACCTCCACTGTTGAACAATGGTGATGAATTCTGCTTTGAGCCAGGCATCATCCTTAACATAGGCACTATATTTTGACTTGAACTTTTACTTTTGCATGGCAAACATCAGGGTACTGAGTAGAGGAGTGGTTGTTCCAGATTATTACATTTTTCACTTCATCTGATAGGATACCAGTTTTATTTGCAACTTGAGATCGTGCTCTGTTGTGATCCAGACAAGTCAGGCAAGAGATAATCTCTTTTGGGAGGGATGGAAAAGACTTCAGTAAAAAATTCACTACCAAAGTATGACAAAAATAAATAAACTTAACAGGAACTACACAGAAACATGAAAAATAGTAATTCAAACAAAGCAAAAGCAACAATAAAATAGAAAATACACATCCATCCATTTTCCAACCCGCTGAATCCAAACACAGGGTCACGGGGATCTGCTGGAGCCAATCCCAGGGCACAAGGCAGGAATCCAATCCTGGGCAGGGTGCCAACCCACCACAGGACACACACAAACACACACCAGGGCCAATTTAGAATCGCCAATCCACCTAACCTGCATGTCTTTGGACTGTGGGAGGAAACCGGAGCACCTGGAGGAAACCCACACAGACACGGGGAGAACATGCAAACTCCACGCAGGGAGGACCCGGGAAGCAAACCCGGGTCTCCTAACTGTGAGGCAGCAGTGCTACCACTGCGCCACCATGCCGCCCAAAAATATACATAAGCCTTGGAATTAAACCTGGCTGAAACATAACGCAAGCTAAGGTTTAGTTGAACCTAGATTTTATTTATCTGCCATCCATTTTTTAAATTAAACATGTTGTGTCTCTTTTATCTTTTTGTAAGTAAATTCCACATGGTACCTCTAGTGGTGCTGTTCAACTTCTTCTATTATGTTAATCCATGTTGCAGATCATGAAAGGTATGCATTTATCATTTACTTCAAAGAAATGAAATATTTTATTATGAATTATTAAGTGTTTTAGAAGTGTTTGCTGATAGATGTTTTAACATAAATAAAATATGGAAATTAGATTGTGTTTTCATCTTTTCTCAGATACAGCAAACCATTTTATACAAAACATTAATGAATGTATTGTACTGTATGAACTCTGAATATGAGTAATCACTGGGCATAAAAACATGCTCAAGAGCACTCGATGCCCAAACTAACAAATGACAAACATCTGAGGTGCTTTACATTCAAGTTTAAAGAGACACTCATGAGATGAAGAAAATAAACTGTAAATAGAACAAAGGATAATAAAATATTTTAGAATATGAGGAACTATCAAGTGTAGAGAGATTTATATTTCCTTGGCTTTTACCACTGTTCATTTGGTGTGTTACTTTCCTTTGATGTAAAGGGATTCATGTTTCAAAGACTACTTATTGTAGCTCTTTACAATGTTACTCAATTTATAAATAAATTATATGGCAAAGCACATTGAACAGTTAAATATGTGTGTTTCATAGTAATTTAGAGATACTGTCTATTGGCAAAATAAACCTCTATACATACAATGTTTGACATAATGACTATCAACTCAACTTGGTCAAAGAAACTTCTCAGTTTAGTGCTATACACATACAAAATACCTAGCAAAACACAAAACCATACATAATTCAGTATATACAACACATAAAAACAAAGAAAAATATTCATCCACCAGTAGTGTATAGCAAATGGACTTGAATGGTATGCAATAAATAGACATGATTTTTGGCTACGCATCCATAGTTTACACCCATATTAAGCTTGTCCATACTCTACACTAATATAAGTGTAAATAAAAAATATTTAGCTTTTACTACACTTTATAGGGTATAAAATAAAGATTCTTTTTAAAATGTAAATACACAGGGACAAGTTAAAAAACTAAATACAGATGAAGATCAAACAAACAATCTTTTAAATAAAAAACATAGTGGAATATTTTGAATACAGAGAGAAAAGAAGAGGCATGTATTAAAAAGATTTGATTGATGGTAACCACCTATCACACAGTGCTGCTATGGTCTATTTTTCTCTTTTTTTTTGCAATGGGTATTCAGAAAATTCTTTTCAGTTTTTGAGTGTCTTTGCACTGCACTAAGTCAGCTGGATGGAGCCGAATAGTGAAAGGCTCAGCAACTAATACATTTTCCTATCTTCCTGTTATACCATACACTCTTTCTCTCTTTGTCTTTTTCTCAAAGACCAAAACAAATAATAGCATACAGTGACAATTGTTTACTTCAAATGAAATACAATAAAACCAAACAACAATAGAAAACAAACAAAAACAAAGCTAAATGAGACTCATACCCCCCAAACCAAAAAGAGACAAGTTTCTCATCACTGTGCTTGCTTGTATGTGCAAAATTAAACCTGAATTACAATTCAAGTGAAAACTTTTTTGTTGCTAAAATTTCAGTGTGTCGTCTTTCTCCAACTAATTTAAGGTGTTTGTTTTTCTCCAGGATTTAGCATTCGGCTGCAAAGTAAAACAAATTGTTTTTCTGGAAGTTTCCCTTGCAGAATACAACATCCATTTTCTGAACCCTTTTATTCCACTTCATTGTTATAGATATTTGGCATGTGAAGTTTGTTTCTATGTATTTTATTATTTTAAAGCTTATTATTTTACGTTTAAAGCTGCCCACTATAAACAGGTGACCATACTCCATGATGTCACAAGTACATACACATGACAAATAGGATTTTGTTATTGTAATGAGGTGAGTAAAGCAAGCCCTTGTGGTCTTAATCTTAAGACTTGCGTTTAACTCCTTTTCATTGGGCTAAATGTTTAGGACTTCTTATTATTTAACAATATATACTGTTTTTAGTCTTTGTTGCTACCGTAATATCTGATAATTCAGTGGTATATTTAAGTGTCTTCAGAATATTAATTTTGTTATTACTTGTGCCTGCTAATCATGATAGTACATGGTTGGAACTTATTTCTGTAGAATCAGGCACAATGCAAGAATCAATCGTAAGTGAGTTTGCATCTCCTATCATTGACCTATGAAGTCATTTTAAGGTTACTGATAATCTTATACTCAACCCCAAAATACAGACCATGTTGGAGTGTGGTGGTGCAGGTTTGCTCCATGCACCCTGTACCACTTTAGATCCTCTAGGACCTGCCACTGTCAATAGTCACACCCAAGATGAGCCGGGCAAATAAGGACACAAACATCCAGCCAAAGGACTGGTGCAAAAGTCACAGTGCTTTTATTAAACATCCATCAAAACAAAAGTGTTCAACAAGTAGTTCAGTGCAGTTTTCTTAGTAAGTAAATAATCCAAGAAAAGAGTAAAGGTGCGTGGAGGTTAAAACCAAGTCAAATAAATATATGAAAATATGAATATATAAAAACAAGATTAAAATTCCATGGTAGGAAGCTGTTCTTAAAATCTCAGTCCCTGGTGCGTCCCTTTAAAACTGACATTTCCTCTGCTTACCCTGCATGGGACACAGCAACAGAGGAGACCTATAACTAACAGGCACAGCCAACCTTCCTATTTAGGCCTGGGTCTCTGAAATCATCTGTGGCTTCCTACAGGGCTCCCAATCTGAGCTTCTCTGTGCTCAATCTATCTCCCACCGCCTTTCCTCAGATTTACACGGGAGTGAACTCCGAGTTGCTCCAGCTCCCTAAGCCACTCAGCCAGTGTGGCCCCCTTCATCCACTGAGCATTGGCCTCACACTCCCTCAATGGCCTCTCCTACCGACTGCCTGCCTCCTCTCACTCACGCTGGCTCTCTCTTGTTCCTGCCTTCTTCTCCCATCATGTATCCTCTATCTACATTCTTTTTTCTTTCTCCATCTCTTTCTTTTCATCTGTCTTTTTCTCCTATCTGTTCTCTGTCCGATCTTGTTCCCCTCTCTACCCTACAGGCTCCTTTTTAGTGATCTTGTGTAATTTGGGTACAGGTTCGACAAGCCTCTACCTCCAAGGAACAAATGATGAGGTGCCGGACCAATCCGCCCACCTACCCATATGTATGTGGTGAGATCGGCCAAGAACCCCAATCAGCCACAGAGCGAATCTTCCTTGCACATACCCGCACCCGAATGGAGCGCCGCACCCGATTGTTACTTTAACGTATTTACTAACACCATGGACCACTCATCAGATGGAGACCCTTTAAAACTAGTGGCCTGGTAGTGATTTGAACCTGCTGCCCTGGTGCTTTGAGACAGCAGCACTAAACACTATCTGATTAGGTACTGTGGAGAGTGTAATTCAACTCTTTTTGATTTGTTGGTGAGATGTGAGTTTCTTTCAGAAGAGTCATAAACAACACAGTAATGGACTGATTATTAAACAGAAAGATGATTTGTTATGCATTCCCCTGTCCTCTCACAGTTGAAATTACATAATTCTGTAAATGACCCTGACTACGAACCTGAATTGTATTAAGTGAGTTTGAGCAAACTGTGTTATTTACAGTATATTCATGCATTTGTGGACGAATCTTGTTATTTTTTTAATATAAAGTAAAGGTTATTGCTGCTCTTTTGAGTTCAGAAATAAACTTGAAAAATTACAAATATTTTTAGTGATATTTGCTCTCAGCAGTCAATCTTTATGTAGGCTACTTTTACACTAAATTTTCTATTAGGTAGTATAATGGTGAATACCACAATCTGGTACTAAGTTAGTGATGTGTTCCCCAGGGTTATCTCTGACTGAATTTTGAGTATATAGGGATTTACACCGGACCCTGTAGTCCTAGAATCCCGTTCCAGATGTGGGGCAGTTTCTCATACAGGTGACACCTCTGGCACAATAAGTTAATCTCTCTTGCTCTGAAAAGTTTTCCTGTTTTATTTTTGTTAATTTTTTCCTTGTTTTTTAAAGCTCAATACCAATAATAGACTATACTTTTATAAGAAATAATATTAAAGACGAGAATAGCTTGCATTTTGTGATTTCTCCCCTTAAATTAAGTTTGAATAGTATAGGTAATGCTGCAGGAAAGGCCTCAAATGGATTCAACAGTGCTGTTTTTTGGCCTCACTAGAATGTAACATCAGAAGTTATTTAATGTGAACTGTTTTTGATAAACAATGTTTGTTTTTGCTTATTTTACAACACAAGCACTTTATTAATGTTTTCAAAAATGACTCTTAAGAGTATGTTCTATAAGCAATAAAGTGATAATTTAGTGCCTTGTGGTCACGAGAAACCCCTTAATTGAGATATTTTTTAAAAGAAAAGTGCAATGTATGACAATACCGCGCAATTAGATAATAAAATTATCACAAGGGATCTGTTTCTAGTAAAGTGACTTCATAGATACTGTCTTAAATGATGTTTGTTTGTCAAAAGTGTTTGGGTGGTGTGGTGCTTGCATCTGTTTTTTCATTGAGTGTTTTTGTGCACTGTGCAGGTACCCGAAAGCATTCAAGCAATGAAATGAACTATTTATTTATTAGTTGCATGCTACCACAGTACATTATCATAGCTATGTACTGAATGCAGTATATTGAGACTTTTTAAAGGTTTAAATAGCAGGACAAAGGAGAATGCCAAACTGCCACATAAGTTATGAGTAAAAGGGACATTATGTAGTAGTGTTTACTAAACCTACAGAGATTTAAAAATAAAAGTACACCTCTTTCAGGGTAATAACAATCATCTAATCATTCATGTTCTAAAATGTGACTGTTGCAGTTATGTATTAACACATGTTTGTTTTTTATTGTTAATTTTGAGTTATTGTGTGTCATATTTTTATGTATTTCACATTATTTCCATTATTTCTTTTTAAAGGTAACTCTGTGCCATATTCTTTGTGAGTGAAGCTTGAGGAGGTGGGGCCACTGTTATGTCACCACTCTCCGTCTGGCTAGTTAAGTCAGCTGAGACAGCCACGAACAATAGATCATTTTGTTTATTGTGGATTTTCTGTAAGTATTGCTTTCTATTTAGATTTACTGGTTTTTATGAAATTCTTGCCATGTTTTCTTTGATTCTATCTATGGATTGTGTATTTGGACTTTTGTGTATTTGCAAATCCTTTCTGCCTCCTTTTCCTCTGTTGAGGATTGTAATATGTTTTTCTATTTTTAATGAGGAATCTTTGATGTACAGTAATCCCTCCTCGATCGCGGGGGTTGCGTTCCAGAACCCCCCGCGATAGGTGAAAATCCGCGAAGTAGAAACCATATGTTTGTATGGTTATTTTTATATATTTTAAGCCCTTATAAACTCTCCCACAGTGTTTATAAATATTCCCCGCACAGTTATACAGCATAAACCCTTTGTATTCTCTTAGATATTAGGTAAGATTCATTGAAATTATGTATGTAAACACACTGTTTATATACAGTAAAATCTAAATATTATTTTAAAGATATCAACCGTCTCTGATATCACATATGTTATAGACATTACGATAGACAGGCCAC
The DNA here is from genome assembly GCA_026402145.1 of Polypterus bichir lapradei. NCBI lineage: Eukaryota > Metazoa > Chordata > Cladistia > Polypteriformes > Polypteridae > Polypterus > Polypterus bichir. Next base: position 49,358,332 of record JANRMT010062808.1, read on the forward strand.
CAGCAATAAATACGTACAATGCAAGAAAAATTGTATACAGTAAATGTGTGTACAGTGACACTAAACATACGTACATGTAGTAAGTACTGTAAGTAGAAAATTAATTATGGTTACTCACCAACAATGACACAATGACTTGTCCGATAACGATGAGTTAAATTTTACTGCACAACAAAGGAGAGCGTTACAGCGCTTCTAAAGGAGCCTCTTCAGGCGACTGTGTAGCACTGCCGTTGTTCTTCTTCCGGCAGTCTTCAATCCAAATCCTTAAAGCAGATTCCATCCAGACTACTGCCTTATTACGTCCACTTACAACTCGTTTTGTACCCTGGTTAAAAGGACACTGTGGCCGTAGATCTTATATTCTTTTCCTCCTTTTTAAATAAAAAGATTCGTGGACTCATTGATGCCGTAATGGCGTCCTACAGCGGTGTAGCTTTTCCCTTCCTCCAACATATCCAAAACTTTTACCTTTTCGGCCATCGCTAGCATCTTCCGTTGGCGCTTGGGCACGGCCCCTGAAGCAGTAGCAGGAGCAGATCGTTTTGGAGACATAACGAAGGGCTTGACTACGCACAAAGATAAACACAAAAGAGCACAAAAGTTAACTCTTTACACAGCGAAACACGTCGATGCTGAATGAGCGAGACGAGACTTCTTGGTTAATGCCGCGGAATCGAATTTGGCACCCGTTGCTGAGCCAGTCAGCACACAGGAACTTAACTGCATGCTCTGATTGGTTAGCTTCTAAGCCATCCGCCAAAAGCGTCCCCTATATGAAATCAACTGGGCAAACCAACTGAGGAAGCATGTACTGGAAGTAAAAAGACCCATTGTCCACAGAACCCGCGAAGCAGTGAAAAATCCGTGTTATATATTTAGATATGCTTACATATAAAATCCGCAATAGAGTGAAGTTGCGAAAGTCGAAGCGCAATATAGCAAGGGATTACTGTATAAAGATAGTTTGTTGTACACAAGCTGGGAGCTGATGGTTCCCATCTTTTTTGTTGTTTTCTAGCCTCTTATTTTTAGGTCCTGGTCCAACTAAAGCTAGCAGGTAGTCTTTGGGACCTGGCTGAGTTTAGGTGTGGTTCCTCTCTGTAAATTTGTCAAGGTACTGGCTCTCATATTCATTTTGAAAACTCCATTTCATAACAGTTACCTCCCTTTTAATGAAAGCAATAAAAAAGGATTGCAACTCATAATATCCAGAAGCAAAACAAAATTTTCGTGCAAAATCACTTTTACAAAGATATGACAAACCAACTCTGTCTGACACCTGCTTTTATATACAATCGCACATATGACATTACACACATGTGGACCATTCTGTTTGTACACATTACAACATATGCACAAAAATATAAAAAAGATAGACTAACCAAATAAAATATCAAAAAACAGGGAAAGATGGAAGGAAACAGTGTGAAAACACAGAACCTAACATGTACATTTAAGTTCATTTCTGCACTTAACTTTTTTTGTGCAGTAAGGAGAAAAATTGGAGTCCACTTTATATGGCTTTTCTGGTGTAGGCTGCTAATGTAGCTTTTGCACACTGCATTATTACTATAGAGACATTATGTGAAATAAAAAGAACATTTAATTCTTCTATTTTCTGATTCTGTCATATTGTTATAAATGTGAATTAAGGGTTTAACTTATTTTTCCAACGACGGTGGTATTGCTTTTTCATAAATATAGGTGCCTCAAGGATTGACTTCCTGAGTGTAAAAGTCTTTAATACTTTAATTTGTCTGGGAGTGCAATTTATTGAAAAAGTTGGCTCCCATGTTTGACTAACTGCCAGGCCAAAAATTGCACTCGATTTACCATTGATTAGCTGAACTTCCAGGTCCTCTGGTGGCATACTCAGCAAGCTTTACATTCCAGTCCCTTTCCCCTATAATGAAAGATAGCTAGGAGCTGCAAGAATGCTGGCAGTATTTTTCTAGAGGTATTTAACAGCTTGTAATCCAGAATATCTCCAGCTGCAAGCTTAACACAGTCATTGTTCAATATGTTGTGTTAGCCTTCTTTATTGTTGACCATGTGGCAAGGGGTTGAAGGAAATGGAAAATATTGAAAGGCTTGTCTCGAATTGAAGTGCTTTTTAAATGATTGCTGCCCCTACCTCAACCAGAGGCACTCTTCATCTAATGTAGGGATATCACATTTCGACTTTAAAGGACTATAGTGGTTACAAGTTTTCATTCTAGTCAGTGTCTTTATTGTTACCAATTATTGCTGCTGGTAAATACATCTTTTGACTTAATTTTATAGTTTATTTGCTTTTAAATATTCAGAACTTGTATTTTTTTTCTGTTGGCTGCATCCAGACCAGTAATGAGGTGCAAATCAAGTATGTCTGTGGTACATATGCAAGTAAGAATTACATTGTACTATATACTGTACACATGACAATACATTTGAAATTGAACTTATAACCTTATAATGTATTTTGTGTTATATATCTGATGGAGGCTACTTGGTGTATTACAGCTCAGGCAAAAGCAATGTAGCACTGAACATAGTTTTCAAGTGGTAAGTTTTTCCTTCTTTTGGATCGCTGTGTCTTGTTAAAGACACTATACAGTATGTGCTCAGCTATACGCTTCAGTATCTGCTTCAGGGAACTAGTATCTAGGAGCAGCTGGGTTTGACAAGTAGCTTACTATGCCTAGCAATGTTTTCAGTTCTACTTTATCCTTGTGATGATTTGGGTTGGTTAAGGGGTTATTGAGGACACTTTTCCAGTCGATTCAGGCCTACTAACTTACAGGATCACCATAATATTACAGGGATATTGCTGTCATGTTACTGTCTGTACAATACATTGTAATGCATTATAAATGTAACTGCATCAATTTCTTCTAAAAATTGTCAGTTTTCCATTAGAATTCATTGTGAAAAGAGATTCAATACAAAGGCAGATGAATAATTCAGAAGTGTCTAAACAATTTGTTTAATGTAATTTTCTCTAAGGACTTTTAGATAAATGTCTTGGCTCCTGATATGGCTCCCACAACATGAATGACAATCTAGCTGGGTAAATAAAAACAATATTTTCTATATATTGCTGTTACATTTGAGAAGCAGACAAAAGCAATATAAGTCTGTCTTTCCAAGAAGGGAATATAGAATTTTAAATAAATGGATGTGCCTGCATCAGCACCAGAATTTTAATTTTATGGAGCTCTTTGTTGCCACCTGTGGAACAGCAGGTAGAGAACCAACAATGTAAACCCTACCATTATGAGACAAAGGAGAGGCAATAGAGAGGCAGGTAATTTAAAATGAATACAGCTACACATAATGATGTGTTTTCTTAGGTAGGATTCATAAGAAACATAGCAGAGCTGGCAAAGAAGGAGAAGTTTTCAAATCACAGCATGCTGCATGTAAAATAAAACAAAAATATTCAGATGAAAAGATGTCATGTTTGAGTGGTCAGAAAAAGGTGATAATCATGTAGAAGTGCAATTATCATGCAGAGGTACAACAGATAAAAGCTTCTCTGCTTTAGCTTTTTTAGCCTCTCAAACCTACACAGTTTTTAATGTTTGGAAAACATCTGGAATTAAAACACTTAACAATTAGCTAATGTCTTTGCATCTTATTAACAATTATGCTTCAAAGTGAATTTCCAATCAACACAATTTTTCCAGTACATTCAAATCAGAAACTTTGCTAAAAGTATCCTGCTCAGCTTTAATCACCTCCCACCTATTTCTGTTCCACAAGAAATTCTGATCAGTCTTGAAGACTCAGACAGCATCTCAGTAATAATATAAAAACATTTTAAAGTCCCTTCCTTTCAAAGATTCAAGGTACAGTGGGGATCCATATGTACAAAGGATTCAATAATTCAACTTAAAATCTTTTATCAAGCACATTTATCTCATTTAAAATTGTCTAAAATATATCCAAGCTAAGATCCAACCTGCGAGCGTTGCAGTCTAACTCTAGCCTCACTGGGTCACATGTTCTGGGCATGTACCAAAATTAACATAATTTTGGACAAAAAACTTCGAATGCCTATCAGACAGCCTTGGTGTCACAATCACTCCTAACCCATTAACAGCCCTTGGATGGGCTTAAAGTGGAGAAGGAAAAATTGATTGTAATTGTCTGTACCACACTACTAGCATGTAGACTTATCTTCCTCACCAGGAAGAATCCCAGCCCACCTGTTATACAGTGGTGTGAAAAACTATTTGCCCCCTTCCTGATTTCTTATT
>JANRMT010062808.1:49362975-49403398 GCA_026402145.1 Polypterus bichir lapradei
AGAATAAGAAATCAGGAAGGGGGCAAATAGTTTTTCACACCACTGTAAATCCTTGGGTAACTGATGTTCTATACTATTTGACATTCAAAAAAAATTAAATTCTCACTTCAAGGATATGTTCAGAACATTTTTAGAATATGGCAAGATCAAATTAATAAAATTGTAGAATAAGCATATATATTGGGGAAAAGGATATTCTCCCCTTTTTGCTGTTTTTAAAGCTTTGCTTTTGTCCTTGGCTCTCTTCTCTTTCTCTTGGGTATTGATTTGTTAAGTTTGACTTTATTGCATGTCATTTTATTTTCTTCAAATAAAATCAATAAATGTAAAAAAGAAAAGATGTCATGTTTAGCTGCATTTTCCCAAAATTACAAAAGTTCAGCAGCTTCAACTCAAAAAAGGGGATTCAACAAAAGCCTGACATGCAGAAATGATTCCACAGACAAAATGTCTTCACTTTTAAAAGTTTAGTTGAGTTTCAAAGTAAAACAATTCACACAAAAGAGAAAATTAAAATAGCAAAAAAAAAAGAAAAAAATTAATGTTAAGAAAAGTTCAGTTCAAAGCTTAAATCTTGTTACATCTCAAATCGTTACTATTTACTTAACATTTCTGAACCATTTCAAAATGGTCAGAAAACTGTATGCTTATCCCATCTCTGAGTAGAAAATGGGTCTTTCAAGTCCCTCTTTACTGGGACCTGTTCTAAACACAACTAAGCTTATTATCACACTGTTTCTCAGTTATAGTAAGAAGGTTCTATCTCTTACTAACTTATAGGGGGAAAAGACTATACCATAAGTTATGACTATGAAAGAAATTTATATTCTATTCAAATTAAGCAAACATTAATATGAGTTTAACTCAAAACTTTAAGTTTCTAAGATTGGCTCTTACATCATGTTAAAAGGGTGTTTCTGTTATTTTTATAATGTACACTTAAGACTTAACAGACCAGTTGTGTATCATTAGAGACTGTCATTTAATGACCTGTTGCTTTCATAACTCATATAAATAACCTTTTTCTGTTTTTATTTTTTTATTCTTTTTTTGTGTATATTATAATTTATGCTAAGTAGCTTCCAATCAACATTCATTTACTTCCAACAGCACCATCTGGAATTGCCCTTTATTTCTTAATGGAGCATTTATGTCCTGCCACCACTGTGATTATGGTATACTGCCACATGTGGCAGTTGGTGCCAATTTGACCTTTGTGTTCAGTGTAAACACCTTCTGCAGCCATTATATGCTTATGGACAAATAGTAGGCAAGGTGTGACATGGAGTCTTTAAATGCAGCAAGTCAGAATGACATCATCCTTCACTGCATTTGTACAAGACAGGACACCCCTTAGCTGATAACCATTCCAGAGCTTTCATACTGTTTTAAATATTAAAATCACTGTAATTGTTTTTGGCTTGATTTATACAGTTGTTGTTATTCCAGTCTTGGTCACCTTTACACTCATTCTACTATTACACAACTTTTTTTTAATGTTGAACATGTCACCTCCCTTCACATCAATGTCTTTTATTAGTGACAGTGGGAAACAACCACTTCAAGGGGTTACATATGGGTCAGCAACGAAGTGTAAAACTGGCCCAAAAGTCACTTGTGAGAGAAAGGATGATTACATTGCTGTGTGTACTTGATAGAGACGTATGAACGAATGATGACAAAAAAAGTTTAATATGCAAGAAATAAGTCTCTGTAGTTTATACAACAAAATAGTAGTTTTATTCCTCAGAACAAAGATGACCTTCCAGTCAGTTAACTTTATAGAGCTGAAAATTAGCAAACAAAAGAAAGATTGTTACACATGTATTATTTATTCTTTTCCCAGACTGTGCATTTGTCTGACTTGAGTATGTTTTGTGTTACCATTTTTTTTTTTGTTCTTTTTGTGCATTTTTTTTTCTAATTCAGTGTATTCCTAGTTAATAAATAGTTCTTTATCATAATAAATGTGTTTTGTTGCAAAAACCATATACATGAAAATAAAAACAATTTTATAATGTAGATCTAATGACTCAGGCTGGTGGAATTGCAAAGGTGAAAGACAAGATTTTTCTTATGTCTAGAAACACTTCTTAACCACAGTTCAGTTGGACTGGAAATATTCAAACCCTTGTCATGTTTACATAATCTGACAACATTTCCCACAACCTAGTGACAGGAGCACCATACTAAAATAAGGTAAAAGTACAACACCATACATTGAGTGAATCAAGTACACAGTTATACATTTATCCATCCATCCATTATCCAACCCGCTATATCCTAACTACTGGGTCATGGGGGTATGCTGGAGCCAATCCCAGCCAACACAGGGCGCAAGGCAGGAAACAAACCCCGGGCAGAGTGCCAGCCCACTGCAGGGTGCGCACACACACACACACACACACTAGGGACAATTTAGGATCGCCAATGCACCTAACCTGCATGTCTTTGGACTGTGGAAGGAAACCGGAGCACCCGGAGGCAACCCACGCAAACACAGGGAGAACATGCAAACTCCACACAGGGAGGACCCAGGAAGCGAACCCAGGTCTACTTACAGCGAAGCAGCAGCGCTACCCACTGCGCCATCGTGCTGCCTTATACATTTATATATGTATGATATTGTAGAAAAGAAACCAAAGAGAGAGTACCAGCTGGGGATAACAGGGTAATTACCCCAGCTGCATATTTTCGTGGGTACCAGTTCCTTAAGCTTCACATAAAGGAGGCCAGGTAGATAACAAAAAAAACTAATAAACAGCAAAATAAAACAAGCAAACTTAACAATAATCAATACACAGAATATAAACAAAACAAGAACAGAATTCACCATATAATATTCAAAATTATATTTGAAAAACAACAAAAAGATTATGATCATAAAATAAACAACCCTGGCTAAAATATAGTTGGTGAGCATAGAGAATGAAGTGCCATGGTGTTCTTTGATATTTTATATGACAATAACATTTCAATCTTGTGCCTGAAAAAGTAAGATAATAAATTCTCTTGGGTACAATAGTATTCTTTCTTAGTCACAACATTACAATTAACCTGAAAATGTAAAGTTAACAAAAGTAATTTGCCTTTGGCCCTGCCATTAGAGCAAAAGATACAGATGTGAATATTCAGAGATGGCATACAGTTACTGACTTGTATTTAGTAACAAATTGGACACAGATCTTGTCAGACTTTGAGAACTTTTAGCTTAGTCAACACCATTTTAGACAAAATAAATGACACAAAGATGTGTTGATCAATGGCATGGCAGACAGCAGTCAAATTCATCCCCTGCAGAAGCAGGGCCATCATTATGAATGCCAAGATTAATTTTTTTTTTTCTTTACTTTTGCCGTAGTTGCAGAAATAGTTTGGGAATTGGCTACTGATCAAAACTGTTGGCAGTATATTACTGCCAGCCATTATGCATACAATATCTCAAGGCAAAAGCCAAAGCCGATTGAATGCTGAGCAGCAAATGGAAAGAAATGTGACCTGTCACTGCAGATAGCATTGTACAATAAGAATTGTATGTTTCACTGAACTACATTGTGGAAATGAAATTTGTTTATCTGGGATATTGTACATGGTGCAAGAGCAAAGAGGCAGACTATTTGAAAGGTGGAGGTATTAGTGTAGTGCAATAAAAAGATGTCCAGAATTTAAATGGCATAATGCACAATCACAGACACACATGCTAGGTTGATTGACGTATAAGTAAATGTGTTAGTAAGTGGAAATGTGTTTCTAAAATATAATAAGTAGGTTTGCAAAAATGAACAATTTCTTTCATGCATACATCTGGCCAGATGGATAATCTACAGTATATTTTGAACACTATGAAAGAGTTCACATTTATAAAACATTATAACATGCAGAAATAATGAGAACTTTGAAACATGTGCAATAACATTTTGGCATATGCTGCCCCAAGGTGTCAAATTAGCTATGAAACTTTTCAGTAAAGCTGCCCCCAGTCTGTTGTTGTAGTCAAACATTTGGGTGGAAATCACAATTTCGCCTCTCAACAGTAAAAGACAAGAAAAATGGATTATCATTTATATCAGTAAGTGCCTATTAGCAACTATTATAATTAAACAATACAAAATTAAAATTTAAAATCTGAAAATTCAAAGGAACTTGTAAATATATTAGTAAATTAGCCTAATGTTATTTCATTTTGCTACAAAATAGGAAGAGGTAAAAAGGTGTCCTTTTAAGGGATATTGCAAATAGCGAAATTCAGTAGACTTCTTGTACTTGATGATGAATGCCTTATGACCAAATATAGTTATCCCAGAGCCATTATTATAGAATTATGGCAGCAGATTCTATAAATCAAGTCCTAGAAGGGCTTATGAACAACTGTACAACTGCAAGTTCTCTCAGTGCTTGAATTTCTGGCAACTGGAACAGGCATAAAATCCATATTTAATTGTATAGAGTTTGAGGTTTCCGTTACTTACTGACTTTTAACACAGGATCAAACCGTAAAAGAAGTTGGAATTCAGACAAAATTTCCAAATTTAACAGGCACCACACTTTTGACAAATAACCATTGTCACACACGTGCGCATGGGAGGCAGCTAAAGGGCTTGAGTAAGGGCAATTCCGATTCAGACCAGGATGTGACAGAGTGCACTGACTCTTTTTCTCCCTTTTCAGCAGACCAGTCATGGGAGATTCCACCTGGTCCTCTTGACATCACTTCCAGGACTGAGCCTATGGAAGAAGACCTTGCCGGCACTGGTCCCTGTGATGTCACGTCCGGGCTCGAGCCTATGGTTGAAGACCCTCATGAGCCCAACCCCTTTGACCTCACTTCCTGTCTTCCCCTTTAAAAGCCTGCACCTTTTCCCTATTCCCTCAGTTCTGTTTTGGACTCTGTTTTGTGCACATCAGTGCTGTATTCATTTTTATGACATTGCAGCCAGGATACCAATTATACGGGTGGCTGCCCCAAACCTTGCTATGACTCTGTGTGGAGTTTGTAACACTGGCGTAGTCGGCAGGATGGAAAGGTCCCAGAAGAGAAGGGGACAGGACTTGCACTATACCCAAGTGGGAGCGTACCGGGGCCGAGTTTTCAGACGGGGAGGGTGTCCTGCGATTCGGAAAGACCTGGTGCAGGCTCCGCTCCCGACTCACTTTACTGGACAACCCAGGCGGGCCAGGGGGTGTGCGAGAGGGGCTCACAGACTTGGGCTGCCCCAGAGGAAGGAGGCGAAGGGGGCTTATTATGCTCTCCTGGGGGAGAGTGCCCGTCTCCCTGTGAAGGCAGAACCCCGAGTTTCACCTAGAGGTACCCCAGGCTGGCAGGTGAATGAAATAAGAAAGTGGAGGTTCGACCCAGAGCGGCCGACCCACAAGCAAGCCTGGTCATTATGGGCTGCGGTAGGGCACTGGTTATGGCCAGGTGAAAACAAGCCCTACCAAATAATAGAGCAGGTGGATTGCTACCTGCTTCTAAAGGCACTACCCCACGGTTTCACCCAGCCAGTCTGGGGTAAAGACTTTCAAAATATGGAAAAGTCAATCAACCTCACTGACGCACAGGGGACGGCCTCGCAACCTGGGGAAGCAGAACTGTCCCTTAGTCGAGCTCAGCCGCTGTACATCCCTAGACCTAGTCCACCAAAGCCCCCCATCCCACCCAAAGGTTCAACCTGGAGCTTGTGCCGACATCCCCAGAGTCGCCGGCGCGCAAACCACTTGGGAGCGAGGAGGAATGCAGGTGGAAGGGGAGGAGGGGTTGATGTTCTCTGACTAACCCGTTGGCGGTCCCACACACTGGCGTGGTGATCGTAAACGGGTACAAGACCACAGCCTTGTTCGATTCCGGTAACAACATTACCATTGTTGCCCACCGATTTGTGCTACAGCGACAGTGGTTAAAATTTAAGACCAGTATAACCGGTGTCCACAGAGAAATCCGCTGGTACAGGTCTGCCATCTGTGTCATCAATTACGGAGGATCGGTTCAAAAATTAACCATGGCGGTCCTCCCACATCCTCCACACCCGGTGATACTAGGGCGGGACTGGTCTAAAATTAAAAGCGGTGAGACACATGCAACTCCTGGTGTTAACTTAGACCTAGATGTAGGTAGAGATGAGCCGTCTCAAGTGGCCTCCACACTGTGTAACCAGCCGGCAGAGAGAGACGAAGCTGCCTCCCTGAGTGACATGGCAACTCCCGGACCATCGCGAGCTGATAAGTCACCCTCCAGTGCCAAGACGGAACGGGAGGAAACCACACTCCTTGAGGTTGGCCAGGACCCTCTCTCCCTCTTACAGTTTCAATTTAGAGAAACGCCTGATTCATTTAGAAGGGAACAGTGGAATGACGATTCCCTTAAATTTGTTAAAAATGCAGTAGTCCTTGTCAATGGCCAGCGCACTTACCAGCCCATGCCACAGGGTCCTCACTTTGTCTTAGAGAATGACCTTCTGTATCGTGTAGCTGAGCATGAGGGACAGGAGAGATGGCTACTGCTAATCCCGCGGACCTTCCGGCAGCAGGTCTGTGAGTTAGCACACGCCCACCTCCTAGGTGGCCATTTGGGAACCGAGAAACCCCTGGAGCGGATCAAGTTCCGCTTTCATTTTCCAGGAATCAATGAGGAGGTTCGTCGCTTTTGTACTTCCTGTCCAGAGTGTCAATTGCGACAAATTCCTAGGAAGGACCGTGCTCCTCTTGTTCCTATTCCCCTAATTGATGTTCCCTTTCACAGATTTGGGGTCGATTTAGTTGGACCCCTAGAGCCCTCCGTCTCAGGACACAAGTACATTTTAGTCCTCGTGGATTATGCTACCAAATACCCCGAAGCTTTTCTGTTGCGCTCAGCTACTTCTAAAGCCATCGCACGGGAATTACTGGGGGTCTTTGCGCGTGTCGGCATCCCTAAGGAAGTCCTGACGGACCAAGGGATGCCTTTTATCTATTTTTACCTATCTGATTCAATCAGACTCTCATACAAATGCCCCTCATCCTTTTTGCCTATCGGGAAGTCTCTCAAGCCTCCAAGGGGTTCTCCCCTTTTGAATTATTGTATGGGTGGCAACCCCAGGGCCTATTAGATATCTTAAAAGAAGGATGGGAAGAAGAGGCTCTTTCCTCTACAAATATATTGGAGTATATCGCACAATTATGCAATAGATTTGGTAAAATTCGGCCCCTCCTTAAAAGAGGCACAAGCAGCACAGGTCTGATATTACGACCGTGGCACGTCTCTCCGGGAGTTCCGCCCGGGAGATCGCATCCTGGTCCTAGTACCTAGCTCCCACACTAAGTTACTGGCCCATTGGCAAGGCCCCTACGAAGTTAAGGAGAAGAAAGGACTTGTCGACTATTTGGTGAGTCAAATAAATTGTCAGCCGAGGGAGCGGGTTTACCATATAAATCTGCTGAAACCGTGGAAGGACAGGGATCCTGATCCCTCCTCTGGTCAGCCTCACTCACTCTTTGCTCACATGGCTAGCCTTAACTTCTGTGCGGATTTAAGTCCCAGACAGAGATGGGAGCTGGAAACAGTTATCCTGTCCATCCCAGAGGTCCATCCATCCATCCATTCATCCATCCTTTTCTGCTTATCCGAGATCGTGTCGCAGGGGCAGCAGCTTGGGCAGAGATGCCCAGACTTCCCTCTCCCCGGCCACTTCTTCTAGCTCTTCCAGGGGAATCCCGAGGCTTTCCCAGGCCAGCCAGGAGACATAGTCCCTTCAGCGTGTCCTGGGTCTTCCCTGGGGCCTCCTCCCGGTTAGACGTACCCGGAACACCTCACTCAGATGCCCGAGCCATCTCATCTCACTCCTCTCGATGCAGAGGAGCAGCGGCTCTACTCTGAGCCCCTCCCGGATGACTGAGCTTCCCACCCTATCTTTAAGAGAAAGCCCAGGCACCCTGCAGAGGAAACTCATTTCAGCCGCTTGTATTGGCGATCTCGTTCTTTCGGTCACTACCCATAGCTCATGACCATACTGTAGGTGAGGGTAGGAATGTAGACTGACTGGTAAATTGAGAGCTTTGCCTTACGGTGCAGCCCCTTTTTAACCATGACAGACTGATGCAGAGCCCGCAACACTGCGGACGCCACAACGATCCGCCTGTCCATCTCATGCTCCATTTTTCCCTTACTCATGAACAAGACCCTGAGATACTTGAACTCCTCCACTTGGGGCAGGATCTCGCTCCCAACCCTAAGAGGGCACCCCATCCTTTTCCGACAGAGGACCATAATCTCGGATTTGGAGGTGCTGATTCCCATCCCAGCCACTTCACACTCAGCTGCGAACCGATCCAGAGAGAGCTGAAGATCACGGCCTGATGAAGCGAACAGGACAACATCCTCTGCAAAACGCAGTGGCCCAATCCTGAGTCCACCAAACCGGAACCCTCAATGCCCTGGCTGCACCTAGAAATTCTGTCCATAAAAGTTACAAAGGGCAGCCCTGGCGGAGTTCAACTTGCACTAGAAATGGGTTCGACTTACTGCCGGCAATGCGGACCAAGTACTGACACTGGTTGTACAGGGACCGAAGAGCCCTTATCAGGCAGTCTGGTACCCCTTACTCCCGGAGCACCCCCCCACAGGATTCCCCGAGGGACACAGTTGAACACCTTTTATAAGTCAACAAAACACATGTAGACTGGTTGGGCAAACTCCCATGCACCCTCCCTGCTAAGGGTGTAGAGCTGGTCTTCCTGAATCCGAGGTTCGACTATCGGACGGACCCTCCTCTCCAGGACCCGTGTCCGGGTGAGGGAAAACACCATCCAAATTTTTTGTTCTTCATAGGAGGTTATGTTGAACCGCTCTTTGTCTCATCCCTCACCTAGGACCAGTTTGCCTTGGGTGGCCCTACCAGGGGCATAAAGCCCCAGACAACAGAGCTCCTATGATCATTGGGACACGCAAACCCCTCCACCACGATAAGGTGGCGGTTCAAGGAGGGGCGTCCCGGAGGTAGTGAGTGAAAACCCCGGAAGGACCTCCCTGATTGAGCACAGCATTGTGACACACCCCAGGGTTATAGTCAGAGAACGTCTGTATTGTCTTCCCGAGGCAAAAAGAGCTGAAGTGGAACTTGAGATCAAGCACAAGCTGGAACTAGGAGTAATTAAAGAAAGTCATAGTCCCTGGTCCAGTCCCATTGTATTGGTCGCTAAGCCTGACGGGAGTTGGAGGTTTTGCAACGACTTCTGTCGACTTAATCAAGTTTCCCAATTTGATGCTTATCCAATGCCACGAGTGGACGACCTCCTTGAGAGGCTTGGACAGGCTCAATATTTGACCATGCTGGACATGGCAAAGGGGCACTGGCAGGTTCCTTTAACGCGAAGGTTAAGACCGCGTTTAGCACCCCTAGCGGACACTGGCAGTATTGTGTCCTTCCATTTGGGTTACACGGGGCTCCAGCAACCTTTCAGCATCTGGTGGGCAAAATGCTCAGGCCCCATAACTCATACAGTTCTGCCTACCTAGATGATGTGGTCATCTATTCCAGCACATGGATGGAACACCTACAGCAGGTAAAAGCAGTATTGCGGACACTTGGTGAGGCCTGGCTTCGGATTAATCCCAAGAAATGTTTCTTTGGGTTGAGCGAAGCCAAGTATTTTGGCTACCTGGTTGGTTGGGGTACCATGAAGCCACAGTGCTCTAAAATAGATGCCATTTTAGAGTGGCCCCGTCCGTGAACCAAGTGGCAGGTCCATGCTTTTCTTGGGTTAGCGGGATACTAACGCCGGTTTGTGCCCCGGTTCTCGGAGAGAGCGGCGCCCTTGACTGATTTGACAAAGAAGAGGGCTCCAAACATTGTGATATGGACTGAAAAGACAGGCGCTGCATTTAGTGACTTGAAGCAGGCCCTTATGTCCACACCTGTTTTGAAAGCACCTAACTTTTCTTTACCTTTCATCCTCCAGACGGACACTCCGGACACAGGCCTGGGAGCCGTGCTGAGCCAAAGCGTCGATGGTGTGGAACACCCCATCATGTTCCTGAGCCGGAAACTGTTGGACCAGGAGACCAGGTATGTGGCAGTGGAGAGGGAGGCTTTGGCAATTAAATGGGCAATTACTCAGCTGAGTTACTACCTGTTGGGCTGGGAATTCACCCTTGTCATTGACTATGCACCTTTACTCCCTGCACAAGGAGTCAACTCTGTGGTTTCTTGACCTCCAGCCGTACAAGTTTTTGGTCATTCATCATCGGGGCTCTCTTCACACCAACTCCGATGCTCTTTCTTGGGTTCACAACCTCTTGGTTAGGATCGCCCGACCCGACGGGTCTGGGCTGAGGGGGGGGCCTTGTCACACACATGCACATGGGAAGCAGCTAAAGGGCAAATCCGATTCAGACCAGGATGTGACAGAGTGCACTGACTATTTTTCTCCCTATCCGGCAGACCAGTCACGGGAGATTCCACCTGGTCCTCTTGACATCACTTCCGGGACTGAGCCTATGGAAGAAGACCTTGCCGGCTCCGGCCCCTGTGATGTCATGCTCGGGCTCGAGCCTATGGTTGAAGACCCTCATGAGCTCGGCCCCTTTGACCTCACATCCTGTTTTCTCCTTTAAAAGCCTGCACCTTTTCCCTATTCCCTCAGTTCTGTTTTGGACTCGGTTTTGTGCACATCAGTGCTGTATTCATTTTTACGATATTGCAGCCAGGATACCAATTGTACAGGTGGCTGCCCCAAACTTTGGTATGGCTCTGTGTGGAGTTTGTAACACCATACAGCTACTACTATAGGTAAAAGAATATACATAGATTTTCAGAAAAACATTATTGTTCTTTTAATGTACAGTACAATACCACCATGTAACTGCACTATCCAATGTAGCTGCCCAAAAGAACACTCCTTACTGCTTTCTTTCTGTGGAACAGCTAGGTGGAGCAATGCCTTGAAGAAGGTGCTAAAAGGAGCAGTCAGTACTTTGAAGAGGACTAGAAAAGCACAATAATTGTGTTGAGTTTAGCATAATTAGAAAGATTACAACATATTACATGAAGCAGTAATGTTGCTGCCTTATTGATCCAGATCACTCACCCTATCACAAGTTTGTGTGATATTATGAACATTCTTTCTGTGTGTCAATTTTTTACCACTCCAGTTATTCATTCCACATCCCACTCTTGCACATGCCTATGCTCATTCATACTGGGTCAATTTATAGTCCCAAGTCAGTCTACCCTTCAAACAACACACCAGAAACATATTGATAATGTGTAAACTCCACACAGACATTGGCCTGGGGATGATTCAAGCAGACGGTAGTTAAACAATGGTCAGTTCATTTTTAGGGATGATCGAGTAGAACACCTTTCTACAGGTGACAATGGTTTCCATTAGTGAATCATTATGAACAAAAACCTCCACCTCTATAGCTCTCCATGTCCTGTTTTAGTTATTGCTAGTCTAGGAATGCTTAGTTTCATTGTGTTCAAGTCTCTGATCTAAATTCCTCCATTCCATTCCTGGAAATATTTATATTATCATGCTAATATGTTTAGCGCCGTGTAACTGATCTATAATAGCAATACAGTTCCTGCTGCCATATGAATATAATGTCTAACCAGAGTTGAAATAAACGTAAAAATATCAAAGCTGTCCATTGGGCCTGACTAAGCACAGGCATTTGTTGACATCTCACTGATTGAGTGTCATATGCAAGTCCAACTTCAAAGGCACTCCTACACATTATGTCCCCTCTCTCTTCTTTATACCCCTTGTGGAGGTTCACCCCAGAACACAGACAGACAAACATCAGATGTCCAAGAAACACACACGTTTAATATTTTTTCAGTGTATAAAGCACCTTACAATGCCCTTCTCTACACATGCAGTCCCTTTCTCTTTCTTCTCCTTCTTCTCTGTCGCCCTCACTCCTCCTCTCACAAGCTCTGTCTTCTTCTTGCTCCTGACTCCTGCTCCACTAATGGAGTGAGGTGACCCCTGTTATAACACCCTGGATGTGCTCCACAATGACCATCCCGCAACACTTCCTGGTGTGGGAGAAGTTTCTCTTGAGCACCTGGAATGCCTGGAATTTCTTCCGGCAGCACTTCCGGTTGTAGTGGAAGTGCTGCAGTCCAGGGCTCCATAATCCTCCAGGTGCCCCCTGGCGGTGACCACAGTCCCCAACAGGGCTGAGCCTCCAAGCTCTGATCCCGTGGCCCCGACACAGACCAGGTTGGCTGCCCTCTCATGATCCAGGAGAGCTGGTTAGGGTCCCCAGCCATCCTCCACACCCTGACTGTAGTGCTGCTGTGCTAATGATTCTTTAATTCTTAAATTAATGAATTACATTTATTTAGTGCCTTTCTAGCTGCCCAAAGTGCTTTACATGGTGAGTGGGAAGCCACTTCAATCATCTCCAATGTGTCGCAACCACCTGGATAATGCAATGCCTGCCATTCTTGCACCACTACACTCACCACACATTAGAGATCATAGAGATATTGCAAAAGATTTTTTCATTCTGACAATTGCTGGGATGCTTAATACTTTCTTTTATTTATAGCTGTCTTTCAAATTATCTATGTTGCCTACAACTGGCAAAGTAGCAGGACCCAAGTTGTTCCAACTGTGGCTGCTCTTCTGTATTCAGATGGTTTTAGGAAACAATGTTGGTTGCCTCATAGTCTCTTGTGACCACTCACTGTGACCAGCAGAACTGACTTCTGTGGTATCCTTTGTCTTTCTAAGGCAGCCTCTATGTACTGACACCATTCGATCATATGCCTAAATATTCCTCTTGCCCATGGAAAATAAATGCAAACTGGGTAACCAATAAATTTAAATTTAACAATCAGAATAAAGGCAAGATTATTAGAGGTACAATGTAAGTCTCATGAGAAATCATTTTTATTCCATGAAAGTGACAGCAGAAGAGTATAATAAATGGTGAGCTCCTGTTGACAAGGAGCAGTTTTGCACTACTAAAATTCAAATAAATAAATAGGGCTGAGGTACAGTGGAGACAGGTGGGTCTGGAAGTTAAATGTTTCTGGGAAAATTAAACCCCAATGGAATGTAAATGGATGTTCTCTGATGGGGTGCACTTTGAGGATGTACTCTTTATGCTGAACTTGGGCAGCAACTTCCTGAAAGGAAGGAAGTGCAACCAGGGGAGTCCTTCATTAGTTTAGCTATTTTATTGCTGTATGCAACATAGAGGATGGAGTTGTTTTTTTTTCTTTTTTTGTGTTTTGCACCTGACCTCACTAAACCAAATAAACCAGTGATCATAGGGTCCATAATGTGAAGGACTCAGTACAGTCATTAATGAACCCATTATTTTAACATGGCTTTCTCATAGCTACATTTTAGTGTATTCATGTTAATCTATATATGCATTGAATTATCATTTTTATCAAGGATCCGCAATCCGTACTAGTCCCTACTATTCTGCTGTTCTTTTCTGTGCTGTGCTACCACCACCTGATCAAAGCACCGTGCAGTCACCACATTGATGAATTGAAGGCCAGAGGTCCACATGACCATCATCATCTAATTCTTCCACGTGACGCCTGAAAGCAAGAAGGACTGATTTAGATCATTTATATTAAGTAGAATGCCCAGTGGGGGCTGTGCAATTTTGTGGCCTTGGAAACCCTGCAGATTTTCTCCAGCCCATCTGGAGTTTTTTTGCTGTTGTTTTTTCTGTCCTCCTGGCCCTCTGACCTAACTTTATTCATTGTTACTTAGTATTGCCTAATTTTGTTTTTGTTTCATATAAACTTCTCTTTCTTTATCTTGTAAAGCACTTTGAGCTAAACCATTTGTATGAAAATGTGTTATATAAATAAATGTTGTTGTTGCTGTTGTTTAGCATTGAATTTGATGATTATGTCACGCAATATCCAACAGCTGAGCACAGACTTAAATGTGTTGACTCGGTTCTCAATATAATCTAAACAGTAACAACATTTATTTCTATAGTATATTTTCATACAAAGGTTGTTGCTCAAAGTGGTTTATAAGATGTCAAAAAAAAGTTGCAAGAAAAAACAAAACAAATTAGAAACAGATAAGAATAAGAATAAATGCATGGCATAACAACCTATATTAGATACCAGTAACGGTGGACTGCACGATAATGTGCAGTGAATACACTTGACTTGAGCATTCATATTTTTCGTACTCTTTCCCTGTACGTTTAGTATTCATTTGCTCAGAGGTTGATGTGCTTGCTGCTTCCTGAGCATCTCTTTTTTTCTCAACCCTAGCAGCCTGCTTCTTCTCTTCTTTCGTCGGCATCTTTTCACGTTTAAACTGATTAAGTCAGTGTTTATGTTGTAATAATTTAGTACATTTTCCTTAATTTTTTACTTAAGCTGGCACCTAAATCATTCTTGTGGCAGATTGAAGAATTAAGATATGAAGAGGTAGTGGAGGTGATGACGAAGGTGGTAGGGATAAGAACAGTGCCCGCACTCATGAGCTGCACGGCAGCCCTGCTGCCTGCTGCCGAGAGTTGATTCTACAATAAAATAAAGAATAAACAAAGAATAACCTTGGAGGTCAATCTTCACCCAAAAGCAGATAGTACACTCCATGTAGTATAGTGGTATCAAATTTCAGGGCAATAGGTCAAACAGTTTGCGAGGTACAGGTGATTTAAAATCCTGGACAGACAAACGGACAGCAACGGTAGCATATTATATAAGAAGAAGAGTACATCAAGCAACTTAGAAAACATACATATACAAGTAATAGAAAAAGTAGAGTCCTTATACTGTATATAGATTCATTTTTAAGTCTCTAATGATAAGTCTGATGCTATCTTCGGAGGAGTCCGGGGAGTTCAAAAACAACTAACTACTAAAACAGTGAACACATTAAATTTGATGATTTGTGAGACATTATGCTTTTTAAACTAAGATCCAAAGTTAAATGACAGGTAGTCATAGCCAGAACAGCATGGGTACATGACAGCATATCATTCAAGCACTGCTCTTAGCCATCCATGACAGGTTATCATTTGGGTTATTCAATAATGCAGTTTTTGGCAAATAGCAAACCTTCATGCCACCTTAAATTGTAAATGACTTAGCCTTTTGTAGATTCTCCTTTAATACCAGAGCAGTATAGAGATACCTCTTCAGGACATTTCATGAACTTTCTGACAGTGTTCACAGCCTTGCATTGCTCAGTCTCACTATTTTTGGATCATGCTGCAAACTCCATATTTGGAATGAATGTGTTTTGACAAAAAACAGCGAGGTTACTATGGGAGAACATCTTCTTATTTTACTGTATTCAATTTAATACAGGTCAAAAAAGTTTTTAAAAATCACTACATTTTGTTTTTTGTTAGCTTTTTACAAATGTCAATTTTTTTTTAAATTGAGGTTTTACAGCTTTTAGATTTCATTCTTAAACTGCAGAAGGACATTTTAAGTCTGAACAAAGAATAAGACAAATGTCTTTTTTCAAACAGCGGTAAAAAAAAAGACTGTGTAGAAACAGATGACCCATAGATTTTGAATGCCAAGTTCCCTCAGGTGACAAAATCTGAATGCTTCAGCAGTAAGCAATCAAATGCAAGTTGTATATTTTGCAATTTATGTTTTTATTATGAAAATGTTCCAAGAAAATGAATCTCAGTCTTATGTCACCCTTTGTTAAACCTGCATGATATGTTATTCACTTGTCAGCCAGTCATTCTGGTATAAGAATAATTCGGTTATATTTTGTTATTATCAGATACCACGGTGGCTGTGTACTTAACATAATTGCCGTGCAGATTTAATGTCTGAATATTGTGCCTGATTGTTGTCAGTGTGCACGTTCACGCTCTGTCTACATCGATGGTCCTTCATGTACTCCAGTTTTCTTCTCACATTACTAAAGATTTTTGTGGTAGTGGATTGCTGCCTCTAAAGTAACCCCAGGGTGAGGACGTTTGGATGTGTGTGCCCTGTAATAGACTGGTGCTTCATGCAGGTTTATTTCCTGCTTTGGACGGAGTGCTCAACACACTTTATTCTTGAACATGAGTTCCTTGAAATTAAAAGAATTCAAAGGCATCTTCAACTAAGGTATTAAGTCGCAGAGGAAGTGGACTTGAAGGTCCATGAACTGACTGCAAGACAGAAAAGCCAGCCAGGGAGTGAAATGCTTGTGTTCGACAATTAATCAAATGTGAAGGTTTCTGCTACCGTGAGATATGAGACTTGTGCCAAACTGTAGTTGATCCCGCATTTAACAAACCTGTACCTATCTGCAAGTGTGTTTTCTCTGTAATTCAGTCAGCTCTAAAAAGCCAGAGATCAGCCCAGTTTGTCATAGTATGTATTTGTGTGTTGTTGTTATATTGCTTCTTAATGGACTAATTCACATGTTTTTAAACAGCATAAGCACCCCGGCAACGTCTTTAAAGTCTGCTGCATACCTTTGAAGTTATTTTGTTAATTCTGACTATTTAGAATCATCAAATCGTTCTAATACAGTTGCTTTTATCCACCTACTGGTCAGATGCTTCCCTGCAGAGTGTTCTGTTTACGCTAGTAAAATTAAATCTTTCTCTATAAAGTTTCAATACCTTTGATTTTCCATTGTATTTATCTATTATATTAGGGGCATGGAATGAAACTGCAGTTGCAAGCTAACTAGCATGATGACCAAGACAATAAAAATGATTTGTGCATGACATAATCCTCTGCATTAAACACAGTGTAACACACAATACCTGATAACATATTTACTGTCAGCTGCTAATAAACTTTAAAAGGTGCATATTTGGTCTTACAAATTAATGTGTGAGCAAAGAGTTATACGATAAAATGTCTCATAATTGTTTTATTGTTTTGTTAATTTTATTGTTTATGCTTATATTAATAGAATTGGTAATGGCAATCTGCCTTTTTTAGTTAGTTTTTTTTTTTTAAGTAGATTATTCTGTTAGCAATTATCTATATCAAAAAAGCTTTTAAAGCAATTACTGTAATTATCAGATATCTATAACTTTGTTTTGAAGTGCTAACAAAAATAAAGAAAAAAATGACAAAAAAAAAAAAAAAAACAAGCAATGGCATTGAATATATGTATCAGGTTTTGGTCCAAAATGGGGAAGTTGCTTCACAACACACCACAGAATTTAGTCCTAAGGAGTATCCCCTGGCAGCGTTTGTTTAAAAATGTATTGAAATCTATTGTTTGAGTGCATAAAAGAGAGCATCTCCACGAGGGTTGAGTGACAACACAATATTGGTTATTATCTTTACTAATAAAAGGCAAAGCCCTCACTGACTGACTGACTGACTGACTCACTCACTCACTCACTCATTCACTCATCACTAATTCTCCAACTTCCCCAATAATGTTACTGAAAAACTTACAGCCACCGAAACTTTGTAACGGCACGAAACTTCAGGTCACGTGTCTGCAAAAGAACCTAATTGAGGCAACTATTTTTACTGGCAGTTGCTCGGGGAGAGAGTTTTTATTCCTCGCATCCCTGTTATACCCTCTGATCTCCCATTTCAATTCAAATGCCTCCAATTCCCAGTAAGGCTCTGCTTCGCAATGATAATTAATAAGTCTCAGGGACAGACCCTACAAAAGGTTGACATTGATTTGAGGCAAGATTGCTTTTCACATGGCCAACTAGACGTTGCATGCTCAAGAGTAAGCTCGCACAGCTTGGTCATATTACAATCGGAGTGCCGAACTGACAACGTGGTATACAAAGAGATCCTTAACAAATAATTATTGGTATATTTTCCCTCAGTTTAAAATAAAGCCTTTTGGTGATATTCAGTTTTGAGGGATGTTTTTTTTTTTGATCACACACCTATTCAAAATCTAAAGACTTCGTCCTATATGGTGTCATAAGAATAAACAGAAGATATCAAAAGGTTTGAGGCAGCCACCTGTATGTTTTGCCCTGGCTGCAAAATGAGTTTGTTTTAAGAAGAGTTTTGTTCATGTTCAAGTCCAAAACAGAACTGATTTAAGGCTGTAAAGATGGCAGCTTTAAAGGCCGAGACAGGAAGGGACGTCATCGGGACCGGTAGTGACATCATAATGTGTGCTGGAAACGAAAGTGACAGCATCATTGACACCGGAACCGTGCAGGATTTCCCATGGATGGTCTGCAAAGGACTGAGAGACAAAGTCAGTGAACTTCGCCACCCCCTAGTCTGGCAGTTAAACTACCATTATTCAGGACCTTTAGCTGCCTCCCAATCGCACATGTGTGAAGTTAAAGGTAATTCTAAGCCAGACCGGGGGGGGGGTTGGGGGGGGGGGGGGGGCCCTAACCCTTCTCCTGTTATCTCTTCAGACCAGCCGCGGGAAAACCTATCTGAACCAAGAATGTCACTTCCGGTTCCGGCGCCCAGAAGAACGTCACTCCCGGTTCCAGCGCCAAGACTAATGCCAGGAGAACATCACTTCCGGTGACCCTTCATCACTTCCTGTATGACCACTTAAAACTGCCATCTTTTACAACCTTCATCAGTTCTGTTGTGGACTCCATACTATCCTCATCTCAATTCAAACTTAAAGAATCCTTTGCAGCTAGGAATATTATACGGGTGGCTGCCCCAAACCTTTTTCTACGTGTGTCGAGTCTCTTCATTTTACAGTGACAATGGTTAAAAACAGAACATTTCCACTGTTTAGTATCATAAGTATGGTACAAGTTGTAGAAGATTAAAGTCACATTGCGGGAGTGAGGAATATATGCTGTTCTGTTCCGGGCTCAAACACACACACATACTCTATGAGCCTTCTCAGCCTATAGATTTGCACTGTGGTAACTATTGACGGCCAGCTGCAAACCATCTAAATCAGAAGGTGGCAACGTCAGTCCTGAATACGATGTTAAACTAGCTTCCTGCTAGTCATATATCTGTAATGTATTTCAAGATACAAAATTCACAAAATACATTTCTGTTCATCTCATGATATCTGACATACATTTCAGTGTATTTTAAAATAGGTGTTCCAGTTTCCTTCTACTTTCCTAAGAATACATTGCAGTGTGAACAGTGATTTTCATTTCTTTCTACTGTGCTGTGCTATAGATATGTTTATTCTGCAAAACATACTGTGTTGATTCAGCCTTCCACCTTAATGTACCTTCTTCTTTGATTTTTTTTTATGCAGACATAGTATGTAAAATAAATGGAATACCAATCCCTTTTATTTGAAAAATTATAGGGGGACCAGTATTGTAGTTTAGACTGGATTTTGAATGGAGTTAAGCAGCGAATCATGCGGCACCAACTATATAATTAAATGTGCATGTGGTTTGAATGTTGCCATTGTGATTTTATTCATATCATCCTTCATCTGATCTTTTTTTATTCCAATGGAGCTATCAATTCAGTTGTATGAACTAGTGTAGCCATAGTTTAATCCAAGAGGAGTGCACCCAAGAGGAATGGAGCCATAGTCTAACTTACTGTTATTTTCATTTTGAAAGTAATTTCTAATTTAAGCACTACTGTGCTTATTGCAGCTTCTAGAATAGTCTTTACAATAATAGTGTTGTGACCCAAAACAGATTGTATGACATCAAGACATGCGCATTCATACACTCTATCCAGCATTATGTAATTTGACCATTTGTCTTATTTAAAAACAAAGATTGCCCTCTGCTGGTGAAAGTAGTTTCAGTATATTACTAGTGGCGAGCGAAATAGTTTGCATGACATTGAATTCACAGCAGTGTTTTTCTCCACAAAAAATTCTGCGAAATAAATTCCTTTCCACTTCCAGTAAAATTCATTCCACACAAGTAGAAACATGTTTAGGGAGAGGCTTCATGCATTAATTCTGCATGTGTCTGCCAGTCATTTAGTTCTAAAATAAACATCTAGTGGGGGTAAAAAAATCACCAGAAATGTGGATTTCATCAAGGAGGATGGTGATGGGGGTGAAGGGGCATTTAAGGGGTGACTTTCTAAGAACTGAATTTTTCTGTGGAGAAGTAATGTGCATGGTGGGGCATTTTAATGTGATTTCACGTGGGAATTATTCAGTGTGTAAAAAAATGTGATGTGAATGAGAGGTATAAATAGAATAGATTTTACCAGTAAGGTACAAATTACATGCTTTACAGTTGGAGAAAAGAACACACGTAGCCATAGGAGTGTCAATAAGTCTTTAGAGACCAATATTCCTTGTTTTCTACTTAAAAAGAAATGTAGTCAGTTTTCACTTTTTTAATGATAAAATCACATATGAAACAAATATTATTGTCAGTTTTGCAAAACTGTATGCAAATTGAAACATGCCTATTTTGTTCATCACAATATATATTACAGCAGTAAAATGACAGACTGCATGAGTATGCCCATGGTCAGTTTTGTTTGCAGATTCACAAGTTGGGAAAAAATGTATATCAATGTTTACAATGCAATTCTTCACTGGCAGCATGATTTTAGTGAGCTGAAAAGCACTATCCACAAAACACACAACTGGAAATGGGTAACTGTAAATTAAAAATTGTACATTGTGCTCATCTCTTCTACTTTGAAAATGCATGTATGGTTAAATCCAGCCTGCAAGAAATGTGAGTGAACTCCACACTCACTCAACATCACTCTGTCTTTGATGCCTGTGCTAACTTTGTACCTAATTCAAAATCTACTTGACCCCGAGTTTTAATTTATTCTTGGTGACTTCACTACCTTTTCACACATTTGAAAGTAAAGCAAGACTGAAGCCCTTTGCTCAGTGTGCAGTTTAAACTAATTGCCTTGTTTTTTGTATATGTTTCTATAATTTTACTTATCTGACATGTTCTACAGTGATCTGGCACTTTATCCAGGATCAGTTCCTACCTTTTGTCAATTTCTCCCGGTGTTGTCCCTGGCTCCACATGACAATGAGCTAGATAAACAAGTTAAAAAAATTAAAGGATTGATGGAAAACTCCTTCATCACCCTTTATCTCACAATGGCACAAGGAAGTGTTTTTGCAATAAACATTGTGACCATTAGGGGGCATTTGGTAGATCTAGGCTCAATAAAGTATAATAGTGTGTTTTTTTTCACAATCAAATATGCTGGCATGTTTATTGTTGGGTTTCTCTCATTGAGTAGATGCCTGTCAGGCATTTTGGTATATGTGAAACAGCCTCTCTGACAGAGTTACTTTTTTTCTTCTGAAGGATAGAAATTTCTCACTCACAACTTTCGGAAGCCTTTCATACAGTTTTCTTGCCTCCTCTTAGACCTTTCTACTCCCTTAAATTTTGGATCATTATTCTGGAGTTTTTCAAGACTGATGCACTTTCAGTTCTAATTTGAAAAGATAGCTGAACAAGTTTGAAGACATCCCAAGTTTCTCAGAATCTTATGTCATGGTCCCTCTAGTGGTCCCTCTGGTGCTCACAGCACATTTTGGAAGTGGAGGAAGTGACAGTTTGTTAACACCAGTTTATAATTTATTCAGTGTTCTGCAATTAGTTGTAATAAAGTGGATTAGTTAAGTCAGTTTTCTAGCAGTATGTTTGTGTGTTCATCGCCTTGAACTGAATAAGCAGGTTAAAACACTAAAGGAATGGATAAATGTGTGTGCATGGCCTGACAATTAAATAAATCTGAGATGTGCACTTTTTCTGCTTCCAAAATTATAAACACTATAGGTTCATATTAGAGTGGGCAGTATGGTCAAACATTAGGGTTAGGTTTAGGGTAGGGTTAGGGTCAAAAATCCATATAAGTGTATAATTGAAATATCTGACTGCCTGTACCAGTATCTGTACCATTATAATGCCTTATTAACACATAATACATCTACTACTGATTAACTGTGCACACAGGCACACCCTTGCCAATCAAAACACTTGTCAATTGCAGGTATTCATCTCTCTTGAACCAATAAAAATGTTTTCTGTATTGCTCGCTCAATCTCTTCTTCATTCACTCACACTACCACTGCTGCCAAGCAAACACAGCTCAAGACATGGCATCTTCCTGTGTATAGTGTCTATAAAAGACATTCACCCCCTTTATTATTATACAGTGTTTCAACACTGTGAATTTAATTTACATATTTCGACATCGGTGAACAGAAAAGGATTCTTTAATGTCAAAGACAAAAAAGATTTTGGCAAAGTGTTCTAAATTAATTCCAAATAGAAAACACAAAATAGTTGACCACATACGTATTTACCCCCTTCAAGTCAGTATTTAGTAGAAATAACTTTATCTGCATTTTTGAGCCTTTACTAGGAATTTAGCCGTCTAAGGACCTTTATCATTGGGCGAAAAATGACAAATTTCAATTACAATCAAGAATATTTAGACATTAAACATTTAAATTGAAGCACACATTTTAATATTTCAAATATCTTACGCAACTATTCTTGTTTATGATATACTTCGTCCTCATAAAATAAATCATTACATTTCTTAGGAACCCCCTGAATTATAACAGTTTACATTAATTAAGAAAATGTTTCTATATATATTTCTTTAATTTTAAATCAAAAATGTTTTGGGGTCTTTTATTTCTGTTTTCTTCTCTTTTTTCAGAAGTGGACATATGACTATTGCTTAAATGACATGTACTACATTGAATTATACTGCTTTCAAAAACTCAAAAGCATGTCTATAAAAAATAAACATACTAAAACACATGAGCTCTTTGAGAATCTTTAAACAATGCCTTTGGGGATATTTCAAAAATACCTGATTATAGGCAATGACATAGTAAAGCATACAAAAAAAATTGTACGTTTTTGGTTCATTAAACATATTCTTTGCAAGATTTGTGGCAATTATTATGTTACACCCAGACATTTGTGCCTCAGGTAAATAGAGAGTGATTTGTATTAGAGTGATTAAAAAGAGGAAGAGACAGAAAGAATTTCACTTGTCAGCTCATCAGCATTAGCGTTGTGTGACCTTGCTGTAAGGATGAATCGAGGTATATTACCCTGAGCAATACAGCATGTCCCCAGCTAATAAGTAAGCAGTATTCAGGAGGAGTAACATTTCAATTCATCAGCAGTTTTGTGACATTCCAGGAATGTGAAATTGCTCTAGTGGTTCAAATTAGCAAAGGGTTTTGATTTAGGCAAAGAATAAAACATAACATAGAGAGAGGCATTTAAACAGTTTATTTTGTGGATTTAGTAATTAAATTTGTTTATCAATGTATTAAATGTTTCCTGTTCAGTATCTATAAATGTTATTACCTGACTTTATTGTGATGCAATTTACAGTTAATATTGTATTACTTGTCAAACAGTATCTTTTATAATTAATTATCAAATTAAAGAAATGAAGGAATATTTTGTAATGTGAAAAAACTTCACTTATGTGAAATTAAGAATTTGAAACAAAACATATAAACATTGTAATTTATAAATAAAATATAAGGGGATGATGAAAGTGAAAACCCAAAGTATGAAAGCAAAAAATCAGCCCTTATGTGCATGATAGGATGCGACTGTTTTAAGTTTCACATTTACATTTATTTGCTTGGCAGATGCTTTTATCCAATGTGGACTTATCAGTCAGGCAGGGAGGCTTATCCACTTGCCTACCTCAAAAGCCATGCATGAGGCACCAGATAGTCCTTTTCATCCCACTTATTCTCTTGCTGTCCTATATTCCAGCTGCACTAACTCCTTGCTGGTTCAGCTCCCACCCCACCTGAACTTCTAACTCTAAGCTCTACAATATGTTTTCAGAGAGTGGTGTTTAAATTCCACTAGGGGCTGCTCCTCAGTTATTTCTTAGAATCTCCTTGAAAGTCTTAGGGCTGTCCCATCAGTGGACCCCGTGGCATCTACAGATGCACTACTGATAGCTCCCATGCAGTAAGGTTCAACCTTGCTTCCACCTAAGAAACCTATGCGGCCACCTTGAGAAGAGTAGTCCTGGTTTCTGACCACCCCCTATAATATCTTTTTCACTTCAGTGCAGTTGTCTACCTACAGTGGTACAGTTAACAGTGGAGGTTTTCTTGTGCCATGACAGCCCAATCCTTAAGTAACAATCTGTTAAAAGTATGGAGAAAACTCTTTGCACAATTAATCTGATATTTTCTGGTAAAAAAATCTTATTTACTAGAATGTACTTTTTCTGTCAAGTTCAGAGAGCAATTTTCTAACAAATCTAATATTTCTAAATGAAAAAAACAATATTTATGTCAGTGGTTCTCAACCTGTGGGGCAGGCCCCCTAGGGGGGTGCGAAGTAACAAAAAGAGGGGCGCGAAGATGTGGAAAAAAGAAAACAAGAATCAAAAATATGAAAAAAACATCTGTTGAAACCAAAACAAATTAACTTAAACTACATTCTGATACTAGAACAATAAATATAGAGTTAGATAAATGTTGATAAAAGTTAAGTAGGTATAATAAAATATGCATCTACATTTCAAAAAAATGTTAGGTGGGCGCGATTAAAACTGTTATGAAAACTCGGGTCGCAAATACTTAAAGGTTGAGAAACGCTGATTTATGTTATATTAGAAATAAGGTGGAGATAAATTTTAATGGCACAATTAAAGAAGTTAATAGTGCTAATGTTTTAGAGCTTCTATAGCTGTGATTTCTGGCTGGTATAATGTCTGTGTGATGCATGCACAGTCTTCCAATATTCTTTTTTTTTCTTTTACTGGGTAAATATTATCATGCATGTGTGCTTAGGGATCAGCTGTTAGGCTAAGGACTATTTATCTTGATTTGCATATTCAGATTTGCAAAATTCTGGGAGGAGTCGGGGTGGGACAGAAGGCACATGCATGCGTGTTACATTTCATGCTGACTGGGATTTATGGAGTGAAGTATGTACGGTTTTGTTTATCTGAATTTTTTTGTGCATACTCACATTTCCACTTTTGTCAGTATGCCATGTTTTAGTGTGACTTCTACGCACAACGTTATACATGAGGACCCATTATTAGCCACAATAGTTGGTCCAGCATAGTTGCCACATATTTCCCTAGTCCTCTGGGACACTTAAAAGACCACTGCACCATTATAGGCCACTTAAAACTAGTTCAATTCTTCCTTCTCCATTGACTTCAATGCATTTTAATAGAGTTCCGTAAAGTTCCTGAACATTTCCACATTTCCATGGGGTTCATTCATCAGTATTCATGCGTGAGACCCAAAGGTTTATTCAATAATTCATTCCTTCATTCTCCAGACCCAGTACTGGGAACAAGGCAGAAACCAAACTAGACTGGCTGAGCAGTCCATGGCTCACCAAGCTAACCCACATTCAGTCATCATGGAGAGGAAACTCATGTATAATGTTGAAAGTGAAAAAATTGCTAATTCTAATTTCTTTTTTAATGCACTTGTTATTTTTAGAGCCAAGAATTCTCTCATTTTTGTGTCCATGATGTTTGAGATCTAGTATGGTGGTAACCAATTCTTGTACTTAATATTCCTAAGGTTATAGAATAATTATAAAAGTAAGTAATCTTTTCAGAAGGAAATATATGAATAAACAAAAAGTACTTTACTTGTCCCAGGGGTCAGTTAACTTTTACAGACGCTCAAGAAATATCATAACAAACAGCAAGCCCACACAAATACACACTAGAATTGCAAAAAAGAGAAAACTGATTTTGATTTTGATTTTAGGAAATATTTTGCTGCTGATTTATTTGATGCATTTAAGTAATTTGCAAGCAAACAATTAGACATAATATGTTGTCCATTGAAAACAACTCTGTGTGTGCAATGATTTACATGATTTTCATGTAACTCAACTGAGCATGAAATTGAGAACCTTCCATTTATAGAAGTGAAGTTATATCATTTTTTGTCTCTAATTTTCAACCTCTATCCATTTCCATGCTTGTAGAAGTGAGGTCTAATAACTGACAATTGTAAATAGTAGTAACAGCAAGAAATCCCCTGGAGTAGACATTAAAAAAGCAATTAAATTACTGTTTATTTTGTTTTATTTATGCCTCAATATTAGATAAAAACAAGCCTACAAAAATAATTGATTACAGAGATAATTACAAATATTACGTATTTATAAAGATTTATTCCATTATTTTGTGAGTAGAAACATAAAGACTTTAAACACAATTATAGTAAGTCACAGTCTAGAAGAGTGTATCTAAGACAAAACATTAAGGACACCATCTTTTTATCATACTCTGCCTCAAATTTACTGTATATCTCACACATAGATGGCAAACAATGAACATGTTTACAAGTATTGGTGAGCTGATATTTACAAAAAAAACTATATGTGCATTTCCTTGGATTACACATTTGGTTAATTATTGTAGTGAGAAGTCAAGCAAAATGACAACTTTTATTGGCTAGCTAAAAAGATTACAATATGCAAGCTTATGAGGCAACACAGGCCCCTTCTTTAGGCAAGATGTAATTACTGTGAGAAGGGTTCCCTTACAGTGGGCAGAAACGACTACACAAAAGCAAAGCACTTGCTACACAGTAAGACGACTTTTACATTCAACTCTTTATTCTTCAATTAAAAGGTTTCTGTGTTCTGGTAATTACAACATGGATTAATGTATGACCTCTAGTATTAGGCTGTACCTACAATAGTTTGTTCATTTGAGGAGTATTGTGTTCATTGCTGAAATAAAGTAGTGACTGTAATGGACATCAGGCAGACACAGGAAGAACATGAAATTACACATAGTATGCATCAAACTTTAGCAATGACATGTATCTCCATAGCACGTTTTTATGCAATGGACATAGCTCAAAATGATTTACAACATGCAGTATCAAAGAAGTAGTTGCAGGCAAAGAAAAACAAATCACTTTCATAAGGCAGATATATACATAATTAAGAGAAATAGAATCTTTAAATAAAAAAGTTTCTATATGACAGTCCGATGATAAGGTCAGCTGGACAGGGTGGACAGAAAAAATTAAAAAGTAACACGGGAATTAGACTGGAATCTATACACTGTGAAGTGTCAATGCTGCCATCTGAGACATTGTGCTTCTCTAAAATCTAATTACCCAGTGTGCTGTGCCTCATCTATCACATGACTGAATATTTAAAAGTTTTATTTATACATTTAACAATATGTTATTTCTATAGCTGCTTTTGAAGCCCACCAGATCCATTTGCATCATCATCAAGCCTTTGTGTCTCACATTCAGAATCTGCAGTTATTTATTTTCATTAAATCACAGCTTTTTCATTCCCTTCATGCTGAATTCTAATAAACAGCTTTACGTTAGCAATGTTTTATTTCAGTATACTATTTGGCATAGAATATTTCGAGGGATGCTGTGAATGTTGTGATTCACCTCATAAAAGAAGATTAAGACCCAGTATTCTTTTTTTCTGATTTTGTGTCTGTTTTCACTAGAATGGCTCATAACAGAGATCATTGTTATTGTGCACTTGTCTCCATTAGACTTTACTACCGGTCAGAGGCTCCACCTACTAACCCTCTCCGACATTGTTCATGTAATGCAAATGTTACCTTTAAATAGGAGGAATAGCTTAAATTTTGATAGTAAGTTTATTAAACTGAACAACCGTTTGCTAGGTTTACTTCATCCTCTCACAGAAAAGCAAAAACTGTAATTTACAGGGACTTGATCTGCTCACAGGTCATATACAGTACTAAGACCACATGGCTGAGAAATGGAGCACTCATGGTCCCTGGTGTGGGTAATTTCAATAGATCAATGTGATTTCTTTAGTGTCTGTGACTGTGTGTTTGTTCACACATCTTTTAAATGACAGTTCATTTGTAAATTCCAAGGATGGCATACTGACAGAAATGGGGCTTCTGTGTATCCAGATGGCATGCGTTTCCATTTCTGTGGCAAGTTTTGATTGATTTCATGCTCTCCCTTTTTAATTTTGATACTTCACGCTGTCACCTCTCACATTTTATTCTTAATTTCATGCTCTGGATTCTGAATATTAACTTCACACTCAGTTTTTAAAGCTGATTTTATGCTGTCATATTTTTGTTAATTTCACACTCACTTTT
Source organism: Polypterus bichir lapradei (assembly GCA_026402145.1). NCBI lineage: Eukaryota > Metazoa > Chordata > Cladistia > Polypteriformes > Polypteridae > Polypterus > Polypterus bichir. Next base: position 49,390,917 of record JANRMT010062808.1, read on the forward strand.
TATTGTTAATTTTACACTCTGGATTTTAATTTTTAATTTCACACTCTCACTTTTTAATGCTGATTTCACACTGTCACTTTTTTGTGTCAGTTTCACGCTCTCACTTTTTATTGTTAATTTCTTGCTGTCGATTTTTATTGTTACTTTTACCTTCAGATTTTTAATGTCAATTTTATCCTCTCACTTTTTGTTCATTTTACATTCTTACTTTTTAATGTCAATTTTACTGTCACAGTTTTTTTTTTAATTTCATGCTGCCACTTTTTAAAGTGAATTTGACACTCTCACTTGTTAAGGTTCATTTTGCACTCTTTTTCTTTTTTATTTTTGCATTTTGCCCTTTAAGGCCACCATAGCTCTCACCTGTGGTGGCACAGTTTTTAGTGCAGATACTTTATAATTGCGGATGCTTTATAATTGCAATGAGGGATCATTGCAAGTTCTCATTGTGATCAGGTAAGTTTTATCTGGTTCCACCCCACAAAAACATGAAGGTTGTCACCCGTAAATTGATCAGACCTAAGTTAGTGTGCCCAGTGATGAGCTGGTTCCTATCTTGTATTCAATGTTGCTTATGTACACTTTGATTCTTTGTCACACTGTATTGGAATGAAGAGGTTTAGAACATGAATGAGTGAGCAACTAAATATTTTCCCAAATAAAAGTTTAGTAAAAACTAATGAATAATTAAACATTAAAACAATGTAGCAATTTAAAACATCCTAAAAAGGGTGTCTACAAGCTTTAACAACAAAAATAGGTGTGTCTTACTACAATAGAAACCTTTTCCATGCTCAGTGAAAAAGGGAAGTTTTAAAAGTATCATTTTCCCAATAAGCTGTCTATACCAGAAGAAGAGATAGATAGATAGATAGATAGCTATGGATCATAAATGTGTGTCTTCCTCAGAATAAGGAAGCAAGCTTTCTATATTATGAAATCTCTTAAATTATCCATAATAATGTAGGCATGCGTGGTTTTGTGGATCCTATTTGTATAAGAGTGTACTTTTTCCAGTTTTCCACTTTCCTCCTATGTCAAAAATGGGAAGTTTTAATTATTTTTTAAAGATATTTTTATTATAGTCTGGCGAGCTAGGATGGTAGCTGTGTGATGCTACTGGCACTCGTGGTCACATAGGTAGCTGGTTGTTGATTTTGCCAATTGTACAGGTTATCTACATTAAGGCTATACAATGATTAAAAATACTGGTAAATACTAATGTTAATTTACAGGGTACACATTAACTATTCTTATAGAACGGTATATATCCAGATTTATCGACAAACTTTAGTCTAAATACAATTTTCAAACAACATGCTAGTAGTAGTAAATAACTTCTTTTTCTTTTTTCCCAAGGGGGAAATTTGGCTTTTTGCAGAAGCTCTTTAAATAAATAAATACATAAATAGATAGACAGATATACACATGTACTATGATCTGTACACACACCAGAATGAGTAAAAAGGACAAAAAAATGTAAAAGATTTGCCAAGAGAGCAATTGTTCTAGATATGGTTTAACAGAAAATTACTTTATGCTTTTTTTTTCCAGAACTCTTGTGCTATGGGCCATTTACTGAGAGCAGCCACAATGATCAAAGAAGAAATCCTCTATAAAATTATGTTGTATGTGGCAGCTGAAGAGTCCAGCAGTGTAATATCAACGTTAGGTCTGGGTATCAATTGCCGTTTAGACTACACAGCCCTTTAAATAAAAGAAAGTGAGCTGAGTAGAGCTGCATTGTGCCCAGGGGACAACAGATGACAATATAGCATAATAGCCTCTGCTACCTCTTACATCAGAAAGAAAAATCTATAAATGTCCCAGTTATGCTTCCAGGAATTGGGTATAAACTGCTCCCTTCCTGGAGTCAATTGGGCGTACATTCAGGAGCTCAGTTAGGCAGACAGTCTGTAGTACTGAATAAATGTGGTTAAGGCACTGAATGCAAACAAGTGCTTCCTTCTTTTTATTCTAAAAGATATTATAATAATGTTGTAGCTGCATTTCACATGGTTTTCATTATTATACGGCTACTAAGATGTTCAACCATTGTGACTGGTGTGTAATAAAAAAAATTCACAGTCCAATTAACTACATTTGTAATTTTACTAATGTTTTAAAAATAAAAAAATGGCAACTGACAAAAAAAAACAACACAAAGAAGCTGTTACAATTTTAGACTTCTATATCTGAATTACCTCAGTTTTGAGTGTCAGTAATGGTCAGAAAACCCCGTTCACAAAAAAAAATCATAATCTATTTCACTATCTGTAGCAAGATTTTAGCGAGGTATTAGGCCAGACTGTTCCATAGGTATGTTAGCTTGGAGGAGAGCCATTCTAAGCTATCAATAATAACAACTTGGACTTATCTTTTTAACTGTATGTTCTAAAGTGAATTGTATCTCTCCAAACTAATGACATAGCTATTTGTATACTGGATAGCATGAGCATAAGAATGAGTCTTACAGCTGTGTTGGACTTACGTCCATCTAACAGGTACTATTTTGAAGCTGACCTGTTTGATAGTCAAAGTTTAGACTTTAGAAAAAAAAGTAATGCAGTGCCAAAACTGGAGCATTATGTGTGCTATTAGAGATTGTCACCAGAACAGGAATAAATGACAACTGTACTTGTGCCAGTTATATGTTTGTTATAAGCAATTTGATAAAAAAGCATCTGTTCATCTATAACAGTCTGCACTGTCTCTGGCTGAGGACTCCATAAAGTCATACGACTCGCAAAAGCACCATGTTTCCATTTACCTTCTTATGAAAAAGAGCTAACCAATGACTATTTGGTTATGATGCGCCTGTTTGGAAGAGATGCAGAATCTTAGTGTGAAAAATAAATGAAATGTAGATAAACTTTGTTTGAATCTTTAACCAGCCCCTGCTAATAAAGCTGACTGCACACAAGCCTAAGCAATGCAAAGATAACTGTACCGCCATGCGTTTCCTCTAATGTCATTGTCCCTTACCATATTGACTTATAAAATTGTAGGTCCTTTTTCAGTTTAATGGTTCACGTTACTCTTAATAGAGATGGCTACTTAATGGGAGTGCTTAAGACAAACGTTTCTTTCACTGGTCACCTAGATTTTAGTGAAAATTCATTGAAACCTAAGGGATTCTTTGGAGACTTCAATATTCATTTCTTGTCTTCAGTATAAACTTTGTAAAACATCCTTCATATTCTTGGTACTGCTAGTCAAAACACCTTCACACTCAGTAGGTATCCTAAAATGACTGCCCCCAACAGGCCTTCATGACCTCTGGCCAAGTCCAGAAAGAGAAATGTGGGTAATGTAAAGAACATCAATTCTTCTCAGTATCTCAGGAATAGTAGTGAGTTGAGATTTAGACATCCAGGCCTTCATGTTTTTCCCCTCTGTATAATGAGATTGTAATGAGCATTGTTAGGGTTTATAGTAATCATGTACTGTGCTGTTTCATTTTGATCAAATCAAGTGAGAAATGTACATTTAAACCCTTGTGAAGGAATTAGACTCGATACACTCAAAAAGGTTTGGTGCAGCCACCCGTATAATTTCCCTGCCTGCAAAAAGGGTTTGAAAGTAGAACAGCTGTGCATGTATTTAAGTCCGTAACTGAACTGAGGATGGTTGGAAAAGATGATGGTTTTAAATTTCAAAACAGGAAGTGGCATAGTGAACCCGGAAGTGATGTGCATCTGGGATTGAGGGACGTGCGTTTGGGTGCCGGAAATGGAAGTGACGTGTTTCTGGGCGCCACAACCGGAAGTGACATCTTCAGAGTTGGATCAGACAGGTTTACTCATTTTTTGTCTGCAGAGACAACAGAAGAAAGGTTAGTGCACCCCGCCACCCACTGGCCTGGCATGGAATTACCCTAACTTGGTCCATAAAGCTCCCTCCTATTCGCTTGTGTTGACACCCTCAAAGTGTAACCATGTATTTCCCTTTATTTTAAAAGATGGTGATGGTGGTACATAATCCATTACCTAAACTTCTGGGTAACTTCTGGGTAAAGTCCTTTTAATTAAGACACATAATCAAAGAAACATTAGAAAGGTGATTAAATTACATATTAAGGCGTACGTACAGATGCTTTAAAAAGAACCAAAAATATTTCTTAGTTCAATTGAATTTGTAATTAAAAGTACCATTAATGCTGTAAGGTTATCCCCATGATGCTGAACTAGAAAAGCAGGTGTAAAAAATGGATGAATGGTTACTATCAATATACTATTAATTACCTACACACACACAAAAATGATCTGAACATGCATTGTGAAAGCAAAATTAGAAGTAAATGATATTGCCCTCCACAAAATTACTGCAGGATGGTTACCATCCATGGTCAGCAATACAGAAACAGTCTTCTGCTTTTATATCATTTGATGAGTAGTGAAGGATTCAGTTAGTGTGGTTCTCAATTTTAATTAACCAAATTTAGAAATATGAAATCCATTACATTCAGGTTAAAGAGAAGGACTCAATCTACTTCACTACTGTAAATGTACAAAATATATCTTACTGTCCTTGCAGTTTTTAATTATGGTTGAAATTGAACTCAACAATTGACTAATGAATCTAAAATGTCTTCATGCATGATGTATAGCCATTTCCATATATTTTCCCCCCAACTCAGAAATATTAATGAATGTTAGGTAATCCAGTCTCACAAATTCATAAAATTATGTTTTTAAAGGATAGCTCACTACTGTTCTTGTCTGACTTTTGTTTGAAACAGGAAACACAAATCACGGAAACGTTTCCAAGAAAATGCCAGAGGTTACATATTACTTGGATAAAATCAAGATCACTAGAGGCAGGTAGCAGAAAAATTAATTTTATTGTGAGAGTTAAGTGGTTGGCTAAATATTGATGTTATTGAGCCTGACGTGTACGACTGTAATTCAGTGATCTTTAATCTCATTGTAGGTAAACCTAACGATCAATATGACATTCAATCTAGATCAGTGATATAACTAGAATTTGAAAAAAAATAAGCTAGGTCCCCCTTTACTGGAAATGAGTTTAGGGTATCATATTATGAGGTATGCGTACATTTTTTAAGATACATTTTTACCCCTTTCATTTTGCCTCTTTTATTCTTTTTGTCAAGCTAAAAGTTATTTAGCTGGTGATGTGTAACCTGGAAGTCATAATCTCTTTAGGAAAATGAAGCAGTTAAAAATAAAGCAATGAAGTTGAATATCATGGCTTTTCAACAGCTTAACGTTAATAGTGGTAAATATTGTTCTGTGAAAAATGACATATATAATAATCCAAAATAGGATTTTAGAGTTACACTCAAAACATAAATTTATCTTTCTTTTTCTAGAATGCATTTTCTTCCCTGATATGTCATTCTTTAGCATAACACTGTCATATCAGATTAATGGTGTTTATCCCTGTGGTTTGTTAGCTTGCTCTAAAATAAAATAAAACAGCATCTGTTTATAATAAATAAATAAATATTTTTAAAGGTATGTATATAATTATTTTGCTAAGAATGCAAGTGTGGGTAACAAAACTGAGGTCTATGGGACAAATAGAAAATAAAGCTGACCTTAACCTGATATTCAAAGAAGCAGAAATACTAAATTATCCATACTTAATGTCATAAAGGATTGTATAAAACATAAGCTGTGAAGTCTAGAGACATAAAACTGCATCCCTACAGAATAAGTCAGTGTTATTGTTCCCTTTTTAGTCTGCCACAGAGACACATCTGGTGCACCATTGCCTGCTCACTGATGCAAGATACACTAAATTCTCTACATTCTGGGATTATAATTGACTTCAAAGGCCATGCGTGGCATAAAGCAATCTGTTTTAATATATCTCTCTGCCTGAGTGTTGTGGTACAAAGATAAAATATCCCAGGATTATGATATGGCACAATGACCTTATTTGATTTTTGTCTAGCTGAAAATTATCAAAATGAGGTATGGCCGCTCTAGTCTTCAAAATCTGCTGTGTAAGTGATCAGAAATGAGTTTTGGAAAATTGAAAAGCATACTTTAATTCCATGAGTAATAAATAACTGACAACAAAAATCTTAAACTGACATTAAAAAGAGCAACCCTTGGTTTTGCCAACCTAATATGAATATTAAATGCCACTTTTTGTAAGAAGGCCCTTCGGTCAGAGTCTGGCCAAATATATATACTGTATATAAAGATATATAAAGAGAGCATATATACATAAGACCTCTGAAGGTGTCCTGTGGTATCTGGCACCAAGACATTTAGCTGCAGATCCTTTAAGTACTGTAAGTTGTGAGATGGGGCCTCCATGGATCAGACTTATTTTTCCAGCACTTCTCACAGATGCTCGATCAAACTAAGATCTGAGGAATGTGGAGGCCAAGTCAACACCTTGACCTCTTTGTCATGTTTCTCAAACTATTCCTGAACAATTTTTGCAGTGTTGGGAGCATGCGCTGATTTGAGTGCATTGCTGCACCCGGATTGAGATCTGAGTGCAGCCATGCAATGGCTGACACCTCAGCACCACACTGAACAGTGTGAGGTTTTTTTTACAGTGGCTGGAGTACCAAGGCAGTGCGTGTTATTCTGCTGGAAGAGGTCGCTACCATCAGGGAATAACACAAAGGGGTGTGCATGTACTGCAACAATCTTTAGGTAAGTGATACACATCAAAGCAGTATCCACATGAATGACAGGATCCAAGGTTTCCCAGCAGAAAATTACCCTTAGCATCACCCTGCTTCTGCCAGCTTGCCTTCTTCCCTTAGTGCATCCTGCTGTTGTCTCTTTAACAGGTAAATGACGCACACACACTCAGCTGTCAACCTGATCTAAAAGAAAACATGATTCATCAGACCAAGCCACCTTCTTCTAGTTCTGACAATCACATGCCCATCTGTAGGTGCTTTTGACAGGGGACAAGGGGCAGCATTGACACTCTGATCATTGGCTCTCTACACAGCCCTATACTAAGCCATCAGTGTGTTCTGATACCTTTCTCTCATGTCCAGCATTAGGTTTTTTTTTCAGCAATTTGTGCTACAGCAGTTGTCCTGCGGGATTGGACCAGAAAGGCTACTCTTTGCTCCCCACACACATTGATGAACCTTAGGTACCCATGACCCTGAAAATGGTTCAAAAGCTGTTCTTTCTTGAACCACTTTTGTTAGTACTAACTGCATACTGGGAACACCCCACAAGACCTGTCATTTTGGAGATGTTCTGATGCCAGTCATCTTTCAATCACAATCTTACCCTTGTCAGAGTCCTTCAGATCCTTAAACTCGCTTCTAACACATCACCTTCAAGAACTGACTGCTCTCTTGCTGCCTGATATATCCCACCCCTTGACGGGTGCCATTGTAACAAGATGATCAATGTTATTCACTTCACCTATCAGTGATTTTAATGTTGTGCCTAACTATATTTTGTATATACGAGGGACACTGAAAAAGTTTCCACACTTTTGTATTTTCATTGGAAACAGTGAAGGCGGGAGGAGTAGTAATTGGGCATTAAAAAGTTGGTACGATGCTGGGAAATCATCTTTGCATCTCAAAGGAAGGTGACTATGTAGAAAAGTAATTTGTTCTTGAAATTCTTAATAAATTGAGTTAAAAAAAAGTGCGGAAACTTTTTGAACGTCCCTCGTATATATCTGTGTATATGTGTGCACATACATTTGTGTGCATTTTCTCTTTCTTTTGCTCCACCATATACTGTGTGTATATATATATATATATATATATATATATGGTATATTGAATTTTCCAATGCATATCCCAAACAGGAACATGTTTGAGCAAAAAATTTCATTATCATATTTCAGGTCATATGTCAATAATACTTGCTCCAAAATTTATTTGAGTCATTTGTTTGAATTGGCAAGATTTTTAAAATTCTGTTTGTAAATGAATAGCCTGCTCCTTCCTCATGACTAATCCAATTGACATTTCCAGCACTTCCAGATGAGGTCTGTGCTACATCAACTTGGGATCAGCTGCGGCATAAAATTTGCAAAGATGCATAAAAAAAGTCTGTTAATATTTAGCCTGCAGTAGGTAGTCAAGGATAAAGAAATTCCTTTTGATCATTCCAGTATACTCTAAAAGATATTCAATTTTATGTCATTTACTAAAACTTCAACTGTAGTACTAGGGTGTTGCACCATGTTAGCCATTACAGATGTAGTGAGAAGTCAAGCAAAAATTCACTTTTAATTGTCATCTGGGCTGAAGAAGGCGCCCGAGTGGCCTATTCTGATCTTTTTAGTTAGCCAATAAAAGGTGTCATTTTGCTTGACTTCTCACTAATTGAACTGAAAAACTGAGATACTATAAACATTGTTTTCAACAATACTATTTTAATATATCCAGTACATTATTCTTGTACATCCATAATTAACATCTTATAATAAAACAATGAAGAATATTTTGTTATTTTTAAGGAATTTTCAGGGATAGAAGCAGCGCTACAGTAACTCAGTGCATAGAATGTCCTAAAAGAGGCCATAGAAAACGAGTTAAGGATAAATTAATGGATACTGACATTAGAAAAACACTTTACATGCCATTGTGAGCAGACAGAAATCACCTATTGGCAGCAATCTTTTGTCGGTGATATGTATTTTTGCATATCACTGCAAACATAAGTATTCAAAACCTTGACAAATAACCTTTAAATGGGAGTTGTTTTGCTTTTATTTAGCAAAGAAATCTGCCAATGCAGTAAGAAAATTTTACTTGATAAGATTTCTTAAAGTAAACGAAATAATCGCAAATACAAATTTTTTGATAAGTCAATAATTCTAACAATAGGGAAAACAAGATTTAGTATTATGATATGAATGCTTTCACTTGCTTAGATTAAATTTTTTGCAGTGAAGGAAGGAAATCTCATTACAGAGGAACAGAGGCATTGGCTGGTAGTGAGGTATAGTGCTAAGGCACTGAACTTTAAACAAAAAGGTTTCCAGTTCAATTTCTGCCTCTCCTGCAGTGTGTGACCCTGACCAAGTCAGTTGACCTGCTTGTGTTTGTGAAAGAAAAATGGAAACAATTGTAATGTATTCTAATCTTGTAAGCCACTTTGAATAAAGTGTCTGCTAGATATATAATAATAATAAAAAACTGATATTGTTGCACTGTAAAGAGTAGAAAAGTGCTTTCCTGTTAACGATAAAACAGTTGGCAACCCACTACAGTCTCAGGTACTCTCAACTTCTAATAAAGTGGGCCCTGAGGACCAATAGGAACGCAACTCTGTGGGAGAAGAAGAGGCAGCTTGTTGACCAACTCAGACTAAACAAACGAGAAGCTGCCTTTGAAGATTTCTTTCTTTAAATGTTGGTAAAGGAGCTGGAATGCAGTTCATCTGGGGCTGCTAGAGACTTATTTGCCGTAATTGTCCCCAGACCTGAAAGAGTCAGAAACATCCAAACCTACCCTGGAATGAGGTTTAAAGGCTCCCAGCCACAGAAACATTTAGTCAAGAGTTGGGAACTCAATTCAGCAAACATCCATTGGCGTGTGGTATAAAAAAAGGCTAAGTTGGGAAACCACCCCTACTCACAGACTGAGCTAAGTCTGTTTAATTGTGTCCAGTAATGGTAGCTGGGCAGTCTTGCATTTCAAAGGTTCTTAAAAATATCCCTTTGCCACTGAAATAGTCATGTTCAATGGCCAATAGGCAATAAATAATTAAATGTGAGTATAATGAGACACTGCGGTGGGCTGGCACCCTGCCCGGGGTTTGTTTCCTGCCTTGTCCCCTGTGTTGCCTGGGATTGGCTCCAGCAGACCCCCGTGACCCTGTAGTTTAGGATATAGCGGGTTGGATAATGGATGGATGGATATAATGAGACATTTTCCAGTAAGGATCACATTTAGAATATATTTTAGGATCTCATATACATTACTGGGAAATCATTCAATGTTTGTACCTACATAATGCCTGTGTTTTTAGGATGGGCCTTGGCCTTGTGAGGCAGAACAGGTTTAAGCAGGTTTCATAATGGATAGATGGGACACACAAGGAAAACAAAGTTTTGCCACAAAATGAAGTATTGGCAATTTCATGATCTCTGAACATGTCCCATTAAGTGAATAAAGCAAAGTAGCTTTGATTGAAGATTCACACCCTTGCTTCCATGAGCATATTAGCAATAACACTTTTTCAATAATTCTCGCATCCCATCTGTTCCCTAGCTTTGAACACCTGTCTCCCAGCATCTGCATAGAAAAGCTTTCAGGATGAAGAGGAACTGAAGGAGACCTTGTGGGTTACCTTTCAGAAAAGTTATTTCTGAAATTTATGAAATGTGCATTTTATTGGGGTATATACACAGAGTAATGATCAGAATACTTTGTACTCCAAGCAAATATAAGAACGTTATTGGGTCCTTGTAGTTAAAAATATATTCCTAGCTGGAAGTTAGTTGAAATGGAGTGTATGGAATATGAGGGAAGATATTCTTCCTGAAACTGATATTAAGAAGCAAAAGGACAAAACAATTAAAGTAGAATATGAGCTTAATAATATTACTTACTTCATATTCTTGATTTGTTTCACTATTATCTATTTTGTTGCCTGTCAAAAAGTACTTTACATTAATATATTGTATTACCATTATTGAAATAAGTGCTGTTCTCTTAATGCTGTAGACATCAAGGGTCAGTACCCAGCCTGCACTTTATCTGTGTGGGGTGTGCACGCTCTGCTGTCAGAAGGCACAAAGCTATTCAGAGAAGCCATGCAGAGGATGTGTGTGTTTGCATTTGTAAGAAATAAAGCACCAAGCATTTCAAGTGCAGTACTTATAAGATCTGCTCCTCTGCTTAAATCCATTAGCTTGGGTACATAGCCACCAGAGAATCTTGGGCATAATCCTGGCTTGAAATGACTCAGAATTGGGAAAAGTGAGCACAGACGTGCACAGACATTTTGGTGGGCACTGTCTCACAAAGCAGAAAAGAGACATATTACAGGACAGGATTTCTTATATTTTAATTTCAGGACATATATTGTGGTCGAAATTTAACATCTTATTAAAGAAAGAAACGTCCTCTAACAGGACAATTCAGTACTCATGCAGGAGAAAAGCTGCTCATTGTATCTTTTAATTACTCCTCAGCAAAATGCCTTGGAGGGAGCATTCTTCAAGAGCAGTGTGTTACAGCATGGTCAGAATGGTCTAAGAAACACAGAATAGAGGTTCATTTTATAAACTACTGAATTTACATACAGTGTCAACCAATGCATACTCTGTTGGTTAATTGGTTTACACCCAAATGATTTATATAAAATAAAAGTCTTATATTATATTCTGGTTCTTCTTATACCTTTGAGTTGCGCCACCATCCTTGAAATTTCTATGCATATAACAACTGTCCACTCTCGTTTATAGGACATCTGCTGATTTCTTAGTCATTTCTTAGTCATCCTTCAGTGCATTTTGTATATTACATCAGGCTTTCTTCTGGTACATTATTATTGACTTGACCATCTCAGTATTTTTCCTAAACCAATTCTTATATTTCAGTGCACATTTTGTTGTTAACTTGACCTTTATCTTGCTTCCGACACTTTATGCTATTTCTTAAAGATGAATGCTATGTTACCCAAAAATTATTCTTCCACAATATACTGTACATGCCTACTTTTATTTCTGTGTTTTTGTAGTTTCACTGAAAATGCGGATGTAATATCAGGGGGATTACAATGTTCACAACCTTGCCAAAATTATTAAAAGATTATCAGAAAATATTCTACACCCCCTCTGCTGCACATGTACTGGACTTCATTTACTTAATACAGCACATCTTAAGAAGATGAAATACCAAGCAGACTTTAACAGCAAGAGTTCATATCATAGCACATCACTATAACTTAAATGTGATGTATTAACACTTTAGAGAATTTCAGAACTTAATTATTTCAGAAAATTATATATTGATGCCACTGTGTAACTGTAATAACAAATGTGCTTACTGCTTTGTGTGTGGCTATCATTAATGGAAAAAGAAAACATAATTAGTAACACCAGACCTCATCTACATCTACATTGTACTGCTTAGTCTGAACAAATACTTTAATAATCTTGTCAGCCTTCCAGAATTTTGTATCAGTTTTTACATCTTACAAAGAAACCAATAAAACAGCCTTGCATTACACAAGCAATATCTATGTAACTCGTCTCATTATAATGGGTAGCTATGAAATATATTAAATACCTGCTCTCTCATCTACATGCAAAAAAAATATGTTTTGACCCCATCCTAGATCTTCTAAAGAAGAAACAATACAATGATTTTGTGTGGGCTGTAATATGCCAGAATTCCAGAAAACACAGATGACAAAGTGAGCTGTCAAGATGTGAACAGGCTTTGCAAAACAATTCTGAACAATTTCTAAAGTTGCCCTTATTGATAACTAGCAAAATACCCGCGCTTCGCAGCGGCGAAGTACTGCCTTAAAATTTTTATTAAGAAGAAAATT